>CM057382.1:70110000-71310000 GCA_030015415.1 Cynopterus sphinx
AGGGTGTTTTCTATATTATTATTGCCATATAGCATTTTGTGTCCGTTTTATACCTATGATTTATGTGACAACAGTGTGCCATTCCTGCCAAAGTCCTCAGTATTACACTATGAGACCTGCTTGCCAAAATATTGTCAGGCTTCATTGATTTGTGAAGTTCTTCGGGACACTCGGATTTCGTGTATCCTATTGGTAGAAAATACTATTATTAGTACTCCAATTATTAAACTCTTTTAGTGTCTCTTCAAGTATGAGCTAGACATTTTCCTTAAATATGTGATTCAGAGAGCTAGTAATTCCAGCATCAGGATTGCTTATTAGAAGAGCATAACATACTTCTAAATGAGCTCAAGGATTTACCCACTACAATCTGTAGGAAGAGATAAAGCTCAAGAAAAGGTCAATTTCTATTCCCAAATCCTTGAGCACATACTTCTTGATTGAACATGATAATGCAGGTTTTAGATTCTCTCAGCTACTTTGGAACACACCATAAAGACATTGGATGGTCTGAAATCTTTTTGAGAAACTCCATATTTTCTCTGAAAGGGGCATCTCCAAATCTACAAACAAAAAAAATGATTTCACTTGCTTTTAATTTCTCTGTATAAAATCATAGGATTTTAGAGCTAAGAGGAACCTTGAAAAGTAATAAAAATTTACTTGAGTTTCTTTATTTAACAATGAAGGAAATTAAGGGTAAGGAGCATAGATCACTAGTATTTGAACCTAAAATGTGTTCTTAAGTCTTCTGAATGACGGTATCAATACTGTTGTCTTTACACTATCCAGGTTATCATTGGGAATTTGTTTTGTGACTTGAACATGCCACTTTTAAACTCCCAGTACCAAGAAGTTTCAATTAACTGGAAACAGTTTCCACATGTATGAAAAAGCAGAAAACAGTAGAAAGTGGGAGAATCAATTCAATATACTTATTAAAATAGCAAAAATACATAGAATTACCTAGAGAGAGTATAGTTTTACCAAGGTAATTATTCAAACTGATACACCCAAGGACTGACTTCAAGGTAAAGAATATTTGATTAGATTAAAATGTTTTGAAAGATTTTCAGTAAGTATTGCCAGTTTTTCCCTGAATTCAATGAACCAAAATATCATATCTTCTGAGAACTCTTGTTAATAGACTTTTTGATAACAGCTTCTTTAATTTTGATATTCCACACCCTAATTTTTGATACACTCTTTAAAAGGATGTAAAAAATAAAATGTGTTGCTAATGTTACCCACTCGAGTCAATTTATAATCTTAACTTACCTATTTTTTCTTAAAGTGCTCATATATAATTTCTTTATGTTAAATTATAAACACTGACCACATCCATGTGGCAATAAGACACCAAGAGTACAAGCAAATAAACATAAAATGACAAATGAACTTGATCAAAGTAAAAAACTTTTGTGCATCAAAGGACACTGTCAAGAAAGTGAAAAGACAACCTACAGAATGGGGGGAAAGATTTAGTGTCCAGAATATATAAAGAACTCTTACAAATCCACAACAAAAAGACAATGAAAAAATGAGCAAAAGACTTCCATCGACATTTTTTTCCAAAGAAGATACAGAAATAGCCAACAAACACATGAAAAATATTAAATATCACTACTCATTAGGGAAATCCAAATCCAACTCCCAGTGAGATACCATTTTACACTTACTAAAACAGCTACAATCAAAACAGTGGAAAACAGCAAGTATAAGAAATTGGAACCTTCATACTGATATCACTCTTGGGAGTGTAAAATGATGTACCCTCCGTGGAAAATACTTTTTGCTTTTTCAAGAACTTAACCATAGTATCACTTTTTGACACAGCAGTCCACTCCAACACACATACTCCAATGAATTAAAAAGAGATGGGAAACAAAACTTGTACATGAATGTTCACAGCAGCATTATGTACAATAGTCCAAAAGCAGAAACAGCACAAATATCCATCGTAAATGAATAGATAAACAAGATGTGATACATACATGCAATGGAATATCATTCAACTATTTAAAAAATGACATTCTCGTATGTCCTACTGTGTGGATGAATCTTGAAAACATGCTAAGTGGAATAAGACACAAAAGGGCAAATATTGTATGATTCTATTTATATGAAATATCTAGAATAGGCAAATTCATGGAGATAAGTAGATTCGAGGCTATCAGAGGCTGGGAAAAGGGAGAAGCGGCAAATTATTTTTGAATGGTACAGAGGTTCCATGTGGTGAAATGAGACTGTTTCAGAACTAGATAGAGATGATAGGCACACAACACTATGAATGTACTAAATGCCACTAAGTTGTGTACTTTAAAATGGTTTTTATGTTATGGGATTGTCACTTTAATAGACAGGAGATCATTAAATTGTCAAGTTATGTGCCAGCCTAAAATAATAAAGGGAGGTTTACAGATATGTCATTAAATATTTTAAGAATTGCTGGAAAATTTTAGTTCTAAATATGTCTTAGAGATTTAGAAAATAGTAAGCATTCGTTCCCCTATCTTTTTACAAGGACAAAAGCCTTAGGCTACATGAAGACTAATCTACTTAAAGTAGTAGAACTGCAGTAACTGAAAGTACAAACAACTGCAAAATTAAGAATATTGCTCTGACAGCTTGAGTGGCATTTTACTGAGTATCTGCTTGCCAATGGAAATGTGGGAACAGTTAAAAATAGACACGGTGATGGAATCATAACAAATGCTAGGCACATGCCTGTAATAAGACTGAGGTTGAAATTATAAAGATAAGTTCTTTTAATTGTTTACACTAGTATTTATTCTAGTCCTATTGAAATAGGGATTAATATTTTGCTTAATTTGACAGGAAATTTAGTAGTTATCAACTAAATATTTGGAGATAGGATGTGTATTGGCTGAGCACAGAATTCGAAGCATGTAACCAGCTTGGAGCCTGCATGATTTAACTTTTCTGAGCCTCAATTTTCTCAGCTGTAAAATAGAGATAGCAACTCCCTCCTTCGTGTGTAGCATAATAAGAGATTCTTTATGAAAAGCAGATTGCCTGGCACAGAGCAAACAGTTATTAAACATTTGCAGGAAGACCCTCTATATCCTAAAGCTATCTCAATGAGGTTTTTGTTTAATATTTGAGCCATGTTTTAGATCTTTGGGAGAAGGAGTGGGAAGAGGACTTACTAAATTTTTTTTAAGCCTACAGCACCTGGTATTTCTAGGTGGTCTTCCTTAGAAGTACTAACCAGGCCCAAATCAAACTTATGAAATTTTTAAAACTAGGAGTCTTTCATGAAGAGTACCTTAGAGCTTTGAAACTAAACATGAGTCTTTTCTTTGTTTTAAGGAGTGGGCTACTCCATATAAAATTTTTTATATGGTTAAAGATTATCATAAAGGGATATCTCTGAATAAGCACATCCTTATTGCTATTCCTCATAAATATAATTTTCTAATTATTTAATCATTTAAGAAGACACACTACTGAAATTGGGAATTCAAAAATTAGACTCTTAGCTTATACCATAGAGGGATTAACTCAAAATGGATCCAAGACCTAAAGCTAAGATCTAAAACTGTCTCTTGGAAGAAAACATATGACAAAAGCTTCACAACATTAGATTTGGCAATAGGCAATAAAAAAAAACAGATATATTGGACTTCATTGAAATTAGAAATTTTGTGCATCAAAGAACATTTATCAATAGAGTGAGCAGGAAAACTATGGAACAGGAGAAAATATTTCTAAACCATATATCTGGTAAGGGATTAATACCTAGTTTATATAAAGAATTTCTACAACTCACAATGACAACAATAATAAAACAAACAATTCAACCAAAAAGTGGACAGACATTTCTCCAAAGAAGATAGACAAATGGCCAATAAGCAAATGAAAAGCTACACAACATCTCTAACCATTTGGGAAATACGAACGAAAACTACTATAAGATAGCTCTTCACACCTATTGGGATGGTACTAAAACCAAATGAACAACAACAACTACAACAACAACATTTCAAAATAGCATGTGTTTATAAGAAGGTAGAGAAATCAGAACATTTGTGCCCTTGTGCACTGTCAACGAGAATGTAAAATGATGCAGCCTTTGTAGAAAACAATATGGCAGTTTCCTAAAGAATTAAAAATAGAATTTCTATGTAATCCAGCAACTCCACTTCTGAAAGAATTGAAAATTAGGTCTCAAACAGATATTCGTACACCAGTGTTCATAGCAGCAGTATTCACAGTAGTCGTGAGACAAAAACAACCCAAGTATCCATTGACAGATAAATGGATAAACAAAATGTGTATACATACAATGAACATTATCCAACATTAAAAAGAGAATTCTGACACATGCTGTGAGATGGATCAGCCTTGAAGACATGTTTTGTGAAATAAGTCAGTCACAAAGGATAAATTTCATGATTTCACTTATATGAGGTACCATATAAGGGGCAGGGTATGAGGAGTTATTGTTTAGTGGACATGGAGTTTTAGTATGGAAAGATGAAAAAAGTTCTGGAGATGGATGGTGGTGATGACTGCACAACAGTGTGACTATACTTAATGCCATTGAACTGTAGACTAAGAAATTATTAGATGATACGTTTCATGTAATACATATTTTACCACAAAGAAAATTTGAAGAAGATAAAAACATATTAATAAAAATCCAAAATTATATTCATAGATGTCTACTTTTTTCTCAGTAACTGATAGAATAAGTAGACCAAAAAAAAAAATCTAAATGAGTCAAAGACCTAAAGATGAGACCTAAAACTATAAAACTCTTAGAAGAAAACAGAGAGAAAAAGCTTCATGACATTAGATTTGACAATAGGTGAGAAAATACAAAATACATAATTTGACTTCATCAAATATAAATATGAAGACCTGAAAACACAAGTAGTTTGACCTAATTTATATTTAATATTCCACCCAGCAACAGCAGACTACAAATTATTTCCATGAATACACAATATTTCACCAAGGGAGATGATTTTGTGAACCACAAACATAAATTCTCATCAAATTTAAAATGATTGAAAGTATACAAAGTGTATTCTCAGATTACAATGGGATTAAAGTAAAAATCAAAACCAGAAAAATAGCTGGGAAATCTTCCATATATTTATAATTTAAAAAACTCATTTCTTCATAGCCCGAAGTTAAATAGGAGATCACCAAGAAAATTAGAAAATATTTCAAATTATATAAAAAGAAAAATACAAATCAAAATTTGTCAGTGCAACAAAATAGATTCTTAAAGAGAAATTTTACCATCAAGCATTTGTATTAGAACAGACATAGAATATAAGAATAATCTAAACTTCCACCTTAAGAACCTAGGGAAAAAGAAAAAATAAACCTAAAGCAGTCAGAAGGAAGAAAATAAGAAATACAAGAGCAAAATTAAAAAAAAAATTAGTGAAACATAAAGCTGGCTTGTTGAGAAGCTGAATACAGTTGATAAGCCTGTAGCTGGACTAATTAATGAAGAGAAAAAGAAAATGCACGGGTTATTAATATTAATACTATAGGACCTGCAGACATTTAGAGGGTAATAAGAGGATATTAATAACATCTTTATGCCAAAAAAAAAAACAACTGGTAACTAAGATGAATTGGACAATTTCTTTGAAAAACACTATCAAAGCACAAGAACAAAAGATAACCCGAGTAGCCCCATATAAATTTAATAATTAAAAACCTTCTCACACACAAAAAATCATACCCATTAGCAAATTCTTCCAAATGTTTTTGAAAGAAGTATTACTAATTATGAACTCTTCCAGAAAACAGGAGAAAATACTTCCCCAAACTGGCTCTCACTATGAGGCCAGAATTCCTCTGATATATAAACCAAGGTAAGTTAAATTATACCTTAGGAAAGTTCATTTTAAAAGAAAAAAAAATAAGTATGGAGTGATCACTAAGTTTGGTTATCTTTGGTATGATTTAGCAGAAAAATCTAACATAACAGAAGCTTTTCCAATATAAATGCTTCTTTCTGCCTCACTCGAAAGAAGTCTAAAAGTAGGCAATTCAGAGCTGGTATGGTGGCTTGATAATAATCTGTGACCCAGGTACCCTTTCTAATGCTCGTCCATCTCCAGCATGTGGCTTTTATGTGGCTTCATTGTCTAAAATGTCCACTCATGGTTTAGCTAATACCTCTACAATCTGATCAGCAGGATGGAAGAGGGGAAATAAAAACATTTTTCTCCCTTTTACAGATATTTTCCAAAAATACTTCACCACACTTTGCTTACACTCTGCAGATTGTAGCCATCTAGCTGCAGGAGAGACTGGGAAACATATAGTTTTTTATTTCAGGTGTCAGGGGACTCAGCAAAAAAGAAAAACAGAGTTTCTTTAAAAAGGAGGTATGGGCAACTAGAAATCTTGGCTCTACATAAGCTCACTCCTTTGAAGGTGTAAATTCAGATTGCTTCTTGACAAAGCAGGTCTTGGTTAATAGTTTTATGGGGTTGGGGGGAGAGAGAGAGAGAGAGACAGAGACAGAGAGACAGAGAGAGAATGAGAATGAGTGTGTGTGTGTGTGTGTGTGTGTGTGTGTGTGTGTATGTGTATACACACCTCTCATAAGAAAGTTAAGATGATTTGGAAAGACAGCATGAGAGGTCAAAGGTGTTGCTTATAAAAGGGACATTCCTATTAAAAGATAAGTAGGGGCCATAGGAGACTAAAAGATAGAATAAGTTGAATATTTTTCATTGTTAGTTGTCTGCCTGCCCCCTCACCTTCCAACACTACTTTCAAGCTGTGCTGAACTTCTTTCCCTTCTGTCCTTGCATTTTCTGTTCTTTTCTCTTAGCACATATTTTCCTCATCTTTTAAATTCTTTCCCATGGTATTGTGCGCTAATATTCATTATACTTTTTCTGTGTTCTTGATTGCTCTACTACTGTATGTTCTGTAAGTACAGAAGGCATACCTTGTTCAATGCTATTATCCCGATAGTCCTGAATTATAGCAAGCAGACACACACACATACACACACACACACACACACACACACACACTTCCATGAATTAATAACATGTGCTATTCATAGCTATTTGTAGTCATCACAATGTGCAAGCAAGAGAAATACAGAAATCTGCTTTTCTAACCAAGTACTCAGTCTTAACTTGTGTGGCAGAACTCTTTGAAGTACACAACGGGCAACTGTATTGAACTGAAATTGATTCTTTGAGTTGGGGTTTAAAAGATGAACTGAGGGAGAAGGGGGGTGGGGAGAGGTGGAATAGGATAAGGAAATTTCACTTTGGCTGGTGAGCACACAATGCAACATACAGATGACATCTAATAGAATTGTACACTTGAAACCTATATAATTTTAATAACCAATGTCACCCCAATAAATTTAATAAAAAATTAAAATAACAAAAACTCAAACTAGAAAAAATACAAATATAAAATAAATAAAGAAAGAAAAGACATACGGTTAAGTCCTGCCACTTGTGAGCTATTTAGGTTCTGCTCAGTCAGCCTCTGCTAGCTGTTCACCAAAATCCCGTCCTTTTTTCTTTCTAAGGAACATGACTAGACTATATTTCTCAGCTTGTCTTGTAGATTTTTCATGTGACAGTCCTAGCCAATAAAATATAAGTGAAAGATAGGTGCCACCTCCAAGCTTGGCCAGTGAAAACTTACAAGCTCTGTCATCTACCACCACATATCCTTCATCATTCTTTTTCTCCCTTCTGATTGACCCAGATGGGAGCAATCATGGTGACATTGGGAACCACAGTATGAAGATGACAGAGTCATTCATGACTTGGTGCCTAAATGTCATCATGGAACAGAACCCTTCCTGATAGTGAATGTCCACCACAGTATCACAGGAGAACATTTCTTGTTCTCTGATCCAGTAAATATTTAGAGTTTGTTATAGCTATTGGACTTACCCTAACTAACATAGAGAATAGTAATATACACTACAGATGAGATGATGTATGTAAATCCTTAGCACAAAGCCCAGCACCTTATATGCAAACAAAAGTACCAATTGTTATAACAGAATTTACAGGAGAAATAAATAACAAATGAATGTGCTTTATAAGCTAAAAAGTGTGACACAATCTTAGATATTTCAGAGCTCTGTCTCCTGGGGAGTTCTAAGAACTCTTGAAATCTTGTTATTTCTATGAAGCCTTTTCTTTGGAAGTGAAATTGAAATTAAGCCTTCCTTGACCATTTGTATATTTCAGTGGAAACCTTTCTCTATACATGCGCACACATAACCGTTTTATACTGGATTAGTTTGCATCTTTATAAGCTTTTAAATACCAATTTATTGTGCTCAGGTTATTGAGGGCATTCAATTTATAGTGTCAGTTTACAAAAAGCAAATATGTAACTTAGTGAAATGCATCCTACCAAGTTAGGTCTGTGGCTGATCCAGGTATATTCATATGAGAATACTACTAATAATGGCAGGGGTCCAGAACTGCAAATGAGGCCCAAAATGATTTAGTAAGTAATATGAAAAATCACCCATGGTGTGTATGTCCTAAAGAGCTCTTAGTCCAAGGCCTTAAACATAGCCACAAATCCACAAGCAAGAGAGGAAGAATAAAGTAACGATAACAACAACGACGACAACAACAAAAACTGTTTTAAACTTCTGGCATCCTTGGCTAACATTTCTTACCAGGCCCTGTTCTCGTTTCAAAGCATTCGTAATGCCCAGAATATGTCTGTCCATTACGACTAATGAGCATACTGAAGTTCACAGACAGCTTGAACAAATTAGTCATCTGCATTTGAATGCCGCCTCTGACGATTGTACATCCATTATTACATTGCTGCAGTGCATCTGTATAACTTCTAACAGTGAAAGGAATTAGGCTTTACTTACCAAATTTTAGCTGTCATCTGTGGCTTTTAAGTACTGCAAGTCAAGGTGTGCTAAAAATAAAACTGACCGTCCTAGAAGGAATGGGTGATAGTTTCCCAAACTGTTGCCCTCTATATTTCTTCTGACATGGTTCCTTTTTTTAATTTTTATTTTTAGGTAGGAGTAACATAGTGTTACTTTTTATTTAAAACCTTTTACAAGCCAGACTAGAGTCTGAATGGGTACATTGTGTTGCATTAGTATTTAATATGTGCTAGTTAGTGCAGGTTATAAAGAATTGATATAATGCTCTCATGGGAGTTAGGATTAGGTAAATCTATATGTTAAAACTTGTAAATTTGTGTGCTATGTTTTAAGACACATGAAGACAGATCATTCATGCATGCATGCATGCATGCATGCATTCATTCATTCATATATGCAACAAGTGTTTTCAGGCTCCAACTAAGTACCAGACACCATGCTTGAGGCTGGGGATATTAAGATGAATAAGACACGATTGCTGTCCCCAAGGGACTCAGTGTACTGGCAGAAACACAAAAAGAGTTTAGGATCATAAATTATATGAAAATGAATATGTTATATCACACTTGAACATTTAATTCAGACTTCACTTGCCCTTTGGCTGTATGCACAAGCATTATTAAAAATGATTTTCAAGGTTGTTTTGCTATTTTGTGGTCTCTTTAAAAATCCAGTGAAAGATAAAATTCTTCCCAAATGGTCATAATTAAAAACAAATGCACAGATAAGTATATGATAAAAAATCAAATAGATGTCATGGGAAAACACTAAGTTTTAGCAAAACTGGTGTTTTTTTTTTTTTTTTTAAACACAACATTTATCCTTCATTCATTATTTCATTCTCCAAGTGTGTTTTAATTTGTATCTAAGTGCTTACTAACAACTGTAAGCTCCAAGATTTCTGTCTTTGCTGTCTGTGCTCATCCGGTGGCGCAGACCACAGAAGCTTGATGTGTGTTTTATTGAATGAATATAGAACGAACTCAGGGCAACTTGCCATATTCTGAATGTGTCCTGCTGAATGAGGGTGGTTTCTGCCCACACAGAACTTAGAATCCAATCTAGAACCGGAGGTGATGTTATCCTTGGCATTTAAACACTCTCTCTCAAGTAAATGGAACAGTTTCATCAAATAAAATGAATAGATGTAAAAGTGACATTGGTGGCAGATTGTGGTCCTAAAATAGACTATAACTTCAAAACTTTAAATATAATTGTTTTCCATTTTCATACATACATGCATGTGTACACATATACATATATGAAAGAACTGCTGATTTTTATTAATTTTTTTTGCTCATCTTAGGGTTTTGGGGAGACTCCCAGCCATGCCTTACAAAGTGGAGGGTGGCCATCCATCCTTATCCTTTGTGGGCTGGCCACCCATCCATATCCCAACCAACAGCCTCCTGGCTTCCCAGTCTGTTACTTTTCAAAATGTCACTATCGTTTTTATTCTTCTTATTAGAAACCCACACATCAGTGCTTCTGTTTAACATTCAGTCACACTTAAAAGAAAATGGCAAGTTTAACACCAAAGATTAGGAAAGTCAGTGGTACTTTGGATATGCTTCATTCCTTAACCATACCAAGATCCATGTTTTAATCCTGACTCAGATTGGGATGAGATGATGGGGATGAGTTGAGAATGTCTGTTTATTCTGAGACGAACAAATACTATACCCTATGGCAAAATATAAAAGACAGTTGAAGCTATTGTAGTGAGTTTCTGTATATCTATCTCAGTATACAAAACTATTATTACAAAACAATGCTGATGCCCACAAAACTTGTTCTTGTACAGAGTTCCACTGTCTAAAAGTTATTGAAAGAAAAGGTAGCCTCCAGCAGGAAAACGTGTGTGATTACGAATGGCCGAATGGAATGCCATAAACGAAACATTCTTGCTAAGGCCACTGCTTTCTTATCAAGAGTTCTGGATCTTAAGGAAGGACTTATTTGGTCCAAAATGGGATACTGAGACTTGTCGACACCATGGAAAAAGTCCAACTCTGTGAATCAGTAGTGCCTTTTGGAACAGATGAAGACCAACGAGAGTCCAAAAAGGGAAAAACTTCGCCCTCAGGTTGAGGAGAGGTGAGTTTGGACCTCCTAGAGAAGAGTCCATGCAGGTAGGACCACAGTCCCCGGGGCATCCAACTCCATTCTTTTCTGCCTCCTATCCCTGGCATCTTCAAGCTCTTTCAGCTTCGAACGGGCCATCGTTTGCGGACACTCGCTTCCTGGGGCCTCCGGAGGCCTCCACAGACCCCAGACGTCCAGTTGAGAGGCGCAGAGCCTCGGAATGCCGGCAGGGAGCCCCCCGTGGACGCCCGCAGGCCTGCGGAGTCCCCGCGTGGGGGCCCGGGAGCTGGGAGAAGGCGCCCGGGCCGCGCGGTCGTGTCTTTGCAAAGTTTTCCCCGCGCGTGGCACGGCCGGGGCGGGGAGGGAGGGGGACACCCCACGCAGCCTGCGCCTCCCTCGGGGCACGTTTCGGCGTCTCGGGGGCGGCGGGTGTCCCTCTGGCTCTGCGATGCGCCTCCCCCTGGGCTCACGCCCCGCCACAGCTCCCTCCCCCTGGGCGAGGACCTGCCCCGCGCCGCCTCCGCCGAGCGCTGTGCGCCCGCCCGGCCCGTCGCGGTTCCGCATGGCCCGGCCCGGTCCCGCGCCCTGACCGCCGGGGAGCGCGGCGCCACCAGGGGGGGAGGAAGAAGGGGGGGACCTGCCTCGAGGGGCCCCGCACGCTGCTCGCTGCTCGGAGTGGACTTCTCTGTCGCCAATGGTGCAAGGAGACAAGTCCCTGTCGCCCCCCGCAGCGGCGAAGGCGGTGGGGGCGCCGGAGCCGCAGCGGGACCTGCCGGACCCCGGGGCGCCCGCGCCGGCCGCACAGGTAGCAGCACCCCCCGCGCCGCGCCTCCGCCTCCTGCCTCCGTGGGGCGCGGGGCGCCCCTGCCCGGCGCATCGCTGCCGCCCGGCGCTGCCCTGGCTGTTCTCCGGCTTCCATTTCTCTCTCTGTCTCTCTCTCTCTCTCTCTCTCTCTCTCTCTCTCTCTCTCTCTCTCTCTCTCTGTCTCTCTCTCTCTCTCCTTTTTTTCCTGCTTTTGAAAAACCGATGTGAAGGGGTTGGGGCCGCCCCCCCTCTTCTAACTCCCCCCCCCCGCTCCCCCTAACCCCCCCCCCAACCCCCGGCTCCTGCGCTCCGCCTCCTCGCCCCTTCCGGGGAGAGGCACATGGAGAGACATGAACCAGGCGAGCGGACTGGACCTGCTCAAGATCGTGAGTCTGGGGGGGCGGGAGGGGCTCCCACGCAGACCCTCCGGATGAGCGAGCGCCAAGCCGGCGTGGGGGTGGGGGTGGAGGTGGGGGTCGGCGTCTCCTGGCATCAGCCCTGCTGCTGGCTGCCTTCCTGCCACACCTGGGGCTGACGCCGCCTTGACAGCTCAGCTCCCCCGGTCCCTGCACTCGCCCGGGTTGGCCTGGACTCCCCCCCCCACCCCGTTCCTTTTTTTTCCTTTAAGAAAGCGAGCCAAGAACGTGAAAGTTTTTCTTTTTTCCCCACTGTTTCCCGGGAATTTCAGAGAGGTCCAGGAGCCCCCCCCCCCTTTTTTTTTCCTCCGAGGAGTATAAGTGGTTTCTGGAAAAATTCCGGCTTGCCGCTGTTGTGAAATAGGAGATGTCAGTGGTAGGCGCTGGGCAATGAGAAAGGTGGCTTTTACGTAAGGCTTGGGCAGGTGAGGTGTCCATTACAGAGACCTCAGGGCTCAGCGGTGGCAAGGAGCCTCTCAACTTTTATCCTGGCGGCGGGGAAATGACTTGACTCCCAGCTGTGGGCCGCTTGGTGAGTGATGTATGTGAAAGGGTCAGGGTTACGTTTTAAGCATCATTTGGGAGAAAAGTCTCTTCTCTGCTTATCTTGTCATTTTCAGGCCTCCATTTGCTAGATTGTAAAATGTGGGCAAGATCATATATTTTTCCACTTATATGAAATACATGATTTGTATATTTCATATCTACATAAGCTCAAGAGGGAAAGTGTTAGAGTGTTATTTACTGTAGCAATGGGGGGTGGGGGCAGCAGTGGGAGATGTAATTAGAGTTACAAATGTTTTGTTGCTACTGTGATTTCAAAAGGTGGTGCACATTGACTGCTCCAGATATTTTGATTCTGTTAATGATGGTTCCAGTGTCATGATCCTGGGCTTTTTGGAACTTTCTTTTACCACTGGGAAACGCACTGCTAACTTAAAACGCATAACTCACTTTGATTTGAGATAGAGGAAGCATACAGAAACCAAGAACTTGTATCATCGGAAATCCATTTCTTTGGCAGCAAGCAGTAAGACAGCTAGATGTTTGGCTGAACAACCAGACGGGAATGTGTAACTAACCACCTACCTTAACATGTAGCTTCAGCCAGACGAACTGAATCCATACTAACGCATGCCACCTTTGTTCTAGACTTCTGATTTTATCTTAGGTGAGAATGAGAAATCTCCTCAGAGACCTCCAAGATGGGTATTTCAGGATGACTGTCTTGAATATTGATAGTGGAGAAAAGAACTTTTAGACCTTTTATTCTCTTTGATCTTCCTTTGGGGATTTTAAAAAGAGATTTTTATTCTTATGATAAAAATAGAGTTTCTGAATTTCTGGAGATCAAAGTTAGGGCTGATGGAAAGCATGACTGCATTCAGATAAGAGATCGTTTATTTAGTGATTTATGTAGTTAAACGTAAGTCAACAAATATTTATTGTACAGTTGCAATGTGGAAATAATTCAGATGTGAGAAGACACAATTTCTGCCTTTAAAAGAACTTATATTGCAGTAGCTGCAAGTGTGACAGAATGTGTGATGCTCGTAAGGCATGTGACTGTGGGAGAAGTCCTGAATCGGAAATGATTTTCAAGGAGTAAAGATCACAGATATTCTGTGTGGAGCAATCTGTAAGGGTTTCATAGAAGATGTGGCATTTGAGGAGAGACTTAAGGGTGGCTCAGATTTCAACAGAGATTTTCAGAGAGGTGGTGGGGAGCTAACAATGATACAGGATGCTTCTAAAGTCACCGAAGTTAGAGGTCTTAAAGCAGACATTTGAGATCTCTAGTTTGAAAAGGGTGTGGAAAGGTAGAGATTAGGCAGAGAGGTAGGTATAAGACTGACAAGGCAATTCAAGGCCACATCTTAGAGGCTTTGAACAGTGCAGTGTACCAAACAATAGAGAACCATGGGTGGAGTTCAACAAAGGAGCCTTAACAGCTCATTCCAAACAGTCACCTCTCTAGGCTGAAGGCTCTATAAGATAATTTGAAGTCTGAGGAATATAGAGGTGGAGCTGCCAGTAGGGAGACTGATAGAACAGTTTGGACACCAAGTAATGGGCTTAAACTAGAGAAAGAGAAAAGATAATGGATATGAGAGATCTATGCATGAGATATTGCAGAGACTCAATCCACAGGAATTGGCAAGCAAATGTATAGATACGTGGGAGAAAGGGAGGAATGGATGTGATAAGCAGGTGAGAGATACACATTCAGCTGCATCAGCATCCACTTCTTTGCTTTCTCTGCCTTCTAAAAAATGAAAGCAATCTTCCTTGAATTGTGTTCATGTGATATCCATTATTTGAGGGGAAATCTTGCTTTGTTTATTTTTTATCTAATAGATTACAGCATCATGCGGTGGTGCACACTTGGCAAAGGCATCTTTTCTGTCTCTGGGCAGGACAGGCCAGCGGTAAAACTGCCCAGGGAAGGTTGCCGTCTCAGGAGCATCCCCCTTTTTTGTGACACTGAGTAATCGTATTTCTACTTAGAAATGGAATTTTCATTTGCAGTGGTACCTCCAAGCCATCATTGGTTTTAAAATCCTTTCTACTTTACCTCTGGATTATATTGCAAGTTCTGTATGAACAAAAGAGAAGACACAGATCCATACACTTTGTTCATTTTCCTTTTCTATGTCAATAATCCTGCCGCGGAGGGGAAAACTTCATACATTCCAACGCCTTTCCTCCCTCACATTGTCATAAGCAAAGAGATATACACCTCACAAGTGAAGCAAGAGCGATGCAATTTGCTTGCTTATATGAGAACTTTCAAGTTCTTTCAAGAACTTGAAAGTTCTGATGTAAGCAAATTGCATCGCTCTTGTTAACCTGTTTCGCAGTTTCACTGTGAACTTGGACGTGATCTACCTTCAAAGTCAGGGCACCAGTTTAGGACTCTCCCTCCAAAGCTGCACTGTCCACTGCGGCAGCCACCAGCCACATGTGGCTTCTTCTGAGCACTTGAATTGTGGCTAATCTGAACTAAAAAGTACTGTAAATGTAAAATACACATCAGTCTTCAGAGGCTTATTATGAAATAAGGAATATTCAACACCTTGTTAGTAATTTTTATATGATTACATGTTGCAACGATAACATTTTGGATATATTGAGTTAAATAAAATACATTATCAATATTAACGTCACCAGTTGCCATTTACCTTTAAATATAGCTACTAAAAAAAATTTCAATTACATATGTGGCTTGTATTAATTAGATTTCTACTGGACAGCATTATTCTAAACTCTGGCACTGATAATTTCCCCAGGAGTTGAATTGATGGTGTAGGAAGGTTGGTGGATGAAGGCAGTAGGTAAGTGGGATTGAGAATAGGATGGTGACGGGGAGGAAGTACATGAGAAACAAGAGCAGTATCTTAGCACTCTAGGCTTCAAAGACATTCGAAGCGGAACCTCCAGTCACACCTGAAAATGAACAGTAACCAGAGGGCCTGTTTGTTTTGCACCTAGCAACAGAACCCAGCTGGTTGCACTCCAGCTGAGTTTGCCAGATGCTTTACAAGCATACTGCAGGCATACATCCCGGGAATGGCAACACCCCGAATCTGTAGCAAGGAGGTTTATCTAAAAGAGCAGCAGCCATTCTCCTGTGGCTCTTGAACTATGCCAGTAGAATTTTCCAGAAACATTATTAGGCCCAAGATACAACCTAGCCTTTTGCAGTCTTCAAACATAATGGTCATGGGTCCTGTGTTTTATGGTTTGCTAAAACCTTCACTCCAAACCCTCATCAGTTTTCTCTTAAACAGTAGTTTTCTTCTGATGTGGCACGGGAGACATTTAAAAGCACACCAGTCCGAATTGCTGAATGTGTTTTAAAATGTGAAATATAATATCTTATGACTTGAGGGATTTGAGGTTAAGTTAATCTCATAGTTTCATGTTTTGTCTTTTTGTCTTTCTTTTTATATAAAGACTTAGTTTACCTGTTGTTGCCTTAATTCCTTTGAGATATACAGTGTGCAACCTCAGTCTTTTCAAGGAAGACTGGACAAAATATGTTAACCCGGAAGAGTGGGGTGGTGGCATTCTTTAATTTTGTGACTGTGAGACGTATCTATATCTTGCAAATAGTATGTGGCATACACTTCCTTTCATAATTACAGGGAGGTAAAATTAATGATGACACCACTTCGAGTAACTGGTTCTGTCTTGGAGTTCTTTCCAAGTCTAGCTGGAGGTAGATGGTGACAAGGGCAAGGTTGGTCCCTGGCCTTTTCTCTCCCTTTCTGGCCCTGTCCTTCCCCACTAGGCATCTCTTTGCTTCCTGGCCTTGTCCCTCTTCCTTTCTCTATCTGCCAGATGCCCAGAAGAGCTTTTTGTATGCAGCCTCTTGATTCCTTTCTGCTTTCGTGTAAACTGATCACATAGAAAACAACTTATGTTTGTTTCTCTTTTTCTAGGGAGTTATACTTCTCTCCTAGTGAAAGGTCTGACTTTCACCTTGTTTATACTAAGCTATCAGAGAATGAGATTTTATGTCTGATTCTTCTATGGATAGTTTTGGCTTTGTTTGCTTTGGACCAGAAAATTAGGCAAGTCCTTGGATCAGAGGGATAGATATCCACCAATGCGAATGGAGAGGTATGAAACAAATTTCAAGCATCAGCATTTATGCTCATGGGGAGCAGTGTATAAGTAGGCAAACTGTCACCATATCCATCAATCACAGAAGTGACATCATCCTTAAAGCTACCCCCAGGGGCTGCCAGGCCAACTTTGCATGTAGAGTAGGGCTGAAATCTCCACTAAACTGGTAACTTCTATAATTAACTACCACTGTCTGCTTCAATCATAAGCAATTTGATTTCAATTACCTGTGAAAATGTGAGCATTTAGTTGCTGATTTTGAGACTGCGGTTCAATTTAGAAAGTTTTTTTTTTTTTTTAATCAAAGTAGACATTCATTCACACGAAGGGGATATTAATGTCATGATGAATGTTGGATATCTTTTTAATATGTCGTTTTTATATTTGTGTAAATTTCTTAGTTGTTTTATAGTTTCTGAAAATTTACTTGGTTGACGTTTTAGGAGAAAGCATTTAAATATATAGTTTTCTTTTTTCCTTTTTGCTATGGTGACATAATTTGCTTTTATTAAGCGGAATATTACTAATAGGCAATAAATAGAAATAAGTGATTTTTCAGATTGTTCCAAGAAGGACTTAGGGTCTGCATGTGTCAGGGAGAGTATTATGGGTTATACTTTACCCTTTAGCCAACCCCCTTTTTTCTTATTCTTTTACTTCCTGAAACCCGTGAGGCTCTGAGTGTTACCTGTTTCATATATCAGCTGCTCAAATATTCACTGTTGCTAAAAAATATTTAGAAAACTATTGGTTATGCAAGTAGTTTCATGTGAAGTAAGTAGCACCTTAACTAAAAAACTAGACTTCTTTTCCAAATTTAATAGAGTATATCTTTGAATCCTTAATCTTTCATGCATTTTTCATTTTGGGGAGGTTCAGTCTTTTTTTTTTTTTTTAATTCCTATAGATGAAACACTCTAAAGACTTAGAGTAACCAAAAAACAAGTTATTCCAGCAAGATGGATTTAATTTTAAATATGCATGGGATTAAAGGAAACTTCATTTTATATGGTGGCATAAATTTTCACTAACATTTTTCAAAGTACATGATATTGGACTATTAGTTTTCCAAAAGGTGCTTTAAGTTTTTTTCTGGATTCTGGATATTGTTATAAAAATAACTTGTCATTGAGTAGTAACTCTTTAGTTAAAAGTTTAAAAAAGGAGGCTATGGAAGAGAAATTACTGCTGAAATTAGTAAAAGAACAGAATAGAGGTATAATTAAGCATATCTATTTATTTTTGCTTTTAATAAATATGACCTATAGTGAACAGAGATATGCTATAACACTACTTAGTCAAGAACAAGTTAACACTTTGAATAAATCATCTCTCATAAATTTAAGTGATTGAAGAACAATGTATTTTTCTCAAAACTATTACCAGTCTGCAAGTGATTCAGTGTGCCCTTTAGTTATTTTTCAGTATGCAAACTGTGTCTTAGTTGAAATTTGTAATAATCCAGTGTAAATACATTGCATAGGTAGCTAACTACACCTGAAATAGTGTTTATAAACAGTATTCCCAGAGGTCTACAAAAATGGATGTGATTTTAAAAGTGTACTTAATTTCCTGCAGAGAACTGCAGCCTCCCTTGGAACTGAATGTCTTAAATATTGTGTGGTTCTCACAGTGCCTGTTGTGCAATTGTGAATAGCCATGAAAAAGCTTACACACCAAAGCAGCTGACTAGTAAAATTCATTTATCATTGAAAATCTGAAACAAATGGCAATGACAGAGTTTCAAAGATACTCTTTCCACCCATTTCAACATGGTACTGAAAAGACATGTGATAATGGGATGGGATTAGATTTTGTCTTAGTTCAAAGATAATTTATGCTCTCCATGAAAGCAGACAGTGTATTTAACATAGATTTGCCCCCACCCCAGAAAGAAACATGTTAGGTCCAAAAATGCTTCCAGGGTCATAAATTTTTTCCATATAGAATAATGTAAAGTTTTTTTTTTTAATTTAAGGAAATTTTCATACTTTTTTTAGTTTTCTTAGGCCTTGGAAGACACTTCTGTCCCAATCTTTACATAATAATTGGAAAAGGAAGAATGTTGTTGAAAGAATGTTATTTTTCAACAGTTTACTGAATAATGTTTACGCAAGTAAGAAAAATAAGCTGTTAGGTGAAGAGAAGCTTGTATAATACATTATGAAAGCCCAGTCTAGATGATCTTTCCTTTTATGAAGTTGAGAGTTAATTAAATGCCATGGAAACACATTTGTATTACATAAATCCCTTAGATACTTGAAAGGGAACAAATATATTTAAGGACATATTTTTTTGTTGTTTTAGGATTATACCACCCTCTCACTTTAGACTGCAAATGCATCTAAATTACCCACAACACAAATGTTTATACTGTAATGGATTTCAGTTTGCTTGAGTGCCACATATATTATGGTTTATAAGATATTTCCATTTTAATGAAAACCATCTCAATATGCAGAATGTAGCAAAGCAGCATTTTCAAAACCTGAACGTGGTGATTTTGAAAAAGTAAATTTTGTAAATTCCGACAATATAACCAAGTCTCTGTGAGCCTAATCATTCTAAATGTATTACATACTTTAGCCTAATTTCCCCCCTCCCTTCTAGCCCTAATGTGGTATAATTAAGCATATCTATTTATTTTGGCTTTTAATAAATATCTATAATGACTGGGATTTGCTATAACACTGCTAAGGCATGAACAAGTTAATATATACTAAATGCTATGAAATACATTATTTTATTTAATCTTAACTCTGCAAGGTAAACATTAATATTCCCATTTTAAAGAGGAGAAGACTGATGGTTGGAGAGGTTAGAAAATTTGTTCGGGGTTTGCTGCAGTAGGATCCCAACCTAGGTGCATTTAACTGTAAAGCTCAGTGGTGAGCTGTTTTTCACTTATATTTTAATGTTCGATATTCACATTAACTTTATGTGTGCCTAGAACTAAACATCGACTGATGCATAGTTTATTCTTAGCGCTCCTGGTATAAACTGTAGATAGAGTTAGTAAAAGCCAGTTGGAGATGTTTGTTTGGCCCAATCTTATTAATAAAACAAATTGTCTAACCTTTAACATCCTCTTCTTAACTGCTTATTTTTTCAATTTTTAAATAGTCCATAAAATTTATTTTTCTTGCCTTTTAAGCAAAATCACTAATTTGTTAAAAAGCAAGATTTTCACACCCCATTACAACCACGGGCCAGAACATTTTACAAAGTATTTTCATTTCATGTAATTCACTACCACTTAGGTAGCTTTCTCACCCTCTCTCAAAGCAGTCTATGTCCGCACAGCAATACGAAGAACTGGTGCCATGCTTTATTCATGTGCCATCTAGACCTACATTTCTATATAAACTTAAAGGTAATCAGACTTCATGTTGCAAAATGTCCTTCAGCTACTACATGCAGGACCAATCCCATATGTGAATACCTGTGGAATTACATATTAAAACATGAAAAGAAGCAAATAAAATAGATGCTTGGCACTGCTGGTTAACATTATTTCATTATGCATGAATCTATTACGTGGACAATCTATTGTCAATCTATTGACAGTTTGCCTTTCCTGTCACTTTACTGCTGCTGCCTCAGTCCCTCCTGCCTGCCCTCGAATGCTTATTTTTAAATGCTTTATCTTTAGTGTATTTTGCCTCTTGACCACAGATATGCTAACAGCATTAATTGTTTTAAGTATTAAGTACTTTTTATTCAATTATTAAATGTTTCTAGAAATTTCTCTGGATACACACACTGATTTGAAATAAATATTTGTGATTTCTCCAATAGCAACTTTCTAATAATGCCCAGATGATGGCAGTTCATTTCTTATTTTGGTCTTTGACATTTTCTAGAACTAAGCCTAGGTTCCTGTGAGAAGTTCTAACAATAATCTAACTTTTTCTTTCTTTCCCTTTTTTAGTCATATGGAAAAGGAGCTAGGAGGAAAAACAGATTTAAAGGATCCGATGGGAGCACGTCATCTGACACTACCTCAAATAGTTTTGTTCGTCAGGTAAGGGAGCTCTTAAATTCATGGTTTGAGAAGTTTATTAAAACAAATTTTGTTTTTTTTTTTAAAGGTCATTTTGCACTGTCATCTTTAAGATTGATACAGTATTATTATTGTGTTTACGTTTAGTTGGAGTGAAAAGTGTACCGTTTCATGTCACGATTAAAATGTTTAAATTTTAAGCGAGACTATGAGTAATAATTACACTCTTTTCTGGCCATGTGGGGCAAGGAAGTGGAAGCTTCCTGACAAAAGATTTCTTCACAGCAGTAGAATGAGTTCTACCAGAGATGATTACAGGTTTTGGAGGTATTTTTCCGGAGGTGGGGCAGGCAGTGGGCCTCCATACCGCCGTCTGTGAAGTTGGGATGATAAGAAGGACTTGGGTTACCTCTGGAAGAACACGGGCAGCCAGATCTGAGGGTAATAGCCTCCAGGTGGAGCCTAAGGGCTCATCAGGTATAGGTGAGCACGTCTCCTTATTAGCACTTCGGGAGGAATTTCCCCCGTGCTTCCTGTGTCCGTTTCCCCACATTTCTCCTCCCCTGTTAATTGGAAGCAGTTGAGCTTGAACTTGTTCACCTGTTGCATCTGTGGGGGCTTTTATGCTTAGCTGGTTGCTGCCTCCTTAACTCTGCTTTCCCGATGCAGAGGGAGGATGATCCCTCTGCGGCCACTGGTTCCCCGCTAGCAATGTCAAGTGCACCAAAGGTATGTCCGAATACTTTACAGGCATCTTGAGAAGTTTTGGTTCTGGACTGTGCTGGGTGGGAACTATTTAAGTCTTCCGAAAAGGAGTTGGTTAAGAAGGAGTAGAGTTTTTCTCTCCTTTCTCTTTGTTTATTGCTAAGAAACATTTAGAAAGAAAAAAGGAAGTTGAAGCCAAGCGAGGCCCAGCCCTGGAGCTATGTTCTAATGGTGTCAGAGATGCTGGAATGGGTGTAAGAGCTGCCCAAGGTGTGTGCTTTGGCCTGGTGTCGTTGTGGGCAGAATTCCAGCATCGAGGTCTTGTGTGTGAGTGAATGGCCTTGAGGGGCGGTGACTTAGGTGAGTCCGTTAAAGGAAAGTTACATAAGTCCTGCTCCATTGCAAGCATCCAAGTTTATTCTGCCTCTGGGATGAGGACATGGAACCTGGAAAGCTAGCGTCCACCACTTTGTGTGGTCACCTCAGGGCTGAACATAGGGGACCTGAAGCAGAAACAAATAAGCTTCTTAGGAAGGGTAGTAGCTGCAGCTCAGCCACACAGGATGATAAGCAGCTTGTTGAAATTGTACGGACAGAAACACTGATTTGTTTCAAGTGAGCAAGATATTGTGAATAGAAGTGAACAGCAGAGCTCATTGTTGCTCGTTTTAGCTCAATCAAAAAGTCATTTAAAGACAGTCTCCAGACCCCATTTTCCAATTGTGTCTTTGCTGTGAAGTCCCCTTTCGTGGAGTTTTGAGAACTTAATTTCTAAGGCTAGGAGGGATTAACACATGGTGTATAAGTGAACTGGATGTCTTTGTCCTCATAACTTCCTTTGATGTCGCATTCTTGATGATATATATGAGATTCTGTGCTTAACACACAATTATAAATAATAGACTACTTAATGTAAATTTAGATATATATTGCCTGGATGCGTGAGCAAGTAAGAAGACAAAAATAACCTGTCTTAAAGGCTCATTTCTAAATCTCGGTAAAATGAGTTGCTTGGCATGGCATGGATTTGGGCTAATGATGACACGGGCATCAAGACCCTGGAAGTGCCAGCTCGTTTCTGTCACAGAAGAAAAAAGTGTCTTTGGCAAGAATGCTAAGTTAAACACCGTATATTACTTTGGAATTTAATCTCTATTCTGTTAAAATGGCATTCATATTTTGCTAACATTTGAAAATAGGTGAAAGCAACCATGACATGGCTAAATAATTATAGTTTTGTCAGAGTATTTGCAGACGTGCATGGTAGATAGTTAATGGTAAGCATATGTTAGAGTAAATAATTGAAAGGACCCCCTTTAAGTGTTTTCCCTTTATCGTAACTCAGTGTTTTGTTTTTTAAGCAAGTGATTTGTGTCAGTATACAGGCGTACCTTAGAGATATTGCAGATTTGGTTGCACAGCACCGCAATAAAGCACATCATAATCTTTTTGCGAGGGGAGGGTCTTGCTTTCAATTTGTAAAAACACAATATTTGTGAGGCGGAACAAAGCAAAGCACAAGAAAATGAGGTACGTTTGTAGTACTTCTCTCTTGTTTCAAAGCCCCCAGCTAAGGAAGACTCAGGAAGATCTTCTGTTTTTAGAATGAATGTAGACAAAGTTAGTCTTCTTTTAACTTCTTTTATTACAAGGAAGGTAAGATGTCTTTAGCATTATAAATTTTCCCTAGGCATGTGATTTCAAAACAAACAAAAAAGAAAACAAGAAGAACCCCCCGAACAAATCAAAAACATCACGCCCTTACTTCTTCCATCAAAAGTTGCTCAGATGCCCAGTTTCTGTCACCCTTCCAGCATGCTCTGCCACTCTTACTGGTCATGAGAAGTGGGGAGTTTTATTTTTTCCTTCCTCCCACAAGAGTCAAAAGGCACTTTTTTGAATCCCAAAAGTCCTTTTTTTTAAAAAAAAACTTGTAAGTGCAGTCAACCACCTGGAGCATCATGCTCTTTGGTGCCGAGGCCTGACCGAGGCTGACGGGGCTCACGGATCACCCTGTCTGGAGAATCCAGGTGAAGCTGGGTTCCCCATTAGGCCTCTTTAGAAATGAGTTTGTAGTTCACTAGGGCATTGCTTTGTAAGCAGGTATGTTAACTTTGATTTATTAAAGGGCAAGAAGGGTTAAACAGGACTTCCAGGTCCCCTGAGTAGGATTAATGAAGATTATTGTTCAAACCAGTTATGTACTAAAAGGTAGTTAATACATAAAGCTATGGTTATTTTAGATTTGTTATTAAGGTAATTACAATATCGAGATTGTCTTCAAGTCTAGTACGAACTCTTTGCACTCTCTGGCTCTGAGCTATGAGCAGACACATCAATAAGAGAACTTCATATATTATAATAAACCTGGAAAAGCTGCCATTCTTAATGCCCTTTTCATTTTGTGCCTCACGTAAATTTTGTCTATTAAGATGATCAAGTTTCTGTATAATTTAGCTCTTTCCTCCTAACTTCATCGAATACATAAATAGCTAAAAGCCCTGAGGTCTGTTGTCTGAAGAGGAGGGAATGAGAACTAGTAGTTTATCTGAGCACCAGACCCTAACCAAGTAAATTAATGTAGTGTAAGAAAAATAGGTGGATGGGAGTTACAAGACCCGCCTGGCATTGCAGGCTAGAACATTCGTGCTGTTCTTTTTCAAGATGTTGTGCAAGAACCGCTGTGTAAATTCTTTGGTAGTTCCAAGGTCGGGGAAAACTATGTACATCTGCAAACGAGTGCTGGTCATCAAAGCTACAGCAGCTTGTGGTGGGGCAGGGAGGGGAGTGTCAGTGACCATCGGATCAGCACAGTTCTCTTCTCTCTTGTCTTTTTTTAAACATTTCTTCATTTTCTTAAAGACGTGCGTTCTCCCTGGTTACATTTACGTACCTGGCAGTGTTCTTAAGACGAAACACCAGATGCTAAATAAAGCCAGCTTGCTTTATTTCGAAGATTCCCACAGCATGGCAACTTTCATTCTGAGCTCTGCTAGAGGCTCTGCCATGTATGTATGGCCAGGGCTCACAAACTGTTTCCCTGGAGAAGTTTTCTGGGTCACCCTGTGGTACCAGCTGGTATCTTTCATGCAGAAAGTTGAGCCTCAGGAATCAACAACTCTTTTTTGAAATTTTCGAATGCCATTGTTTCGGGGAGTTCATGGGGAAGAACTGTGCAACCGACCTGGGGTTTTGCTCACCATCTTATGTCATGGTTCTAACAAAGTAATCCTGTAGCTTCTAAAGGCTTCCAGAATAGCAATCAGAATGACAAAATGGAATGGACCAAATAGTTAACAGAAGGCTGCACGACACTTTCAGAACACGGTATTCTAAACAAATTCCGTTGTCTTCCAGTACCATGTTCTTGGTGCAGCTTTTTGGACCACTTATTAGTTCAGTTTGGCCTTAAATACGAATGATTAATCATAGAGACACACAGTCTCTTTTTCGGTTTTGTTTTGCAAAGACAGATTAAACTGCGATAATGATTACAGACTCCAGGCCTGCGTAGACTGATATGTTTAAGGTTGGATAAATCTTTCAGCCCTTAAATGCTGGCTTGTTGCCTTGTTATGCTGTATTCGTCACAAACACAACTATAAATAATAATGCAGTAGATTTATTGCCACTGATTTCCTGTAAATGTCTTTCTATCTTATTAGGCATCCGCTTAGATTTTGTGAATGGCAGAATCTGTTCCGAGACCTTTCAAGAACTCTTCTTAAATATATTAATATAAAAATGTTGAGCTTTTCAGTAGAGAAGTCTCTTGTTCTTTTTATAGCATAAACTTATATACTACTAGGAATATTTTCTTTGAGGAGGCCTCTATACTTTAGAAAATATTAAAACAAACTTTAGATTTTGTACTTCAACACATAATTAGCTTTAAAAAATCTTTTTAAAATTAAGTTTTTGCGGGAGAACAAGAGTAATTATGTATGATTATACATAAAACCTTCCTCATTCTGAGATTGTTTTCATATATGTGCAACACCTACCCTAGAAACTAGTTTCGTTAAGGTCTCTACTCGTTTATTTAAATAAATTTTGTGGATTGAGGCAGATTTTATCTTTGCATATTTTCCCACTGACCTAAATATAACATTTTAAAACTTGGAATTATTTCTGCAGGTGTTTGTAGTTCCTTGGACTCTCGGATGTGTTTCAAATTATAATATGTTTTGCACTTATTCCCCATTTTCTCTCATTATTATTCATCTTCTGTTTGGCCAATTCATGCAAAGTCTTAGAAGTTATGGACTGAATTAGCCCCCATAGATAAACTGAACATTTACAAGTGAGCCAATAGGAAGTAATTAGTATGACTAAAAAAATGGAATTTCGTTAAACACTGAATTTGCAAAAATATATATATTTCAGTTAACTCCTAAACTGTTAGAAATGTTGGTGAAGAACAGTTACTTAACTTTAGGTTAATTATTCATGTGTCTCAGGTTTTCCTGGGCATCAAACCCAAGAAGCAGTCTGGTTGAACCAAAGAATAGTTTTGTCTTCCCTGTTCTCTTTTATAGCTATAAATAGTGTCACCTTCTCTCCTTACTGATTTGTTTCTGGAAACCTTCACGTCTGATGATTATCAGATGCTAATGAAGTCCTTTTTGAGATGTTGGCTTATGTCTCAAAAATATTTGCTATGAGTGAGTTCAACAAGGAGATATTCCGGTGTTACTCATCGTGATTCCACATTCGTGACGAGGGGTCTGTGTTGATTACGAAGACCTGAGGTGGAAAAAAAGAACTGAGCTCCCCACCCCTGCTCTTGATCTTATCATGCTTCCTTTTGCCATCTGCTTATTTTAGAGTTGAAGGATGATGGAGGGGAAAAAAAATAAAAAAACAGGAAGATGATCACAGGAGGAGGGGAGAGGCTTCCTAGAGTCTTCTGTTGACTCATAAGTGGGAAAATGTAGCTAAAGATCTTCAGGAAGTCTCTGTCCCCTGCCACCATCTCACCATCTGTGTCATCCCAAACTGTCATCAAGTTTTAGAGAATTATCTTGGCTTAGTATATTTTCTTGTGTCTGTGGTGTACATAGAAAAGGTCTAGCTTCCGTTCTTTCTTTTACTTTATACCTGGTAACAGGAGAGCCTAGGAGACAGCTTGCTTGTTGGACTTCTGACAAGGACACTTTGTTTTGACTCAGCTTTCTCTGCATCCTGAGAGGCTGGTCATTGTGACCTCATCAGTTTTCCTTTCTTGGAAAGTAATATTTTCTCTGAACCCTGGGGGTTTTTCATGTAGCTTACTCTTGTTCAAATGTTTACTCCTATGAAAAGATTTGTTGATTTCAATTCGGTCTAGGTATTTCAGCTGAAAATTGGAAAATGACCAATTGCTCTATTTATTTATTTTTTATAAACAAACCCCACAACCAAAACAAACAGGCAAACTTTTCATTTGAAAGGAAAATAACATAGGTGATATCTTCGATTGCTAGAGCTGCCATAGCAGAGGACCATAGACTGGGTAGCCACACCAAAAAATGTTATTTTCTCAAAGTCCTGGAGGCTAGAAGTCTGAAGTCAAGATGGCAGGTCTGTTCTGAGGCTGGGAGGGAAGCGCCTGGTCCAGGCCACTCTCCTGGGCTTGTAAGTTGATCTCTTCACCTTCTCATGGTGTTTTCTCAGATTTGTGTCTATAATTTTTTATAAGGACATCAGTCACATAAGATCAGGACACATCCTAATGACATCATTTAATTTAATTACCTCTATAAAAACCCAAATAAAGTGATATCCTGAGGTACTGGGGGTTAGGGCCTCAATATGTAAATTTTTTTTGGGGGGGCGACACAATTCTACCCATAACAGATAGTGCCTCTGTATGTTTATTTTGCATATAATTTTTTTCTTATGCCATAAGATTTTAGATGTAGATAGACTTAAACTAAAAAGTATTGACCCCAAAACCAGCATATATCTGAAAGACAGAAAAACATCTTTTGCCAGAATATGAAAGGAATAAAAAGTGTACTTTCTCTATATGTGTCAATATGATTCATACAGAAATAAAATAACTTCATGAATTTCTTGTAATTAACCTAATATACTCAACTAATATCTTCATTATGAACCCATTTTAATTTTACTTATCATAAAAATTTTTATTTAGATTATTCATTTTCTCCAAAGTATAAAATCTTCTAAAGCCTTTATAACTTGTACCCTAGGATATTTCAGAGATTCATAAAATGTTTAAAAGACTTGGAAATTTTAAAGATTAAATCCATCAGTATAACCCAGAATCCAGTTCATACTTTAGCATAATTTGTCTGGTGGACAGAATACATGCAAACCACTGCAACCTATAATAGTTGGATTCTTTGCACTTAGTTTTATGATGGCTAGGAATACACACACACACACACACACACACACACACACACACACACACACACACATTTATACGTTTATGTGTGAATTTGTATTCTGTGACTTAGCTTTTCATCCTTTTCTGTGTTATATTTAAAAACAACTACATTTACAAAAAAAAATTACATGCCTAAATCGCTGTCCTTCAATATGTATCAAGATTTGAGGTACTATTTAAAACTTTCATGCTCCCAGTCCTCACAGTGAATTGTTAACTCTGTTGAGTTCTTCCAGTTACTGCTTCTAGCTTATAGACATTTAATACCAAGAAGCATTAGGAAATAAGGTCCTCACATAATCTTTCTCTGTGACAGTTGCAAGGAGGCCTGAAGCAAGGAGAAGAGCCATGGGGGTGGGGGTGGGGTGTAGAGGGGAGAGGGAGGGTCAGAACACCCTGCTATGTATTAGCTACTTGTGGGGGGAAGTAGGGAGGGTCGGAATCAAAGGTCATTCATCATCTCTTGCTGACTCATTCAGTGGTGCTTACCAGTTCACCAAGGTCAGGATCCTACAGAGGAACACTGTTTACTCTTTCCAGGGTCTTATTTCAAGTAATGTCTTGATGCAAAGCAGCATGTGTTTAAGGAGTTCAGTAGACATCTCTGTTTGAGGTTGGACAGTACAGTGTGCTGTTAGCATCAGAGGGCCAGGCATGTGCATTTTGGAAACAGTTGCTAAGGGATTCTAATGCTTGTGATTAAGTACCACTACCTGGGGGTGGTTGGAAGGATCAGACCGAGGTTATAAAGGAAAAATTAGGTAGGATGTAAGCCAAGGCATGATTTACTGACCGTTCATGAACCTGGATCCTGGTAGTGGAGGAGCAGAAGTCCTGTGTGAGCCCCAAGGAGGTGATCTTTTTCTGAATAGTAAGAATAGAAATCAGTTAAACATTTATCCCAAGAATACTTTTAAATTTAAAATTTTTTTTAATTAAAAATTGGAAATGGAAGTTGACGGTGTGTTCCTGGGACAGTGGGGAGCCATGTGTGTGTGCATTCAGGGTGTGTGGAGAGAGGGACAGGTGATGATGCTGGAGGTGTCGGTGGCACCCGGCCTCTGTGCTGTGGGGAGATATGCAGCACCCTAGGGTGAGGAAAGGCATGAAAGATTGCACTGATGGGTCGGCTAGCTGGGCAGTCAGTAAAGACTATAGTAATAGCTAATGTTGATTGAATGCTGATGCATCAGCCACTCCAGTAAGCACTTCATTTCATCCTTAATACAACTGATTACAGTGGGTGCTACAGTGTAAGAGATGATGAATGGAGACCCAGGTAGGTTAATGCATTTGCTCAAGTTCATACACTTAAAAGCTGGTGGTATTTATTAGACCAAAATCAGTATACTTGTTGCTCAGTGAGAGACTTTAGACAACAGCTGTGCTAAAAATCTGAGAAAAGTGGCCTCTGGTCCTGGGTCACTAGGCCAAAGCTAGCGACAATGATGGTGGGTGTAAGCCACCTGAGCCAGGACTGGCAAAAGCGGGGCTGAATGTTGGGTCCCAAGAGTTGGGCTGTCCTCAGGTGGGGCTTCAGTGCCCTTGAGGAATCAGGAGGGGCACTCGCTTAGTATTAAGTATATATGAAGAAAGAGATGCTCACAGTAAATGAGTGACAGTTATATAGGTGTGAATTGTACCACTCTTTAGATTTTATCTACAGATTTGAAGTATTTCAAAATAAATAGGGTTAGGAGGAAGTGGGTGCGAGTGGGCAGCATGCTAGGTTGTCCTAAGATAAAGGGCAGGAGCTCTGTGAGGGAGACCAGGAGCCCTGGACAGGGTTAGAAGGGAGGCACCTGGTAAACGTCTGCCCCCTGAAGGACTCACACACTCAGAGACACCTGAGGCCACATTCTGCCTGCCTGTCCCTTTAGAGATGCTTCAGGTCCTGAAGGAACAGGTCGAGCAGAGCTAGGAGGCACAAGCTGTTTTCTACTGGCCACCTTATTATAGACTTTTGCATTAAAAAAAAAAAAATCTGTTAAGACTTAACCGACAAAATAAAAGCATGTACAAACTCAACATAAGTATGTTTTCCTCAGAGATGTCAAGCTGGAGAAGGTTAGAGGGTTTATAGCCCCCAAACAGCTGGTTATCTTAATATCCTAGTGTGGCTTTTTCAGTAAATTTATGCAAAGCCCTTTGAACTGGCAGTGCTGACTCACAGACTTTTTTCCGTTTTCCCTTCGAGTAGAAGTAGTCATTAGCGGTCATATAAGTTGAAAATCAGCCATTCTCTCTCTGCCTCAGGCCATTTGTTTGACAGAGAGCAGTTGTTTGAGAAAATGAGGTTTTTTGGTTACTAAGAGACTCTGTCCTTTACCCTATCTAATTACCCGCTTTGGAAAGAAGAGCTACTTAGTATGTGTCAGACAACTCTGCATGCTCATGGTCTTTTGGGGGATGTTTACAATATTCCCATTAAACAGGTCAAAACAGTTTTACTGGCATTCGCCACCATTTCTCTCTATTGCAGTGAATACTGGAAATACCATGAAGATGTGACACATGCTATGAATGTAATAAGTTGTATTTTGGTGGTTAAAAACATAATAGTGTGGGTAGCCTTATCTTCAAACTCAGTTGTTTCAGGCCCACGTGTAAGTCTTTGGTCTTATTTATTTGGTCTTATTAAAGTAACTCTGGATTCAGGATTTGAAGATGTCTATACTTTATAATGCAACAATTTCCCTGACCATTCACGTGTATATGAAAATTACACTAGAAACAGGCCAAGTGTGCATGTACTTTCTGACTTTGATAGATATTATTTTTCCTAAGTTCTCTTGACTGGTCCTCATTACTTGTTTACTCATCCATTCATTTCTGCATTGATTCATCAACACATGCCACACCTTTGCCAGGCACTGGGCCAGATGAAGAATAAAATAACAAGGTTCTGTCCAGTTTTAAGATGAGTCCTGGGCACATCATGTGTAATTTGGTAACTGTAGTTAGCAATAGTGGGCTGTATATTTAAAAGTTGCTAAGAAAATAGATCTTAAAAGCTTTCATCACAAAGAAAAGAAATTGGTAACTGTGTATGGAGATGGATGCTCATGAGCCTTATCGTGGTCATTTCACAATGTAGACATGTATCAAATCATTAAGTTGTATATACCTCAAACTAATACAGTGCTGCATGTCAACTAGATCTTAATTAAAAAAAGACAGGTTGAAGTATTAACTGTATTAATGCTTTAAAGTTCATTGTTATGAGTTGTATAACAGGGGGGAATGCAAAATGTGGGGAGTACATGGGAAAGGGACTGATTGGTTCTGCCAAGGGGAAGCAGAGGGAATGTCACAAGGAGGTTGTGTCTGAGTAGGACCTTGATGGATGAGCCAAAATGTTTGAGAGGAGGAAATTGGGAAGGGATGTATGAGGCCGAGAGCACTTGTCCTGTGCCAAGGCAGAAAGAGACTGAACATGGCTATTCCCTCTGCCTGGGTGGAGGCGAGATAAGGCCAAACAAGTATTGTCTGAAATTGAAACATGAAGAAACAGTGTCACTGGAGCTGTGTACTCTATGATACCTGCGGTTCTTGTCACCGCCACATCTTTCCCAGGTTCTGAATGAGCTCCATCTCTACAAACACCAAGTAAGGGTTTTCTCTCATAGCTTGCTCTCTGAGTGTGGGGTATTTTTAAGGACAGTATGTTTATTAACAAACACCATATGCCTTTTTATTTCCTTTTAAACTGGTGTCAGATTGATCATAGATGTTTATATTTCTGTGCTTTGAAGAGTTGTAGGTTTGTGGGTCGAGAATGTTGTGTTTTTAGATTTTAGATCAAACATGATGTATTGGGAAAGTTGTCTCATTTAAAAAGCAGGCTGTAAATATAAATTCATCCTGTTTGTAATATGTATGACTGTATATGTACATGTATGTGTATAAATGTTTGCACACATTCTCCAGAGGATTCTTTAGAGATAGCATGTAATCTAACATCATCAAGCTCGTAAGTATTTCTATTATAAATTAGCAGTGACAAATCTTAAAAATCAAGGCTGTTCAAATCTGAATTAATTGGTATCATGATTCTACTCCCCGATCCATTTACATTTTAAAATAAAATGTACAGAACTAGTGATAAAAGGCATAATTGTGTGATAAAAATATTGCCTTCTGAAAAAAAGTCCTCTGAGTTCAATTTAGAGTACTTTGCTCAATTACTTTTAGGCTTTCAATCAAATATTTATATTTTATAAAGTGAGTATTTTATGCTATGTTGTAGAGATTCACTTTTTTATCGGAAAATTTTACTTCTTGGGTCAGTGTTTGCTTCCTTGTTTATCACTTATACTTTTGGAACTGACCTTCCCGCTTGTTCATATTCTCTCTCCAATTTCCCTCTGCCAATCTTTTTTTTTTTTTTTTAAAGAAGGAGGTGGATATCCATTAGAATTCTCTGTTGTAGGAGAGTGCAGACTCATCTCAGGCTGGCTTAAGCAAAAAGGAAATTTGGGGGCTCATTTAGCTGTAAAGGCCAGCTGTCAGCGACTAAAATGGCTCATGTGTCATTGGACACCTGGTTTCTTTCAGTCTCTGGTACTGCCCTCCCGGGTTTGCTCATTCTCAGCTCTAGGTGGTGGCAAGAAGGTTCCCAACAGCTTCAGGCCAATCTCTCTCTCCAAGTTCATGTGGCACTGCCCCTCGTTGACTCTGAATGAATGACCGCACAGCCATGAACCAATTACTCAGGCCAGTGGCCTGTGATCCACTGATGGGCCAGACCCGAGCCACTTGCTCTCTGTGGAGATGGGAGAAAAGTCACCTCCTCATAAGGCGAGGGGACTAAGAATGAGAAAAGTCGTGACTTTGTGGGACACTCTCAGAGCAGTGTTACCTGAGGAAGAGTGAGTAGACATTGGAAAAAAGAACTGAGGTCTGCTTTGGAGAGAGAAAGGGAAACCTGTTGACTTGCGAGCTCTCAGATTCCTAGGGATGGCTTAGGACAAGACCACTTCCCAGGTACAGGTGAAGAATAAGTCATTGGAGCCCCTCAGGCCTTACTCAGACTGTTCTGTGCCCTGTTTTGTCTAATAGCAAGTGGATTTCTATGAGGATAAGTGAGTCTCTAAAATCATATCTTCCTGGCAGAGAATATATATAAATTCATGAATATATATAAATTTATAAATATATATGTATATATATATATATGTTTATAGAAATATGTGTTCATGGCCATGTCTGCTGTCTCTATATTTTTTCTATATTTTTTTAAATGATTGAATCTTAGTCTTGTGATAAAGCCACCTCAGTTTGCCGTTATAAAATTAGAATGTTTCAGTGTTGTGTGTGTGTGTGTGTTTTGAAAAAGCTCTTATGGGGAAAAGACTAGAGAAACCTATTATGGTCTTAGTAACATTTGAGCAGCACTGAGGATTTAGAGACAGACAGAGTTAACATTCGTCTTTAGAAACCAATAACTTGTGTTCTCGACAATGACTTTATTTTTTAGCTTGAATATAGTATTGTCCTGTTTTACCACAGTTCAAGACCTCTTAGGGGAATTTAATGTTTGAGAATCTTACTATTGGGGGAAATTAACATATTAAGGTATCACTTGTATTTTTTAAGTGGTAACGTTAACTTTTGCTTGGACTCTTCATTCAGAGGACAGGAAGATTCATTTGCTAAATTAGGTGGTGTCAGACATGGTGTGTGTTCTATGCAGCACTGTTGGCTTTGTCATTAGAAGCACATGTGGTTCACATCTTGTTTCCACACCTTTGTAGTGGCAGCACAGGACATTTTGCAAGCGGAATCAGGCAGACCTGCATAGAACCTGTCTTCTATCTTCTGTAGGGCATTAGCTCACCCTCTGCCACAGGTTTCACCCAGTTTCTCCAGGAAATGTAAGGGGTGTTGTGTACAAAGAGGATTGTGACAAACGAGGATTTGGGGGTTGTGTCAGAATCTCATTTCAAACTCACACAAGCAAAAGCAGCCCCGTGGCCACCCAGACCTGGAAAAGGCGTGGATGTCACTGGAGGCGAAGCAGCGTCAGCAAGGCTGTGTCCCCTTCCCCAGGTACTGGATTCTTCCTCACCACAGACAAGACTTGCCCATGTAGGCCGGGGTGTGACATGTGGAAGCTCTTGGCTTCCTTTCTGCCAGCCTCGATAATGGAATAAAAGGCTGTTTCTTCCTCTTCACTCTTATCCAGTTCAGAGAAACACAAAGATTCGATCTGCTTAGTTCACGTTCCACCTTTTGGACCAGTCTCTGTGGACGAAGGTGAAGTTCTGTGATGGGCTGACTTGGATCGGACGCATGTACAAGAGTGGGCAGATAGCAGGGAGCACAGAGGAGACGCAGGCAGCTGGGGGTTGTTACCAGTGGAAGTAACTGACTTTCATCATACATGATGCTCGTATGAGTGTCTTTTTGCCTTCCACACAATGTGCAGGGGAAAGCAGACATCTCTTAGACATCTTGTGTTCTTGATTCTACCCTGTATCTTCCCCGTAAAGTAATGGCTCCTCGCATTAGACATAGATCTAGATGAAGCATAAAGCAAGATGGGAAGGTCAAAGATCTACTCTCCTGGGGAACCACAAGACCTGTATCTTTCAAGGTGTGAAGAGCTAGGCTTCCATGGGACTGGCTGATTGACATAGCTTTTCTATTATCTCGAATCTTCACCGTTCCCCATAGACTCGTACTTTCTAATTTTCCACATATTTTTTATGCACCATTTTTTTTCTAATAACACAGTATCTTCTGAGCATATGGAAATAGAAGTCCAAAGAAATTAGGCCCAGGGTCCCAGAGCTAGATAATGGCAGAGGCGGGTTTGAAACCTGAAGTCCCACTCCCCCTGTACCACACCAGACTGTCTTTGTTACCAGGGTTTTAGTTTAATATAAGTGCCATCAGCATTCACTCTGAAAGCCTACACCAATGTTTCTTTACTTTCGATGTGTGTCTTAATTGACAGGTGTAAGGCTAGGTTGTCAATGTTTGTCCTTTAGCAGCAGAGTCGCCTTGTCACTATGAGCACACACTTCAAAGGCAGACTGCCCGAATTCCAGCCCTTGCTCCTGAACTCTCCAGTTGTCTGACTCTGGGACGGTTACTTACACCTTGTGAGTTTCAGTTTATCTTCAAAAGAGAAAAATAATAAGTCTGATTTTATAAAGCTGTTAGAAGTGAAAGAGATAATATAGATGAGAGAAAGGTAATTCATCAAATATTGTGGTTTACATCGGCATTTTGCCTGGTACATGGTAAACTATAAATATTGGCTCAGATAGTGGTAATACAGGCTGGCTTATTATAGGACAGCGTGTATGGTGACAGGATATCCACGAGTGAGAGATGTGTTCGTGATTGACAGATTCTGGGATGTGTTAAGAAAGAGGTTCCTAAGAGCTGTAAGCCATAGGAACTTTACATTTAGTTTTGACTTTTTGGGGGGTGGGTTTAGGGTTTCTTATAATATCAAGTTTATTATTTAATATTTTCTGCCTTTGCTATTAACATTATATAATGAATCATTGGACACATGTGACTATAACATATTTTAACACAAAAACAAGGACATTGTGTGTTTTGTTGCTATTAAAAAGTTTGTATCCAGTGTTAGGGCTGAGTCTTGTTATATTTTTGTAGGTTTTTAAAATCCTTGGCAGGTCACTGGGACTTTTAAATGTTTAGATTTTACATTTCTATAAAAGTACCACAAATATTCTTGCAAATTAGTATGCTCTGGGAGAACTGGGGGTGGCAGGGGGAGTTTGCCAGCAAAAAGCTGAAGCTGGTGAATTTCAAATGGCCTTTATTACATGAGTACTTAATTTCATAAAGTATTAGCAAAAACCTAGTAATAGAAACTCATGGAGAGTGAAAAAGACATTATTCTATATTAGTTACTGAATAGTGACTCTGTCCTATAGAGTAGTTGGCCCTTGAACAATACAGATTTGAACTGCATGGGTCCGCTTAGGTATGGATTCGAAAAAACACGGTAAATGTATTTTCTCTTATGAGTTTCTTAGCATTTTCCTTTCTCCATCTTAGTTCATTATAAGAATACAGTATATAATACATGTACAAAATCAGTAAGGATTCTGATCAGTCGTAGGCTTTAAGTAAAGTTTTGGGGGATTGAAAAGTTATACTTAGAGTTGCCATTGCATTGGAGCTGGGCAGGAGCTGGCACCTCTAACTTCTGCATAGGTCAAAGGTCAACTGTAGTTACCTTTTAAATATTTTGAAAAAATGCCTTTTCTGTGTTTAAGCTTGCCATTGTTAGGGAGAAGTGAAAACTTAGGGCCTTCAGAGGTGGGAGTTTGAGACACTTATTTATGACTTCAGATTTGCTTTATTGTTTTTGCTTCGTTCAGGCACTACAGGGGAACAAGTGTACCACATATCTGTTCTTTCTAATGTTTGTTCACATTTAAATACAACTTGGATATGTTGAGTATGACCTTAAACTAATATGCATGTTTTAAAAAATAAACTCACTTTAAAGAATTGAGACTTACTTTCACTTTGGTTTCAAGACTTCGAAATTAAAAATATACACTTAGAAACAAATCAAAAGGAAGTGTTATAGCATCAATGAAATAATTATTTATAAATGTTAATAATAATGTCTAAATAAAATGACCTTTAAACATGTTCTATTAACTAGGAATTGATAGGATCATTTCATCTGGCTGATGAGAATTTACGTCACAATAGGGTCTCGTTATTCAAATAATTTTAAATTTAATAAACCTATAGATTCTTGAGTTTTCCATGTTTCTTAATGTGAAACAATTTAATTATATCAGTCAGTGTCAATTTACACAATGTTGCTTGAAATACGAATTAAAAAATCGATCATTGCTGCTATCATTTTTCACCTCGATTCTAATTTGGTCTAGAGGGGTCTTTGTTGCCTGAAGGTCTCAGAGAAGTAGCAGAAACTTAGAAAGATCCACCTTCTCTAACACATAGTTGGTCACCTTATTTTTGCTGTTTTATGTTGTTCCATATTCAATAAACTAGAATAATGCAAATCGAAGGATGTGCACTTTGGGTCAAAATAAAATGACTACGTATGAAGAATAGGTGAGGATTATTGAACTATTAACAGTAAGAACGAATGTTTTATGAGGAACATTTATTTCATTAAAGTTAACAGATTCCTATTTGCTAAGTAGCCATCTCTTTACACATACACATCACCGCTACCTCATGTGTGGTGTGCACCACACACACACACACACAATGTGCTCCCAGTTCAGAATCAGAGTGTTGACTAGATGATCATATGAGTTAGTTACTCATCTTTGTAGAAATGGGGTAAGGAAAGCATCAATTGTTGGGAGGGGGTGTCGACAGTTACCTCCCCCCTGTCCAATACACAATACAACACAGTGCCCAGTGTCATCTCTGACCCCAGGAAGCTTACAGTTTGCGAGAGGAGCTAAAGTATGTACATAATGTGTCTAATAAAAGTGGGAATGTCTTAAATAAGAAAACAAAGTGCTATAGGAGGAGTTGCATGTTGGAAGATTGTGTTCTTACTAGGGAACCACAAAAGGAGAGTGGGAGGAATTAAACATGAACCTCCACCAATGAGAAGGAAGGGCATTCTAGGGACCAGGTGACAAAGATACGGAAGAAGGAAAAATATTATTTCTGTGGAAGAATAGTGAGTCATATTTTGCCTGGTATTAGGGGAACATTAAGAATTAGTGGCAGGCAAGTGTGTGTGGGGGGGTGGGGGGTGGGGGGAGAGGTTGAAGGGAAGGGTGAAGAGCAAGATGCCAAAGGAGGGAATTAGAATTTAGAGAGTGGAGCAAAAGGCCTGGGAGTATGAGGTCCCTTTGAGAGGGCTGCAGCAGAGATGGGCCCCTCTGAGCAGCCATAACTCAGGGGAGGCTGGGTGCATTTCAGCTGAGGAGGTAAAGGATGTGGGGAAATTTGTTCTTTGTGGACTGGAATTTTGAGGGATGTAGAGAAGGTAAGAAAGAAGTGAGAGAAAATAAGGAGAGAGTGAGTGGGGATTTGGGTTAGGAGTAAAGAATTCTGGAGCTTGATGACAGTGAAAAAGGGTGTAGATGTGAGTTGGGGAGATATGCAACATTTAGAGTAGTGACCAAGGGAAGTTGTTTTAGTCACAGTGCAGTCGTCATACCTGAGGTTTAGGTGGTAAAGACATTCACTAAAGACATTTAGTGAGGGGAAAGTACAGAAGCCAGAGTGCCCTTTAGAGTCCTACAAATCACCTGTAAAATGCAGTATATGTCGTGTTAAAACTGTCTGCTGTACAGGAGGTAGCTGGCTTGTATTCATTGTGCCTGTTTTGAAGCTAAAGTCCCATCTAACACAGCAAGAGGACCACCCCGTGAGGACAAAGCTGTGGGAACCATGGAAGAATACAGTACTTCATCTCCTCTCAGATTCCTGCTGGGGCGCATGCTCACCGCAATTTTTTTTTTTTAAGCAGTTGTTTTTGAGGATATAGAGTTGAATTTGGGTAAGGTCGAGATGATGTCACTTTACTGAATTATCTCTTTTCCATAGTAAATCTGTAGGAATGGAGGACTTTACCTTTGTAACGTCAGTGCCCACAATCCCGTGTGTGTGTGTGTGTGTGTGTGTGTGTGTGTAATACTTCCTGTCAGAATGATTTTTAAATCATTCGAAATGGTAATGTAGACATTAGCTATACCTTATTAGTCTTTGTGAGAGCTTATATAGTATGAAAGTTCTCATATTCATTCTCACTTAGGAAACATTTATTAGGTATCTGATTTGTGCGTGTCTATCGTCATATTAATACATGCCAGACCCTGGAAATCACACAGAGATGAATCAATTCGAAGTCGTGTCCTCGAGGATCTGATTGACCAACAGAATCTTTTTTTTCCCCCAATTCATTTTATTTTATTTTTTCTTTTCAGGTAGGAACTGGGTCACAAAAAAGATTGTGAGTTTGGAGGTTTATTCCCTTGTTTTCCTGTTTTATTTATCACGGATGATAGAAGCACCTTTGGTTGAAAGTAAGAATGTTGGGTGTGGAGATGCACATATCCTTTAGATGTAAGGGGTGGCAGAAATCCATTGAAATCAGAATCGCTGTTTCTGCTTTTGCTGCACTCAGTTCCCAGGCTGTAAGGACTGGCCTCGGTGTTGCCATGGGAATAGGGACTTAGAAGTAGCCACCATTAGCAAGTCTGTTTGAAGCTAGGACAGCCTTTGAGCCACAGGGAAATGGTGCTGGATCAGCCTGGTAATGGAGCCCTGGGGGACTTTCATATTTCAACTGCCAAATCTTGCAAGGCCAGAGGCAGGGGGATAACCAAAATATTGAGCAGCAGCAGAGTCTACATTAAGCATCGAGTCTACCTTTCTAGAGAGAAGCGGGGTTGGGGGAGATAGAGACACACACACCTTCCGGCAGCTGTGTATACCAGTTGTGACATGTATACAAACAAATCATTAATTTTCTTGGCCTCACCATAGCATGGATTTTGGCCAGTTGAGTAGCTACAACCATTTTCATTGCCATGTAGACTAAATAGTATGAAACAAATATCAGTGACTTTAAACTTTCTACCTCCTTTTAGCAGAATATCAGAAAACATGATTGAATATCGTGAGGTCTGGAGAGAGACAGAGCTCCTAGAGAGCAGGAACAGTAGGCCTCGCTGTCTTGTAGACTGTGGTACAGTTCATATTTATCCCATGACCATTGATAAGGGGGTTCTGTTCCCCTGAGTATGAGGCGGGGATGATCAAATGGCTCACAGACGATGAGCATTGAGTTCCAGTCGAAAGTGGAGCTTTCTCCCCATACCCCAACCCCCAACACCACCTTCTTTCCTTTTAGTCTGTAACCTACTTGGTCATTGTTGTTGATTAAAACTTTGATTTCGGGGTCAGATACCTTTTTTTTCTAAACTTTTTAGGATTTTTTTGGGTAAAGATAGGATCACAGCAATAAAATTTAAAGCTAGAACTCAAGTATTTCTTCAGAGGATTTTAGTATGACAGTTTGTGTTTTAGTTTGGTGTTTAAATTTTAGGATGATGCCTTATTGAATACTGGTTGTTTTCTTTTGTTTATTTATAAATACATGCATGGCTATGTTTAAAATGTACTTTAACAGGAAAGAACGACGTTAAAACTCTTTTAGTTTAGACAAGTCCCCAAAATTCAATCTCCCCCCACAGAAGTCCCACTTGTGAATTTTACCTTTCTCTGACTTGTATAATTTCATAGAAATTATTTGGGTCATTGCTGACCAAGATGTTCTTCATCGATTCTTCTTGGGTATAGATTCGGCTTTAAGAAAAGACACGTCCTGAAGATTTTATCCTTATGCTTGTATGTACAAGTTGGCATGGCTACGGGGTCCACTTCCTCCACTGGCTGGAACCGGGGCTATTTATAGTTTCTTTTCTTGGCTTCCAAGTTAGTGTATCTGTGTGTATTTATGCGAGGGAGAGCTCCGAGGCCATATAAGACTAGTTTAGAAACCTAGTAGCCTCATTTGCCTTTTGCTCTCTGGAAGGAGAATGATAGTATGTTTTGCCAACATGGAAATGTAACAGGATGGAGTGACAAGACACATCACTCCAGCTTCTCTGAAACCACAGATGATACAGCAAGCCATGAGACAGAGTCTACACAAGCAGAGGAATCATCCTAAGGACCGGTGACAGGGGCATCTCACCAGATGAGGCGGCTTCTATCAGTTGGACTAGATGAAATCTTTAGTCCCCTTTGTAGGAAGGTGACACAGTAGTTAGAAATGCAAACCTCTGCTGCTGTCAAATTCATATATAGCTTTTGACTCCCCCAAAACATAACTACTAACCTACTATTAACTGGAAGCCTTACCAGTAATATAAATAGTTGATTAACACATATTTTGTATGTCGTGTGTATTATATGCTGTATTCTTCCAATAAAGCAAGCTAGAGGAAAAAAAATGTTATTAAAATCATAAGGAAGAGAAAATGCATTTACTATATTTAAAAAATCTACATATAAGTGGACCTGTGTAGTTCCAACCTGTGTTGTTCAAGGGTCAACTGTACCCCTTATTTCCTTGTCTCTCTCTCTGATTACCAGAGGCATTGATGCTTTCATTGAGGCTGGTGATGTCCCATTATAATGCCAGGGTGGGCAGGATGATGCGATGGAAAGAACATGGGCCAGACAGGACTGGCCTTTCATTTGGAGTGTTGCAGTCGCACACGAGGTGATGTAGTAAAGGTCAATCTCCCTCATCTCTAAGGACCATTACATCCTTCCTTTACAAGGCAGTTATGAGAAATGGGGATAATATAATGTAACCGACAAGTTAAGTGTCTTTGAAATTCAATCCTGAAAACTCAGTAAAAGAAGTAAAAGAAAATGGAGCATAGGCACTCTTCTTCAAGATTAAGATTTTTGATTAAAAAAAAAGAGAGAGAGAGATCAAATGTATCTTTGAGATCCACTTCCCTTTCCTCTGCCTCTGCCCTTGGCATTCATTGACCTGAGTCATCTTGTCCTCTGAAACTCTGAGTCAACGCCTGGGTCGAGATGACCTCACCTGTCTTCTCCTTTTTTTTTGATGAAATGTCCTTCCTGGTAAAAGCCAAGCTGAGACTATAAGAAAGCTTCCCGGTGGGTAGATGTAAGCCAGTAGCTTGGGTAACCCTCTTTACCTTTCGGCACTTGTTCCCATTGTTTACAGAATTCTGCTAAGGTTTAGCCTTCAGAGATAATAACCAACTTGCAGTGCTCTTTTGCCATTTTTTAAACAATGGCCATGAGTCATAAATTGGAAATTTGAAGTTAACTTTAAACAGCCAAGTGAATCCTAACACCTCGTGTGACAACTGTGGTCATTGTCATAGCACTCTTGCTGGCCTTCGTTGTGCAGGCTGATTTTAGCATTGATGAGCCCGTCTGCGGGGGGATGACAGATGGTAGGGAGCTTGTAGGAGTTGGCTGGATGACCTGGAGAATGGCCTCCCTTTAGCAGACTATTGTGGGCTGCCTTCCCTGTGGCCTGCTTGTGTCCAGGGTGCTGGTTTACCATTTTTGAAACTTAGATAGAGAAGATAAAATTTTAAGAAGTCAAAAATTAACATTTATAGCACCATAATTTCAACTTTCAATGAGTTCAGTTATAATCTCATGTATTCTTTCCCTTAAGCTGAAAATCACACGTGCTTGTCCTAGAACCTGTGAAACGAAGCTGAAAAAGTAAAAATCACTTAACTATTTGTTATCTTGGGGCCCTTCTGCCCAGATCTCTTTATCTCAGTCTCACTCACACACACTCGCATGTATGTAATCATCACACACAGATAAGTAGTTAAGAAAATGATATGCAAATAGAAGAAACATCCTTTTATTTATTTATTTATTTATTTATTTATTTATTTATTTATTTATTTATTTATTTTTGTTGCGAGGCAGAAGAGCAAAGTGATTGAGAGATAATCTATACATTTGGCCAGACCTCTGTTCAAGTCTGCTTTGCAGTGAAGTATTGTCTGATGGTGGAAGAAATTTTCAAGCCTTCCTAGCTCCACATCCTTGGGAGAGTTCATCGCTATAGGGTACCAAGTGCTCGTCTGTGGAGATGACACTAGTACAGAACCTGCCTTGTAGAGATGGCTAGAGGGTTGTTATCCATGACAAATGCTCGAAACAGTGCTTGGCCCATGGTAGCTATTCTACAGAATGTGCTGCAGTGGGGTTAGTTATTTGGGTGTTGCATTCATCTTTTAGGAAAGCCTGGATTTTAGCTTAATCATCTGTATTCACAGTAAACCTCCAGCACTGCCAGTGCCATGATAGATGTTCAACTTCTATTTGTCGAATTTAATGGCATTGGGTTAAAAACTGCAGGAGAAAAGCAAGGCTTCTTCAGATGATGGCAGACGTAAGATTTTATCACTGAGTCTTCAGGGTTATTGAAAGTATTAAGTGCCTAAGTTTAAAATACTAAAGGGCACAATTTTTTAAAACTTCCTAAGTCAGTTTTAGATTGACAGAATTATTGCAAATATGATCGAGTTGCAAGTGACCATTATTTCACCTCTTTATTAATATCTCATGTTACTGTGGTGTATTTGTTATAATTAATGAATGAATGTTGATATAGTATTACCAACTAGATTCCACATTTTATTCAGACTTTTTTTGTTATTCCTTAATGTTCTTTTTCTGTTCCAAAATTCCATCCAGGACAACATGTTATGTTTAATTGTTATGTCACCTCGGCTGTGGCAGTTTGTCAGACTTTCCTTATTTTTGATGACCTCGACAGTTTTGAGTACTGATCATGTATTTTGTAGACCCTTCCTCCAGTAGTGTTTCTTTTTTTTTTTTTGAGATATTATTTACATACCATAAAATCCACCCTTTCAAAGCATCCAACAAACTAAATTTAAAATAGTTCTTTGGTAGCTAGATTTTTGTTAAAATTTATTAACAACGTCAGATTACTTAAATTGTAAGCAGAGTGCTTCCAGATAGGAAATGTGTTATTTAAATTCCATTTATATAGTGAGCTCAGCTGCTTCTGGTGAGCGTTAATTTGAGCAAGGTTATAATGCATTTTGGCAAAAGGGAACCAGAAGGTCATCTTGGGTTTGCTGTTGCCCTGGAAATGTTGAAAGGAATGAATTTGTTCTGGCATCTTGGACTGTTTTGGACACCGTTTTAGCAGGGTACTTGTTTTTATATACTAACTGAAATAGTACTGATGTCAGAGTAGCTTGCATTTGGAAAATAGAAAGGAAAATGGAAATACGTCTTTTACCTTGACGAAAGCCTGGCAACAGATGGGCAAGATTATCAGAAGGTAGAAACCTGGGTGTGTGAGTGGGATTCCCATTTTGGCAGCTTTGCCTGCATACCCAGCACATTTTTCATTCATTCATTCATTCATTCATTTATTCACTCATTCATTCAACAAATCTTCGTTCAGTGCCTACTGTGTGCCAAAAGCTGATCTTGGATCTTGGAATACGGCAAAGAACAAAGCAGACAAATTATGCCCTCATGAAGTTTATATACTAATGGTGTAGGCAGATAAATGTGTGTCAGGCATGATAAGTGGTTGGAAAAATCATAATGGGGTCAGATGATACAGAATGGTGGATGGGAGGTGTTCCAGAAAGACCTCTTTGAGCTGACATTTAAACAGAAACTCAGATATGTATGTTTGACTAAAAGTGTGTCTACACATGGAAATTCTCTTTGGAATGAAGTTTATTCAATCGAAATCAGTCAGAAATGACGGAGTAGCTTTTACGCAGTTCACCGTGCTCTGGTCTGGGGATTTAGTGGTCGGTAAAATGCGTGGTCTCTGCTGCTAGAGAACCTCCTGCCTTGGGTGGGAATAGAGTGTGAGTCAGTTAAATATAAGCCCTTTAGTGGCAGTTGGGAGGTACTGGAAAGGGGCAGTGCTGGGAACTGGGAGCCGTGAATGGGAGGAGCAGGAGCCGGTCTAATCTAGGTAGTCAGGGAAGGTTTCCTTGAAGAAGGGACACTTAAAGCCAGCAGAGCAGGTGGAATGAACATAGGTAAAGAGGGATGAAGGCCAGTGAGCCTGGCACTGGAGCCAGGGAGAAATGTAGGAGGAACCTGCAGTGACAGGGGTGGCCCAGAGGGTGTTACTAAGGATGACAGAAGTTCTAAATCATTTGAGCCATCACATTCTTGGAAATTGCTACTTTTATTATCAGTATAAATGCCCAGTAAATAGTAGTGACTGAGAATGAGTTAACCTGAAAAAGGCCATCCAGTTGACTTTTTTTGGACAATTTTGGAATTTAGAGTGTACGTTAGATTTTTCAATGGAATGAGCTATTTCGTATCAAGTTTCTAATACTTTGCTCAAATGACCAAACATAAATTTAAAAAGACATCACATTGCAGTGTTTTAAAAATCACTGTGCTAATAAAAAAGATTCTTTAGGAAGACAATTTTAACTTAACATAGAGTTCATGTATACGTGAGCATGTGTGTGTGTGTGTGTGTGTAAATATTAAATATCACTAAGTGAAATTTGAGAGTAGACATTTCATTGTATAACAAAGTATTCTTAGAAGCAAAACAGCCCTCAGAGAATGTTTTTTTATTTTTTATCTAATAAAGTGAACTATCTTCGTTTAAAGCTTTTCCTCTAGGACATTCAGTTACTTAATGTTGTGCCTCATCTTTTAAGAGTGTTTTGATATGACATGCTCAAAGTCAAATGACTTTATAAAGACAATGCCTCTGCTAAGGATGCAAAAACGCCTAATCTCTGGCTTTTAAAATGTTTCTGCCTTTTTAGGAAAATCAAGATGTGATTGTGGGGTAGTGTTAAATGAAAGACAAAGAACAGAGAGAGGGGGTGGGTGATGATATTGGGGTGATGGTGGGGGTGGGAGGTTCTTGGAATGTTAAAATTATGTTTGAATTATGACCCCTCCAGACAGCTAAACAGCAGTCCTGTTTGGTGTTATCTGATGATCAGTTTCATATTTCTCTTAGTTACCAACACCACCTGAAATTCCAATTATTATTTAAATTCTTTCCAGAGCCTCAAATTTTGATCAAACTTTGCAACTTAGGACCATTTTGTTTGTGTCTTTATTTTTTAAAATTATAGTAGTATATGTTCATTTTGGAAAATTTGGGAAATATAAGGAAGTAGGAGACAAATACATAATCTCATTATTAGTATCAGGATAGCATATGAATGGGATACCTTAAATGAAAATAGTTTCATTATTTTTTTCTGATTATAAAAATAATATATTCTTAGTATAGAAAAGAAATAATATATGATGAAACCTCATGTGGAAATTTAGTCTCTGTGAGGGTGTGTCCCATCATGTACAACAAAGAGTGAAACTTCAGTTTCTGAATCTGTATTTCATATTCATTCATTCATTCATTTATTTTTAAATTTATTGCGGTAACATTGGTTAATACAAAGATATAATTTACAGGTATACAATATAATTTGACATCTTTATATTCTACTGTGTGTTTACCACCCAGAGTTTAGTTTCCTTCTGCTACCATATATTTTATCCCTTTTACCAGCTTCACCCTCTCTCTAGCCCCCTATATTTGACCCCCTTTACCCTGTCTACCTTTTACCTCCTCCCTAACCCCCTACCCTCTGATAACCACTAGGCCATTGTTCATGTCCCTGAGTCTCTATTTGTCCTGTTCATTTGTTGCTTTTAGATTTATATTCTACATCTAAGTGATATCATGTGACTTTCAACTTTTTCAGTCTGGCTTATTTGACTTAGCATGATTATCTTGAGGTCCATCCTGGTTGTTGTAAACAAATTAAAAAATAAGAATCATATGATTATATCAATAAATGCAGAAAAAGCCTTCGACAAGATATAGTATCCATTTATCAAAACACTTAACAAAATTGATATAGAAGGAAATTACCTTAACATAATAAAGGCCATCTATGACAAGCCCTCAGCCAACATGATACTTAATGGTGAAAAACTAAAAACCTTCCCTCTTAGATCAGGAACAAGGCAAGGCTGTCCACTATCGCCTCTGTTATTCGATATAACATAGGAGATCCTAGCAAGTGCAATCAGGCAAGAGACAAGATATAAAAGGCATCCAAATAGGAAATGAAGAAATTATATACATTTAGTAGTAATTATTTAAGTTTGGGGATATTTTGCGACTTAAAAAATTAAAAAAGATTTAAGTTAATTTACAAAGATTATACACACACGCGTGCGCACACACACACATATATATACACATATACATATACTTATATATACACTCCAAAATTTATTTTTGATACTACTACATTTAAAATCGTTTGCTCTTCCTAGGGTTTTCCCCTCCCCTCTTTGTTTTTCTGAGAATTACATTTTTATGGGTCTGTAATTCTTACAAGTCAGAGATTATATTTATTTTCTTTGTGTTTCCCGACACTTGATGTGGTCCTCCTTGCCTATGTGTGGATGAAGAGGGTCCTGACCCTCTGTCTACAAGAGATGTTAGGAGGTGGTTTGAGGGGACCCATTCTTCTGCAGGTGGGGTTTCCATCCCTGTTCCTTGAATAAAGCTTTTGTGTGGTGTGTGTGAAATTAGTGATTCACGTGGGGTTTGAACCTATGACCGTCTGCTGCTGTATATAAGCTTTTCTCAAACAAGCTGTCAATTTGTTGAAATGGGGTCATCATGGTGAGTGTTGCAGATTAGGCTCTTTGAGGGGTGGACTCTGAGACAGTGTAGCAGACTTCATTTGGTTGATTCTGTTTTTTAGGGTGTACACTTGGGGTCGACACTGTTGGAAGGGTGTGAGGGTGAGACAGGAAGCAGGTCATGTGGAGAGAGAAGTTGAGGTACAGTGCAGGAGTGACAGCTGCCTCAGGGACTCGGTGGGGAGCTCTGGAGCCTGGGTCTTATTGTCCCACCCTCCCAGGTGAGCCATCAGATGGGGACCACCCACTAAGGGCATGACGTTGTTGGAGGCATTTTTATCTAAGAGGCAACAAGTGATCTAGGCAACACATGCCGGGTGGGGTTCAGTGCAGTGTGCAGCAGTCATCTTTGGACAAGTGTCTGTTATCTGTACAAATGAAGAAAGGATGATTGACCCTAGGTATGGAGACAATGATGTTTGCCCTATTAAACTCCAAGAACGACATTTGTTGAACAGGGATGGAATACGTTCTTGGAGTGTGTAAATGCAAAACAAAAAGAGATCGAATGAGTTGCAGCTGTAATAATGAGCCCGAGTCTCCAGCATTAATAAGTCTGTAAGGGGAGGTGGTTTCTCGTAGGAGCTTATAACACTTTTTCCGTTGGCCGATGGGGAGGAACTGACTCTGGGTCCCTCTCTCCTTTCTACTATGAATTGAAAACCTTAAGTACCACACATGTCCTTCTTCATGGGCGATTCTGGGTGAGTGGTCACAGATGAGAAAGGCCCAGCAAGACCTGCCCACTGCACATAGTTGTAATGGTTGTGACAGCTGGCTCCTACAAGGGACCTGCTAAGTCCTGCAGGCAGGACTTGAAATTTGGCCAGTCCCTCTGGCTGGAGTCTAGAGGAAGAGCTGCTTCTTTCTAATCAGTCTCCCTAGAGGGGATCCACTTGGCTAATTTATACAAAGCCAGTATGTGCTGGTCATAGCCCTGCTCTGAAAGTCTTGTTGGAGACCATTTTAAGTGGTGTGTGTGTGGGGGGGTGCACATGTTGAGGGTGCTTGTATGTGCATATAAGTGTGTATGTGCACATGCTGTGTGCGTGTATGTTTGTGTGTGAATGAGTAAGTGAGTGAGGGTGTGTATGTGTGCATTGAAGCTCTCATAAAGCTGAGCACCAGTGGGGATGAAGTAGCTCATAGACAAAGAAGCACTAGACTGACTTTCTTACCCCCTGAGCCTCTTCACTGCTGAGACTCCTTGAGGCCCATCACTCCTGTCTGTATCCTCTGTGCTCTTTAGAGTCGTAGGCTTTTAACAGATATTAATCAGAAAGGGACTCTCCCGCTGACTTTGTACCCGTGACCAGGGGCAAAAAGATCCATGTAATAGTGGAGACGTATTCATTTAGGTTTTCTCTAATACAGATGGTCCAAGAATATGATGGTGTAGGAGTAGCTACCAGTTCCTCAGGTATAATCCCTCCAGCCACCCTTTCAATAGAAGAGGACCCAGGGGCTCACCTGCCATGCTTCCTCTCTCTGCCCCTGACACCTAACCCACCCCAGTCACCCTGCCATGTTGGAGGGTCCTTAATCCAGACTTGATGGGGGAATCTCATGGAATTCTTCCTGGAAGAAGCGGTGTCTTATTGGAACCTTATGATAGAATTTGGTAGAATTTATCCAGGGAGAGGTGGAGGAGGTGGGGCTAATGACAGTGGCAGGGCTGGGTGGAGGGGAACTGTTTTAGGAAGCGTGGTGTGTCTGAGAAACCAAACATTAGGCATTGATAAGAGAAGCGCAGTCCAGATAAGATGGGGCTGTATCCTAAAAGGTCTCAAGGCCATGTTTAAGGACTTTGCATGGAGGGTGATTAGAAATAGAAAGGGGATTTAAGCAGGGCTGGAGCATCGTTAGATTTAGTTTTGGAAGATCATCTGGTGGCAGAGAGGAGGATGCTTGGGAAAAGTGCGACCTCGAAGTACCAGTAGCTTTCTTAGCAGGTTAAGGTACACCGAGTGCGACATAATGAGGACAATGTCACGAAATGGGGTAGCGAAAGTGAAGGCGAGAGGAACTAGATGGATTTGCGAAATATTAGGAGGAAGAACGGGTGGGACTGCGTATTCGTAAAGCATTTTATAGTCCTTTTCTCCTTTGACTGTTGCAATAACCATGTATGTAAGTACGGTGGGAATTTTGTGAACGAAGAAACAGGTTCAGAGAAGCTTAAAGAATATTCGGATGACATGAAGCTGGTAAAGGAGCTAGAACTTGAGACCAGCAGTGGCCCTGTCGAATTGCTTCTTTCACAGCCCTGTGCTGCTTGTTTCAGTGACTGAGGAGCTGAGTTTTTTTATCTCCACTGTGGTATAAGTATGTTCCAATATAAATGCCAAGTTCCTAGTGAGAGATCCAAACATGAGGCCGGAATCTAGGACGGTAAATGCCTGAATCCTGGACGACCACCTTCAACCATCCACAGATCAAGAGTGACTTCCTCTGTTCTCCAGCGAAGACAGAAGCAGAGGTGAAGGTCAGAGGCACTCAGCGTTACTCAGCTGGGCTTTGGACCAAAACCCCAGTGGACCTGACACCTTGAACCTTTGGAGATTCTTCATCTATACAAAGTGGGCCTAAGTGGCCTCATTTTTTAAAATCTGGTTTAAAAAATAGGTCACTGAGGTGAAATTCATATAACATAGAATTAACTATTATAAAGTGAACAATTCATGGCATTTAGTACATTCGTGGTGACGTGTAACTACTGTCGCTGTCTAGTTGCAACATATTTCCGTCACTCCAAAGTAAAACCCCTTCCCCATTAAGGAGTTTCTGCCAGTCTTCCTTCCCCACTGACAACCACCCCTCTACTCTATCTATCATCTGGATATTTCATGTAAATAGAATCATAATACGTAACTTTTTGTGTTTGACTTCTTTCATTTAGCATAATATTTTGGAGGGGCTTTCATTCTGTAGTATGTATCAGTACTTCTTTTCATATCTGGGCGATATTCCGTTGTATGGATATACCACAACTGCTCAATTCACCCGTTGATGGACATTTGGGATGTTTCTACCTTTTGACTATTGTGGCTAGTGCTTCCGTGAATATGCATGTGCATATACTTGTTTGAAAATCTGTTTTCAGTTCTTTTGGGTATATATATACTGAGGAATACAATTGTAGGATCATATGGTAATTCTGTGCCTGACTTTGAGGGGCTATCAAACTGATTTTTATAGTGGATGAACTATTATATACATTTCCAACAGCAATGTTCAAGTGTTTCACTGTTTCCCCATCCTTGCTAATGCTCGTTAATTCCTGATTTTTTAAAAATTATAATCACAGTGGGTGTGAAGTCTAAATGGCTTCTTTTTATTAAGGCATTCCTAGTTTTTACTTGAAGAAAGACCCCTCCTCCCTTTAAAGTAGGAGGGAAACAAGGCCTCCTTTATTTTACCAGCTATTTGGGGAAGAAAAGAAGTCTCTCACTTGTGGTTATATTTGTTGTATCGACTTAATTAGTGACTTGTACTTTTAGCAATAGCATTTGAGCAGTTTTCATCAGTAAGCAGTATTTTCAGTTAATAAGGTTTTTAAAATCACAAGAATGGAGTTAAACTCTCTGAATGTAAAGATTGAACCTCCAGTTACTGTAGCTTTAGTAATTGCTTATTGTATTAGTTTAGATGCTAGCACTGCATGGGCTGCACATATTCTGATTTTATTAAAATAAAAAGTTGAACTGCAAAAAAATAATAAAAATAATTTTAGAAGGACTCTACCAAGAGAGCATTCATTCTTCTAGAACTCAAGGCTTTAATCTCTTGACCTGACCCCACGATCTCCTCTCTTTAGTATGAAGGGTAGGTGGATGCTTTGCCTCTGAGAGACTCATTCTGAGCCTCTCTCCTTGAAGGTGCAGGTGAGCTGGTAGGTAGGCTATGGAGATTGTGTAGGAAGGAAGCCAAAGTTGTCTGGACAAACAGGTAAAGTCTTAGAATCGCTCATTTTTTTTTCCATAAGAGTTTATGTAGTATGAACAATGTGCCAGGCACTCTCCTGTGTGCTCATGACATATTGGCGACTGAATCAGTGAAGCTCCTTGCTTTTCCTTGAGCTTTCATTCTGGTGTGGGGAGATAGATAAATGCTGAACGTAATACATAGACTGTATAGGATGTTGGAAGGTGGTAAGTGCTATGGAAAAAAAGAAAAAAGTAGAATGAAGTATTAAACAGGGGAGTAGGGTAGACCTTTTTGAGAAGCTGGGACCTTAGCACAGGCCAGAAATAGTTGGGTCTGGAGGGGTTCCCTGAATCAGAAAGCTTTACCCAGACAGTCAGATTCCAGTGTACCTCTTCTGTCACTGCTGTGGTTACCTTTGGAGCATCCCCTTAGCCCCCACATTTTCGGGTTTTCATTTCCTTCATCATCTTTTGATGTTCATCTGGTATTCCACTTTGCTCAATGCACGAACAGGATTAGCGATGGTGACGGTGACATTCCTTGGGGTCTTCAGTCACTCTGGACACCCCCTCTCCTAACACAGGAAGCCAGGTGCGAGTGAATGAAATCTTCCCGATTTAACCGAGACCCAAAGTTGTAAAGACCTTGCAGGCCATAGCTCGGTTTGCTAGGGATTTTTAAAAACTCTCTTCTCTAGAAGGGACTTCTAGAAGGTTCTGACATCTTTACAGCTCAGGGTTCAGAAAATGTGTGAGTCTCAGATCTTTCCTGTGCTTCTGGTGTGGTGCCCTGAGGACACCCAACAAAGGCTTTAAATTAGCCAGGTTCCTTTGCATATTCCTCCTTACATGGAGCTGTTCATTCTGGGACAGGAGACCATAGTGACACCTGGGTGATATGGGGAGACTTATTTGTTTAATGTCTCCATTGGGACACTTGGAAGAAGAGACTGAGAGTCACTTTGACTCTAACACCATGTCCGGATTAGATATTATCTCTGCAGGTTTTCCATGCTTCTGTGCTGGAGTTTCTGTTTTATGAAATAAACGTCCCTATAATTATGCTCTTAGCAATCCCAGTCCAGTCATGTCGAGTAGGAAACTGCAGTGTGGACACCACGACGTCCACTCACTTTACGGAGATTGCCAATTCCAAGTTCATCCGAAGATGATTAATTTTAGGAAATAAAATTCGATTCCGGCTTTAAATGTTCAGCTCTAGAGTCAGCATTTAGAAAACAGCACTTCAGCCAACCATTAGTCTGTTTGTCATCTCTAAATTTTTTCTTTTCCTTTGAATTTAAAATTATATGGCTCCATACGATTAAAGAAGACGTTTCTTTAAATATCCAGCTATTGCGAAGGAGAGTTCAAGTTCTTCTCTGGAATACTTTTCCAAAATGTAATGGGGTTTGCTCTTTTTCATTTGAGTTATTTTAGGCAGTCATTAAACAGTTGTTAGCCAGTTTAGTAAGTTTATATAAAACTGCATGTTTTGAGGCTTGAAATGCCACAGGAGAAGTTCCAGTGTAAACAGAGGAGAATAGAATCAGTGCTTCAAACGGAAGCGCCCAGTGCTCTACCTCATTCCAATTGAGGAAATCCTTACACATACAAGGCCATGAACATAAGCCGACTCCCCCCGCCAGCAGCTAAAGGGGTCTGGGGTGATTAATCTCCCCAGAAAGCTCGATGAGTGAGGCCAAGAGGCCAGTTCCATGTGGGTCAGCTAGATTCACTGTGTCCTGTGGTCACAGATTGCGTCTCAGACTCTGGTAAGTGTCTCATTAAGGCATTTCTCTCATCAAGAGAGTGTGGATTATGGGCTGCTGGTTCAGAGCCAGCGGCATGCTCAGCCACCTTGCCAAGAATGTCTCCTGTTCGGACTGTCAGTGCCCAACACGGCGGAGACAGCTCTTGTTCCAAGTGTCATCTGCCTTTGGTGATACGCTTAGGAGCGCATCCCTAAATATGGTGACTGGTTCAGTGTCTCCCTGGGTGGCTGGGGGGGGGGGAGGAAAAGCCACTGTCACTTTATGTGTCACATCTATGAACTTGAATTACGACGAGAGTCAATTCCTTTGGGACACAGCATCCTGTTCGTTGCTGCATTCAACTGCATCTGTACCCTTAAAATCAAACCTTAGACTGGATCCCTGTGATGCCTTTTAAAAATCACCAATGTCTAGCTTCTCTTATCCATCACAGTGCAAATAAGAGTAGCAATAGTCACACTGGTATTAGCTGTCACTTACTGAGCCCTTACTATGTCCCAGGCTTGGTTGTGCAGGTTTTACATCTATGAACTCATTTGACCTTCAAAGTAACCCTATCAGAAGGAAGCTAGTGTGAGTATGGCCATTCTTGTTTTATGGGCCGAGAGATCAAGTAAATTGCTTCAAGTCAGGCAGTTCATTGTAAACTGCGGGATTTAGATTCCTCTTGTGGCTTCAGAGTTTATTTTAACCCACTCTTCGAAGCTATTTATAACACGGCAGCAACAATGCATTTTTCAGTGTGTTCTTTGCCAATCACTCATTAAAGCAAGACTTCATTTGTGTTGTGTCATTTAATCATGTGGAGGGCTAACACAAACTCGTCTTCCTCTCTTTTCCTTTAATGTCCTCACTAGGAATGAAATGCCTTTGTGTGTGTGTCTGACTTTGTCCCTAAAATAATTTAGGCTTTAGGACAATTGTTTTTCAGGCAACAAAGCTTAAATGACCAGTTTCTCAATATTACTGTGTTGTTTTTTTTTTTTTTTTCCTGGTACAGTGTCTTCTGATTACATCCTGTCCTGGGTTTTTCTTGAATTTAGGATCTCTCTCTCTCTCTCTCTCTCTCTCTCTCTCTCTCTCTCTCTCTCTCTCTCTCTGTCTCCTCTCTCTCTCCTTCTCCTCTCTCTCCTCTATTTTTCTCTCTCCTTTCGTTCCCCATGGGGCACTCCATATGCCTCCTATCTACCTTGGTGCTGCTCTACTGTGACGATTATGACATTTAGTCAATAATTTTAGGAGTTCTTTGATGACAGGGACTATGTCTTATTCATCTTCTTAGTCTTCTAGTACCTAGCATATGGGCCTGGCACACAGGGAACACTCAGTAAATGTTTACAGAGTGAGCAGATCCCTTCCTTCTCATTTCTTCTATTCTTCTGCCAATAACCTACTCCAGACGCTCATTATTTCATGGCTGAGGTATATCAATTAGAATGCTTTTTGCCTGTAAAAAACGGCAAAGACAACTCGACCTGGCTTACGCCATAAGGACTTTTATTGGCTGGCGGAGTGGAAGTCGGAGATAAAGTAGCCCTCAGGATGGACTTAGTCCAGGCCCTCCAGTGCTGCTTTGTGATTCTCTCGGCTCTGCTGTCCTTCAGCCAACAGCGTGATGGTTCTAGGAGTTTGGATCCTCAAACTCGGCCACAGTGACATCCAACCCGCATCTTGAAATGACGTTTCTCTGGCAGTTTCTAGGAAATAGCCCTTCGTCTTCGATACTCTGAACCGGGTCACATATCTGCTCCAGAATCAGTTCTTCTGATGAGAGGATTTCCATATTTTGATTAGTTTCCAGATGGATTTGTGAGTCAGGCGGTGACATGGAGGAAGGGATTATTTCGAGACCAAAATATGGTCAGGTCAGCTTCTCCTGAAGCATATGACGTCTTATGGAGGATGGATGGAAAGTCAAATAAAATTTGGGGTATCATTGGGAAGGGGAGGGTGGTGCACTTGGCGGTTGTAGCCATCAGCATGCACCTCACTCAGCTTCTGACCAGAGGCCCTCTGCTGGGACAGTCCCTTCCTCTCCCCCATTGCATCTACTGCCACCAGATTAATCTTCCTGAAACATGATGTTTATGACACAACTTTGATGGAAGAATGTTGGATGACTTCCCATTGCTTCCTGGAAATGCCATTCAGGCCTCCATTCAAGACAGTCCCATTGTACTCCACCACAGGTTCACCTTCCCAGTCTCTTGCATGCTAAAGCTGCTGTTATGGACCGAACGTTTGTGTCCACCCCACCCCCAAATTCATAGGTTGGAATCCCAGCTCCCAGTGTGATGGTGTCAGGAAGTGGGGCCTTAGGTGACAATTAAGTTACAAAGGTGGAGCCCTCATGAGTGGGATTAGTGCCCTTATCCAGCCCTCCTTACATCACATGAGGATCAATGAGAAGACAGCATTCTGCAACGAGGAAGAGGGTCCTCACCAGAACTCAAGCATGCTGGCCCCCTGATCTCTAACTTCTAGCCCCTGGAGCAGTGAGGCATAAGTTTCTGTTATCTACAAGCCACCTAGTCACAATCATTTATTATCGTAGCCTGAACCAAGGTAGCTGGGCTTTGGCCAATTTGGTTTACTGATCAGTCTCTAAGGATTTAGGTTCATGCCTTGGCTCTGCCCTTTCATTTCCTCTCCCTGGAATGACTGCTTTCCTTCTGCATGTATCTCAAAGTCCTAAACTTGCTCTCAAGATCCACCTTAAATTGTCCTCTCTGAAGCATGTTATTATGACCACTCTGCTTCAGATCAATCTGCTACTCCTCTAAATGCTATAGCATTTATTAACATAGCATGGTGCTCAGTGTATGTTGCTTTGTAATGCTGGATAATTTTTCATTTTAATTGGGCCTTTTCTAGTCTCCCTAAATGTAAAGTGAAAGATTTACATGCATTCATGATGCTCTTAAATCACTGTCTTGCAACTCATATATGCCAACTGAGACAAGTGGTAGCAAAGGAGCTTTGAAACTTGAAGATTGTCAGCTCTTTGAAAAGTAGGTGGCACAAATATTTGCTGATAACATACTATTTCTTCATCAGGCACTATTGCAAGTTCTGGAATTTACAGCAAGAAACCACCAAAGTCTCTTTCCTCAGTGGAGAGACCAACTAATAATGAGCAAAATGTCAGATAATGACAACTGCTAGGGAAAAAAACAAAGGAGGATCAGAGGACAGTGGACTGGTGCTTTGAGGGTGGAATGCTCAAGGAAGGCTTCTAACCAAAGCCCTAAGTGGACCTCCAAGACATGGTCTGGGACAGAAGGGGCCTGAAGAGCAGAAGCCCTGAGGAGAAACCTTGCTTGGCACGCTCGCTTGCCAGCAAGAAGGCTAGCATGGTAGGAGCCTGCTGGTGATGGTAAAGGAGTGACAAGAGAGGGAGATGTCACAGGAACCAGAGTTTGTAGTGTATGGTCTTGTGGACCATACCAGAAGTTCGATTTTATCTTAAGTGACCTAGAAATACCTTTGAAGGACTTCTCTTAGGGTAGTGACTGGACCTGATTTGCATATTAAGAAGTGTTTTATATGTGGAAAAGAGTCTTTTGGGTGAGCCATACTGGAAGGAGAAAGACCAGCGGGGAGGTGAATAGAGAGGCGCCGGTGGAGCGTGACGGTGGCCTGGTCTTAAATATCGGTGCTGGAGATGAGATGAAGTGGTTGGATTCTGTATACATTTAAAGGTAAAGGAAACAGGATTTGCTGATGGATCAGATATGAGGGGTGTGTGTGTGTGTGTGTGTGTGTGTGTGTGTGTGTGTGTGTGAGAGAGAGAGAGAGAGAGAGAGATTATAAACAAATATGGCTAAAGAACGAACTGAGATAATAGTGGCTTTTCAGGTAGCATACTTGATTAAGCTGTGTTTTGAAAACTCTGACATCTTTGAACAGTGAACATTTTAAACTACTGTTGTTGTTACTCAAAAGTGCTAACAAGTTCCATGATTATTTAAAAATGCTAAGGACATGACAAAATAAAATAAAGAGCTCTGGGAGTGATGATTTGCATTAGTGATATTGTTTGCCTTTCAGAAAACTCTAATTTTGCATCTTTTCATAGACATTGCATAAATTATACTTTTAAAAATTTTGCTGTGTTGAATATCTTCATTGTAAGGGTCATGAATGGAGACTATTGATTTATGTAATCTGCATGTTGTACTGACTGTTAAAATTCTTTCTGCTTGGCATAATCTTTGGTACATCATATGGCTGGCCTAAAATTTGTTTCTTTTTCATTAATTAAAGGAAGAGGAAATATACTTGATCAGTGTGTAAGAATGAGCATAAATATTTTAATAAAATTGAAAGCTCCCATTAAAATGATTCTTTGTTTTTAAAACTATTACACATATTTGCTGTAATATTTAATTATTCACTCTTTTATCTATTGAAATGAACTGGTCCATTTTTTTTTCTGATTAAGTGCTACTTATAAATTGAGACATTTAGTAAATATCAGATTTTTCTAAGAAACTCAGAACGCAATCATATTTATTAATTTTTACAATAATAATGTCAGGTGGCAATTACTTATTGTCCCCATTTCTTAAGTATGGACAGCTTGAGAGGGAAATGAGTAATTGCCATTTAGAAATTGTTTTCTAATGCTCTCATGCTGAGGCAACCTTCCATTTGGAAATTTTTGCTTCTAGAAATAGCAGATTTTTCATGACAGAAAATATTTTTTGTGCTTAAATTCACCTCCATGACATTTATTCTGACTCTATATGATGGAGTAAGAATTTGGTTGCAGTCAGCTAATGGGGTTGATGTTCACTGGCTTCAGTTTTGTGGCCAAACTCAATTTATCAGATGATGATTTTTTATGTCCTTCCAAAGAGAGAGATTTTTTTGTTTGTTTATTCCTTAAAACCTTACTACCTGGAGCAATTTATGTGTGCACTACTATTTTAATCATTCATTCAGTAGAAATATATTGAACACTGTCTTTTTCTAGCCACAGTGATTGCTTATTCATTGAACTTTCACAACTGCAGACCTGTTAGATAGCTCATGTGCTGCCTTATGACAGGGTCCATTTTCAAACCTCTTGTATAATCTGAGGGCCAAATACAACAGAACACGGGGAATGTCAGGCTTCCCTGCTCTGTATCTTTCTCATCTGCTTTGATTCGTAGATTTTCTTTAACAAGTGACAGAATATTTCATCATGTGGCTAAATAAGAAATGGCTAATATACAGATTTTGGTTGAAGGGCTCTTTTCACCAAAATGTTACTGGCTTCGCGTTCTTACACATTTCTCTGTTTTGGTGGTAGTTGGATTAGAGAAGAAAGGGCATATGCTTTGAACTTTTGAAATAGAAGCTAGAATTGATTTTGTTGGGTGAAGAAAGTCTATGAAAAATTTACCTGGCAAATCAAAAAAAGGTGAGTGTAGACTGCGTCACAATGTTGCCTGGGGTTACCCTGTTGACTTTCCTTTGGGTGAGGTCAAACAGAACCTCTGAAAAAGGTCATCTTGCATGATTTGGAAGATAAGTGATCTCGAGGTAAACAGATTTAATTCCTGCTTTTGTCTCTGGCTGTGACTGAGTACATATAGATATGTTTTTCTGGACTTCAGTTTCTCCAGCTCTCAAATGAAGCATCCCAAATGGTCAGAATGTGTCTCCTTAAAAGTCATGTGTTGAAATCCTAATCCCCACAGGGGATGGTATTAGTAGGCAGGCCTTTGGGGGTGATTAGGCTGTGAGGGTGGAGCCTCATGAATGGAGTTAGTGTTATAAAGGAGATCCCACTGGGCTCCCTACCTGCTTTCACTCTGCAAGGAAACAGCTGTCTGTGAATCAGGAAGGGAGCCCTCACCCTATCACACTGGCACCCTGATCTTGGACTTCCCAACCTCCAGAACTGTTCATAAGCTGCCTAGTCTCTGGCATTTTGTTATTGCCACCCCCAAAACTAAGACAGCACCAAACATTATAAGGTTAAGAGTCTCTTTAGAGTCAGAGAGACCTGAGTCCAAAAATTGGCTCTGCCACTTATTTCAAGTTATTTCTTAACTCATCTAAACCTTCATTTTCTCATCTATACAGTAAAGGAAATAATACCCAGTCTCCAAGGATTTAGGAAAATTGGAGATCATATAGATGAAGGATTTCACACAGCACCTGGAACAGAGGAATTATTCAGTAAATAACAGTCAAATAGAATAAATTATACCAGGGTCCACAGTTGGACCAGGTTGGACCAGGGCCCACAGTTCCAGAGTCACCCTGAGGTGCTATTTTGGGATGTTTATTCATTCTGTTACTCCTGTTTCTAACCTCCACCCGAAGTATTGTAGCTCCTAGAAACAGCAAATTCTTTGCCTTTGCTAAGTCTCCGGAAGCACTCACCTTGTAATCTGTGATGATTTTACATTGAAACTCAATGTAAAACATATATACGTATACTGGGTAATTAGGCTCATTTCAGATTGTTTCTGTTATTAAAGAATTTTCATTGTTCAGAAAGGTCTATTAACAGAGTCCTCATTAAACTGAGCCTCGGATTGATGCTTTAAGCTTCTGTCACTCACCCTCTCAGACAATATTCTTCATTTTCCACTGACGATGAAGGAGACCCAAGGAAATGAGTGTGTGCTCTCTTGCCACAGCATCCAGACCCAGTTCTCAGTGAAGTCTCGATGTTTCTCTGTATTTCCCTTGACCGTGAGAAAGTAGACATGACCAGGAGGGACACTAGGGTGTGAGGAAATCTTAGAGAGTAGGACCGCAGAACAACTGAAAGAGGTGCACCATCTTTACAAGCCAGGCAGTCTGGTGTCGGGGGTGTGAAGTGTGATCCCCTGACCTATAAAGAGGTTGTCACCTTGGCTGGGAATTAGCCATCCCTTTTTCCCTTTTATTGAGATATAATTAACATATAACATGGTGTGAACATAAGTTGTAGAGCATGTTGATACATTTATATTGCAATATGATTGCCATGGTAGCTTTAGCTGACATCTCTGTCATGTCACGTGATTATTGTTTCTTTGAGTGATGGGAATAATTAAGATCTAGTTTCTTAGTTTATGATAGTTTTGTTATCTGTCATCACTGTGTTAGGTCTCCAGGGCTTACTAGTCTGCTAGTTGCAAGTTTGTTCCCTTTAACACCATCGGCCGTCCCCTCACCCCACCATTCTACCCTCTATTCTTACAATTTCAGTGTTTTTAGATTCCATATGTAAGAGGAGAGATCATGCAATATTTGTCTTTGCTTGTCTGACTTAGCATGATGTCCTTGAGGTCCATCCAAGTTGTCGGAGGAGACATTTTTGCTTGTTTGATGTTTATGGCTTTCACTTCTCCTGCATGTATCCTCGGGATGACACTCAATGAATGAGTACAGAAAAGCTTTCATTATAAGGTTCTAAACTATTTTGTTATTTTCCAACATTCCATAGATTTAGTTATCTATATTCTGTCAAATTGTATCTTAAAAAAAAAAGATAATTTAATGAGGGAGAAAGTAGAAGTAAATAAACACACGTGTGTAGATATACATTATACAGATATACATAGGTATGTGTATATCTCTAGAGAGAAAAATGTAAAGGTTACATGTGAGTGATGGTTGATGATTTTATCAGAGGCTGGAGAATAAGCAACATGATTACATATATGGTAATGAAGAAGGACCGGTAATTGTGTTATAATTTCCCTTCTCTGCTTTCTTGCCAATGACAGCTCTTATAAAAAGCAGGTTGTTGGAATACAAATCACTAAAAAAAAAAAACAACAAAGAACTGTCATTTTATAATAGCATTCTAAAGAATGTCTTTTGAAATATAAAAATTTTCACAGTCCATGTTCCTCCATTTATGCCGATGACCCCTTGTGTTTGTGCTTATTCATTTAGGAGTGGACGTTTCACTAGGAAACTACAGTCATTTTTGCAAAGGTTAGATTTATCAGTCTCGATAAAAACAGGCTCATTCAAACAAAAAAGCAATCAAATTGCAAAAGGGCAAATAAAGGAAAGCAAATCCTTATAGAAGAAACAAACATTAGAATTTAACATTATGTTAAAATAGACAAAGGGACCTACTGCAGACCTTACAAGTGCTCATTTTGCTTCTCCTGCCCTGGTTCCGCTTGCAGATGGCCCACGAGATAGTTGCTATAGAAACCAAGCGTTTCTCATCCATCTCTGTTGCTATGGTGTGTTTGGGCTTGCTGCATGTAAACTTCTGTAGTGTCATTTATGTTTTTCATGACTGACCTCATAATGAAGCATATCGATTACCCATTAACCAACAAAGTGTAGTGTGAAATGATGCATTACTGCTAAGCATCAGTTACTTAGTAGAATAGGTGGACCTGAAATTATTTGTGGATGTGCACTGTGCGTCGGTAACCAGGCTATTCAAAATATTCATGCAATTGTAAAAAACAAAAAGACTTCCTCTGACAGAAGTAGAATGTTTTTTTCTTGAAAGTGATCATTTTTCTTGTAAGATCTATGATCTCCTGAAAGTTGAATCTGTTAATAGGATTCACAATGCTTGCATGGTGGTTTTTGCTCTGACATTTGATGGGCCATGGGCAAATCATTAACCTCTGGATTTAATGAGGTGATGAAACTATAGCATGGTAGGTCTATACATGGTCGGCTCCACAACGGTAGGTACAGTTTTGTCCACCCTGTCATTTAGACTTTGGTACAGTGCCCAGACAAAGCATCTGGAACATAACACTCAAAAGTCCTCATTGAGTTAGTGAATACACATGTTGTTGAGTCTGATCACACAGGTGTTTCATATTACAGTTTCTATGTTCAGTCAATTTTAAGAGAAGACTTCATTTCAAGTCAGCAAATAGTTACTGAATTCCTACTAGTGGCAAAATGCTTCCCTTCTTGCTGGATTTCTTACACTTTACAAAGATCTGGCTTTCGTTCCTGGGCTTCTATATTGCCAAATCTCTAATTTTTACTTTATTTTTACTAATCTGTAGGTCTCATGTGTAGGTCTCAGCTTAAAGTATGTATCCTTAGATATAAACTTCCTGATCATTGCTTTCAAGGTTTCATTACTTAACAGGACAGTTGTCTATCGAGGATTAGAAGTACGAGCATTTGAATCAGACGCAAGTGCAAACACATTCCCTTTGCACTGTCGAGAAGGTTACTTCCCACCTCTAGCCTCAGTTTCCTCATCTGGATGATGGGCATCATGCCATCACTGGGAGAATTAAATGAGATTCATAAAGTACTAGGTATAGCAACTAGCAGGGTGAGGGCTCCGTACATGGTAGCTGTTGTTATTCTCTGTGTATGCGGAGAGGCTGTACTTGAGTTCAGTTTGTGGAAAAGTCAAAAATTTGTGGATTCTGTGTTATGCTTCCATCCAATGCTTTTGACTGAGCCATGCCAGTGGTTACCTTTCCACTAGGAGGAGAATATCTTAATAACAGGCACATTCTATAACTTATGAGTCATTTGGGGCTAGTTAAAAAAAAAAAAAAAAAAAAGTCCTGTGCAGTTTAAAATTCCAATCACGGATATGCTTCACATCGGATCTCCACAGCCACCAGACCAGACTCCCGAGTCATGGAATCGGATGGGGCTCGGTCTGCTCCCCGGTTGTTACTCCCACCCCAGCAGCTTGAAGTGGGCAGAAGTGGGTGATGTTTAACTCTTTCCTGTTCAGATGAGAACTGGGGGCAGCAAAGACTGTATAACCTGGCAGAGATGGGAAGATGGCTTTGTTCTTGCTCCCCTTTGCTCTGGTTCCCCTATTGCTGCTGATGTCTGTGGATGGGTCCCAGGGAGAGGGGAGATGTGGTTTTCCATTTCCCCAGGTCCCTCCCCGATGAGGATTTTCCAAGAGGAGAGCAGTCTCTCCTTTTGGTTCCTGCAAGCTGCCCTCTCCCCCAACTTCCTCTCCAAGTGGAGCACCCACTTCTTGAGCTACTGCTATCTATGTACTTCTCCCAAACTCCCGGGGACACATCCAAACTTTCCCATGAACTCCCTAACATGCTTTGACCCCTCTCCAAAGGGAATGCTTGGTGAGGTGAGGGGATGCCACTGTTGTTGATGCTGAATCTGGGCAGGCGGAGGCTGAGGAAAGATGTCACCCCCTTTTTCTTGTTGGAGTATAAAGTAAGGCATGCTCACATATATACCTAAGAAGATTTTGAAGTCCATTGTCCACAGGGGCTGGTATATCTTATTAAAAACATTATATCCTGGAGCATTACAATACATACAGTTATCATTTGCCAAAAGTTGCAGCTTATAACATTATATAGAAACCATATGGTGCTGAAATCTATAATGTAAGCACCTGTGGTCCCATAAAGCTCACAGAATTATTCACACATTCGTTTAGGGTTTGACTCTTCATTCATTGTTCTCTCTTTTCAAATGTATCGACTCGATGTATCAGGTTGCATGTCATCTGAATGGAACTTCGGCTTCCTTTGTGACTTAAAATAATTACCAGGAAGCAAAGTTATCGTTGTACCAACAAGGACGTAAAAGCAAATGAGTAGTTTTGATGTCAAATTCTGTATAGTGCAAGTGGATGTATGCGTATCGTGCACTGGATTCTTTTAGATCTCAAAGTTCTTTTTTAAAAAACCAAAAATTCTAGAATACACATATTAGGTGCATCTTTCTTGTCAGGAGGGCTGTAATATAACTGTTTGACTGCAACCCAGACATGTAAGCACGTCCATGGGTTGACAAGCCCTTTTCTTGGCTATTTATGAGGAACTCTTGGTTCTTGATGGCAAGATTGTATGGTCATCACATCTGTTACATTTCATCAGCAGATAGACTGGAGCCAGCCTGAAGAAGGTCTTTATCTGCAGTCACCTCAGCTACTTGAAAGGCAACTCTTAAGCTTACTATTTTGGAGAAGGTTTAAGTGACAGAAGATACCATGTTCAGAGAAAAAAACCCTGAGCACAAATGAATTCTAAAGAATTCCAAGGAATTGGTAAATAGACATCTGTATATGAACCAAGAGGGCTGTTGAGCTTCTCCTGTGTGGGATCCATGCATGGTGTGTGCCGTTAATTAGATGACCGAAATCACAGGATTTCAGCTGGAGAATGCTCATATTTAAATTGAAAGCAAGCTGTGCAGTGCAAAGCGAATGTAAATTTTCCAGATCAGCTGCCATGCCGTATTACCAACAGAATTGCTTCCTTCCTTCTTTGTGGGTCATGGGCTTGAGTAGACGTGAAAAATAATGTAAATGTTATGTCTTATTAATGCTTTTAGATACATCTGTCTTAAAAATAACTTTATTTCACATGCACAAAAATGTGGCCTTTTTTTTTTTTTTTTAAATCCCGTGCTTTAGGCCAGAAACAGTTTAAAGGCAAGATTAACATCATGGAGCACTAAAATTTTTTTTTTTAATTGTACATGTTTCTCCAAGGGCATTCTGCTTTAAAATTACAACTTTTATTAACTTTTCAAGGAAGGTCTTCTTTTAATTTTGAAAGTCTACCTATTTTTGACTTTTACAACAGGAAACTAAAGTACAGATGTACTTTTCCAGATATTTCCATCTTGCCTTTCTTTAACCAAATGGTTTTATAAGTTGTGGTTTTGATCTGTGTTACAATGACAGTGAGAGAATCTATTTGTGAATCTATAAAAGTGTTGCAGTCTTTTCGCTTACAATTTACTGAGTTGGAGAGAATTAACGTATATTAGCTGTTACATATTTATATATAGGAAGATCAGACTTGATGTTTTGACTGTCATATTGTTTTAATTAGTGCCAACAAATTTCTTTTTAGGGCAACATGACATAGTCTTTCTTGGCCTAGGAATTAGATTTTAAAAATTCATTTTCTTGAGCCATTCATGTTCTGAATATGATCTGGATATATTTAACAGGAGAAATCAGATACAGTCTGGGGAAAAAAAACAATCTTTTCAAGACCTCTTTTTTGGTGAAGATAAATGTCTTAAATTAGTTTCAATGTGTAAAAGGGAAGACAGTTTTTTTTTAATTGATAAAACTGTCAAAAACTTTTAATGAATGTATAAGTTTTGAAATGCATAGGAGCAAAATAATAGAAGAGGATGACTTCTTTTATACTGTCAGACACTTATACTAATTTCTCAGAAAAGCTTGAAGTTGATGAAAAGATCCCCTCTAGGTTTATGGGAGGAGACCTGGCTGTTCTGTCTTCCTCAGTCTGAAAGTGAACTGTTCTTCCTGCCATGCCCATTTTTCTAGTGACTCCTTTAGGGAGCATGACAGGCGAGTACTCAAGCTTTTAGACGATATTGAAGTACATTCAAGTGGATGACTGTTGTCAATTTTAAACCAGTGTCCGTTTATCAAAGGGATAATGCAGCTCCAGAATAGAGAGAAATAGACACACACGTATGTATGCATGTGTCTATGTGTATGAATACATATAACAATTTTATTATCGTTGTCAACCACATGCTAATGGATTAGCAACTGCGTATCACTCTTTATAGAATGCTCTCAGGACAACAGTGAAGAATTTTTTCCCCACAGACTTTGAGAGTTGGCAAGGGGTGGGTGCAATGTGAATCTGTAGAATATTGTCATAGTTAAAAACCTGGGCTTTTGGATTACAGAGAAGACCTGGGTTTGAGTGTTGGCTCTGCTCCTCGCTAGCTGTATAACCCTGAGTTACACTTATCTTTTCTAAACCTCAATTTCCTTATCTGAAAGTCTGTAGTAAAAGACTTCACCTCTTAGATTTGTTGTTAGCATCTAGGGTCACATTGATGTATTATTGTTAGGGAATCCAAAATTTAAAAGTCACAATTATTTCTCCCTCAACCTATCTTAATTGAGAATAAGGAACTTAAATGATTTCTAAGGAAATATAAGATGTAATATTTTGCCTGCAGATCATGGAAAGTAGAATAGTAGAGTTAATAATAGTATGGCTTTTGAACTCAGTATACGGGTTGGGATCCCAGGTCCTCCATTTCCTGTCTGTGTGACTTTGGACAAGTTTCTCAGACTTTGCAAGTTCTTCTTTTTTCATTTGTCAATAGGCATCATTGTCGTAACTACTTTGTAGACTTGTGAAGATTAAATGAGACAGTATCTGAAGCACCTGAGGAAGGGGCTGGCTCATGGTAAGGCCTCCTTAAATATTAGCTACAACTAGCCCCTACCCCTTCATCAGTTTTGCTTTCCATAGTTTCAGTGACCCGTGGTCAACCGTGGTCTGGAAATATGAAATGGAAAATTCCAGAAATAAACAATTCATACGTTTTAAATTGTGCACCGTTCTGAGTCGTGTGATGAAATCTCATGCCGTCTGCTCCATCCCACTGGGACGTGAATCATCCCTCTGTCCAGCATCTCCACCCTGTAGATGCTCTCCTCCTCCACACCCCCTCCTCCCATTAGTCACTTAGAAGCCAGCCTGGTTATCAGACAGAGAGATACTATATTCACATAACTTTTATTACAGTTTATTGTTGTAATTGTTCTATTTCATTACTGTTAATCTTACTGTGCCTAACTAATAAATTAAACTTTGTTGTAGGTCTAGGTGTATAGGAAAAAAATAGTGTATATAGGGTTTGGTGCTGGCCGTGGTTTCAAACCAAGACTGGGGGTCTTGGACTTTCTCTCTCTCGATTAAGGGAGGATGCTATATGAATATTATTGTTGATAGTATAAAGAAATTGGGAGAAGTGTAGAGTGAATTGGTTTGAAGAGGAGGGAAACTGTCTAAGGAATTTATATCATTTTTATAGTAAACCTTTGTCAGCTATGAGTGTTGCAAATATCCTCTCCCAGTGTATGTTTTTCCTACTTTTTTTTCATGAGTATAAATTCTAAATTGTGGTGTTGTCAACTTTAACAGTTTTCTCCTTTGTTTTCCACTTCTCATCTTTTAAGAAATCCTTCTCTAGTAGTAGAAGGGCATATAAATATTCTTCTATATTTATTCCTAAAGATTTAAAAAATCGTCCTTATTTGTGCTTATGATACCAGGTAGAAATCTAATTTCATGTTTTCTTTTTGGACAGTGACTTGTTCCAGGGCCACTTATTAAGTGGTCTTCTCCCCACAGATTGGCAAGGAAGAACAGCTCTGTCAAAATATCAGGCTTGCATTCTGACTTTATTTTTTATTTTAAGATTTTATTTCAAAAACAGAACTTTGGCAGCGGGGGCGGGGGTTGGGATGGAAAGTGTAATTCCGCCTTTTGAAATTAAAACCACTGGATCCAAAGTAAGGAGACGTGGGTTATGAACCAGAGTGGGGGCAAGAGCCTTGATGCCAGTCAATGACATAGTACAGTGTACACAAACCGGGTCAAGTGGTCGACATTTGGGCTTTAAGCCTAAGTTCAGAAGCCACCATGTCGGGAGTTCATGGTCAAGCTCATAAGAATAAAAGGGGCACAGCAGACCCTGCCTCAGTAAAAGATCACCTCAGGCGACTGGAATGGCGCTTGTGGGAGCTTTGTGGTCAAAAGTCATTCTTGGTTTGTTCGTCTGTGGCCCTTGGTAGCGGTTCAGCTGGCTCCAAGTCTGGCTATGGAGGGAACCTCTAGGGGTGCTTTCCTCATAAAGGGGCCGGGGTGGGTCCGCCTTGTGGGATGGCAGGGACTCAGCTCTGCAACGTGAGTCATTCACCTCTTGGACCTTGGCCTGCCCTTCTACAAAAAAGCATGGAGCAGGTGATTCTTCATGCGTTCGGATTTTGAGAGTGCATGGTATGTGATTGTGCGTATATTATCCGTAGTTATAGATGTCAGTCATCGTAGAACCAAAGAGCTGGCCTGTGGCCTTCAGGATCCGTTAGATGACCTTATCTTTGCTCTTTCAAAAACAGGCACTGTTTCATTGCATAATGCCTGAATGCCATGCTTGAAATAAATGTCAGTTAATTTTGGAGGGCTCAAACCGCTATGTTTTGAATAATTTCCCTCATTTTGTTCCATAATGTAGATTATCCTACAAACAAACAAACAAACAAACAAACAAAAACAACACTTCAGTAAAACGCCACTGGTCAAAATGTGTTCTGCTTGATTGATGTGTTTTCAGTGACACATGTCAAACTTTCAGAGCCCCTTTGTGGGCGAGGTCGCTGTGGATGACGAGGTGGGAAATTATTTGTTGATTTCTAGCACTATGGTCATAAACACCCCACCCCACCCCCCATATCTTTGCTTAGATTACTTGTGAAGAAATATAGTATAATGGCTCAGAGAACCACCTCTGGAGTCAGATCAGAGTTTCAGTCACGAACCAAGAGGGTGACCCTGTATGTGTTAATTTCTTTAAGACTTTGACTATTTTCTTTTTCTATAAAATGAAGAAAATAAGAATATATTCATATGGCTCTAATTTTTTTAATGAGATAGCGCATGTAAAATACTAAATTTTAGGTCACATAGTAACTCATCAATACATGCTAGCTAATTATATTATTGATGTATTTCTATAATTTTTTATTTAATTTTACTAATTAAATTAAAAATCACTACAGATCCAACTCACCCTGAACTCTTACCCACTGACTCTAAATATCCATATACAGAGTTAATATTATTTACTTCTAACATTTATTTGATCTGGATCAGATTTTGCTTTTAAAAGGTGACTCTTTTATCATTTACATATGGTGAAAAACAGACTGAAAAGACAGACAAGTTTATAAAAATCTTTTTCTAATATTCACCTATTTTTGTGAGTAGCAATCCAAAAATATTTTTGGAAGTTCAATGTCCAAAAGATAAGTTCTGACTTTTGTATTAAAAAAAAAAAAGTTCCATCTCTTACAAATGAGGAAGCGTTATCAAATCCTTTGTGATGGTTCTGACAGTTCAGACTCCTCTGTCTGAGATAAAAGGAAAGACAGGCAGGTATTTTCACAGATGCCTGGGGGAGGCTGCTGGAACAAGGTGGGCATACCCCCCATGACTGCAAAGGCAAAGAAAGTAGTAGTTATTCAGTTTATACAGCCATAGATAACACGAAACAAAAAGCCAAGAGTTCTGATACTGAAGACAGAAATCTATTCTATGAAGCAGCTTGATTTCCAACCTACATTAGTGGAATTACCTCCGTATATGTCGACTTGAACTCACTCTCTTGTGCAAACAGTCTTGGCTGTTAATAATTATGTATTTTACTCAACACAGTAAATTTTTTATTAGATTTATCTAGCAAGTGAATGTAGATTTTTTGCCAAGAAATTCACATGATATTTTCCATGCAGTCATCCTTGTTCTAAGCTTTTTTTTAATATTTCATTTTTACAAGGAATTTTTCCTAGTCGTATTTACTAAAATACACAAGACTGCCTATTAAATATTTTTAAGTAAAAAATTAATTCTTGATAATTTCCTCAGATTATCATAAACTTTTTTCTGAACAAGAAACATTTTTTTAAATTTCAATTAATAAAAATACAGTTTTAACAAATGTATCATGAACCTCTGCTCATCCATTATTTCATATCATTCTCTGATTAGAGGTTAGCAACCTGGGAACACAGAAGAAATTATTAACGATAAGGTGGGTTACTTTCCAAACTACATCAAACTCAAAAATATGATTTTCATGAACTATCCCTAGTACTTTTTATTTTTTCTGTTACAATATGTATTTATATTGAAATTCACCTTTTCCCTCCAAGAGTGGGGGGTTCATCTAAGTAAGAAATTGTTCATTTTGTTTTCAGATAAACAAAGTAAAATTGTATGTATGTGTGTATGTCCTTAAAACTATTTGGTGCCTAGGTCTTTTAATTTCAAAAACATAAAATGGTGAACCAGAGAATTAATGACTTAAAGGACTGAAATGATTGAAAAGTTATTAGTCTCTCTCTCATGCCTTTTACTGCACACAAACACACAGATTTCCAAAATTTTGCTTCTATTGTTTACAACCTATCATGCTACTGTTGCTCTTTATACTGTTATTTACATAATTAAACTTTCATTTCACACCTACATCTTTGGATTGTTTCTGTGGAAGCACTCAACCTTCTAAAAAGGGTCCACATTTCAGTTCCTGTTACTTTATTTCAAATTTGCCTTAAAAAAAATTCAAGAGGATCCTGGGAGTGACTTGGAAGTGAGTGTTTCTGTTGGATTGAATTAAAAGCAGACGACCTCGACTTCTGCCTCTCTTTTACCTTACACAGGGACGATGTGAAAAATATTTAACAACTATACAAGATGGCAACAACAGATCAGGAATGGCACCCAGCGTAACTTTGCAGAGACAGCTGGTAACTCCTATGTAACTTTTGGGTCCTGGGGAAAGTTCAGGGCAATTGATGCGATGGACTTTTGGGGGCTTCGAGCAGTCAGTGTTTATGAACCATTAAGGAAGCGTTTTAGTGTTGCAGCAGTCAGGATGGCTGTGCCTGCATCTACTGGCTCAATATGCCGGTGTCAGTCACATCAACCTCAGGATAATTTGCCCAGATTGTGTTAAGAGGAAGGCGGTATTTAATACTGATGATCACAAGAAAAGTAATAATGACCTACAGGCCTTGAGTTTTTAACAACAACAACAAAATTTGGTGAAAAATTATCAAGCCTTATTGGCTGTGCAGTGCTGACCACTACAGTGCCACCGTTATGTCCATTGGGATAAGAGGTGTAGGGGGTGCTTCCTCACATTGTTTTCAGGGTCCCATTGTGCCATTTGATGGGAGCAGTGACATCTAGTGTTCCCTCCCAAGACAGCAGTGTCTCTGAGCTAAGTCACTATTTCAGAAGCAGTCTATGAACCTGATTACTTCATCCAGGGCCCGATTTTTCACCATTTTGGAAGCACATTAAACTAATCTGAGTCAGGAGCCTGTTTTGTTCCAGATTTTCTCAACCGCTTGGGCAGGTCTGGCTGGGAGGCCAGACGTTTTCTCGTGTTGTGGTCCAGCTCCACACCGGACTCGGCTCAGAGGCCCCCTGGGAATGAGGCATTTCTGGGACTAATCTGAGAATTTGCAAAGAATTTCAAGTGAGCACACAAAACTACTGTTACTGAAAACAAGGCATAAATGTAAGCCTAGAAGCCTGGCCTTTTCTCCGAAGGCATTTTGACAAAAAAAAAACAAAAAACAAAAAACGGTCATTTTTGTGATTGCAAAGCTCTTAAGTGAAAATGAAAACTCACCAAAATCTTTTATGACTATACATGTCCTGACTTTTGCCGCTCTCTATCAGATCATCTTTTTTTTCAGTGCTTGAGATTTCATGAATATGTATTTTATTCGTACTGCTGGTGAGCACGGCACTAAGGAATCGAGTGTGGTTGAATAGGAGAAAGATTCTTTAAATTGATGAGTTTTCTCCACCCCTCCCCTCTCCCCTCTTCATCGCCCACTGCTGACACCATGTTGATATTCAAGAGTGGCCTGTGGTTTTTGTTCTAGCTTCTGATTTTAGTCCAGAGTTGGTGGAGGATAGATCATATCATTTCTTATTTGGATCAGCTCTCAATGCTTTTCTTGCAAACCGTTGGGCTTGTGGTCCTCTGTCCCTTCGAGATTTCCAGTCTCTCGTAGAGTCTATAGAAGACTTTTTCCACAGGACCTGTCAGCCCCTTCGCTTTTAAGCAGAAAGGAAAAGAGCATGGTTGTTTCATTACTAGTGGGCATGTCCCAGGATTACAGTTCTGTGTGCCATTATTGTCATCTGACTTGGTTAATGTCAGTAATTCTGTACTAGAATCCTTCTCGGTGATTTAAAAACATTCAGTCATAGCGTTTTGTTTGTTTATTTGTTTAACTCGAAGCTTGTACAAAGTAATGCAAATGCTAACTTCTGCTTGCTGGGGTTGGGGGGGAAAGGGCTGAAGCGCCATCTACTGGTTCCTTTATTCACACTCCCTATGGTTTAAAAAAATTCTTTTAAGTGAAATTCAGCCATTCCTTAACCTCTCCATGTTCCAAAACAGAGGTCTCATGAAAAGTTTCTTAAAAGTCAACACAAATAATCCTATTGGGTTACAGATTTCTGCTAGGCGATGGGGCCATTGACAACATAGATGTATGACCTGCTCAGGGTGAAGTTGCTTTAAGTGAGTTTCTTTAACCAGGCCATTGATTTGGCCCAAGTTAACCAATTTCCTAGTGATAACCCAGAGGTCCTTCCTGTGTTGTGAAAGGAAGCTTTAAATTCAATCGTTTCTTCATGCATTTACTGAACAAATACTTCCTTAGCACGTGCTGTGAGCCAGGCACGTGGGATCCATCAGCATTCATCCTTGTTCACCTGTCTCCACCCCAGGAAATGCCTTACGTGGTCTTTCTTAACTTGAGATAGTTGTGCATATTCTAGTTTTTCAGTTGGAGTTTCACAATGTTATGAAGAGCCCCTTGAATCTTTGCTACCATTCTTTGTCATGATTAATGTGGCATTTTATCCCTGTATCATATTTTGGGGAACATTCAAAGGGTTTGGGGGAGAACAGAATGTTAACACATTGCATGCTTGGGGCTGTGATGGCAAAGGTCTGGGGTGGGCCGCTTCTGTTTAACATGGCATTGCCATTTTAGTATAAATATTCTTTGACCAATCTAAGAAATATCAATTCTTTGTAAAAGTTTTTTATTTTTTACTAAACTCTGAAACTATTTTTTGCCATTAATGGGATGACAATATACCACTTTGACTCATCAATTCAACAAAATTGATTGAGTCAGACAACCAATACGCTTTCCCATTCTATTGATCCCCATAGAATCTAATTCAATTCGATTCAATTTTAAATGGTAAAAGTATATATTCTTTAAATTTTGGATCCCAAGGGACATTAATTATTCTCAGTTGTACCTTTTTCATTCCTTAGTTGAGAAAAATAGAGGACCAATGAAATTTTTCCGATGTCCAGCACGACTATTCAATCAGCTGTGCGTTTGTCTCAAATTTATCTCTTTTTGAAAATACTCCAGAGTTCAGAAGTGTTTTTCCACTCCTGTCCTTACAAGAAGACAAATGAATTTCATACATTTGCTAGTTATAACTTGTTCCTTTTTTTGCCTCAAATTTCAGATGACTCAGCAGTCATTCTCTGAGGGTGGGGAAGTAAGTGATTAAGCTGGTGGTGAAAAACATTAGAGTCAGATGACCTGATAATTTAGTTTCCAGGTGCTGTTGGCAGAGATGTTTGACCTTCTCAGAAAGATCAGCCTCTAAGGACTATTAACTTTTAAATATAGTTATTAGAGAATGCTTTTCTTAATCCTAATGCATATACTTTGTAATAAATTGTCAAAGACAGGAATGGACTAACACAGAAGATACATTAGAAATTTTGTCTGGCTCTGTATATCACTTATAGCTTAAATAGCCAACTGGGAGCATCCTTTGGAATATGAAAACTTGGGGAAATTCTGGTATTATATTCTTTACATTTACATTTCCCTGAAGTTCAGTAGCTCCTATTATTGATCTTATCTCTGTCTTATCTCTGACATCTTTTACTTTTATTCTCAGTCCTTCTTCTTAACTAAATACTCTTTGGATATCATTATCTCTGTTTATTTCTACAGTCTAGAGGAGCCTAAAGGATGAAGTTCGAATTTTTCCTTTTTATAGGAAAATACAAATAATCTCCTTTGTGATGTAGAGAATTTAACCTGAAAGGGGACTGGTGCAATTCTGTCTGGCTGGCTGCTTTGTTCTAGTTAGAGACTGTGCTCAACTCAGAGAGGAGAGAGACAAACACACCAGGCAACTTTACTGCCACTTCTAAGGAGTACTGCTCAAAGGTCTCCATTCTTTTCCTCAAGACTTAAGAATTTTCAGAACTTAATACCTGTTTATATCCCAGTGCAAGTATATGAACTCATTCTAAGGCCAACTGACAATACTGACTGAGTCATGGAGCAATATGGAAATTAAGAATTTACTGTTATTTGTCTCATACTCACATTTCCTAATTCCTGGAACGATGGCTTTATTTTTTCTATCAGAATTCATTAGATGTCTCACATTTTTTTAAAAAAAAAATTGCTTGTGAGCTCTTAAAAGCATTTTTTAAAGACCTTATAGATTTATTAAAAAAGAAAATTGTTAAAAAGGACATCTTTTTCTCCCCTAGCATAGTTTGCCTTTTATTCATTGAAACCAGTCCAAAATCTTGGACTGCATTTTGTATCATATTTTCATCAAAAACTACAGTGTTCATTTTTTAAAAGTAACATCCACTAAAACTTATTATTGAAGAAGTGTTTCTCTTTACAGAAGTGTTCTAGGTAATGAATGAAGGAGAGAGCAAAGACTTAGAATCTCACCATTCTGCAATCCTAGTGGCTGATTGGCTGTAGGCAGGGATATCAGTAGCTGCTAACTTCACAAAGAAAGGAAAAACCTGTCATGTATCCCTCCTGCTGAAAACAGCGTATCACCTATGAAGCGTCCATGCCAAATTCAAATAGAAATCTGATCAAACCTCTAGATAGAGCTAGCAGTCTACACTGGACCATATGAAACCACAAAACAGGGATGCAAAATCCAGAATGTGTAACACAGTGCATGACAAATGACCAGCTTTCTTCAACCAAATTGCCAAGGGGACAGTAGGAAGAGATAGATGGTAGGGAACCTGCAGATTCAAGAAATTTGAGACACAGCAACCAGTTGAAATGTATAAATCTTATTTAGATCCTGATTTAAATTAAAAAAGTAAAAAAAATGCTATAAGACAAATAACAGGGAAATGTGAATACAGGCTGGATATTTGCCAAGATTAAAGAATTACTGTTAATTTTTAGTTTTGATAATGGTTCTTGTTATCAGGTCCTTTTTAAATAGTACCAACCTTTTAGAGATATATGCTGAAATATGAATGAAATAAAAAGGGTAGTATTAAAATTAAAAGCACATCGAATATCAATTATGTGAAACTTTTCTCAATATTATGCTTTCATTCTACTGTTAATTTATTTCCTTCAAGTGTTCTGTATATTACATAAGTGACTCATAAATCCTGTCTGACACTACTTGAGAATGCTTTTTGTTGTGTTGTCAATCATATACATATGTTACAGGCATGACACACACATGAAATCATTTAGATGGGATTCTGAAAATTACTAATTCAGCTTCACAAAGAATTTTTTGATTTTGACACTTTTGCTTAATCCCTACATGCCTGATCTTCAGATGTGAACTGTGCCTTAAATTATATCCTCAACACCTTGTACTGATGTAATACTGAATATGGATAATTGATATAGATCATCACAACTCCTCAGCATGTAGACTGTCGTTATCATTGAAAAGCTAGCCAGCGACAAGCATCTAGCCAGTATTTGCTGAATGAGTAAATGAAATTTTATTTAATATATTAGTTATTTTTTTTGCAAAAACAAAAGAATGTTATACTCTTCATACATTCCTCTTATTCAGTAACTACTGATCAATGTATTTTATGAGATTTTAAGAGTAATCATAATAAAACTACTTTTTAATACTTATGCAGAAAAGCATACATTAAGTTTCTTACATTAAGAAACTTTTATTTTAAAAAAAATGTTTTTTCTTTATAAACTATTAAAAAGTCACTAATGAAGAATTCAAAAGTACTTCACAAAAGTCCTTATTTCATTACCAGACACAACCACTATTAACATTTTATTTCTGTCTTTTTAAAAATAAAGCTGTAATCATACTAAGAAACATTCCTGCCTTCAATTTTTGAGACAAAATCCTCTTGCGTAAATGTTTGTTTTTCCTCTTGATATTTTCTCTAAGAAAATGTGCACTTCTGAGCTTTCTAGAAAATGGGAAATCCTCTATTCTGTAAAATATATACAAAAGATAGTAAGTACACAACACTTTCCAGTAACATATCATTACATCTTTTAAAATAGAGCCTGTTTTTAAATTTTTTTTATTAATTTTTTTTTTTTTGCCCTGAGAACAGTGGAGCTATTTTAATTTCTAGAAAGAGTGGGGTTTAATTTGATAACTACTATTTTTAGGTGGACCTCTAGATTAGTGCTAAGAACAAATTATACCATCATGTAAAACAAATAAAGTATTGCTATTCCTCCTATGCAGGGCATTCCTTCCCTAAACTGCTCTTGAACGCCACTGTTGTGTTCTGTCCTTGGCATTGAATGGCCACTGGAATCCAGAGCACATCTTCACATACCTTTTACATTAAACACAATGAAACTCGAACTCAATCCTTTTGGCCTTAAACTCTATGAAAACCTTCTTTACGTCCTCTCTCTTTCCTTCCTCCCTCTTCCAATGTCTCTTTTCCAAAGCAAGTTCTAATTCGCTTTCAGTCTCAAAGCTCAGCATGCGAATAGGAACTAGGCTTACGCAATTAGAGAAAAACTCAGTTTTGAGTGATTTTTTTTAAAAAAATAAAATTAAAGGGATTCTATTCCATTCGATAGGACTTGCCTGACTCCGATAGCCCCTCATTTTGTAGTTGCTTCACACTTATCAAAGCATCCCTTTCTCTAACCCATCGAAGAGCTGGAGTAGATGTCAATCACATTTTAGTGAGACTTAAGCAATCGGGCACCTTGGATCAGGAGAAATGGCTTGTCCCATATAAGAAGTGGGCCATTACTCACAGTCCCCTGCATCAGAGAGTTTCAGGTTATGCTTGGGGATAGGCGGCATATGTCCCACAGCCATGACCAACCACTGATTCTTGGAATTCAGTCTATTCTCACTCATTCCTCCAAGGTGATAACTTTATAGCAGGCTTCCATGTGCTGCTGAGCCAAGCCGAGGTAAAGCTGAGCCCCCATCTGGCTTTTTCATTTAGTCACACAGCCTGAGCCTAACTCCCACTCTGCCCTGTCCCATCTGCGTCTTTGCCCAAATGCTTGTCTCCACCCTGGACCACTATCTTCCCAGATGGGTTTAGCATGGGCACCCACAGTGTCTGCATTTTTCCTGAATTTTTATGCAGTACAAACATTTTATATGTCCTCTCAAAATATGAGCAGTAGTCTTTCCCAGGAAATTTTTGTCCCCCATCTTACAGAACAGGAAACTGGGGTTTTGAGAAGAGTGACCTCAGTCAAGACACTGCATGTAGGCAATGCATTGATTATCATTCAGAGAATATTCAAATATTGCAGGCATTTTCTCGGGGTCAGGCTGGCAGTGACGAGGGGTGCTTTTATATTTCCATTCACTGGTATTGGCCACTTCAGCAGGCATTGGCCCCATTTTCTCAGCTTTGTAAGAGTCACCAAGATTCCTGAGATCTTTTCCCAGATTATTTTAGTGATATTTTTTTAATGCCTCTTATAGACCACTCCTCTGGTTCCCACCCCTTAGTTTGCTCTGACCCCAAGCTACGTAGGTGGTAAACAGCAGAGGGAGTGTTTCGGGCCTGATCTTCCTGTGTTCTCTGTTTTTATCATCTGCCAGTGTAAGATTCACAAATGTGATCTAATCATCGTTGATGAGTTGGCTAAATAAACATTCAGTGGCTCCTCTGTGTCTTACATTTATGTATTGTTTTACAGTTTACATAGAGTTTTCACAGCTATAATCCACTTTTAAATCTCACCCAGAAACACATGAAAGACCTAGGCCAGGAAATATCACAGCCAGCCCCCTTCACAGACAGAATAGTCTCCTGAGTTTAGACACTCCCATCTCTTAACTCTAAGTTTTGTGACACTGTATGGTTCCTGTGTTATTTTTTTAAGTAAGTCTATTTTTCATTTTTTTTTTATTTGTAGTGAGGTATAATTGACATACAGTATATTAATTTCAGGTGTACAACAAAATGGTTCAATACTGTGAAATGATCACCATACATCTAGTTAACATCCATCACCACACACAGTTATTGAATTTTTTTTCTTGCGATGAGAATGTTTAAGATCTACTCTCTTAGCAAATATGCAGTACAGTGTTATTAACCGTCGTCACCATGCTGCACATCACAGCCCCAGGACTTATCTATTTTATAACTTGAAGTTTGTACCTTCTGACCCTCTTCACCTGTTTGACTCATCCCTCCACTCCTGCCTTTGGCAATAACCAATTCATTCTCTGTATCTATGAATGTGGTTTTCATTTGTTTTTTAGAAGCCACATATAAGTGAAATCATATGCTTTTGTCTTTTTCTGACTTATTTCAATTAGCATTATGCCCTCTAGGTCTGTCTCTGTTGTCACAAATGGTTAGATTTCTGTTTTTGTTTTTTTTTTTATGGCTGAATAATATTTCATTGTGTGTGTCATCTTTATTCATCCCTTCATCTTTGGATAGATACTGGTTGTTTCCATATCTTGGTTATTATAAATAATGCCACAGTGAACATGGGGGCACATATACCTTTTGAATTAGTGTTTTCATTTTCTTTGGTTAAATACCCAGAAGTGGAATTGCTAGATCATATGTTGGTTCTATTTTTAATTTTTAAAGGAACCTCCATACTGTTTTCCATAGTGGCTGTACCAATTTAAATTCCCACCAACAGTGCATGAGCGTTCTCTTTTCTCTACATCTTTGCCAACACTTGTCATTTCTTGTCTTTTTGATAATAGCCATTCTAACAGGTGTGAGGTAACATCTCACTGTGGTTTTCCGTGGCATTTCCCTGATGATTGGTGATGTCGAACATGTTTTTGTGTGCCGGTTGGTCATCTCTTCTGTCTTGTTTCTTGTGTTATTTGGTTTCTTTTAGATGGTGCTATCATCAAGCCTGTAAGAAAAAAAGGGCAACGGGAGAGGGTTACTTAGTAGCTGCAATTTCAAAACATGGAGAATGGCCAGTTACATGATAGCTCTAAGGATGGCATTAGCAGCCCACATTTGAGGCAAAAAAAAGGAAATCTTTCTTCCAAAAGACTATAATAACACATTTCTTGAAATGATAGTAAGAATTTCATATAATGGGATCGGTAAAGATTCACAGAGCTGACCACACTAGCACTGGGTCTTGGTGTGTGATTCCAAATTTACCCAAAGCAAAATGGTGGGGAAGAGGGAAGGCCTTCCTTATGGGGAAGAATAGGGGTCATGCTCAGAGGCAGGATGGGGAATGGAAAGTTCAGGAATGGTGAATGCTGGGCCGAAGGGAAGCATGAGGTGTAGATAGAGGAGTGGCCACAGCCCCTGGAGGCTTTTATGTCAGAAGTTATATAATCAAAGAGATGGATGACAACAGTGACCTAGTCAGAAGGATGGACCAAGAGTGAAGGGAAGCTCATGGACCAGGTATTCACGTCCTTTCAATTCACTACTTAACTTCATCGAAACAAACTTGTTTATCAGAAAAGTGAGAGGAAGCAAGTGATATCTTCAGTGTATGTCCTGAAAAGAGAAAAAGCTAGCAGTCAGCTTTTTCATATTCTCTCAAGTGAGATAGGCAACCTTTTCCACTAAGCGCAGCCTCGTATACAAAGGAACAAAATCAAAAGGTTTGATTATTTGATGGCTCATTTAAAAAATAATACATTGTTGTTAGACAAAGATGGAAGTCATCTCATTCATTCTACAAGGCAGTCAGTGTGGGGGAATATTGGAGTTCCATGCTGCCAGGTCCTTGCTATGTGAACTTGGGCATGTTACATGGTGTGCGTATGGAGAGAACATGGGGACAAAGATCAGTCTGTGACTTGTGGTCTATACTAGTCATGCTTTAAGTGCCCAATTTTCTTTCTTTTCTCATGTTCTTCATTTAATGGATTTCTTTGTCATTTTAACAATCATTTTTACAGTGAAGATATACATAAGATAAAATGTCTCATTTGTGTTTCTTAAGTAGTCATGTGAGTAACATTACTGTAATAAGTATGAGAAATTAATATTATGCATTAGTATGAGGAGTCTTGGTACGTTAATGAAAAAGACCAGAATGTGGACCAATCTGAGAACTAAATCTACAATTTCAGTTATATGATTTTATTTATTCTTAGAAAACAAGAATGATTATTCCCATACTCAGGGATTGAGGCAGAAGTTCAAAACTTTAGTTGTATTTCTGCTTGGGAAAATAGCAGAGATCTAAAATTAGTCTTATAAGACCACAGATATGTACCCTGCCAAATTTAATGTGGGATTTTAAAGTTCATAGAGTTAAATAGTTCAAAGTAGCACTGTTCAAAGCAAATACAAAATGCACTTTTGAACATCCCCTCAGTTTTGTTTGGTAAGATCAAAATCATTTAAGGAATGTATCTCCACTTTTATGATAATGATACTTAAAATATTTTGGAGTCATGAAAAATATATTAAATATTAAAATACTAACAAAACAAGAAGGTGTTTTTTAAAGGAATTTGTTTAGTAGGGGCCTTACTTGTATGTCAAAGCAAAGCACTCCTCTTTGTGATATAAGTTCCTAAATCTTAGCTTGAGATTTATGCGTATTAGTTTGTAACATGACTAGTGTTAAAGCTGCAGTGTTAGAACACTTTTTAAAAGGATATTTATGATTGATTGATTTCTATTTTATGTGGTTGAATAAATCTGAATTGAGGTTTGATGAAATAAAATGAGTTATAGCATTAGTCCAACCATTTGGAAAATCTGAAGAATGGCATGGAGCTTCTTTAGTGTTGGAGCTAGGGACCCATTTTTGAAGAGAGGGAAAAAAGCAAAGAAGAACCTTGTGATGTAATTCTCTAAGTCAACCTCAAATTTCTGTGTGAATTCAGGTGACAGCAGTTATTTTAACCAGACTATCTCAGTGACTGATTCTTAGTTCATTGATTGTGTTTCTAACAATTATAACATCTAACGGAGGAAATGACCGGCACCGTATTTTACATAGTAAGTTCAAAAGGGCCAACTCATCATTAGACAAAAGGCAGGAGAGGGGCACAGCAACCCCAACATTTTCATTCTCCAGTACAAACCATCCTCTCCGAATGGAATGGTAGGTGACAATGTGGTAAAACTGTCAGAAACGCCTCAAATCGACAATGTACATTTGTGTAATCATGTAAAATTTTCTTGAATTTGAAAGTCAAAACGAAAAGAATGAGCTTCATCTTGCAGAGGGACAATCTTCTGTCACACTCTTCCATTACCCCAATCTTTTTTTATATATATATATTATTAGTAAACAAACAACTGAACATTGCTGTGGTTTGGTGGTAAAGACATCCAGTAGCCCTGGTGTACAGTACATGTTTTCATGTGCTAGTTTTTTGAGATTGAAAAAACTTTCAAGATATACAGTATTGAATAGGAATGACAGATAGAGAATGCAATCAGGAGGGAAAAAACTAATTTACTCCTGGAAAAATCTATAAATGACTCAAGCAAAACACATCCTTCTTAAAGAATTGTAGACATTCAGATCTAGAAGGAATGTTGAGCATCATTTGGTCGAACCTCCTTGATTTATTAGTAAAAATTTCTCTCTCTCTCTCTCTCTCTCTCTCTCTCTCTCTCTCTCTCTCTCTCTCTCTTTTTGTTTGGTCAGGAGTTACCCAAACAGTTTTTACTCAAGTGGATAGAGAGTACAACCATACCCTCAGTCCAGGGGTAGGACCCAGCTGTAGTGGACAGTGGTGACATGCCACCAGATCCTCAGGGTCCCTTATAGGTTCTGTGTGCCCTTCTTCAGACTCAGTGCTTTCACTCTTGACCTAGGCACCTGTGACTCTTTCGAGTGTCATCCTGTTGCCCTTGGGACCACTTTGCATCCTGGGGAGCACTGGGATGAGAGTGGGGCCTTAGCCAGGGGCTGACTGGTCTGGGGTATAAAGGACAGCTCCTTGCCTCAAGTTAGGGCATATTCCTAGAGAGACGATTTACCCTCCAGCTCTTCCCTGTGGGATTTGGCTGGAGCCGATTCTCTGCATGAGGTCCCATGCCATTCAGCCTCTCACTGCTGTCTCTGTCCTGCTGCTTCTACTCCCATGCCAGTTTTCCCTGACATCACTTCCTCTGAAGGAATCACCTGCCTCTGCACCCTCATCTCAAGGTCAGCTTCCAAGGAGCCTGCCCTCAGACGCCAGGAGGCGTTTGAGGAATGAATGAATGAATGGATGGACGGATGGTTTTCTAATCCCTGCCCTAGAGAGGGGTGAATGAAACATCATGTGGCTGAAGAAAAGCTGCACCCCCGCTTTCTTTTTTCCAACTGATCAGCTAGTCCCTTTTAATTTTAATGCAGTTCTAAAGATAATTTCAAATCTTAGGTCGTTCAGAGCATAATTCTGAATGTCAGCTAGGAGTGAAATGGCATGCCAGTGTGTTAGAATATGGGTGTTCGAGACAAGTATGAATGGAAATGTTGAAAAACACAAAGTTTGTGAGAAACCATGATGTTTCCTTAATTCTTTTTCTTTTAAACTGACATCTAAAATTGAGTTCATTACTTAAAAGAAAAATGAAAATTAACCTGATCTTTAAAGAGAAATAAGTCTTTCAGTCCTAAAAGATTGTGGGTACCTGGGCAGGAAAATTCATATTCAGAGTCTGGGATGGGACCACTCCCAGCTTTAGAATTCTTTGTCAAGGGAGTTTTGTCACCAAAACAGATATCTCGTGGAGTGAGGACATAGAAGGTCACTGAGGACATGGCAGCAGTCCAGGAGGAATTAGAAGCGCAGCAGGTGCATATACTAAGTTGTTTTTCCACAGGACACTTAAGATATCTTTTGTTGTCTCAATTAAAATGATAGGTTATCATTTTAAGTACCCCCTGAACTGGCTGGCACTGAACCATGGGAAGGATGTCTGAGAAGGAGCAAGTTGCATTATGCTTCTGTGTCTTGTAATCAACAGTCCTGTATGTGGGGTTTTTGAAGAAGAAACGCACTGTCCTATGACAGTATGTATCAGACACAGCCTGGGCAAGTTAGGGAAGGAAGAGGAGGAAGGTTAGAAGGCTGAAATGAAAGGATGCTTCTCAGAACTTTGGTTTTTGAAAATTCTAACAGCCTGTGTGGAAATAGCTCCAGCGAGGAATGGTCAAAATGCAAATTAAAGACACATTGCCCTATTTAGTAATGCAAGGCTCGCGGTGTTGTGGTCAGTCAACCATTTCGTCTCGTGCATCTTTTGTATGTACAGCTGGTCCTCAGATACTGCCATCTAGTTCAACATCATTTTGCTATCACTTTGATGAGATGCCTTAGGAATGTAACTCTTGTTTATGTCGATTAGCCTATGGTAAAATGGGTTTTGTTTGTGTCATTTCACTGCAGTTCCAAGAACCTATCGATGGTGTTAAGTGAGGACTTACTGTATTTGGATCCTCTCTTCAACCAGCCTGGCATCTCTTTCAGAGCATGTGCAATAATATACTGTAGTCTGTTCCGTATCCATTGTTCCTTAGCTGGCACCTTAAGTGGCACTTCATAAAAACTTGATGTACAGCTTTTGATCGATAACTTCACCTTTAAAATAGAAAGTTTGTTCTTTATGAAATTCGGGAGTAAAGAGTGAAAAAGACATACCTTTCAAAATTCGCTTCTTCTGTCCTCCCTGACTTTCTGAGAGTGCTGATTGCTTCCCGTTTCTTTTATTCAGGACTCAAACTAGGAGTTACAGCCCTCAGCACTTGCCCAGTCTAAACCCCTTTGTCAGCATCAAGAAGTATTTTTCTTTTGTAAAACTCTTAGCAGCAATAGTGATAATATCCACATAAACCCATATTTGGAATGGGCCAAATCCACCCCTATCACATATGTGAATGTCTTATTTTGGAAGTTTTCCTTATTTTGGAAGTTTTGTTTTATTTTATTTTATTTTATTTTATTTTATTTTATTTTATTTTATTTTATTTTATTTTATTTTATTTTATTTTATTTTATTTTATTTTATTTTGAATTTTATTATTTTATTTTTCTTCTTAAGCACATAAAAATAACCACAAAGGTATTTATACAAAATATTTCGAGTTCTCTTTGGAAGATAACAATGATGCCTATTTACGATTTTTTCCCCTTTGGGGATTAATTATTGAAGGACACGTTTCAAAGCAAAGTTCTCTAGCCTTTAGGGAAGAAGAGAGAATAATATCACTGACACTGCCCATGGCACTTCATATGTAATCACTCATTGAATCCTCATGACCAGCCTATGCGCTAGATTACTATTATCATCATCATCTTTTCACAAAAAAAGGGTATCTTTAGAAGGGAAAGGGGTCAAGCAAGCAATCCTAGTTACTCGGCCAACGTCAGAGAACACTCCTGGCTCTGTGTCACCACGTGCTTAGTCACTGCACCATAGAAAACATGTAGGAAATGAATAAAATGCCAGGCTCATGATTTGCAATATTTGTGTTGGTGAGGGAAAGAAGTTGATTGAATTTATCTGTGAACCTGTAAAAGTATGCTTTTGGAGGATCACCATTATCGTAATCTCTTGGACTGTTGGCCTCAGAATGTGTGTGTGTGTCACCAGGTAGCATAGCTGAGCTACGTTATTTTAGCTTTGCTTATTGGATCTCTCTGTGGCAGTTGCAGTTCTTGGAAACTTTTACAAAATTCCTTTGTGTGTTCATTAAAAACATAAGCTGAAGTTTTCCAGTATCTTTTAAATAACTCAGAGGGCTTGGGAACACACATAGGTATGTTCTTCACATGTGCTTTCGACATGAAATTGGCCAGAGCAGCTAAAACCAGGCATCGCGCTAGCAGGGCCTCTCACGTTCCGAGAATGACTGTCATTCCAGAGGACACTGAAGTCACACGAGGCAACTTCCTGCCCCACAGATTAGGCCAGAGGATGGAGCTTCTGAGTTGGTGTCTCCATTCATTAGCAGGGTTGCCACGTTTATAGGTCCAGTGACCCTAACTGGTCGTTTCTGTGTGGGGCTTTAAAAACTCATGTGCACTGGGAGTGGAAACAGCTGTTTGTTTCTATTCCTGTGATCAGCTGCTTTTCTTTTTGTTGGGTTTAAAAAGGGATGATGCCCTGGGAGTCTGAGGATGGGGGTTTGAGCTCAAGTTCTGCCAAAACTGTGAACCCTAAGGAAGTCATGCCAGCTTTTTGAGCGTCATTGTCAAAAGAGCCAAGACTTTCCTGAGTGCGAACTGGTAGGCATTCGATTAAGCTCATGAACAGACTGTCCTTTTTCACCAGGTATTTTTTAAGTGTTCACTGTGTGTAAAGGAAGCACTGCCCTCCCTAGATTCTGTGGGACACTAAAACTGTAACACCCTCTCCCAGAGTCTCATCCATCAACACATGGATCACCTGTATCACAACAAATCTTATTTGAAAATCCAGTTTAGTAGTAACTATGATTTAGAAAAAAATGCATGCCCCTTCTCCTTCTGTCCCAGCCTCTGTGTTAAGCATGGCCAGCAAGTGTCCCATCGGTGGCTGAGCTTAGATGGATCAGCCAGTGTCTGTGCCATGTGGAGATGGCGACTGTCACCGAGTCCGCACTAACCAGGATCAGACAAGCTCAGAGCTTAGGAGGCCCCTGCTATTGTGAGATAAGATTGCAGTCCCAAAGGGGAGAACAGTGATCCCTGTTTCCTGGCACTAAGATGCACCAGGGACCTGATGCAGGCAGTGCTTGGCCATGGAGCATAGGCTGTGAGGTTAAATCCTGGCTTAGAGGCCAGAGCAAAACCGAAACATGTCATCTAGGGGAGAGACGCCTCTGAAATGGGTGGAGAGCGTTTGAGTACAAGGGCTAGACGTTTCGGTATTGGCAACAGATCATGATCTGTGAGGAATAGATGTGGTCCAGAGGGAAAGATAGGGGCTCAGCAGGTGACTTAGAGCTTCCCATTTCATACCCTGGAGAATTCCTTGTCTTGTCTTTGTGTTCAGAGTCATTTCACTGAGTTTCTCAGGAGCAAGAGTCATCTTCTAATCCAGAAGCTTGAAGGCTAAGTGTCAATATTAGACAAAGGAGATAAAGTGAAATGTTCTAGCTTTAGAGCAAGCTATTAGAGAAAAGACAGGCTCTCTTAGGATGTGTGTATTTACATTACACAAAAACAAAAGTCTAGTACCCCTAAAACAGCAGGCTCTGATTCGCAGCCTGCCCAATCTCTCCCATTCCCTGCTACTCCCCGAAGCCGTTGACACCCTCGAAAACGGTGTCTTCTGTGAGCCAGACATTGGTCCCCCCCCTTACCCCGAACTTCGTAGTCCTTACCTCCTTTAAGCTAAGGTTTCTCTCTATTGGACAGCTGTTTCAACCTGACATTGTAACTTATCTCTAGGGAAAGTGCCAGGGAGCCAAACTGCAGAGCACCCTGCTCATTCATGGGCCTGCAGTACTAGGCACCAGAAAAAGTACCAAGCAAGGCAAATGCAGAAATGGAAAGAGGGGAAAAAAAGAGGCCCCACTCACCTGGGGGAGTGGGGGTGGGTGCACATCTCACAGGCTACAAGGCGTGTGCATAACACTTGCATCTAGTGTGGTTGGTGCTCTTGCAGAGGTACCCATGAAGGCTAAGGGCAAAGAGGTAGCAACTAACTCTTGGGGAGAGAGTTGGTTGGGCATAGGAAGAGGAAAGGCACTGTGTGGGTCGAATCGTGTCCTCCCCGAAAGATTTGTCGATGTCCTGACCCCCAGGACCTGAGAATATGACCTGATTTGGAAATCAAGTCTTTGCAGATGGAATCAAACAAAGATGAGATCATATTCATTGAGGATGGATCCTTATCCAATACGACTGATGATGTCCTTGTGAGATAAAATTGGCACAGGCACAGAGGTGGTGGCCATGTGAAGGTGGAGGCAGAAATTCGATTGCCACATCTATCAGCCAAGGAATGGCAAGGACTACAGGCAACACCAGAAGTGAAGAGAGAGGCATGGGGCAGATTCTTCAGAGGGATAGAGAGAGCTTGGCCCTGCCGACACTTTGAGTTTGGACTTTTAGCTTTCAGGACTGAGAGAGAACAAATTTCAGTTGCTCTAAGGCACTTAGCCTTAGGAAACTAACACGGGGGCTGTTGGTATTGTCTGAGCTGAGTCTGGACCCTGGAGTAGTTCTTCTGGTGGACAAGCCAAGACAGAAAGAGGTAGGGGGGCTGGGGAAAAACAAGTCATTGAGAAAGAAGTGCCCCACTGGGGGACTGGGATAATAGTCCATTGGACTGCACTGCTATTCCAGGGGCACAGTGGAGTTGTGGCAGGGTCTAATGATAGAAAGATGGGCAGAACTCAGCCCAGACAGGGTGTCTGTGCTATGCTAAGAAGTCTGGACTTTATTCACTGAGGATTTCATGGCTGAATGATTATAAAAAGGCGCTCGCGGCTTCACACACTCTGTTCTTTCCTCAATCTCTGTAGCTTAGAGCATCTCCTAGTTTGGACCTGATGCCGCCTTGTTTTCCAACGATCTCCCAGATGGAAGGTTGGGCCAGGTGTAGACGGACTTCAAGATGAGAAATATGGGGTCTATTTTCTGAAACCTCTCCCCTCCTTGCATTTGGCATTTGGCATCTGGCATCTGGCTTTGCATAGCTCCTATATCCGCCCCAGACATGACTTTATGATTGGCATATAGTGTGCTTGGATCCAAACCATGATTCAAGTCTGTTTTGTTTTTCAGATTATTGGCGCCGTTTCGTAAAACGTTTCCAATTTTAGTCTGGTCCTCACTAAACAGAACCCAAGCTTTGATGGCTCATGTGTCAGCACCACCTTCCCATGTGTGAATTACTCTGCAGTGTGCAAAGCCAGAGTCCCAGGGTCCACCTTAGTTCGGTTTTTCCATTCTTATTTCCTTATCGTGAGCTCACTTCAGTCTTTTCATTTTTCTTATTATTTGATTAATGATACTTTCAAACTTTTCTGACTAATATGTTTTCCATTTAATGTGAACCAAAAAAAAAAAAAATCTCAATTCAACATAAGGAACTATTGGCTATACTTTCTTAAAGAACAGTTTTTTAAAAATATTTTAAATAGTTTGAGTGTCTGAGCTGCTTTAAATAGTTTAGCAGGAGTGAACTGACTACCCGGAGGGGTATGGAATTGTAGTGATTCAAAATTCCTTACTCTAAGAATGATTTCATATCTGCCAGAATAGTTTCATTCACATCATAGTAACAGTTACAGCTCTGTAATGTCAAAAGCAGGGTGGAAAAGTACAGAAAGGAGATGCCAGAGGCCTGAGTTTGAGCCCCATCTCCACCGTTAACGCAACAGCACACAGCAAACCAACCACGTCTGGCCCCGGTGTTCTAGAACACAACAGAGGGCCTGATGAGATTGTTTCGAAAGTCGACCGTTGTGCAATCTCGAGTTTCTTTTTTTAATTACAGAGCAACGTGAACTCTGAAGAAATATTTTAACATTTGATGGCAGCTATAACCCAAATACTTTTATGAAGATTTAAATCTTGGGGGGAAAAAGAAAAAAATCTTTTCAGTGGTAGCGTATTCTTTAACAAAGTGTGCCACCTAGTGGCCACAAAAATCAAAACGGAGCTGTGCTTTATTTTATTATTATTTTTTAAAATAATTTTTTAATATTTCAATTACAGTTGGCATATAATATTATTTAGTTTCAGGGGTGCAACACGGTGATTCTACATTTATATAACTTATGATGTAATCACCTGGTAAGTCTAATCCCCACCTAGAACCATACATGGTAATGACACTACTATTGACTGTATTCCCTATGCTGTACTTGACATCCCTGTGACTATTTTTAACTACCAGTTTGTACTTCTTAACCACTTTTCCTTTTTCACTTACCTTCCAAGACTCCTCCCATCTGGCAACCATCAAAAAATTCTCCCCATCTGTGAGTTTGTTTCTGCTTAGTTTGAACAAAAGAAAGCCCTTTACTAAGCTTAATGGATCATCAGATACAATTATTATATAAATTATTTTTAAAATCTAAGTGTACTTTAAAAGCAGAAAACTGCTTTAAACACTGGTTAATTTTGGATATTAATTTTTCCAGTCTATTTTTAATTTCTAGGACCATCCCCCCTCCCCTCTCCCCCCTCCCGCCCCTCACGACACTCAAATCTCATAAAGCACTAAATGGTTTTGTCTCAGGAAGGACTATGGGGACCTGAGACGTGAGTCCCGTGTCAGAGAACGTGTGCCTTAGCTTAGTTTTGTGCATTCCTTTTGAGTTTTACAAGAGCAGCTGCCTTATCAGCTGCAACAACCTCACATGACCTTTGAGTCGCCTTGTATTAAAAAAAAATATTTGAACATCTTAACGTGAGAGGTTAAGTATCATTTTCATAAAAACATTGACGGTCTGGAATGATTAGAATAGGTCAGGCTCTGAACTAGCGTAACAAAAACCGTGAGTATTCTATTGACATTAGACAAATGCCTAAAAACATATTCGCCTTGACATTTTGTTCAGTTCTACTTGGACCCACTCCTGGACAATGTTAGTCTACAGTTCGAAAAACATGTTGCAAAAAATTCTCAGTGACTCAAATATCTAAACATCTTCTCTTGCGTGTGTAAGACTTAACTAAAAATATGGTTAAAGTCTTTGCAGAGAGTTGATTTGCACTCAGAAGGAGTATTGTCCTAGTCTGCATTTTGGTAATACGCCTGCTGTGAGCTAATGAGAAAGTAGAGGGCATGACCAGGTAACTCATCAATCATCGATCTGGGGAACAAATCCAACTGCTTTCTTGTCATCTCCTCTTGATTTTTCTCAAAGACACCTTGGACACAATGTGTACAAACTGAACTTGAGGTCTTGCCTCTCCCAGACCTGGCTCAATTCTGGTTGTCTCTCCCTCAGAAAATGACAGTTCTCTCTTAGCCAGTTACACACATCGGGAACCTAGGAGTCATTCTTGATAACTAGCCTCTCCCTCAGATGCAGTAGCCAGTCTATCAGCCATTCCTGTGGCTTCACCCTCCAAGTATCCTGAACAGATTTTCTCATCTCTACCCCTTTCTGGGCCAGCGAAACCTAAGCGCTGCTCTGCTGTTCCTTCTACCTGGACCACTGCAACAGTCAGCTGGTGTCCCTCCTGCTCATCGCCCTTGCTGCGTGTAACCAGTGTGATCTTTTCTAAATGAAAATCAAATCACATATCCTTCTTTCCAACACCCCTCACTGACTTTCCATCATTCTCAGGACAAATATAAACCCCTAAAACCATCCAAAGGTCTTCCCTTTGCTCCCAGGACTCTGGCCTATTAGTCACGATGCTTATCTGCACAGAGTCTCCACGCATGCTTGTCCTTCTTCCTAAATTGCTGTTCCTGTCTTCCTTTCACCTGGTTGATTATTATTTTTTAAACCTAACATTTATTTTCTCTTTTCCTTAGGGAAATCTGGGGCCAGATGAAATAGGAAGTCTTTTTTTTGGGCTCTTACAGCACCTAAATTTCTTCTTTGAGTCACTTGTTCCAGTCGTGATTTTACAGTAGGCTTCTTGAGCATAAAATCTGTGTGCATTTACTCCTCAGAGGTAGTCCGGCTTCTCGTCCAATGCCTGGCACATGCTGAATACTTCAGATGCTCAGGAAACACATAAATGGGTAAGAAATATTCTCTTACCACAGTATGCTAAACTTGACGTAAATGGCATATTTAAATAAAACAATCCGATCCAAATAGAGATTAGTAAAACTCCCAGAGAAATTCTAATTTGATCGAGGAGGAGGAAGCCAACATTATTCTATCAGACTGTTTTGACAAGCAGTTATCTGCACTTTTTCTGTAGCAAACACCAAGAGAGCAGATACATCGGTCACAGTCCCATCGACAATGATAACCACTCTGCAGGTGGCACAAAATGTACAGTTCCCCTGCCAGCTATACCCCCACTGCCTTTCTCTCTCATGGATTCACTGTAGAATTCTACATTTAGCATATTCTGGTTTAGAAAACATTTGAAATTAATAGACCATATCAGAACTAGAGCACAGTGAAAGCAGAACTCTTAGATTTCGAGGGAATGAAATGAATGTGAGTATTAGAGCTGTTCTAGCCAGTGTGAGAATTCATCCTTGCTATAGGTGTCGTGCCATGTCACGCCTACCCACAGTCTTAGGAGGAAGGAGTGATTCTGCTACTTTTATGCTGGAACTGCATTAAAACTCATTACTGAGGATGAAACGGATGCTCTTGAAATAATGTATGTGTTTTCTGTCAAAAAAGGAAAAAGAGAGAAAATAAACCACACTCTCATAACTACCACGTGAGACAGGTGCTATTTTAGTGCCCACTGTAGAGATGAGAATTCCAAAGCAGAGTGACCTTGTACAAGGAAGTAGAATGTGGATGTGGAGTCAGTGTGGGATTTAGAGCCTGTATCCTCAGATGAGAAGCAATCTCTTGGAATACAGGAAAAATTTGAAGTTACCCAAAATCATTGTTATTTTTAACACTAATTTTGAAATTCAAGTCAATGTAACAGACATGAAATATAAATCAAAGTGAATATTGGAAACAAATGGATGATCCTATCATATTTAAAAGAAAAAAAAACTTAAGTAAAAGGTATTTAGAATATAAAGTATTTCAACAGAGATAAAAAAAAATAAGATAGAGCTATAATGGGTTTTCAAATGCATTGATTCTGTTTTTATAGAGTGGTTTAAAAAAATCTGTCATCTGTACTTTTCTGCATTTAAAATTTTCTGATGAGTTGTTACCATTTTTACAAAAAAAATGAGAATTTTTTTTAATATTGGAAGTAGATATGCCAAGATGTAATCAGACGGTTAAATGAGTGATCCATGTGTTATTTTATTTTTTTATTTTTAAAATTATAAAAATAATTATAAAACATATTGAAATACTTATATGTAGACTTGGATAAATTGAGAGGCGTTGCAGGAACCTAGATTAGAATACTAAGGGTAGAGATATCACCTCATATCCATGTAGATTCATGCTTTAAGCTGCATCCCTATCAAAATCACAAAGGGATTCTTCGTAAAGTTAAAAACAAATCTTTAAAAATTACAATATATAGCAATGTGAGAAAATAAAGGCAGTGGAACAGAACTTGCTTATACCATTTAATTTGTTTCATTAGTTAATTAGTAGAAAGAGTTTTTCTTGTAGTGGCACTGTAGGGGTCTGTGGCATAGTATAGCTTCATAAGGTTAGACAAGAAATACAAGTTTTGCAATGAAACACATCACATGAATTAAGGGAATGTTTTAAGCATTTGGCAGCACAGGTCCTCATCCCTACCTAAAACAAAAGGAGCGTGTCTCACTACCTGCCTCATTTCTGTGGTTAGCTAGCTAGATTTTGCAGTTAACTGGAACTATTTAGATGTTTTAATTATTTTTGTTGATATTTACTTGCACTGAAATTTTAATTTTATATGTATATTTCACTGAAAGGCCAGAGAAATGACTTTTGAAATATAGATACAAATACTAATAATCACCTAGAATGAACTTCATATCATATAATATTTTGAAAGAATGGTAGGCAAGGAGATTAGTCATTTTCATTATTGTAATATATTCAAGTAACAAGAGACAAAAGAGAGGGATACACTCAAAAATAATATGCCAACACGACATTCAAGAAAACTTAACTGGTTTTCAGTTTATGTAATATGTAAAAAGAACATTTTTATATATAATATGAAAGTTGTATTGGGATAAGTAGTTAACTACTTTAAAATAATAAATCCACATAGGATGTCAAAATTAATTAAACAACTAAAGAGAACATGTTCCTGGGTAAAGAGTTGAATAGAAAACAACTTGTGATTAGAATAAAAGAGTCTTGTTTTATCAGGACAGTGGAGTGGTCAAAAAATTTTTTCTTGGTTTTCATGTGATAAAAAAAATTTCACAAAGAACAGCACTCTGTTATTTTAAAATATTAAACTGCATAACAAGAAAACAAAAAGAAGAGATAGGTAAGGAAAATGTTTGAAGCAAATAGGTAAATGAGGAATTAAATGGTTCAATGGTTTCCACAAATTGGTAAAGCCAAAGCAATAAAAATTGAATTCAGTAGCATTTGTATTATACCCACAATTAAGTAAAAATAGCTAATTTTAAAAGCAAATTTGCAAAATAGTTTTTGATTTTATATATTGAGATAGAGACTTTTATTTTTTGCTTTATCAAAATTGTGATATTTCCAATAACATTGAAACAAATTTATCAAACATTCTGGTAGATAGGAAGGTAAACTCTTTTAGAACCCACAGGACTGCTAAAACAATTTAATACTAATTTAATACAAATGTAAACACACTGTAATATTAAATATGATAAAGAATATAAATACACAATTCTGTTAAAACATTTATTCAAGTTAACAACAAGAGGAATTCATAAGACGAGTAGATGCTAGGACCTAGTGGGAAACTTCGTTTTGACAGCAGGGCGCTGTGGCTCCTTGCTGGGCGGGTCCCAGACACAGGAAGAAAGGAGAGAGAGGTCACAACCAAAGTCAACGTGGCAAAGTTTAAAGAGCAAGGGCCTGGGTGTCTGAAGGCTTTGCATTGGAATCCTAGCTCTGGCACTCACAGGCAGGGTGTCCTTGAACCTACCTGTCACTTCACCCCGGGAGCCCTGTGTCCTCAGTGGTGAAACTGAGCCACTCCTGTGAGGCCACATTGCTGCAGAGACTTATTTCACTGATGTGAAGCTCACCAGGTAGAAGGCGAGGCTTTCATCAGGGATTCTTTGTAAGCGTTCAGTTAGAAGCCCACTGGCTTCTCCACGGTACAGTGTCCTTGCTGTCTGCTGCAGTGACCTTGGCTATAAATTCAGTATATCATCCGAAAGGATTTATAGACTTTAAAAATCCCCATCACAAAAGACTCCCTTTGAAACCGCAGAGGTGTGTTTTTGTTTTTGTTTGTTTGTTTGTTTTTTAGCTGAGAACCATATCGAGTCAAGATCATTGAATTCAACACTGATTTTTCAGAGATAAAAATTTTACCTCGGAACAAAAAAATTTTAGTTGAAAATTAGAGGCATTAAACTAAGTCCAAACTCCTCTATGACAGTGACTGGGTGGGGGAGGTCCCTGAACTATATGACTTTTCCTAATGTGTGTCATAATCTTATAAAAAGTTGCTCTGCATGTTCACATGAAATGTACTACTGATTCTTGCTCGTAGCAGGGACATCTGTTACGTGCACCTCAGCAGCTTTGTCTGGTAGTTTGGATCTCATTTGTTAATTTCACATGTGTGACCCTCCTTCCTGATGATTTTGTCAGCCTCAGGTAGGAGGACTTGAGGTTTGTTAGGGTTCAGTAGCGAAGCATTCATAGAAAGAAATGGCTCCTTCCCCAGCACACACAGGCGTGGGGGCTGACAGATGGCCCTCAAAAAAATCCACATTCTAATTCCTAGAACCCATAAATATGTTACCTGACATGGTGAAGGAACTTTGCATTTGGATTTCATTAAGGATCTTGAGCTGAGAAGATTATCCTGGATTATCCCCGTAGACCCAATATCATCGCAGGGTCCTTAGAAGGGAAAGAGACAGGAGAATCAGAATCAGAAGATCAAGACAACAGAAGCAGAGCCCAGAGGGGTGTGATTGCTGGCTTTGAAGATGGAAGGGGCCAGAAGCCAAGGCATGCAGCAGCCTCTAAAGACTGCAAAAGGCAAGGAAGCAGATTCAGCCTTAGAGTGTCCAGAAGGAACACAGTTCCACCTATACCTTGCTTTTTTCCCCCCAGTAAGACTCATTTTGGACTTCTAACTATTGTAAGAGAATCAGTCTGTGGTGGTTTAAGGCACTAACTTAGTGGCAATTTGTGATAGCAGCCTTAGGAAATAAATGCACGCACGTGTAGTGTGAAACCGCCCCCTGTGGGTCCAGAGAACCAGGATCATGTTGCTGGAAGCAATATTGCAATGGACCTGTGCTCATTGCTATTTTTGCTGAAACAATACAAAATGTGTTTAGTCTTTGGAAATAGGCACATCGTTACTGTAATTTCTCCCAGAAGTGAGGTCAACTGCTACTAGCGTTCTCTCCCCACTGAGGTATATTCTACGGAAGAGCATCAGATTCTAATTTAAGAGATACAAAATATTGAGGAGTTAAAGGTCTGAGGTCAAAAACATTTCTACTTTCCTTTATCCAACAAGAATTTTCATTCATTCTTAATCTGACTGTGCTCTCAAATTTGCATAGATGCCCTATGCACCAGGAGTGGGAAAGCCATCCACTGGCATCGTTGGGTCAGTGCTGGCAGGGGGAGAGGAAGACGTGCAGAGCGAGCATTCACTGTGGCACTAGGAGGAATGTTCAGGAAGGATCCTCTGTGGGCTGTTTCATTCTGAGAATCCCGAGAACAGTTCTAGGTCAGAAACTGCTGTGCTTCCCTGGGTCCCGAGGAGAAAAGCCTTAGCTGAAAGGCTGGATGCTCTAGTGGTTAATCACACCATCTCTCCATTCGGACCCTCTAGCACTGAAGCCTGGCCCCACTTCCTCTGGCTGTGTGAGCTTAAGCCAGCTAAGCAACCTCTCTGGGCTCAGTTGTCCAGTGCAGTAAATGGGTACAAAAAGATTAGTTTAAGGGATTGGTATGAAAATTAAAAGAAGAAATATGAAGTGTTTAGCACATAGTAATCACAGCATAAATGTTAAACTATTATAATTATAATCTTAGGGACTATCAGACATTTAAAAGGGGAACCAATAGTCTCCTCTTTTATTTCTTTAAAAAAAAATTTTTTTTTTTGCAATATTTTCCCTACTTCCTCTGTTACAGAAATGAGCCAAAGTTGCCCTCTGTGTATTGGCTCCTGGATTGTTTATTTCTTCATGAGGGCTGAAATGTGTTAGCTCAAAAGCTGACTGGTGCCAAAGTGAAAATGTTAAACATTCTATTGTGTTAAACAGAGCCCAAACAAGCAGATTTTTGTAGCCCTTAGAGCCTGCCTGCTTTGCATAGCCATGAAATCTCACCCCGCATCTGCTGGCTCTAGATAAGATCCAGCCTTGCGGTTCCAAGGCCCCAAGCTGCTAAGGCCCCTTCGAGATCTTACGTGGAGGGGGTTGTCCTTCTAGCTGTGGGAGACATCACTGACGTCCCTCTTGCATTCCTCTCTCCCATTTGTCCTCCCCCTCTTCTGAGTAACTACCTCTGTGTGCCATAGCCTCCTGACAAATACCCCCCCCCATGCAAATATATCACTGACCTAGTAAAGCTTGTATGTGTCATTGGCACTTCAAGGTCATATCTTTTTCCTTGATTGGCTTCTAAATCCCTTTGACCCCCTATATCCTCTTTTCTAACACCAACTTCCAATAAAGGAACATTCAAGCCTAAGTTTGCTTCTCCTCTCCCCTGCCCATACTAAGCCAAAAAGAACCAAGGAGCAGAAAAGTAAATGTTATAGTTTTCCTTAGAATTGCCTAATTTGGGACATGAGGTGTAGGATATAGGAAGATTGTCAGGGATTCCAAATATCAGATGAATCTATCCTTTCCATCACACCTTTAGAAAAGCTGTGCTAAGATTTAGGGTTCATCTCTTGGTACTTTCTGAAATAAATTTACCAAATGAGAAAAATGATATTCAAATGTATAAGCTTAAGCTTAGCAATTTATTAGAAAAGCTTTGCTTCTCCAGAGCCAATTAAGATGATGGTGAGACCCAAATGAACTGTTTTTTAGAAGAGAGGAAAAAAATGTTTATATCAACCGTAATGAGTTGGATCTTTCAAAAAGGAAAATTTATGGTTCATTATTTTACCTTTGGAACTGTCTGCTTCTTAAATCAGAAAAATAAAATACTTCTGTGGTCTGATAATTAAAAAAATGGGCAAATACACTTTTTTTAATGTACTTTATCTCTAATGAGATGACTCTCCCCAAAGTTCTTGTCTTACTGATCTTAAATTTGAGATTGTTTTTCTGTGGCATCTATCATTCTTGTAGTGCTCTGAACTAACTAAATCAGACAGGACAAGAAAAATAGAGATAATCTCATTTATTCCTTTGCTTCCGTGTTGCCCTGTCATTAGTATAATATTAGAAGATGAACTTCTTTTGAAGACATGTTAGAAAAAAATAATGTCCGTGACCTCATTTGACATATCTGAAATCAATCTCCAGAATTTCTTGATGTTTGTTGCTTCATTTTGTACCTTTGTCACCAACGCCTTCTCGTGGTCTGTCACTCCCTTCCCTTTTGTCCTCACTTCCCTCCTTACTCTGTTCAGGTCGCAGTATCCATGAATACACTCTCAACTCTCGGCTTCTCTTTGCCTCTGTCCAGTTTTCCTAGAAAATCCCAAGCCAGACTAAATCTATCATTGACTCTGCCCTTGAACCTGAAAAGATGAACGTGGTGTGGGAAAATACCACTATGGGAACTGTTTTTCTTTAAGTTCTTGACCGCAAATGTCAACCTGCCCTTGGTACTGCCTATTAATCCTATTTCTCTGGTCATTCATTCCTCTTGATCACCCTGAGATGACTCTTTCATGCCTTCTCCCTTGTCCTCAACCCCCAACACTTTCTCCCTTCACCTCTTCCTCAGTTAATGACCTTTCTCCTAATTCCATCTGAGAACATAGCAGCTCTTCAGAAAGACCTTCCTACTGCTACAATGACCCTCTGGCACCCACCTCTTCTGTCCTCCTTCCTGTCAGAGTGGGCGAACCGCCTGAGAGTCCAACCCAACCAGTTCGCTTGTGCATGGGGCTCCATTCCCTTTGGCCCAACCAAGGACTTTGCTCCTACAGTTATCCGTAGTGTCTTTTAAATCATCATCCACTCCCCCACCTTCCACACATACTCTTCCCTGTAATATATCCCGTTCAAGGAAAATGCCAATTCTCACATCTTATTTTGGCTTTATTATTTTCTCCTGCTCTTCACTAGACAGAATCTTGGAAAAACTCTCTACTCTTTGTATCGTCTCCCTCCTTCATTGGGCTAAACTCCTTTCAATCAGACTTTGGACCTAGTCCCTCCATGGAATCTACTGCAGTCACATGTAGCAGTGGCCTCCACCTGACCAGATCTGATGACCAGTTCTCTGGACACGTCGAATTTGACTTCATGCTAGAATTGGAAAGAGAAAATCATTTCCTCTTCCTGTGGGATATCACACTCTCCTAGTTTTCTCCCTCCCTCTAAATGGTGAGATGCCCCAGGAATCAGTTTCCAGACCTCTTCTCTGTCTATATATCTCTAGGAAATTTCACTAAAGCTCATGGTTTAAAGATTGTTTGCTGCAATCGCATTCTAAAATACCTTCTTCACATCTCCATGTTGGTATCCTACTCTCAAAGTTAACACCACCCCCCTGAAAAGTATTTTTTGTTCTCCAAGCTGACTCCTCCTTAAGTGTACCTCTTCAGTAAGTGGAACTATAATTCACAAAGTTGTTCAGCCCTTATCTGTCCCCTTCCCAAATTGGGATCATTCCTGACTTTCTCTCTTTCCAACACCACCTCCATCTATAGGTCACTTCTGTCACCTCTGACTTGAAAATATATCCAGAATCCTACTGCTTCTCAAGGTTTCCTCCCTCTGATGCCTTTGACAAAGCCCCTCTCTCTCACTTGAACTATTGCAGTAGCCTCAGAAATGATCTCTCTGCAACCTTCTTAGTTTCTCGTGGTCTCTCTAGCAGACAGAATGCCACTTCGAAGATGTAAATCAAATCATGTGTTCTTTTCAGAGACCCCCTTCCCCAAGGGCTGGCTTTTCTTTACAACTGGAATAAAATCGAGTCCTTATGGTGACCTAAAAACCCTAAATGATGAAACCACTGGCCACTCACCAGCCACAGCCACCTTCTTACTGCTATTCCCATGGGCCAGGTACGTTCCCTCTCAGAGCATGTGCCTGGATTTTTATTCCCCCCAGATAGTCACTTATTTCACTTCCTTACTTTATTCTGTTCAAAGATCATCTTTCTTAAAGGCTTTCCCTTACCAACTTATGTAAAATGGAAATGCCCCTTCCTGTCTGTCATTCTGAATTCCCTTTGCTCAATGCAGAAAATGTACATGTGGACACTTTCAAATATTAGTTATTTAATATGAACTAATATTGATAATTTCCAATGTCTGCCTAGTTCCATGATGTAGAGGTTCTGATTGTTCACTGTCATATCTTCAGTGTCTGAAACTAGGCCTGATACATAGAAGGCACTCAAGAAATATTTGTTGAATGAATGAAAAATTTAAGCCACCAAGTCTTAGCTTATGCCAGCAACCTCAATTTAGTTTTTCTTTCCCCAAGGCCTTATTCTTTGACATCAGTTTTGAATTTCTTCCCTAATCTATCTCCAGGTTTTTAGTATTTTTTACTTGGTTAGGTAATTCAGCATTAGACAAATGTCTTGATATAGTTTCTTCTGTACTTTTTATATACTAAATTTTTATATGTCAAATTTTATATGTCAAATTTTAGGCTTTTAAAAAATTCTCCATTACCAATTCATTTTTGCCTATTCTCTATTTTTTAATATGAACACCATTCTTTCTCTTCTTTGATATTTTTGCATTTATTTTCTTAAATGGGATATTTATCTCACTAAATTTGTTTTGTATATTATTCTTAATGCCTAGACTTTGGCCTGGTGTTTGCAACATCAAGGAATATAGAACGGTATTTATTCATCTATTTATTTAACCGAACAACTAATATTGAAAACCTATTAAGCATGGTACTAACAGCATATTTTGAAAAGGATCCAGAGAGTAAAAATATCGGTTTGTTCTCAGGCTTGAGATTAGTAGAAAACAGAAAGTTTGGAATCTGGGAGAATATTTTTCTAGAAGTCTCAACAGATTCTTAACAGAATCTATACAAAATTTGGCTCTACGTGATATTTTCTTCCTTTGTTTTTAAATGGAAATTTTGGGGTTGTGTGGAAGTATATAAAGTCTTGCTCAAGTGTTTATATACAAGGTCTTTGCTACCTTCCCCAACCCTGCACCCAGAGCAATTCTCATCTTTTGTTGGCTCTCATCCACCAGAGTGCCCCATGCACAGGAGATTGCCAGTAATCTTCAAGAATTAAATGGAACCTATTAAAGCAATTCTTTCATCATCTAAATTAATTAATCTGAAAACACTCAACTTCCTATCAAGAAGGAAAAAATAATAATACATGCTTTCCTTTGAAGATAAGATAGACTAAAAAGGCACATTATGCAATGTAAAATGTAAAATGAAAACAAAGTGATATCAATACTTCATATAGTAGTCTCTTTTTTAGATGGTTTACTAAGTGATTTCAAGCATCTATTCTAATATAGATTTAGTAACTTTTTAAATAATTCTATTTCTCCTAGAATGCATACAAATAAACACTTTGCTATCCCTTTCAGCAACTCTTTATGTTTGAGCTTCTAAAAACACTGAAAGAAATGTGAAGATTGGACAATTTAATAACATGTCACAAGGCAATTCGTGTTTGACTATTTTAACACGTCTTTTCTAACTAGTCCTTCAGGCCAGTCGGCTCACCTTCAGTTTTATCTCTTTTTTTTTTTTTTTTTGTCCATTCTGTGCATGGGGAGTTCTTTAGCGATGATGAAATAGTCTTTTACTCTTAGACAAACTAAAGGTTTAAGATATCCAGTTCCCATGTGGGAACTTTAATGTAGAACCAAAACCAAAGCAAATTGTTTTTGAACTACACAGCATTTATCTTTGGCTTCCTCTGTTTCTATTTCCCATCTCTGCTATCTTAAGCTCTCATCCAAAGACACAATACCATAAAAACTTAAGGCCCAACTCCCTCCAAGCTGTGTTCTTTTTCCCAAAGTTTCCATTCACTAAAGCTACCTACCTCCTCTTCTTCCCATTCTCTGCAATTTTTCCATGGTAATTAAGTATTTGGAAGAAAAGCCATTTGTTTTAACAAGTATAAAACCAAGGTGGGTTGGCCTTAAGTGTTCTTATCTTCCATTGTATTTCCAGCTTGATTATTGATAAATCAGATGAATCTCTGTCGAACTAGCCACATAAAATCAATCTTAAGGTCATTGTTATTTAATATTTATAAGAAGCTCATTGATTAGAAACAGTATTCAATGGATTTGTTTGAAGGACACAGAGTCTATCACTGTCTAAAACTTTGGAGCTCTGGGCTATATTAGACAGCACCTGACAGCAGTTCTTCAAACATTTAGGAGGATTATCTTCTGAAACCATATTCAACAGATGCATTTTTAGCACGTTTTCTCACTCTTTTTTTTTTCTGTACTAATTAATGTCAACTCTGGTGAAGCCAGTTTTGTTAAATTGTATGTTCTTGGAAAACAAACATTTCATTTAAGTAAAATAAATAAACATTAAAAAAAAAAAACCAGCACTCTGGAGGCCTAGTGTTTGGGAACAAGAGCTTTAGAGTTCGAGAGATCTGGGTTCAAATCCTATTTGTGACTTGGCTGGGTTGCTGAACTCTAAGTCTGTTTCCTTGTTTGTAACCCAGGGATAAATGATAACAGTACTGTCTTAGTAGCTGGTATAAAGATTAGAGGAAAAGTGCTTCCTCAGCACCTGCATCAGTAAATGCTGGCTCTTTTCATGATCGTTGTTGCTTTTTTTACTGGTGGGTCAAGCCAAACCTTTAAGGAACTTGGTATCTTGTCTTGGCCATTCTCCCTTCACTCCCCCTGGATTGTTTTATGAAATGCCACTGTGGTGTGAAACTTAGCTTCCAGAAGCAGCTCTTTAAAAACCATTGTGGCATTTACCGTAAGGATGTCATTTCAGCAGAAGTGTTTATCACTTTACACAATGTTCCTTTTTGTGGGAACTCCAGGAGAATTCAGTGTCTGATGTTCATTCTTCTCAACATTTGGTTTATTTTAAGCTTGCGGACAGTAAATTATATAAGTGACCAAGTTTCCCTTTTTGAGCTGGCTGCTAGAAAGCTTAGAGCCAAATGTATAGCTCATTTGTAGGACATGCATCAATTATTAGGGAAGTGTTTCCATCCTTATTTCTGCCTCCATTTTATGTCCCCATCTTTGTTACTTTTTTTTTTTTTTTGATATAGATGGGTTTGATTTTCATTTACTTCTTATAGTTAGGTTGCATTTCTTTCAATATGCCTGGCCTGTAAGAGACCTGGAATTTATTAGGGTTTCATAGTTTTCTCTCCATTTTGAATGTGGCATGTGTGATGTAACTCTATAACTCAAAATATGTTTTAAACTCATCATTTAATTCTAGTACACATTTCATGATTATCACTCATTTTGAAAGTATGACTTCTCTCTCTATTATACTGCATGTAGTTATTTTATTTCTGCTGTGGTCTGTGTGTATACATGGTGAAATGCCTGCTTGTGTCTGAAAAAAAAAAAAAGAGAGAGAGAACGCAGACACCTTGGTGAGAAATACAAGACAGGAAAAGAGAGATTTTTAATCTATAGAAGCTGGAACAAAATAGAGCAGTATTTGGTGGCTAAAGAAATAGCGTTTGATAGTAGGTAAAAGGGGCCAGATAAAATTATGTTCAGGATTCTAAGGAGAGAAATGAAGACTGAGTAGTAAGAGAAGCAAACTGGAACTGCCATGAAAATTAAGATTCATCATGGATTGTGCTACATGAGACTGGACTCCACTAATGAATGGGGATACCCAGGACAAAGAGCATTTAGGAATAGATGTCTTTTACGTTGGGTTTCCTTTTCTGTTTTCTGTACTTGTACTTGTCTATTTTTATTTCCTAAGTATCTCACCCATTCATTCATTTCTCTTCTACTTCCACCACCTTAGTATAAGATAGGGTCTTCTTTTACTTGGATAATAACAACAGCTTCTTAGCTGGTCCCCCTACTTCCTCTCTGGCCATCTTCCAGTCTAGCGTCAGCTCCACGACCAAAGTTTATTTTGAATGAATGACACTCGGTAGCTCTAGATACAAGTTTGGTCATGCCTCTCAGCACTGTGAATGGCATCCCTCTGTTCTGAGTATTAAGCTAAAAATCCACCACGTGCTCTTCCCAGTCTGGCTGTCACTTGCCTTTCTGTCCTCATCTTGTCCCACTCCCCCTCTGCCTTTACCCTCCAGCTGTTTAAACACAGCATCGTCCCTTCTGCCACAAAAGCCTTCGTCAATAATGTTCTTTCCATCTGGAATGGCTGCTATGTTCCCTCTCCTTGCCTCTTCTCCCCTATGTTTGCTTAAAGTCTTCCTAGCCTTTAGGCCTTAGCTCAATAGCCCTCCTGCAGGAAAGCCTTTCCTGACCCCTCTAATTCTAGAATATGTCTGTTTGCTATGTAGTCTCATAGAAATCTGTACTTTCTTTCAAAGAAACTACTGATTCATAGTTGTATGTTTGTGTGATGATTTGATTCAACTCGTCTTTTCCCCATGGATTTTAACCCCCTTGGGTTGAGAACTATGGTTATTTTACTTATCCTTTCATCCCTGGGGCCTGGCAGATACCCGCATGAGGCAGGAAGCATTCCGTGGATATTATCGACTGAATGGACAAATACAGACGCTTGGTCCTTTTTTGGTTTGTTTTTGCTGAAGTTAGTGGTGAAGGTTTGGTGCACTTAATACTAGGCTTTGAAAGGTTGTTGCTGTAACAATGTGCTTTGAAGGCAGAGGGCCCTGAGTCTGTGGAATGGCATGTCCACGAGTGAGGGACACTTGTTTCCTGAAACCAGAGCCAGAGAAATAGCCATAAGGCCCTTGAGTGCTTGAGCCATCAGCACTTAAGCAGAGTTGGCCCTGACAAGGAAACTTTGGTTCTGCTACAGAAGGCTCCTCTACATCTGGTTTTATTCTCTGTCATCAGAGTTTTCTTCTCAAAAGTAGCACTTCAAAAAGATATTTGCACACTGAGGTTCATAACAGCATTATTCACAGTGGCCAGGACATGGAAGCAACTGAAGTGTCTTATGATAGTTGATTGGCTAAATAAGCTGTGGTACATATGTATGGTAGAATATTACTCAGCCATAAGAAGAGATGGAATATCACCATTTGCAACAGCATGGATGGACCTCGAGATAATCCTGCTAAGTGAAATAAGCCAGACAGAAAAAGTTGAAAATCATATGATATCACTTCCATGTGGGATAGAAACCGAAAAGCAACAAGTGAACAGGACAAACACACAGAGATTCAATGACATGGACTATAGACTAATAGTTACCAGAAGGTGTGTGGAGGGGGAGAAGTGGGGAGGTAGATGGGAAAAAATTTTAAATAATTTCTTCAATTAAAAAAAATAATTTAAAAAAAGCACTTTGCCCAGTGCTTAACAGCCACTGTGTACTTTATCTTTCCCAACCAACTGTGATGTCGAACGGGAGCAGTAAATCAACATTAATTCTCATGCTTTATTGAGACTGCTCCGAAATCTCTTAGGCTCTAACAATGCTTGACATTGACCTCTTAGGCATTTATCTACAATTATATCGAATTTGCTACTTTGTCGTTCTACATCTCGTTGTCACTTTTTAATAGTTTAGTTTTAATATATCTCACATTACAACAAAATAGTGAATTTAACAATTCATTAGGTTTGTAATTTCGCTGCATGAACCAAACAGCTAGTTTTATTGATTTGATTTGATTTTGTAGTAGGCAGTTATTGCTGTCAACTACAAAAGTTCAAAAGCTTCAGATTTCTCACTGATATAGAACTATTGACCTTTTTTTTTTCAGACCAAACAGTCTTGAAAGTTTTTTCCCCTCTACCTTAATAAAACAACATTTAATGGCTCCAATAATTCTGAACATTCTATAAGATGGAAATCTTTGCTGTGGTTTTTAGGGTACTTCACAGTCTAGTCCCAGCCTGTGCCTCTGACCCTGAACTCTCTTCTCTTTTTCTCTCTCCCGTGCCCTCACCTCCTTCCCCATCTTGTATTCTATAAATTAATCATTCATTCCAGAACTGCTTTAAGGTGCTTTTAAAAATACAGGTTTGGCTTCTGTTCTGAGTGCAAAGTAAAAGAAACAAACAGGAGAGGAGCTTGTCTCTTTCACATTACAATCCTCGTGTAAGCAGCACAGGGCCGACTCTGGCAGCTCCACAGGCCTAGGAAGTCAGACTCCTGCCTGTTGCTCTGTTCTTCTGAGAGTAGCTCTTCCTTTGACTTAATTGGTGGTTCCAGCTTGAGGCAGTGCATCTACAGTTAAGCCAGCAGGAAAGGGAGAGAGGGAAGGCGGGGAGGACGTGACTGAGATGTTGGCACATATCCTTTCTGTTCTGATCCTGTTGCAGAGAACAGGGTCACATGGTTGCACCAAGTTGTAAGAGAGGCTCGGTTATGTGCCCAATAGTCACATGTCCATTTCTGCTCCTGTAGGTGAAGCAAAAATTGACTAATGAGGGGACAACTGTGAATCTTTGGCATACCTTCTATGTGTATGTTACTGTACTAGGTGCTGTGGACATAGAGATAAATAAGGACTGGATTTGGGGGAGGACCCAGTTTAGTTCGAGGGATTTTGGGTATATCCCCGTCATCTCAATATATGATGAATATTTAATCTATACATATTCTCCTAGCATGGCCTCTATAAACAATTTATTCTGTATAGATTCTGTGTATAATCTGCATATAAGATTTTATGTTTGTATGTTTGCTACCTGATTGCCTGAGAGAACCCCTGCCCCCATTTCCCACTGGATGCAGTTCTACCCACTCCGTAAAGGCCAGCCCAAGACTTCCCACCTTTGGTAAGCTTTTAGCATCCTTTCCAAGTATAGGTAAGAGCTGTGTCAATGATGTTCTCATAGCACTTAAACACTGTGACCTTTTCCTCTGCTTCGTTATAAACGTCTAGAGATGCATGTGGCCTATATTCATTCATTTCCCATCCCCGGCACCTATCACCATGCTGAGCAGATAGAAGGTTGATAAGTTCAGTGAATTACAAACCGTATTCGGAATCATAGAAGTGACCTCATCTCCAGTGTTTTCACTCTATTATAACTTTGAGTTAATTTTTATTTTATTTTATTTTTTAATTCAGTTATTCTAGTAATTGTGTCCTTGTTGATGTCAATGAAAAGTCCTTAAGAAAAAGTTGAATGTGAATTTTACGTCCTCTTATATTTCTTTTTAAAACCAAATTGAAATCCTACCTACTAGAAATATGTCTTGCACGATCCAGAAAATGCCGAGTATTTTTCTAGGACTTTCTTCAAAAGACAATTTGCAATGTGATTCAGATATTTTTTTTAACCTTAGGTTTGTGATATAATCACAAATGTAACCTTATTGTCCACCTGTCCTCTATCTATGTTTGCCTTTTAGATTTTCAAATACATAGAAGATTAATTAGTAACATAATAAAGCCATAGAAAATTCACTGCCTATTTAAATTATATAAATTACTAGGTGTTAGTAATATGATTGTTTATTTTACACATAGAAAAAACACTTTATCATCTACGGTCTCAGCTACTTTATTAGTCAAATAAGTAAGAACATTGAACTCAGGCAGGAGCTTTTCTTTTTCAGCTTTAATAGCCTCTTAGACTGTTAATAATATAGAGTTGTTGCTTTAAATCATGTAGTTTAAAGAAATGTTGGTAGTGTCGGTAAGCTTACACTTTCTTTGGGCCTAAGGAGTGACTTGGACGTTGTGTCAGATGTGCATCAAAGGCCGTGCACACTAAAAGTCTATATGAACCGTTGCTTATTAGAGTGTTTGATATTATACAAATTAAGAGTTTTCTCCCCAAATGGCTTAATAATTCATCTTTTTAGGTGTGACATGTACAAAACCCTTTAGGAAGAATGTTATGATCAGCTCAGTCTCTACAAACTGTGTCTTTAGAGAAGGATATAAATTATAGGTTACAAGGACTATTCACTATTCATTTGTAAGATCTCGTGCTTGGAAGGCAGCCTTATTTAGTTCCTTGTATCTAAATCATAGGTGATATATTCCCTAATTAGTTAATTAGCTCTGACTCTGATCAGATTTGCTTGCCGCAGCTATGTTTATCTAATGTGCTTTAATGTAGGAAACGAATATTTGGCAGTGAGCAAAAAAAAAAAAAAAAAAAAAATCCCACAACTGTGTTAGCTGCAGTGATTGAGAGAGTCGGGTCCCGAGGCCACTCCAGCAGTCCTTTCTACAATGCATGTGAAACACGTACTGCAAGACAAAGCATCTGCCAGTTGGGAGGGTGGTTGTGTAGTCCTAGGAATCTAGAGTGAATTAAAGTCTAGACTCCATCATTTTTCAGGGTAAAGGGAGGAGGGAGAAATCGCCCATCAGATATGCCCAAAGTGTTACTGATGCAAGGATGCTGCTGCCGCTGCCAGTCTGTGAGTCGGGAGAGAGGCAATAATGGCAGAACAGCAGCGGGAGCAGCAGCGTTCTCAGAAGCAGTCACAGAAACAGCATCAGGAGTAGGCCTGCTCTTGCACAGAGCAGGGAACTGCAGCCTTGTGAAATGCAAGCCTCTCTGATGTTCGAAAATCTCCTGAGCTGAGAATGGCTACTGTAAAAACGTTGCCAAGAAACTCTAATGATCTGGCCAGTCGTAACCATGTGTTGTTAGCAAGAGTTACTGCAGGGAAATGAATGATACTTGTGGCCGATCGCTGGTCCATAGGCAACTCTCTGAAGAAGCTCTCAAATTCCTTGAAAAAAGAAAAACAGGGAAAAGAAAGTTTGGGCATGCCTGCAGGAACGGTGGTGTTTTTAGAGACTACCTAGGAGGCAGAAACTAAGTGTTGATTTGCCCGTGCCTCTTACCTGGGAGGCGAAGGTGGGAAGAAATGGACAGTGGCTCTGATGAGAAGACAAGGCACAGTGCAGCTCGGTGAAGCCACGCGCTGACTGCGACACCCCTCTTCATGCAGTGCTGTGGGCTGGTGCACCGGCGGCGAGTACGGGTGTCCTATGTAAGTTTGTCTGGCTGTAGAATTGCAGCTAGGGGCTGAAAATACTGTTGGTGTCTGTCTGGTGCATGTTGCCTCTTTCAGATGTTTTTTTAAATCCCTGCGCTGAGGATTGGCCAGAGATTCGATCATTTGTACAATGAGTTTTCAAGGCACCTGAGGTATATGAGATTCTGAGATGTTTTCCTTTATCTTTAGTGCTGTGTGACTTTGATCAGGTTGGCAATAACTTGTACAGAGATTGTTTGGGAAGTCTATTGTCTCAGAGCTCTGTAATGGTGCAAACCAGTTGATGTGCTCTTTTTTTACTTGGAGTCGTCCTGTTTTCATATTTGAATTATGGCATGAAAAGCAAATTCACTTTTAGAGATTTTTTTTTTTTTTTTTGCTGTGGAGTTTCCCAAATTAAAGCCACAGAGACTACCATTAAATCCTATTTTGAACAGTTTCAGCAAAAGAGTGATGGTAATCATTTGTTGGATGACACAGCTGTTGCATTAATGCCAGCATTTACAGCAGCGCTATCCTTCTGTGATTATTTCACTGAAATAGCCCTTATTTCGTGGACCTGCTGTGTTTTGCAAAATGGCTGTCTGAGTATTAAATTCTATAAGGCAGGCTTACACAAACATTGAAGTATCACTACTTAAAATGATTGGATGCTAATTGAAATGTGCTGTGCACTACGCTCTCTGACAAGCTCCGAGGAAGCGCCTGCTTTATTTTCATACTCCCTTTGCACGGGGCCACCTTATTTTCAGGGAGTGATAGGAAAGGAAATGAGGCTTATGCAGGCTGACCAAACTGCAGTGCTGAATTGTTTAACACTGGTTGGAGAGTGCTGGCTGCGAAACAGATAGAAAAACCTACAAAGAGCTAATCAATACTTAAGCGTATAGTGGAAAGAAATCTGTGACCTTGGAAGGCAGGCTATTAGAGGAGATGTGTGACATTTCCAGGACAAACAAGGTCAAAATCTGATACGATCGAAATGAAAAAGTTGGAGACTAGCAGTGAGAGGGTGAGGAAGGGATACCTACAGACCTATCAAATCTTAAAGATAATATCCAATTTCATTAAATAAGTAAAATCGTTAAAAGCCTCTTTAATTAAAGATTTTGATTAATTGTTATCTATCCGGTGCCATTTGTCTTTCAAAAGCAACAGTTGACACGTAAGGAGTAAATGTGCTAGTGAGGCAGCCAGCAAAGATTTTTAAAGATGACATCTGCATGGAGAGATGCTTATTTTTTTCCAACAGAAAAAAATCAGTTGCTTTTTAATAGGTTTCGAGAATGAGCATTACAAAGTTTTTCAAGTATAAAATTACCTACAAAAGGACAATCTTAAAAACAAAAATCCCAAATTTAAAACCATATTTTTTATAATATAATGAAGACTAAAAATGCCATGGCTTTATGAATTTCTGTTTACTCTTATATAATGAATTTGAAGAAATCTATGATTGTCTAGCCTGTTGAATATAAGAATTATGAAATAAGGCCTCAAACAAAGCAATAATTTTTGCCCTACTTATTTTTGTCCTTTTTTTTTTTTTGACATTGAACATGTGAATAAATAGAATAGATGGCCTATCTATTTTCTGGAATCTTGGCTGAAGGGTTAGAAGATTTGGTTCATCTGCTAATTCTCAAACTTTTTACCCTGTTATTTTGATTACAGGACCACAGAACACATAGCTCAACTATGTTTGAAATATAAGGGAGATTCATACATCTTGGTCACTAGAAATAACCTTTATTTTAGAATATTTATCTTGGGACCTCCAACCTGTAACCCACCTGCTGCTGTTTTAGCCTCTGTTCTTCAGCAGTTTAATATATGGATGGCAATTTTCTTGATCGAGAGACAGCCCAAAGCTACAGGGGTATTGAATCTGAAATATATTTCATTCATGGAGAAAAAGAACCCACTATGTATATATCTGGCAATGTGACCACTAATTAGCCCATGGAGCAGACAACACATGGAGCCTTGAAGCTGCTCATTGAATAACCAGGTGGCGAGCAGAGCAGAGGGCAGCCCAAAGCCACACAGAGTACTCGTGACTGGGGTCATGTCTACTGACTGGACTGTCCTGGTGTCCTTTCTCGAGTCTATCATCAGTTTTGAGGGAGTGATGACTTAGATCATGCCTGTACTAAGTGCCAACTTAAGTTTGGGAATTGAAAGTGTATATATGTAAAACATATATATATGTATGTTTATGGTATAATATAGAAATCAGTTGATGCATATGTGTGTATCTCAATCCTCCACCAGCTCTTACACTTTTTTTTTAGTCTGACAGCTTTCTTGCTTTCTTAAGGATTCCTCCTACTGTAACATTGTCTCTCAGAAAGAACATGAAAGGTATGTGGGTTTGGAATACACTTATATACGTATGCCAGAATGCTGCATATCTAGGTTTTTACCTTCCACAGCTGCCACCTCTGTTAGGGTCCCTCCCCTGGCTTGTGTAATGTGGCCTTCATATTCAAAACTTATTTCTCAAACAGCAGGCCCACCCTGTTGGCTGTGACCCCTCGCTTTCTCTGTAAGACACAATGCATAAGCCTCTCTTTTTTATATTATTTGAATTCACAATGTCGTCTTTATTATGCCATTTATACCTGAGAACCTAGCCTCATATCTCAGGAAAAAGAAAAAATCCTATTTTTATTTAAACCGTCTTGCTATTTTTATTTTATTAAATGACATGGAAATCTGTCAGCTGAATAAGTATTCTTAAACTTAGCAGGATATATGTTTAGTAAGCTCTGCGTGTATCTCTGGTAAACCACTTCTAAAATATTGACGTTTGTGTGCATGAGGGCACAGAGATTGATCCTAACTTGTTTTGGTAAACTTTTTATTGACATATCACATACATGCAGAAAAGTGCAGAAATCATAAGTGTTAAGGTTGATGGAAGTTCCCAAAGAGAATGGGCCTGTGTAACCAATATCAAATCAAGAAACCAAGCGACGTCAGCTCCCTAGTCCTCCGATCCACTCCCTAGTCACCTCTTCCCTCCTCTGGGGTACCCACTAATCCGACTTCTAACAGCATACGTTAGTTTTCTCTATTTACAAATGTTTACAAATGGACTCATACAACACAAACTCTTTTTCTGTCTGGCTTCTGTGGTTCACCGTTATATCTGTGAGACTAATCCGGGTGTTTGCACACAGTTGTGATAGAGTAGCTTGCTCATCCTCATGATTGCATAGTATTTCATTACGTGACCATCTCATAATTTAATGATCCGTACCACTGTCAGCAGGCATTTGGGTTGATTCCAGTTTGGCATTTTTATTTGTTGTGTTGCTGTGAACATTTGTGACATTCTGTGAATGTTCATGCATTTTGGTTGGATATAAATCTAAAGATGAAATTGCCAAGTTGTGGCATGTGCGTATGTATGTGTGTGTATACGTATATATTCAGCTTATGTCAGTACTGATACACAGACTCTCCAAAGCTTGGGGTAAGCTTACATTTTCACCAGCCTGGCGAATGTGGACAAGTACACCATTATGGTTTTACTTGGTGTTTTTCTGATGACTTATGAAACAAGAATCTTCTCATATACTTATTAAGCATTCGGATATCTACTTTCATGAAGTTATCATGAAAGATGAAGTTATCTATCTTTTGATGCTTTTTTCTTAAAAAAGAAAAAACACAGGAAGAAAAGTAACTGGTGTTTAGCATAATGAAATGATTAGAGACAAATCAACACATACAACATAATCAGAATGTGCAATCGAGCTGACCTGGGTTTGATTCTTGGTGTTATCACTGTTTTGTTGTTTTACTGTTGTGATAGTGAGAAATACAGTGTGGTAGTGGGGAGGCTCACTTATTTCTCAGCCCCAGTTTCCTCATGTATATAATGGGGAAAACAGTAAGAACTTAAAGGTTTATTTTGAGAGTTAAAATGAAATAATGTTTGTCAGCATTAGCACACTGCCTGATACACGGTCATTCAAAAATTGGTAGCAACTGTGAAATGAGATCTTGAGATCTAATATCTCCTATGATAAGGGACTAGTAAGGGAAGGTTGACAGAAATGGTAAATTACTGCTCTTGACTGGCTCGCTTACTGCCTGTGTTAGTCACTTAATACTAATAGCCTTGAAGTTTTAATAAATGAGAAAGATGGTGAAAGAGGACCCAGTCTGTCTATTAGAAGAGCATACTGTCCTAAGCATACGATCACTCCTGAACTTTCAGAGTATGCAAATGTAGTGAGTTCACCAAGTATTACTTTCGCATATATACATTATACAATTTCTGAGCAGTTCAGTCCTCTAGTTAAATTCTGATCGTTAGGGTTACCTGATGCAGAGTCCTGTAGTCAGAGTTGACAAATACTTTTAAGCTCATCATTTTATGTGACATTAAAGCAACCTCTAAGAATAAAATGGGCAAGGCAAAGGATGATATCACCATTTTTATGGAGGAGAACACTTCAAATGAGAGAAATAACTGTATTGCCACAGGCCACAGGATGTGATAGTGGCCAAGGTGAGGGTCAAGCTGTAAGTTATTTTTATTTCATGTATGGTGTTCTTTTCATCTCATTTGGAATATATTTCACTGTTTAGAGAATGGGATTAGAATTAAATTTAATTAACACTAAAATTTTTGTAGTGTATCTGTGTATAAAAATCGATCATCATTGAACTTGAAAAGAGCTAAAGTACCAGTTAATTTCAGTTAGTATACCTGTAGGTAACATACCTTTTTCGAATTACAATTTTTCTCTCACAATTTATATCTTTTTCAAAGGATCAGAGTTGTCTTACTAGTTAAAATAAGTTTAAGCTACACACTTAACTATATTTCCCTTGGAGAATATGTTTTCATGGTACATTAGTCTTTAAAGAGTTTTTGGTGGCATCGATTCTCTTCCTTAACAAATACAGGAAAAAGATTCATATGCATAGTGGTTTCAATATGTATCTAGTATATACCATACATCACTTGGAGCTTTTCCAGCTATGTCTTAAGATGTCCTTGAAAAATGATATTTGGCTTTTAAGACCTGTATCTTCTAAAATCAAATATAGTCTGCCTTGTCTTAAAGATATTTTCTCAAGCAATTGCTGACTTTCAGATTTGGGACTGTATGTGTTTTTAATAGCTTTTAATTTGGGTCACATTAAAATCTTTACTTTGATTCTTCAACGTTGTAAAGGTGTCATTAAGCCAATAAAATTTTAAAAAATCTTGGCTCACCTCTCTAGGATGTGAAAATATCTTTAAGAAGAAATATGCCTACGTCAGAACCGTAGACCTCAGCTACAGAAATAACAACAATGACTATTTAAAATAGTTCACAATAAAAATACTACGTGATGATTTCATTTTTTCAGACCTTTAAATTTTGCTTTAATCATAAACTTTAGTACATGAGGACATTTATTAATGAAAATGAAATAGATAATATGCCTATAAATATTAAAACACACAGAGGGGAAAGGTGAAGTGAGGTTAGCAGTTTGCAACCTCCAGCCCTGTATACAGAGTGACCTCCCTGATGAGTTTTCAGAGGCATGGGACCCTCCACTTGCTTTCAAGCCTTCTCAGCACATCCCGCTTTCACTCATTGCTTTCTCTTCCCATTGGAGAGGCGGTTTATTTGTCTATTTATTTTTAGAAAAACAGAATTAAAAATTTATTTTTTCATCCTTCTCGAGGTATAATTGACAAATAAAAGTGGAAGGTATTTAAAGTGTACATCATGGTGATTTGATATACATATACACTGTGAAAGGATTCCTCCCATCTAATTAATGAATGCATCCATCACCTCACGTACTTATCTTTTTCTTGGAGGACAGGGGTTAGTTAAGAACATTTAAAATCTACTCTCAGCAAATTTTAGTTATACAATACACAGTTATCAACCATAGGCACCGTGTTATTTATTAGATGTTCAGACTTTATTCATCTTATAACTGAAAGTTTCTGTCCTTTTATCAGTCCTCTGTATTCCACCCTCTGGCCCCAAGCCCTGATAACCACTTTTTAACTCTCTTTCTATGAGTTTGGCTTTAAAAAAAATTCTATATATAATTAAGATCTTATAGTATTTATCTTTCTCTGTCCTACTTATTTCATTTAGCAGAATGTCCTCAAGTCCTGTTCATGTTTCACAAATGTCAGGATTTCCTTCTTTCTCATGGCTGAATAATATTCCATTGTGTGTGTGTATCTACCGTACTTCTTTCTTTATCCAGTCATCCATTGATGGACACCTAGGTTGTTTCTATATCTTAACTGTTATGAAAAATGCCACAATGAATATGGGAGTGTGGAGAGGCAGTTTAGTATATGAATGACAGACTCGGAGCACAGGCCTAAAATCTGTACACTGTAGACCCTGGGGCAAGTCACTCACTCCACTTTGTGCCTCAATTTTCCTCTCTGATAATGAAGAGTAACAATAGAATCTTACTGTTTTGCTGTGAATATTACATGTGTTTACTTTTTATTGTTTTACTTTTTACTATTATTTTTCTTAATTATTTTACTTTTTACATCATTAAGCATTTTAGAATACATTTTATTTTTGCAACAAATATTTAATGTGAAATAAGAAAGATTTATAAAATATAAATTAATGTATAGATTACATATTCTAACTATTAGAAAACATTCAACTTGAGATGCACCGAGTGAAAATATTCCAGAAGTTGAGGGATATGTTAACTGAGAAATTGTCACATGTGTTCACAGTACTTTGAAATGAAGAGGTGCAGGGTCTGGCTGGTTCTTTCATGTAGTGTCCTGTATAGACACGCTCAAACGTGGGCCAAGGTTGAGTCCTTCTCTTTGTAGGCTAAGAGCCTGTTTCATAAAAGGCAACCAAATCCTATTGAATTTGTTTGCATTCGGGCATGCCTTTATTGTTAGCACATTTTCTAAGTATGTGAAGATCAGAAGGGACATAGGAAATCTAAGCAGAGGAATGCAAATCATCTTAAGAGAGATTTCTATTAATTTATTCTGGTCTTGTGAATCACCTTTCTCCACTACAGAGACAGATGGTCAGATAGCTGCCTCTGTTGGCCATGGCCCCATTCTACTGCCTTGAAACACCTTGGCCTTCACTTCTGTGGTGCCTCATTTGCCTGGTTCTGTATTTCTCTTCTTATTCCTGTTACATCTATGCTATCTCTCTGTTTTCTTATTTATATTGATTGGTATCCTTCAAGCAGTCCTGTCTATATTCAACTCTTAGAGAAGCCAGTAAATACCAGCATACGTGTGAGGGATGCTTAGAAGAGGGAAAGCCTTAAAAAAGTAGACTTAGAAGAAATGGCCAAAATAATTGAAGGAAAATTCTTCAGTGTATGTGTTGATGACTATGAAATCTATATGCCCATCTCAGGTGTTTCTTTCAAGTTTCAGACCCATATAACTACCTAAAAGCTTCCAAATATCTCTGAAAACTCTTTTCATCTCTGCTCCTCCTTGCCACTCTCTCACCAAAACCTGTGTCTACTCCCATTTACACATCAGATTAAATGGCATCTTTATATTCCCGGTTGTCCAAGACAGAAACAGAGTCATTGTTCCCACCCTGTACTCTCAGATCCCATCAATCCTCATGATCAGTCACTTCTCCTTCAAGAGTTCTAGAACCTGTTCTCTCTTTCATTTACCTCAACCCCGGTCCAGGCTCCAGCTATTTCCCTCCCAAGTTACTGCAGCAACCTCCCCACTGGTCTCCCTGTCTTAGTCTTAATTCTTCAACAACCAGTCTCTCCATTGTAGCTACTGTTGTGATTTTTCTCCAATGCAATCATGTTATTTCTTTGCTCAGAACCCTCATTGGGAATCCAAGACAGGTGCTCAAGACATATTTGTTGAATGAATGAATGAATGAATGAATGAATAGTGCTGGGGAAATATTATCAAATTCTCCCTCTGGTCATTACAATATACACATTTTATTTTATATTTATGTAAAATTCATTACATAATGAATCACACATATACATGCGTGTGCACACACACACACACACACACACACACACCCCTAGGACTTTGATGATTCAAAATTAAGTTGCTTAGTCTCTTCAGTATTTATAAAGCAGAAGATAAATTTCATTGCCAGAGTTCAAAACTATGTAATCATTTACTCTTCAGGCCTCTTCTCATTGTTTAGATTATATTCTGTTTATTTCTTTTAAGGATGTACAGCAAGAACCAGTTTATTTGTCCATGGCAAGGACCTGCTCAAGTACAGAAGAGATCTTAGCTTGATTTAAATGATGAAATTTACCACTAGCTAACTGTATTTAAAAGCAGCGGTGGCAAAATAGGTAAATTTAAAAAAGAACATGTTTTAAAGTATCTTTAGGCACAGCCATTTAAACACCACCAATTATTTTGGGGGGAAGCCTCAAGTTAAAGCATTTAACAGCTATGTGTTTTAAAAGCTGCCCCAACATCTTTCTTGTATATAAAACTGATTGTAGAAGATGTCAGTTTCTCACTCCTCCCCTCATCCAAGCTCAGGCAGGGATCCGCCTTCCAATCAGATGAGAGCCCTTCTCTTGCCAGATGACCTTTCTGCTGAAAAGATCTGCTTCCCTATTGAGCCAGACTCCTCTGTTTGTTCTTTCTTGGTACTACATTGAGATAACAGCCAATTGTCTTCTGCCTGAATCATCAGAAGTAGTTATTTTTTTTTAAGCTGGATTTTTTCCCCCCTTGAGCTTTTGTGTTGATCATAGCGCCATTCTCCTACCCATCACCAAAGAAATAAATAATTTATATAATCCACTCCGATGTCCAAACAGCAATGCATGTTGGAATTTCTGTCTCCCATTGTCCCCTCCCACCATGGTCTCATGAGTCTGTGAAGCTTCCCCCCAGTGATTCACTGACTTCTCTTTTGTCATTTCATTATTGGGAAAATCAGGTGGTTCTTGTGTGTGTGTGTGTGTGTGTGGAGGGGGGGTGTCAGATATTAGACTATGGAACAAACAAAGGAATAGTCAAAGGGGATAGATCACAACCTTTTTTTCCTGCAAAGATGAATAGGAAACATCCACATCGGGAACAGGAGCTTCTTCATGATTTTTCAAGGGTCTAGTTGAAGGGGGACAGGGAAGGATGGTGGGGAAAGGGGGTTAAAAAAAGAATCCACTTAAAAAATCTGGACTCTCTCTCTCCCCCTCTCCTCCAAGGTTATCCACCTCTATATTAATAATTACTTTCCAAAGTTTTATAAAGGATGGATGAGATAAGGTCATTTAGTGGTACACAATAGAATTCAGTTTTTAAAAATTTTTTATTAATTAATTTTTTATGGTGACATTGGTTAATGAAATCTGTTAAGTTTCAGCTGTACATTAACAGGAAGGCATATATATATTTACATTGTATGTTCATCTCCCATAGTTAGATTTCTTTCTGTCACCACATATTTGACCCTTTTTACCTCATCTGCCTCCCCCCATCACTTTAATTTGAAACAGAATTCTTGGCAGTTTACAGTAGTGTTTCTCTGTTTTTTAGGTCACTAGCATGAGAATTCTTAGTCAAAAAATAAAAATAAAATAGTGCAAGTCCCCAGAAACCATCTCAGACCCATAGAATCTGCAGCTCAGGGATGGACATTCATTATTTAATTTTCAATACTGTCAGGGTGATTGGCATGCACACTTGTTTTTAAGGAAAGCTCAGAAAATCAAAAGGAATTTGAAAATGAGATTTGGGGGTGTCAGGAATCATGATGAGGCTCTTCAGTCGTTCTTCTGAGTTGAGTCAGCTTACCCAAGTCAACTTCAAATTCCTGAAGGTTTAAATTCCTGGGAGGTGGCCCAGCTTGATCTTCTCAGGCCATGAGATAGGAGGACTAGTTGACTGACTCTTGCCAAGTCAGCACACGATGGAGGAGAAGTTCCCAAAAGGAAATCCACATTTTATTTCCAGAAAAAAAAAAAAAAAAGGAACTAGATCCTTCTTGGGGCAGCAGAAGTGACATACATAAAACATGATGGTGTGATTTTTTTTTTTTAATGACCCATGCTTTTCTGTGGTTACAGCGTAGAAAGTAAAGCACCAGCATCATAAAGCACAGAGGTGTTGTGTTGGCTTTTCTCAGTTATGTAAATGGGGTTTAGGGAAGAGGTAGATAATGGCAGGGGAGGTGTGTATAGGAAAAATTCAGAATTGCTTTGTTGGTAGAATTACTGCCTGGTAAAAAACTTGTCAAGAGTACAGACTTAATATTTGAGTTGATTTAAGTAACTCAGACGGATAGTAAAGATTTTATTCAGACATTCTGTAAATATTAATAGACAGATTATTGAATTACAATTACAGTTGAAGATTATAGAATCAACTAAGCAACACTGTGAAGAGCCTATTAATAAGAGAGCTAAAATGAATGTATTCTTTAACTCCTTGTAATGCACACCTTCTCTTTCTAGATCTGGTTCATATCATTTATTTCTTGAGCATCACTGACCTTGTTGGAACCATGAGTCTGGGCAGACTCAGTTCTGGTCAATATCTGCCATGAAAAATGTAATGTGGGTTTCATATTTTCAGAAGTTTCTACCCTTTGGGAGTCTTACCTCTAACCATAAAATCATTCTAGATGCCACAGAGAGAAATAGGATATGCTGTGTGTGATGGGCTACAACTGGTAAAATCTATTGGCAGCTTTTCTTAGAACAAGGTTAATTTGGCTAAAATAAATTGACCTGTCCACTTATTTTGATGAAAATAAATTTCAGTTCCAGAAAAATAGAGAAGGCCTCTGAAATGGAAAAATCTAAAAGTGACTTTATAATATTATTTCAAAACATGAGAAGCTTTCAGCACCTCAGCATTTTTTTTTTCATGAACACGGACTGACGATGCCTCAAAAAATGATTTAATTGCATTCAAGAAGTTTCCTAAACGAACTCCCAAAAGTCTACCTCTCGACTAAGAATAAGGCAGCAATACAGACATACTTTAGAATTTGTACTCTTGTTTTAAAGGGCTTTTAGCAAGATTTGCCTATTAATTTTTGTCTGATTGAAGATGGGTGGAGAGAAGGTCAAAGCTGCCTCTAGTCATGACCTCACTTCCTTTGGGGTCACAGATGTTTTAAAAAGGAAATCTTGTGTGTGCATGCGTGCATGCGTGTGTGTGTGCTTACAGTGCAGACCTTCCTTCACTTTAGTTAAGTTCTTCAGGTTTTAAAAATTTATCCCTTTAAAGACTTCTTGGTCAATCCCTTTTGAAGCAACTGATTTCCTAAAATTTTTATTTCCAAACTATAATCATAATGTGCTCATTAAATTTATAATTTAATTATAAATTCTATAAATAGAACCATGATGGGCTCTATTACATTTAAACATAATAGAATTATGATTCCTACACAGCAAAAAGCACTTAAAATTTCGAAAATCTCCACTTTACAAGGAAAAGCCATCACTGCTGGAGGGTACTTCTCTGATTTTTCATTTTTACCCTATATGATTTCTTATTGCTTTGTTTCCTGGAACCTTGAGTCATGATTGGCAGTGCAGTCAGATTAAAGAATATTCTTAAAGAATGGTGATTTGGGTTTGATTCTAGCTCCGTGAAAAATGAGATGACACTCTGACGTTTTTCTGAGTTGATTGGACGTTTCATGTTTACGCTTCCTTTGTACGCCCTTGATGAGACATGCACTTCTCCACGGCATTTTATACAGTCGTTAAGTCACCGAGGGCTTCTCTGTGACAGCTCTGCTCCATTCCTCTCTGGAGAAAATGAAAGACACTTGGAGTTGTTAGTTTCTTCTATGAATAGATTTCAGACTACAGGCTTTAGGCAACAGCTGGAGCTCTGATGGACCTGATATAAGTACCGATGTGACATCTAAATACTAGCTATCAGAATTCATTTCCCAGCATTATCTTGTTAATACTAGTACCTCTTTATAAAGGGGAAAGGTTGGCCTCATAGTAAGGGATTAGAGACAAGGGACTACAGACACATGTGTTTTTGAAGATCAGCTTTTAGCAGCTGATGGAGGGCTACACACAGAGAATTGTTGTCATAATAAATGAATTGGCACATGGAGAAAATAAAGTCTGTTCATATACTCCCATGCAAGAATGGTTTTTAAGATCTATTTTAAATAATGACTGATTTTTTGTAAAGCATAGAGGAATAGATTACATAAGGCTTTTATCAATGGCTTCTTCATTCTACCATGTAGTCCAACTGAACTCAGGATTTTAAATTTCAGGCTCAAGTTTCACCATCAGTTTTTATTAATAATATGAACCAGTTTCTCTGGTTTCAAAACGTGTTATTTAATTGCAACCAGAATGATGAATCTTTACTCAGATTAAATAAGAAATTTGATTTAACTTTTTCATTCCCTGCCAATTCTTCATAAGTTGCCATAAGTTAAAAGTATTAAAATATATTTTATAGTAATTTCAAATAATAACTAATCAGTAAATACAGCACATCAATATACCACACATTCAGCTTTATGTAGCATAAAGATGAGAGTTGTTGCAAACTTTGGGCAAAAAGACAATGATCTCAGACAATTTCATCGTAAGTTAAACTTGGAAGCAGAAAATGAAACTTATATGGGCAATAATATAAAGAAGTGAATAACGGTGCCAGCCTTATGAGAATTGCCAGCCATGCACTTGTCAGCCTCTAGCCTGCTATGTGAAATTGACTTTCCCATCGTTACCGCCAAGTGACAGCCCTGTGTGAATGGCATAGGCTGCACAGTCTCACACACCCCAACAGCAGCCAGAATGTGTTCAATTAGGGTAAGCACTTCAACTGGAGAACTTGAATGGGGAATTCACAGAATGTGTTCACATTGGGAGCGGGAGCTAAGCAGTGGTCATGGAGAAGTTGAAGTCATGAGGATAAATAGCAAACCCAAATTTTGAGTGCTGTAGGGAAGCAGAAAAGGGAGAGAATCTTCCAAGTGGCTCAGGGTGCAGAACATAGAACTTTCTGGAAGCATGGCCTATAAAGACGGCCATGTGATAGCCAGGTGAGTTAATGAAAGATTATGAGAGTGAGGATATGAAATGGTTCCTGGCCTTTCTAAAGTCTGATTATTTAGCTTTTCTGAATTCCTACAAATGTGTACCCTTTAAATAAGGCCCTGCCTCTTGTGGGGATTTCAGTGATCTCTGTCCTTTTCAACCAAATAACCCAAACTCTAATAAAACAAGTGAAAAACATGATCAAACAAGGAGCTAAGAATGAGTATCAACTGTTGGCACTAATTTTCATGATGTGACATGATGTATCAGTATAAGGTAGAAATGAAATATATATGCAGATGTTCATAAAACAAGAATAAGAATGAAAATATCTCATGCCTTATAAAGTAAAACATATTTAACTTTTAGTTTAATGACTTGGGAGTTTATTAATATATTCAATATTTATTTAGTACCTAGCACATACCAGATACTCTGTAATTTGGCGGGGGGTGGGGGGGGATATAAAGATAAATAATCTTTTCCCTCGAGGAACTCATAGTATCCACCTAAATAAAACAGCATCTCTTTCATTTTTAAAAGTACCTGTTGCTTTTAGATCCTCAAACTGCTATTCTCACTTGGCTGATCATCTAAGGGAATTTGTCTTGGAACCAGTTTCCTATAACCTGGTATAATATAATGTGGCTCTTTATGCATAACTTTGAGCTCAGATCTTGGATTTATGTGCATAGACACAGTACTATCCAGAAATGAATATTTTCTGGCTAACATATAAAGATTTGTGTACCAGTGTGTCTAATTAGAAGATGATTATTCATATTTGCTGCCACTGCATAGATTTATTTTGTCTACTTATATAACTGCTCTCCATACATCACAACCACAGAGATGCAGGATTAAGACTCAATCTGGTAAATAAGAGGCTGTTCTATTTGTGATCATAAATCTACAGTGATATAAACAGAGGCCCTCAACAAGGCCTCTCTTGAACACTTGGCAGTTGGATTCAAATGGCAGAAGTCAGGAGATAACACTCCTACATATTCTCAAGATGGGGCAGTAAAAGGATAAGAGTCTCAGTGATAGGGGCTGTTGTGAGGAGGAAAAGAAAATGAAATATAAATGTGGTGACTCTCAACTTTTTAAAATTTCTATTCATAAAACATGATTTATTCAGACCAAAATTTTATTTGTAGTAAAATAAATGGAGATAGAAAATGGCTAAGATTGCCAAAGACAGTCACTCTGCTTTACATTACATATTTTGGGTTAATCACCCCTGAAAACAGTTTGTTTGTTTTTTTAAATCTCTAGTAAATTTTGGTTGAAATGGAAGACATATACAGATCTTGTGAATCCTTGCTGTAGCCATTCCTTCACCCTTTTCTTATCAAGGACATTTTAATTTAGTTGGTTGGCCAAATTAATGAAATCTGAATGGCTCTGGCTTGTCTTTTTGAAAGCTGTCCCAGAGCTGGTGAAAACAAAAGGTTCTGTTCTCCCTGGATGAAGTTCAGACAGCCCCTCCGCCCGTGACCTCCCCTCTCTGCTCTCTTTCTCCTGCTCTCCCAAAGTGTAGTCCAAAAGAGCCAGAAAATGGCTCTGTGACTGTTATTTAATGACAAGTCATTGTTGATGACTCCCTCCAGAAGACATGAGGCTGTGGTGAGACCCTTGCTTAAGAAGTCACTGTTTTGTGACACTTTCCATGTCCTTGTCCTCTCCGGGTAGGGTTACTGCAGTGTGCTCTACTGGGATGTGTCTTTGAAGTTCACTTGGCAGACACTTGTATTATCATTTCAGCCAAAATTTTTTTGTGTATAATATGTCATAGTAGTGTATATTAAAATGATGAAAATGTTTCTTGCCCTTAAAGAATTTCTAATGCAACAAAGGTCAGCATTTAGTTGATAAGCTACCAGTGGATGACAAATTCTCATCAGAAATATCACAACCTATTGACAGAGTTAGGCAACCTGTTAGAAATAGTCAGATTAGAAACACTTAGTCTGTGGCACCAAATAGGCTTAATATAGCTGGATGAATAAATAAATTAGTGAATTTACTAGAATTCTGGGTGGATTTTATTTCTTTCCCAAAGGATGGTTTTCCAGATATCTAAAATATGAATGCAAGTGAGGTTTTTGTACAATAGTTATCTCTTTGTAGGTGTCAAATCCCAATTTAAATAAAGACATAAAAAACTTTTTAAAACTGAAGATCTAAACTACAGAGCAATTCAAAACCATTGGTACTAATAGTCTTGGCTTGAGCTAAACAAAACAATTTCCTGTCCAAGAGAACAAATTCTGACAACCATTTCAAATCATCAGAGCTAAGTTTTATAACTTGTGTTTCAGTGGTTCAGCAATTTATGCATTATATTCATTGAAAAATAAGAAAAACAAATTTATACATTATTAATTGGATTCATTCAAAAACATGTGTATACATAGATTGATTTTGAATAGACCCAAATTCTGTTTTGAATGGTTAATACTGTGCATCATTTCACCACAGTTGGCACATCTTCATCTGAATTATAATACGTTACATTTATAGAATAATAGTAGTCATAATTAACTCTGAGCATTTGCTGATCGCATACTATGTGCTAGGCACTGTCCTAAATTTTTTTGCACATACTCATTTATCCTCCTAACCTACGAGTGCTATGAAAACCTTTTCTTTGACAGATAAAAATCGAGGCACAGAGGGCGTGTGCCCAAAGTTCAACAACTAGTTAATGCCAGAGCCAGGATTTGAACCTGAGGAATCTGCTATTTTATTCATTACACTTAAAGCCTCTGCTATTCAATGTGGCCCCTTTGTTCATATTAGAAAAAGGCCTCTCTTTGCGAGAACAAATTAGAAAACAGCAGCCCCACTGGGCAGATGAAGCCTCTCATGATTTCACCCCAAGTTGTCTTTGGATGGGGCCTGTGTGCAGTGCATGGAATGGAATAGCCTTACATGGCAGCCTTAATTTTACCTCATCTGCCAGGCAGTGTATTGGCTGGTGGTCTCTGGGAGACAGGGAAGGAGAAAAAGCCAATATCAAAAAGCATCACCAAGGTTGTGGGTGAAGGGGTCCAGATGGCATCAAGCACCCCTGAGGAGGGCACCGAAACCTCTCAGAATAGTCCACTGGAAGGAATGCAGTTGGGAGCATTTGTTCATCAGCTTCCATCCCCCAAACACTGAGAGCTATTACGGGCAGTGAGTTCTCCCTCATTTATGAGCTTCCTGGTGGACTGAATGGATGTTTGGGGCAGAGAGTGGAAAGTTGCATGGGTTGGGCTTGAAAGAAGACACAGAGTAAATTGTAGCTCAGGCCAAAATTAGAGGTGTGTTGAGAGGATGAGATGGTACAAAACCTGTTTCAGGGCCCTCAGTGGGTGGCAGGGCTGGTCAGCTATTCTTGTAATAGCTAAAAGGCAGACCAACCAAACAGGCAGGTGTTGACATCAGATGGTAGATGGTCAGTGCTGGATGTTGCCAGTTGTCACTTAAACTCTCCAGGTCTCTGATTCCTATAAAATGGAAAGAGTGATAGTACCTGCCTTACAGGTTGTTAGGAAGATTCATGAACTCAATAAGACAATGCTTTATAGAATTCCTATTAAGTACTAAATTAGTTGGGAAATAGAGACACCGAAAGACCTACATTGACTAGACAAAGTTATTCTTAAGTGCTTCTTTTCCCTTTATAGTCTAACTTGTTAATTTACCTAACTTACCAGTTTTCAATTTTTAAAATTCCGCTACAGCAATTAAGAGATTAATCTGCTGAAATATTCTTGATCAATGGAATATACCTGGTTGGACACAACAAAATTCAATTACTTTATTGAAAAAATGTACTGAGAAAAATGGTGAATTATATCAAGAGACATATAAAACTACCTCCCATTCTCTTCTCAGAAACTAGGCCAGAAGGACTGGCATGTGATTTCATTATCAGTTGTGAGTTTATGTTGATGACAACTTCTGTTTTATTTCTCCAACCTCTTACAAAGGCCAGGATAGCTTTGGACATCTTATTTTTATGATCAAAATTGTTAGGTTATTTTGGGGGAGCTGCTATATATTAGGCAGTATGCTCAGTCCTTGAACTGGGGAGACAAAAAGTAAAAATAATGAATCCCTTGTCTTCAAGAAAGATTGCTCTTGCTAAAGAAATTGAATGAGGATAGTTGAATTTTTAGAGATAATGGAAACTAGGGAGTACTAAATCACACATTTGGCCCCATTTTTACTTATTCAAGGCCAAAATAAGAAATGCAATGGGAAAAAATCATTTGGGGCTCTTTAAGGAATAATTTGCTGAATAACTAGCTGAATTGGACACATAGGTAAGCATGGCAGCAATCAGAAGTCCTGTGCTAATCAAATACAGAATTACACTCAGTCCTTCGCTAAATCTGTGAAGTGTGTATGGTAGTTTTATAGATGGGTTACAGCTGGTCCCCACAGATGTCCCTCTCCCCTTCCATGAACGACAGGCCCAGTATTCATGTCCTTGTATGATTCCTGCCCTCTGATTCCTGCCCTCTGCTTAAAAGTGACTCACTTCCAACAGGTATGAGACAGTAGAAGGAATGTGTGATTTTTAAAGTTAGGTAAGAGTCTCTGCAGCCTCTCTATCTCCAGGGTTTCTTGGAGTGCTTATTCTTGTCATAATGTCTGTTGGAACCCAAATGGCATGCCGTGAGAAGCTCTGGTTACATGGAGAGGTCACACATTTTCCTGTGGTCACCAGCCTTAGCTGAGCCCCCAGCTGTGTGAGTGAGCCATCTTGGATGTCCCACCTGGACAAGCCTTCAGGAGACTCAGCCCCAACAGCTATCTGCCATAACCACAGCAGAGTTCCCAAGTAGAAGCTGCCCAGCTGAGCCCAATGAACCCAAGGACCGAAAGATGTCATAAATCACTGATTTAAACCATTAGTTTTGAGGATAGTTTCTTACCTATAACTGGCATAGGATATGTCAACGATTTCTTAAATATCAGTAAGGTTGTAATTTTGTACGTGGTTCTTAAATGACATTTTAAAGACACATCTTTTTTTTTTACCTACCATAAAGTCCATCTTTATTCAGTTTTTTCATGATAACGTTATAAATGAAGTTTTTAAATTTATTGTGCCATGAACATTTATGTAGTCTGCTAAAGCCCAAGGGATTCTTTCTTGAAGTGATACTTTCAGGTGCATAATATAAAATTTGTAGAAAGACAGTGGAAATTGAATCATATGAGAATACAGTTTCCAAAATATTTTTAAAAACAAAATCTCTGAATATGGTAATGTATATATTTCTTATTAATGTACTAAGTAACAAGACTAATGATCATGAAAGAACCTTATCCAGAACACCCATGTTTTCTCTAGATTTTCCAATTAACACTTAATATACTTGCTTTATCATATAGCTAGCCATCCATCCATCCATGCATCATCTAGCTATCTTAATATTTTTATGTTTTTAATGTGAATTGCAAAACAAATCATATTTCCCATAAAGAATTCAACAAGTATATCATAAATTAGAAGATAGACGTATTTCAAGGCATTGGAAGCAATTATAATCAGATACGAAAATATCTGTGATTTCTATAGCGGATGCCAAAGCTACACCAGTACTACTACTTACTGATAACATTTGTAATTGAAAGACATGCTCAATTTCAATCAGAAGCAATGAATATAAAATGTAATTTTTTTTCTCATTTAAGTTTAACTTCCTAAATTGTAGCCACAGACTCCTTGGGTTTAAAAAGCGCCAGATTAAGGAGGCCTAATATGTAAAATGTGTAGATAGTCGATGCATTAAGTGAAAATTTAACCCAAACATATAAAATAATATAGATATACTTTAAGACTCAAACTTGAAAATAAATTGGCAATTTTACCTTTAGGATTTTGTAGTGAAATTAATGAAAGAAGCTTGGAATAGTCCAAAGAGTTATTGAAAAGAAAAAAGGAGAATTATTGAATTGACAGATCTATATTAGTTTGCTAGGTCTGCTGTTAAGTACCCCAAACTGTGTGGTTTAAAGCAACACAGGTGCATTGTCTCATAGTTCTGGAGGCAGGAAGTCCAAAACTGACTTATTGGCAGGGCCTTCCTCTCTCTGATGGCTCCGGGGGAAATCCTTCTTTGCCTCTTCCAGTTTCTGATGTTTGTTATCAATCCTTGACTTGTAGATGCATCACTCCAGTCACAAGTCTGTCTTCTCCCTCTGTGTCATCATCTTTCTTTTGCATGTCTGTGTCTCTATCCAAATTTCCCCCTTTTCTAAGGAAACCAGTCATATTAGATTAGGGCCCAACCTAATGACCTCATTTTCTTACCTTCTCATTCCCCCAACACTCCCCATGGGCAACCACCAGCTTGTTCTTTGTATCCATGACTGTTTCTGTTTTCTTCATTTATTTTGATTTTTTAAAATTCTACATATAAGTGAGATCATACAGTATTTGTCTTCCTCTCTCTGACTTATTTCACTTCAGATAATACCCTCTAGGGCCATTCATGTTTTTGCAAATGACAAGATTTTTTTTCTTTTTTATGGCTGAATAATATTCCATTCTGTGTGTGTGTACACACACCCCACATCTTCTTTATTCATTCATCTATTGGTGGACATCTAGGTTGTTTTTATGTCTTAGCTATTACTAGTAATGCTTTAATAGACATAAGGGTGCACATATCTTTCCAAATTAGTGTTTTTGTTTTCTTTGGATAAATATCCAGAAGTGGAGTTCCTGGATTGTATGGCAGCTCTATTTTTTATTTTTTGAGGAATCATATTGTTTTCCAGAGTGGCTGCACCAATTTATAATTCCATCAACAGTGTACAAGGGTTCCCTTTGCTTCATATCCTTACCAAAACTTGTTATTTGTTGATTTATTGATGATAGCCATTCTGACAGGTGTGGGATGATATTTCATTGTGGTTTTAATTTGCATTTCCCTGATGATTAGGGATGTTGAGCATCTTGTCATATATCGATTGGCCATGCATGTGTCCTCATAGGAGAAATGTCTATTCAGGTCCTCTGCCCATTACTTAACTGGGTTGTTTGGTGTTAAAGTTGTATGTGTTTTTTGATATATTTTAGATGTTATTAATCCTTTACTGGATGTATCATTTGCAAATATCGTTCTTGATTCAGAGTTTTTTTTCATGGCACCATCTTAGTCAGTTTCTTTCTTCAGTGTCTTATGGTTTTCAGAGTACAGGTCTTTCACCTTTTCTGTTAAATTTGTTACCAGATATTTTAAACATTTTTATGCAATTGTAAATGGGGTTGTTTCCTTAATTTCTTCTTTGGATTATTCATTATTGGTGAATAGAAGTGCAACAGATTTCTATATATTGATTCAGTATCCTACAACTTTAGGAAAATTATTTGTTCTAATAGTTTCTTCATGGAGTATAGGATTATCTATCCATAGTATATTATCTGCAAATTATGAGAGTTTTATTTCTTCCTTTCCAATTTGGATGTATTCTATTTATTTGTCTTGTCTGAATGCTGTGGCTAGGACTTCCATTATTTATATTGAATAGAAGTGATAGTGGACATCATAACTTGATTATTTCTATAAAGATTTATTTTCAAATAAGGTCATGTTGTGAGGTACTGGGGGGGTTAGAACTTAAACATATCTTTATGTATTTTTGGGTGAGGGGACATAATTCAATCCAAAACAACCTGAGGTCATTATGATTCAAAGTAACAAAAATTTAGTTGTAGTTTGGAACTAAATATTTCTAGAAAGATCTGAAATTAAATACATAGAACATTTCGATAAATGTTAGCTGTTATTATTAACAATGTCTGTTGAGTAGACAGCACAAAATCGTCAGTCATTTAGGCCTCTTTGCCTGCAGGTCTGATATTTATATGGTTAACTACATGGCCCCACTTTAATGTTCTATATTTACAAAAGTTTAATCCAAAATATTTCTTATGAGGAGCTCTATAGCATTAAGATGTTCAAAATATACAGGAACCATAATTCTAGAGAATTCTTCAATACTTGATGAAAACATGTATCCTAAAATATATATCTATATATATACATATTCAATATATAGATCTAAAAGAAAATATATACATACGCGTGTGTGTGTGTGTGTGTGTGTGTGTGTGTGTGTGTTCTTTTAGATTGGAAAAGACCCAAAGAAAAAAATCTAAAAGCCATTTGATTTCCATGAGAGAAGTCTAAAAAGCATTGTTTTGGGCCAAGAGGTCTTCAACGTGAGGAACTGAACATCTGTAAATCTTTCCTCTTCTTTAAGTGTTGATATTAATACCTGTGTCCTGGATTGCTTGAACTGGAGTATATATAAATTCCCTTATGCCACAATTTTCATATAACAGATGCTCAAGAAGAGTGACTTCCTATCCACAGTGCTTCCACAGCCTCCATGACCTCAATCTCTTGTCAAAGTGGGCACCCTGGTAGGGGGGAAAAAATTCTGTGAAACAGAAACATGCTATGCATTTCTTCTATAGTAATTTAACTAAATCTGAGAAAACAGTGGAATTTTTTTTTTTAAGTAAAAAGTGAAATAGGTGACTCATTCCCCTTTGTTTGTCTACGAGGAGTTTGAGGGGGCCAGATTTTCTCTGGTTAGCATAATCCTTCCAGCAGAACCTTCCAGAAATCTTCAGTCGGGTGAAGAGAAGGACACCAGGCTTTGCAATCCTGTGGTGTTGCTTGCTGAGGGAGAGGCAGAGGTCCGCCTGTATAATCCGATTTCATCAACTCACACTAATCACTACTGATAGTAGCAGAATTTAGCCCGGATCTGCTTAGTTAATCTAGATTGACAGGAGGTAAAGGAAACGGGATGCAAGGACACAGAAACAAAGGAGGAGACCCGACTCTGATTTCCAGCCTTGCCTTTCCATCTGGGGCATCTAATTTGCTCTCCTCTGGGGCTTCTATTTTTCTTACCTATAAACAAATGTGCCTGGTTGTTAGGAGACCGGCCTTTCACAGAGCAGCTCCATCAACAACAGGTGCACCGTGGAGTCCCCAGGTCTGCAGAGAGCAATACCTCTGGCGTGGAGCTGCGCAGAAGGTACTTCCAGGTACACACTGTACCTGAGAGTATGTATTATTTATTGAAACTGAGCTCTGCATTCTCTTTCTCCTCTGGGCAGGCCTGGAGTCAGGCGCCTCCTAAAATGGATGCCACCAGCAGCTAACCTGCGAGGCCCTAACTGCTACTTGCTTTCACTCTTTTTCTTACGAAGTCATTATAAGCGATCGCTACCAAGCTTTTTTCATTAAAGATCGGGGAGGAACTGGGAATTGCAGTTCAGCAGCTGAGAGATCAGTTCCTCTGTGGTTGAGGACGGTTGCACTTGGATTCAAGTTTTGTTTTTTAAGGAGATCTTCCACTCGGGCTGTTGCGGATGTACAGAAGATACCCATGTTGCAGCTTCTGATGTCATCTACTGAGGGATTATAGTGGTGATCGGTTAGGTGGGTGTTTGCAGGCTTAGTACTGAGAAGAAGAATGGGTTTCCTGAAGGTTATCTTCATTGTTACATATGATGTCTGTGTCTGGCAAAGCAGGGAACTTTTTGCGTTTGGGTAACAAAGACATTCGGAATATATTCGCCTGGATTTTCCATGTTGGTGAAACTGTTGTTGGCCACCTCAGTGCTGCATGTTGCCATGCTAAAAACACCTAAGGGTAAAAATGTCTCCTGGGTAAGTAGACGACGATTTTCTCTCTCTGAAAAATATTTTTTAATCAGAATTGTAACTTGAGATTTAAAGACATCTAGCGGATTGATGTTAGTAGAAGCATTGGGAGAACTTCAGAAAGTATTGCCTTGGGAAAGCATGTAAACATTTTTATATGTGATAGAAATCCTTTGGCCAAAGTATGGTGGTGTGTTTGCTAAAATATAAACTATGAGACATGTAAACTCTAGGTTTGTTTTGCCATTTCTAAGTTGCTTCATAATTGCATCTATGCACAGAATCTAAAATGCATTAATACAAAGTCAAGGTTATGATTGTAACGTGTTTTTAATTCTAGAACTGTTGTGTTTAATAAAGATTTCTTTTAATAAAGATTTTGTGTTTAATAAAGATTTCTCTGCGGGGTTAAGTAAAATTTAAGGGGTTGAACGTGCAGAGGTTTTATAATTTTCAGATAGTCAACATGTTCCTTTTTTGTTAGAAACAGCATAGCAGTAGATATTTCTCAGTTGTAAAAGTCTAACCTCTGTCGATCGATAATGGTCATGTATAGTGCAATTTCACCTTCCAGGAATGAAAATTATCTAATCCTAAATAAAACTGACTCTTAAGTGTTAATTTCCTACCAAATTAGAGAATAGATTAAGCTCAAAATAATGAGAACAATCTATAAGCTCTTAAAGAAACAAGAGTTTCTGCTAAAGGGAACTAAAGTTTAGTGAGCTTAATATATTAAACTTATTAGGCAGGTAGATTTCCTTCTACTCTTCATCTTAAGTTCTGTGTCTTACTTACACCAACATTTTAGTCAGCACCTGCGCATGTAATCCATCCGTACTCATTACAGAATGCACTTTTAGATTATAATTATGGTTTTCTTAAGGTAACTCAAGAAAAATGAAGGATGGCATATTTTTGGACAAGAAATAATTTTTACTACCTTAATTTGAAATTCAGTGAGTAGGTTATTCCTACTTTACATGAAATGACACTATATATATCTGAAGATGGTGATTGTGATTTCAGTTATGGACCTTTATTATTCTTTACAGTTCTAAGTGAAAAGAGTTGCATCTTAGTTTAAAACGCAACTTCCAGAATTATCTCTCAAAAATTGACAAAATATTTTCAAGTTATTCATTATTAAAGATTAATACCTTTTAATCTCCATATTATTGCTCTTGTTGATTTTTCATCTCCTCCTAAGATAATCAAGAGCTATTCTGAGACCTCGGCCTAAGCAGTGAGTCCCTCCCTCTGTGGACAGATGGCTCCAGCAGCTAATTCCGATGCCCAAATGGGTATCTGCCACTTTCTCCCAGTACATAAACACTGAAGAAAGGAGTATATTCAAAAGTATATCCCTTCCATCTGATTAATCCTCCTAAAAGATTAATTCTTCCAAAACAGTGCCTGCCTAATGGGGTATTCTGCCATGAGGGTAAAACTTCAAACAATTCTATATAACCTTAACTACCATCGAGTTTGATTTACTTCAGACTCAATTAGGCTATTTTATTAATATTTTTTAATATTTTTTGAAAAAGTTAAGTTGTTGGCAAAAAACTTAGAACCAGTTACTTTAATGGAGTCAGAATACTTGTACTTGTGTATTCTTAGATTAAATTTTTTTTATTTTATCACAAATAGAGTTTGTCAGAAGCAAAGTTTACAAGTTTAATGACTGTCTCATTACAGGGAGTACAGAGATTTGATTGATGTGTGCTGACTGCGTAATGAATCAATAATGAATGTTCGTTAATGTTATAAAATGCCTTATTTTGGATATAGAGCGTAAAGAGACACTTTCAAATGTTGACCATCTCTTCGATTTTAATCATTTGTGGTTATTTTAGGCATCGAATGACGTCTCTCTGTGTTCTTTGGGTATATTGAGTGTAATGTATATGGTTTTCTAATTTCCATATGAGCATTCATTTAGACCTGAGTTTAAGACAGGAATAAAATGATTCATCTTATTTTAAACCACATAGTAAATCTCGCAATAGAGAGAGGAGGTCTTGTGTCTCTATCCCTGGATCTTCTAGAGTATTCCTTAGACATATTTTGTCCCATATGATAAACACAAAAATGTTGCTGAACATCAGAAGCTCAGCATGAACCACCACCTTTCTTTTCCTGGTACTCCTGAGGCTCACCTGTGACAGTGTGGCATGTGGGCAACCACTCAACTCGTGCCTGAGAGATTCCTTTACTGTGAAACGGACAAGAGGAAAGTAATGGCCTATTTCTCTGAAATATGAGGATTCTGGTCATCTTGCTATGAGAGTTCAGCAGTCATTCAGCTGAACTATGATAGTCTTGGCTCTGGAGAAATAGTAGGGAATGACACTTGAAAATCTCCATCTGTGTGGAGCTCACCTTCTGGTGAAAGGAGACAGACAAAAAGCAAATAGGTAATATTGGAGATGGCGAGTGAAATAAGTCAGGAAAGGGGTGAGGAAGTGCCAGGGATTGAGAAAGGGTATTGCAAATTGATTGGTCAAGCTACCTGGGAAAGACCTTGAAGAACGTGACAGAGCCAGCCATGGGGAAATGTAGGGATCAAATATCCCCAGCAAAGGGCATATTCAGGTACAAGGTTCTGAGGCAGGAGCATACAAGGAATGGCCAGAAGACTAGGGTGATGGGACTGTTGTGGCACTCTTGAAGTTTTGTTATGTCTTTTGACGGTACTTGCCTATCTTTTGTAATTGTTTCGCTGGGGAATCTAAGACACACCTAAATCCCTCTACTTAAATCTTCAGAGAATTGTGGTATGTAGGCATCGTAGCACAGCACACATTGGCGTGTGCCAAATCAGGTTACAGGCTGCAGGAAGGAGGGGGAGATGACTGATCATCATGACACATTCATTCTTTAAAAATGGCCTTTAAGGGTTGAGAAGTTTGTTTATCTATGAATGTTTTTGAAACAGTTTTACAATGAGCATGATGTTGTTTTTGGAGTAAAAACTTAGAGTAAATTTAAAAATAACATTAAAGATAATATTGAGAAAGAGGATTTGGGAGTAAGGACCCAGATTTATGGCAGGCAGCTTTTCGAACAGCAGTTTTTACTTTTTGTTACGATAACTTAAGTACACAATATGAAACATTAGCGTGGAATCTCCATGTAGTCTTTGACTATAAAAAACTCTTCCAGAATTCTGTTTATTGGGACATGGTCCAGTGGACATTTGTTCATGAACGCTGTTTGGACCCTAAAGGTTGTAGATCTGATTTTATGTCAGACTGACCTTTGTTGAAATGTCACCGAGCCCAGGAAATACAAAAACAAAAACAAAAAACCAAAACAGATCCCATGTAGGATCCCATTGCTGTGCAAATCCTCAAGACCTGAAATCACTCAGACTGAACTTTTTTTATCAATTGTGTATGGACATATACGTATTAATTATTTTTGTGTATAGTATATTTCATTAGCTGTTTTTCCACTTTTTAAAATAAGAATTATAAGAAACTAATAACACTCATTTAAGAAAATGAAGGGATGCTATGAAGAACACAAATACACATATTTATGTAACAGAATGCTAGAGATGAAATAAGAACTCAGAACTTTGGAGTCAGCTTTCTATTTCTTCATAGACATGCTTCTATCAAGACTATTAAGTATGTACATGTTATTATAGTATAAAATAGATGTTACTAGAAACTGGCTAAAAGACTAACATGAAAATTAAACACACTCTGTACAGGATGGGACACTGACACGTTTCTGAAGTGGAAAAGGTGTCATCAGGGAAGGAATCCATCTCTTTTCCTTGGTCACATGATCCACGTTTCACCTCATTTCCATAAAGATGTCTCTCAGATTGTCAAGAATCACTACTCCTGTTTCTCTTTTTAACCTCTGATCACTTAGATAGATATGTCTGATTCGATGAAGTTAAAGATGAATGGCTTTCACTTATGATTTTGTCGGAGATTTACCACCTGTTGTTGAAAATGCCCTTTTCCATATTTTCCTTTTTATGCTCTAAACATATACCATTGCCATTGGCAGTGTTTCCTTGGTGTTATTTACTCTCCTCCCCTTCCTTGTTGGGGTACATTAGAAGGTCTAATCAGTTTCTTTCAAACACCTGTGCAGGTTTTCTTTTTTTTTTTTTTTTTTTTTTTTACAACTTCACTCAAAATTGACAGAAAGTCAGAGTGTCTGGTGATTCAAATAAATTGTTTGCTTATGCTCACAGCTGTTACGTTTCTTCCAGAAACTAACACACAGAGACAGTTTTTACTTGTAATAAATATTTGTTTGTTTGTTTGTTTGTTTGTTTTTTCACTAAAAAGCTGGACTCTATATCTAGGCTGGGAAACCTGAGAAATTATATCAGATGACTCTAGAAAATAGGATGTGTGATGTTTTATATAGAAAGCCAGAAAGTGTAATGAAGTATCTACTTGTACGAAGCCTGCCATTAAGTACTATTTTTTGAGAAAAACTTAATTTTTAAAACTTTTTTACTTTTCAACCCCCTTCATCCATTTTACCCTCACCGCTGCCTCTAGCAACCACAAATCTGTTTCATTTTTTATTTTTTTTTTTAATGTTCAATTGTGTACCCTTTAAAAATAGTTATAGTTCTAACTTACAGGGTACTCAGACATTTAAAAGGAGCAAATTTTCATTCTTGGTCTCCAAACTAATCTTTCCCCCTGCTTTCCTGTTTCATATTTCTCTTCCTGGTGACATAATTCTCTCATGCTCCAAAATTCAAAGCATTGTGACAGTGCACTATAATAAGGAAAATATGAGCTTTTGAGACAGATTATGAGTTTAAATCCTGAATCTTCCACTAGCTGTGTGCCTTTGGACAAATTATTAACCTCTGAGGTTTAGTTTATTCATCTGTAAAATGGGATGGGAAGACATTTCCTCTAGGGATATTTTAAAACTAATGCATGTAAAGTCCTTATCGTAATGCTGGCACTCACCAGTAATTTGTTAAATTCCCATTCACTCCTTCTGTCTGTCCTTTCCCTTCTGATCCCATCGCTGTAGCACTCATTCAGGGATTTCTTGTCTAGACCCACTAGAGACTCTGGAGCAGCCTCTGTATTAAGCCCTAACATCCCTTCTCCAGTCCATTCCAAACACTTCTATTCAATACGTTCTTTTCCACCTAGATTTTCATCAGTTCTCCAGCAGAGCAAATCCTTTACAGATTCCTCCCCATCCGTAGATAAAGTAAATTAAACCTCGAAGCCAAACAAGTTTCCTAAAGAGCAGAGAGCCAGGGGTCTGGAGTCAGAGGAGGACAGAGCGAGACCTTCCTGTGCTCACTCTGGGCTCCTTTCTGTTGATTTAAGCCCCAGCCTTAGTCAAGAGGAGCTTCTGGCTGGTGGAGCTGTTCTTCCAGTTTACCATCAGTGGTTCTTATAGAGCCAATGTCCGAGGGCAGTGGAGAGATCCAATTCCATTTGGGGTGCACTGTCATTACATGCAGATGCTTCACAAAGGGGTGCAAAGAGGTTTCCCCTTGGGGTTGTCATCTCTGCCTGCGTGCTCCTGGGTCTAAGGAGCATGCACTGAAGGCCAGTGGAATATGGATAAGAATGGATGAGGAAAATCTGCAAGTTGCTAAGTGTCTTCTCTTTCTTTTTGGATGAAGGTTGAAAAGAGAGAGGGAGAGTGAAGAAGGCTTGGGGGGGTTAGGTGGAGAGAGAGAGAGAGAAGGGGGAAGTAGAGAGTGCTTGCAAGCTCAAGCAAGTGCTTGAAACAATATATAAAATCTAAACTTCATAGCACTGTATACAGACTAAACAAGAAATGTGACATTTCTGGGAGAGATTCCACTGTGAGTGATTTTGAATGAAGTTACTAAACAAATGTGAACCCTGTTTCAGGGATTCATTCAAATGAGGTGACCAGAAGGCCCATTTCATGCCTGTTGCTTACTACAATTATTTATTGTGTCCTCTTTCATTCCTGAGGGGGTTCTGGCTTGGAATGAAGTACATGGTCATTCTCATTGTTACACAGAGTGTGAATGGATGGTTAAGGTCAAGAGGAATGGCCTGAGGGAAGACTGGAATGGTATGAGCTCCCCACAGAGAAGGCCTTCCTGCTAGTCCTCTGAACTTTAGGAGTGGAGGGAAGTATGGACAAATCAGTGGGCAAGCCTGGCAGTAGGCAGAGCCGTGACTTTGGGCAAGTTAATGATCTTCAAGGATTACTTTCTTTACCTGCAGAATGGGGATCACTATACAGGCGTAACTCATTGTGTTGTACTTCACAGAGAGTGACACTTTTTTACAAATGAAAGGTCTGTGGCAGCCCTGTATTGAGTAAGCCTATCGGTGCCATTTCCCCAATAGGCTCAGGTGATGGTTACTGGTTTTTAGCGATTTTTAAAAAAAATTAAGATGTGCACATTGTTTTCATCGATATAATGCTGTCACACACACTACAGTATAGTGTAAACATAACTTTATGCATGATGGGAAACCAATAAAATTTGTGTGACTCACAGTTTTTGCAATATTTGCTTTATTGCCATAGTCTGGAACTGAAACTGGAATATCTCTGAGGTATGCCTGTACTCACGTCACATGGCAGTCTGAGAATTAATTATAAAAATGCAAGGAATATGGGGATAAGGGAGGGCATAGGAAAGAACAGTTAGGCAGTGATTTTACCTAGCCATGTGACTTAAAATTGCCTCTGGTGCTAATCTGGATTTCTTAGCCTGTCCTCGAAAAGGGTATCTACATCTGGTCTTAGTCTGTTTCTGGTTAAGTTCCCACTGTTTCCATAGACAGAACCTCTACCTTTCTGAACACATGCACTGTATTCACACCTCTGCTCCCACTGCTTGGCTACCAAGTTGACTCCCACACCACTGCAATTCAATGGCTGCTACTTCCAAGCCAAGTTCAAAACTAATTCTTATTGGTAAAGGTTATGTAAAATAAAAGAGATCATTAGAATTACCCTTACCACGTATGTAGATGTAAGCCTTATGTAAAGTAAGTTTCCATTTGTGTTATTACGACTTACAGAACATACATTTCAAAATTCTAGATGTTTATTATGTCTTTGATAATTAACCTGTTTAAAATGTAATAAAAAACCATTAGCTTTTATTGTCAGTGATGCAGTCAGTCGCTTCTGGAAAAAATTAACAGGATATCCAGAATACTCTGGGGTAGAAAGAAAGATAGGATTTCTCTTAGAGACCAATGCCAATCTGAGAAAATGAGGCATCACATTATTTTAACTTGTCTTCTATGAAAAAATTAAGGTGAGAAGGAAATTATCAAAATTCAGAGGCAGACCCCACTTTAAAAAAGGAGACTCATGCATGTGGGAGTGCAAACATATCAGTATTCCTCTCATTGTGGAAGTTTTTATCTTTGCTCAATCTTAGCTATTAAATTTATGATTGTTATTAACTTTCCAGGTCCAACCAGGGGAGTGAAATAAGCTGACTTAGCTCTCTAGTGGGAAGGAAAGCAACTGAAGGTAGATGGCAGGATTCTTTCATCTATTCTGCCTGGTTAAACAAATGCCACAAGGTAAATTCATTGAACCTCCTCCTCCTGGAAGGGGATGAATACCTCACGTATCCTGGAGCCGGAGAAAATAACCCCTCCTACATTCTACTTAAATGAGCATAGCCTTCAGTAAGGCTAGGAGTGAAAATATTACCAATCTATCGAAGCAGAAGGAAGAAATAGCATTGTCGTAGATTTCTTAAAATTACCAGCATCTGCCATCTGAGCTTGACACAAGAGAAATCAAACTGGAACCACTCGTGTGAGAATTCAGGTGCTGAACAGGCTCTGAGATGCTGTCACGTGATCCCCAGGACCTAAAGAGCAGCATTCTGAGTAGTTTAGTGTGGCTTCTGTTACTGCAGTGATCTGAACAGCATCAGTAGTAGCAGCAATAATAGCATATATTTTTAAATTTGAATGATGGGTATTGGGTAGACTTTTCTAGACTCACAGGCAGGTTGTAGCCTTGTGCAATCTGGGCTAAACAGGTCCAACCTGCTCTCTCCATAAAGCTATCTTAGAGCTTCATACCTATAAGCAGGTATCCTTTAAACCCCAAAGATCCACGGGGGAGTCTCTCTGGGGTCATTGGTGTGGCAGAACTCAGTGAAGAAAGTCCAGTTAGGACCTTGTTGGCCACTGGTGTCACCTTTGGAGATAAAGGAGCAGAGAGAGTTTATTTTTGTTTTTGTTTTCTCTAAAAGATGTGCAGGAGTACAGACAGAAAAGCAGAGATGTGAGAAATGTTTGAGAGAGGGAGAAAAGAAAACAAAACATATCTCAGTGTCTTATGTCTCAGATGACACGCTTGCTTGTCTAAGTAAGAGTCAGTACTGAAGTCTTCTTAGAAGCTGTGACAGCTCACATGAGTGTCTTCATTTCCTGCTGCTTTCTTAATAATCTCATAAAAATACTGGAAAGATGACTAAATACTACCACGTGAGGTGGGCTGTTTATGTGGGTGCACATCCAACTCTGTCCTTGGTGTCTCTCTCTGAGAATCTCAACACTATAAAACATTATCAAAGTGTTCTTACTGTATTCTAATGTGATTTAAAGTCATTAAATTTCTAGAAAAACCATGTTTTTAAACACGAAATTGCAAGTCATGGTGGCAGTGGACAAGTATATGTCTCAATACTCAATGGACAAGTGTATTACCTCAAATGAGGCAATGACATGTGACAAAATATTATAAATACGTTTGTTTCAAATATGGAGTTGAAAAGATTGCTTGTTTCTCCAAGTTTCCAGGTGAAAGATAAGTCTGTGCTCGTTTCACTCTTGGTGCTATTTTTTTATTTTTCAGTGTAACCTAAACCTGTTAATATCTATATTCAGCAAAGCTACCATGGTTGCTAGGCAACCAGGCTTAGTGGGCTAGCAAGGCACCAAAGCAAGAAATGAAATACAGCTAACAAAACCTTGATTTATGCTGCCATTGGACAGAAAATTTATTCTCCCTGTGTTCTGTATGGATTTTTCTTTTCAAAACATACATAAATCTTTCAAAATGTCAGCTCGATGCTATTAGGAGTTTAAAATGATGGTATATTAGGCAACATTTCAATGTAGTTGAATAAGTATGAAGGCAGAATCTCTGCTCTTCCTTAATTAAAACCATGGTGTTTTTTTGTTTGTTTGTTTTGCCTTCTAGACCATCCTGGACTTTTCACTCTCACTTTTCATTTTCTCTGCAGAAAGATGTAGACATTATTCTTGGAACAAAATGTCATGGAAATTGAAGTATCAACATTGGAAAATAAAGGTTTAGGTTAATTACTGCCGGACATAGATTTTTGTATCTTTCATGTGGGAGTAAAAAGAAGAATGAATTAAGATGACTTCTTATTGTAGATTTTTCTAACTTTTCTTATCTACTTTCACATATTCTTTTCCATGGAAACTTTATCACCTCTAAAATTAAGAATAAGGGAAGCTTTTGGATTAAAGAGAATAAGTGTCATCTACTTCATGGATGGTCTCTACTATGTGACTGAAACAGAATGAAACTTAAGCTTACATTATCTATTGTTTTATTTTATCACTGTTTCATAGTTCAGATTTTATTAGATAAGTTTAATATTTAGAGAAAAAGTAAACTAAAGGACTCTGAATCAAATCCTTTTGAAATAAGATTGGGGAATAATATAACAAATAACTGGGACTATTGAAGTAAAGATGTGGATAAGGCTGACAAGAGTGAGAACAGAAGACTGAGAGGATTAATTTAGTGATATCTGTGATAACCAGTATGAATCTTCAAAATCTACCGTGAACGTATCTTTTGGTTTCTACACTGTCCCGACCAGCGGGACCTAGTTATTTGCGTGGCCCGAGGGGGACTTCACCTGAAAGTGAAACATGGGCGAGAGAAAGGAGTGGAGGCAAGACAGTATTCTGATCAAGCCTCAAAATTTTTTATTTTAGAGCAGATATATTTATACAGAAGAACAAAGGGGGGCAGGACAGACTAGGCAGGGGGATACTTGTTACAATTCCATTGGTCCTAGGTTGCTGGGGTGAGGGGCTGTAAAGGTTAGAAGAAGTGAAAAGAGGAACAAGGAGGAGAGGGGCTCCTTGGGCAGGTGAACAGCCATTCAGTAGGTCCTTCCCTATCCGGCGGGTATGTTAATACATTCTGTGGTTAACTATTCCCTGGAGCATTATCTGCTCCTGCATTCTTTAGATGGCATACAGGTTTGTTAACGGCCAGGTTCTATGCCGGGGGGGCTGGGCGGTCAGGATGAGGGTCTTGGCTCCCAACACTACACAATAGAGGAAACTGTCTTTCATTATCACTTTGCCGTCAAACAGTCATTTATATCTATTTGACATTCTTTTTTATTATTTTTTGTCCTTATTCCATAGTTGGTATGAATTATGGCTTTTTGAGCGCATTGGAACTACAGATTTTATGTAAAGTCTCCTCTCATTTGTAAGGGTTGGCTTCATTAAAAATGAAGGACCTCAACATTTCGAGAGTTAAAATGTAACTGGAAGCCAGAGGGTGCTCATGGTTGTCATTTGTGACTCCTGATGAAGTGGAGGAAGGAGAAGAGGGATGCTGGAGGAACCCTAGGAAATTCTTGCATGTGAAGAGGCTGTAAATAAATATGAGTTCTTGGGGAGGTAGAAGAAACAGAATCCTGGGATTTCAGGAGGAAGGGAGGCTGTACACACGGGGTTAAAAGTTGATTTTAGTAAAAAGGCATCAGTGATCTTAGAAGAGGAATTTCAAGGAATTGGTGATAATCGAGCACAAATGCAATGAGTTGTAAGGAGTGTGTGGGTGATTAAAGTTACCACTTTTATCAACAAGTGAATTACAGCCTATACTTTCCAGAAGGAGGAAGTAGGCCACAATCACTTGAGGGGAATTGAGGAAAGATGTGGGCATAGGTAGACACACAAGTGGGAGAATATGGAACCAAATACAGAGGTCTAGGGTTAACCTTTGAAAAAAAAAAAAACGTGAATTTAAGGGGAAGCAGAACACAGAGATGACTATGTGAAGTTTTTGTATGAAGTTAATGACATGAATTTTGAGTAAATTCTGTTTTGGTTGGCATGTCTTGTTTCGACAGAGGTGAGGTCCTTATAAATTGAAAAGGTCCTATGGCAATGCCACCCTGAACGTGTCCAATCCCATCTGATCTTGGAAGCTAAGCAGGGTTGGGCCTGATTAGTACTTGGATGGGAGACCACCTAGGAAGACCAGGTGCTATAGTTGTTCAAAAATAAAATAAAATAATAAAAAAGAAAAGAAGAAGGGCAGAATGAGATAGGAGGAAGAAAGCTTTACAATAAAATACTTGTAAGCATTATTCAGAGTCATGGTGAAGTTGGGTAAACTGATCTATATTGAAATTCTCCAACAATTTGGAGTAACTCTTCAGAAAATGACTGAAATGATCTTTATAGTTAATAGGTAGGAACTAAAGACGGTTGAGGAGTGAGGGTTTCTGGACTGCTAAAGTTTATACTGCTGGGATTTTGGACCTGGTGTAGTGGGTCCGGGTCTGGGAGAGAAGCAAGAGATTCCAGAAGGAGGTTGGTAGACTGAAGATTGCACAGAGGTGTTAAAGGACTCAAGGTCAAAGGAAAGACTAAATTTAGGCTTATTAAGTAAAGGAGCAGACCAGGTGAAAATGAAAAAAGGTTATGATCAAAGAAAAGTTTAAGGATTTGTGGTCCCTCAGTTAAAAGCATCTGGGGTAAAGGCAAGAATAGGTGGGAATTATGCGTGTGGATTCCTGGTGAGGACATGAAAGCCCCTCTAGTAGAGGAAATTCAGGATAGGGACAGAATTTTGCCTGTGACATTCTGGATGATGGCAGAGAGCATAGCCTAGAGTAAAACCAGGCCAGGTGAAACAGTGTTTGAAAACAGAGGAATACCTCAAAAGTTGATAAATGGACATAATACTTTTACTTTGTGGCACTTATACTTTACAATTCTAAACCAATTGTTTGTTCTTGATTGCCCTCTTCCCTACTGAATTGAGGACAAGGGCCATATTTCACCTGTTTTGTTCACCACCAAATACCTCTTCCCAGCACAGTATTTGCTCATAGTAACTATGCTCTGTAAATACTTGATATGTGAATTAAAAGACTGCAGCAGAGGCGGGATGGAGGCCGTGCAGTTTGCTGTTATGGACTTTAAAAAAAGATGTGAAGTCACTGATCCAAATGAGTGGGAAATGTTTAGAAAGTGGCAGTAAGGAGCTTAGCTCTTGATAAAAATAAAAGATAAAAATTTCCACATCAATTATAATAAAAGACATAATTCAAACACATATTATCTCTCAGGAGCCAAAGAAAAATGTGGTTAAATTTTTTGGTCAGAGGCATGCGTGTATTTCACTGATTCAATCACATAAACCAAAAATGTACTTGGTTCAAGTCTAATTGATATACATCCGTATTTCATGTTTTTGTTTCATGAAAGATTATTGTAAAATGCACATGTGTTTTAAAATTGTAACTCTCTAAAAGCATTACAGTGATTTCTTGGGTTACCTATTGTTCAGTTTTCCCACAAGGTCATTTTCAGCAGTTCTTGCAATCTGGCTGTTGGGGTCAGAATGAATAGTAAGTTGAATATGCATCAGCCTGCCAAAAACAACCCTAAAAGCTCCAAGTATGGGAGCCAGCAAAGTTATGGAATGCATAAGGTATGCTTGACACCTTTAGCTCTTGGCAAAATGAGTCAAAGGTATGACTTGACAACTTTTTTTTTGGGTGAACAAGTTGTCCCTTTTGTTTAAAATGTCATCAAGAAATGATGTGTATTTGCTGATGTCAGCCAGAAAATGAAGCACTTTCAAAAATATATTTTAAACCAGAGTACTCTTTGAATATACACGTACTCTGATTCTCATTTTGGTTTGCAAGCATTGTAAAATTGCCTTTACTTTTATTTTTTTAAGTTTATGCCCTGTGAGTGATAGGATTGTATTTTCCCCTCATCATTACCACTAAATTATTTTTTCCACTAAAACTCACATTTTCAATATCTCCACCAAAACTAACATTTTCTGCTAAAACCAACATTTTCAGTATTGAAGTAAAAGTAAATGTGTTGCACTGACATGGTTTCAAAATTTAAAATATCGGATAGTACTTCCTGGACTGAATCTGTTACCTTATGCTTTGTGTGTGTAAAAGGGAGATATGGGGAGTGGTTTTTGTAAAAAGGGGATTTTCAGAAACATAGAAGAAGGCAAGAGCAAATATATCACCAGCAGTTACATGAATGCCAGGCTGCCAAGAATTTTTATACTGATAATAGCACTTGACCAGGAAGTTGTTTGTGTTCCGGTAGGGTGGGAACATAAGACCTTCTGGGTCAGAGCCATAAGATGCTGTCTTCATCTATTCATTCCAGGACCTTGACCATCAGTAGCCCCTTAAGAAGACATTGTTTTTATTTGACCCCTGAATTGCTATTTCTTTCACAATGGGTGTCCTGATACATAGTCAGTCCACTGAAAACAAAGAGGGATGTGTTTTTTAAACATACATATAATAAATGGATTATTGATTAGATGGGACAGAGAGAGAAAAGTAAATATTTAACATTGAATTTGTCCTTTGAAATAAAACAGAAATATCTGCATGACTAGTTTTATGTAGAGATATTATAAGAATAATTATTTTATCCATCCAACTAGTCATTATTGAGTACCTGTTGTGTGTGCTGGAGAATCAATGAGTCCTGGCCCATAAGGAGCTTACATTCTACTGGAGGTAAGAATGGCACAAATCTGTGATATGGCAGGTATTGAAGACAGATGCAGCAGGGTAAGGAGATAAAGAATGACAAGTCGGGGCATGGGATGCGTTTCTCTAAAGGCTAGTTAGAGAAGGCCTCTCTTGCTAAGGGAACATTTGACCACACACATGAATGCTTGCTCCCAGAACCTAGAATTTTGGTGCATGTTTCCAATGATATTCCAAAATAGTTGCAGTTTGACTACTTCTAAGCCTGTTTGTTTGTAGATACTCAGTTATACAGCCTCTAATATTTGTATTATTTCCTAATAGTTTATTTGAATTTGGAATAGTACAGCTTTTTCTTTATTTCTTTTTTCTTTTTTTTTTATTTTTAGCTTTTTCTTTTGTTGTTATATTTTCAGAAATGTGTTTTAAAGCTCAGTCTTTGAAATTCTAGAATTTGCTGATTACGGTTGGATTTGGTAGTTCTTAAATGACATTTTGTGTCCTAAGATTAACTCTACATTGATTGTAATAATTTGGTGGACTCTATTTCTGAACCCAGAAAAGCATGCAATAAAAAATTAATTTTTAAGATAAATTTATAAAATATGTAGCTTATTTATCCAACAATCCTTTTCTGAAAGTTTTTTTTCTCTCAACTTTTTATGTTTCTTCATTGTATTTTCTTATTTTTTTATTCTCGCTACAATGCATGCATCTTGGAAAAAATGTTTAAATAGTACAAAAAGATATGATTATACTCCTTGGGGAAAATTGCTCTTAAGAGGGTTTATACATTTTAATTCATGTGGTGGTTATCAGTATATATTTATAGATTAGTTTATCCCCCATTTAGTAATTTATTAGCTTTAAACACTTTGAAAGATGAGGAATTTGAAATATACCTAACTCCTACCTCTTATAACTTCCAGTTTTTCTTATCTATGTCAGTTACGTTCTGTTTTGAAACTGGAATTAAGTCTTTAACTTCATTCTATAATATGACGTTTTTAAAACTGGAAACTAATAAACAGCATTTACAGTGTTATGATCATAAAAATAACACTTACATAGTAGATCTAAGGAGAAACTAATGTACTCCAATATTGTTAAAAATTGCTACTCAAATGTGAGACTCTCATATCTCCAGCAAAATAATTTTTTAAAAAGTTTTTTCTACTTCTGTCTTATTCAACTGATAATGTGGTTGATATTCCATGAAGTTCTTATTCTTGGATTAATTTTTGTTTTGCTTAAAAACCTTTAGTAATTAAATATATATAATGTACTTTCAAAATTTCTTTTGATCTTATGCTTCATTAATAAATTATCTTGATATGGAATATTTCAAAATATATATTTCCCTCAGAACTCTTCATTGTCTTCAATCACATACAGTTATTGTAAAGAATCAACATGATTCTTTTCCTTCATAGATAATTTGACTTTTCTTCTCTAGGAGCTTTTCATCTATTCTCTTTATCTCTGAATTTAAACTTTTCATCAGAATAAGTCTAGGTGTAAGCCTTTTTCTCAAGCATCCTGTTTAGAACTGGATAGAACATTCAGTGTAAAAATATCTGTTTTTTACATTTTCTTCATCTTTTTAAAATGTAAATGTTGAAATACTAGGAGCTATCCCTATTTCAAAACCTCTTCCATATTTTCCATCATTTATTTTCCTTTGGCTTTAAAGATCTCCACTTTGATCTTCAAATACACCTCTTTTATTAATTATCTTAATCACTGAATTTTTTGATGGTGGCAAGTATACTTTAATTTCTAAGAACATTATTATTGCCTCATTGGTACTTTTCTGTAGGTTCTTGTACTCATTCTACAAATGCAATACAATAACCCTTTGGTTCTCTGAAGATGCAGATTTGGATTTTCTTTTGTTTTTTGTTTGTTTGTTTGTTTAAATTTACTTACATTCCTTGTTTTATTTCTATTTTCTCAAAGGTCAGTTTTTCTATTTATTTTGGATCAGTTCTTTTGTCCTCCCAAAATGTTTGGTTGTCCTTATTTCTATTTATGAGCAAATACCTGCATTGCTTCATATAGGCAGGTGACATGGGGTCCTCTGCAACTTTTTTGTTTTGTTTCCTCCATAGACCCCTCATATCTGAATGGGAGGGTTTGCTGTGCTTCTCTGTAGGTGTATAGGGCTGTGTGACAGTCAGACCTCACTATAGGATATGCAATCAGGGAACCACCAGGCAGAAACCCCACAATCATTTGGGTTAGAAGCAGGAAGGCTTTTGCTCTAGGGGTTGGAGCACTTTAGTCCATGATGAAGAAAACCACACCTTTTCTTCCCCTACAGTAGGCCTCTTGCACGCCTTTGAGGATGTCATTTTTTTTTACCTTAAACTACTTTGTTTCTCTTTCAGGCCCAAAACACCTTTTAAAAGACATTTATATGTTTAATACTCCTTGTCTTTTTACATATGTAACTTATTCCACACAACTCCCCAAGTAAGTCAATCTTATGAAATAAATTAAAATGATAAATATGGTGAAATTTAAGGTCTCTTGAATATTAAATTTAGTACATAAACTTAGTAAGTTTCCAACTTAAAATCCCAAGTCTAAACTAATGACTCAGGTAAGTATTTTAAATTGGAATTAAAAAGCTGATGTGTTCTATTGAGCCAAAGTCTCTTAAATAGTAAAAATGCGTAAAATATGAAATACGCAAGGCTCCTTTTCATAAAAATATTATATTTGTTTAGTCATTGACACATTGCTGTTTTTAATTCTAAATTTAATTTTTCTATGCTTACTCACCAGGGGAATAATTTATATCATACTTTCTCAGCCAGTTAAGATTATATGACCAGAAATCTTGGCCCAGACTCCGAATGAGTCCTTATCAGTGACTACAATGAAACATGCTTGGATCCTTTAAGGTTACTGTATCAGTGTCCTTTAAACATATGTATTTGGGAGGATAAGGGTATGAGCTGGACAGGGAAGAGTTTTAAGAATCTTGATCATCCAAGTCTTTGATCTACTCCTTGGTCTAACTCCTGTGAGCACTGATTAAAGTTTGCCTTTCTTTAGCTTTAAGATTAGTGTGTGCCTTTTCTGTCTAACTGTAAACACCTCTGATAAATCCAGCCTCCTTCTCGTGTATTTTCTAGCACTTAAGACTTCATAACTCTTGGAGGATGTTCAAATAATATCCAACTGAGTTCTGGAGAGCTCTCATAACATTGACTATTTTTGTCGCAACGTTCAAGGTCATGCTGTTGACACTTAGAGGCAGAATAAGTGACTGCTGACCCCTAGAGGATATTTTATGCAATAATTGATAATTTTTCTGTATTAATAAGAGCAGTGACATCAAATGGTTGTAATGAATTTGAATGAGAATAATGCAAGTAAAGCGCATAGCCCAGTGCCTAGGATGTCGTAAGCACTCAGTGACTGTTTTCATTTATTATGACTGTGTTAAGTAAAGCACTGTTAACAACAAATGTTCATATTAAGATGAGAGAGGAACTTTTAAGCATGTAGATGATTGGTGTTGCATACCTCCCCTAACTTCCCCTTTGTTTTAAGCAATATTTTTTGAACTTAGTACTACAATAATAATTTAGCTTTGTCGCAGAGTTTCTCAACTTTAGCACATTTGACTTTTCTTGCTGGACGATTCCTTGGTGTGGAGGGCTGTCCCGTGCACTGGAAGTTTAGCAGCATCTCTAGTCCCTGCTCAATAGATATCAATAGCAATCCCCTTCCAGCTGTGACAACTAAAAATATCCCCAGACCTTGCCAAATGTCTCTTGGGGAGGGCAAAATCACCTTCTGGTTGGGAACCACTATTTTAATAGTGATACCAATTTTGTGCATTTTAAAACATTATTTTCCTCTTTGCTTCTCTGAACTCAATTCCTATCTTTGGGGCTTTTTAGCTCACCCTAAAAGCAGTATAGAATATGTCATCACTTCCCTTTTCTCCCAAGCTTGGGGTCTATAGATGAGAATGTAATTGAGGTTAAATTCCACGTTTTATTTAAAGTAGCAACCAACCTGTTGGGAGAGGGGGGAATGTTTCCCATAACCCATCAGATAGCACTCTTTCTTATAAACCTGAGTTTTGCTTCTTAGATTTGTTTCTGGTTAAGAGAATTGCAGATGTATTCCATTGAGGAAAGTGGTATGTTCCCACACTAGTACAAAACATTGTATTCTCCTCATTAATCACATTCAAAGAGCTGTTTCTATTTGTGGTGACTACAAAAATAATGGCTTGCAGGTCATTTATTTATGATAAAGTTAATTTCTTTCTATTGAAATACTGTAGGCTTTTGAGGAAAGAAATCAATTTACTAGAGGTTTCTGACGATCAATAAATATTTAAACTTGAGGTGTAAAACAGCAAATTACTACATGGTAGCTTCAGAGTGTTATTAGCTTTTTATAATCAGCAAATGTTGAATATTGAGGGAATGGATGATTGAACACAAGTAAATGTTAGATTTTATCACATGGAAATTCCGTATTTATAATTATCATACTAAAATCCCATTGGTATAGTTAATAGCTTTTCTAGAAAAGAGAGATGTTACAAAACCATTATGTACCACTGTTAAGAGTGGGGATTTGGGTGAATGAAAGAATTGTTTTAATTACAACCTATCAAAAAAATAATTCTAAGGAATGTTTCTATTGTTAAGTTGTTTATTTTGGATAAGAAGACAGCAGAGATGCTCAACTATATTATTCAGTAAATTGTCATATCAGTTAAAATCAGTATTTTTCTGTTTTTTTCCTCCTTGTTCAAGTCTAAAAAATTACTTTCAAAGAGGTGAAAACATATTTAGACATTTCTGTCATTCGTCTTCTCACGTTCATAAAAAAAAGTTAGCCTCTCTACATGTTCATCCAAGTTAACCAAACCAATTACCATTGCCCTCAGTTACCTTTCACGTACCTTTTTTTCCTAATCGACCTTCCATTTTTTATTTTTTAATTTTCTTAATTGAAGAAATTATTTCAATTTTTTTCCCCCTTCTACCTCCTCCCTTCCCTCTTCCCCCTCCCCTCTGGTAACCACGAGTCTATAGTCCATGTCCATGAGTCTGTTTTGTCCTGTTTCTTTGTTGCTTTTAGGTTTATATCCCACATATAAGTGATGTTATGTGATTTTCAACTTTTTCTATCTGGCCTATCTCACTTAGCATGATTATCTTGTGGTCCATCCATGTTGTTGCAACCTTTCAAGTACTTTTAACCACAGAGTCAAACAATTTCAAACTCTGTGGTACCTGTTAAAACAAACACACAAAAATTTATTCAATGAAAAGCTTCCTATGTTCAAATGGAAAATATATTTGTTTACAATAGCAATTCTACTACAACAGAAGAATTTGACTTCATCCTAGAAACTTCTTAAATTTTGAACCAAGAGATTAAAAGCCACACAGTAAAACCTTATTAACTCAAAACATCTCACGGTAAAAACTGAAATTCTAGTGATTTTTTTTAAGAACTTTTGCTCTTAGAAATTCACATATTAACTTTAACCTAAAAAGTTAAGTAATGACATGTACATAGTAATTTCTAATTTATAGATAGGAACAGCAATGTGCTGCCAAATGTTTAATAAAAATAAATTTCAGTTTATAGTATTTGCCAGTATCCGTGGTGGAAATGCTCACACCATAGCCATTTCAAGCTATAGAGTGACCTCCCTGAACAGAGCTTAAAAGAGATGCTCACTAGCACACCATTAAATGGTAATTCCATTATATAGGTACAATGGACATAAATAACCTCAACAGTATAGATAGTAGCAAAATGTAGTAAAATAATTAGGAAATTAGGAGTTTTAAATTTTACTTCCTTTGTTTATAAGCGTAATTTATTTAGTTGTAAGTTTGATAATTTGTTTCAGCAGTAACTATGACAACTGGTTCTGAAATTTCTAGAATTTTAACCATCAGCCTGGCCAGCTCCACAAACACACTACTGTTTTTTCATTCATATGCAAGTTTTCTTAAAGGTTGATAGTTATTGGAAACACCTATTTCCAGAGTATTTTAAAGTAGTTTCCTTACATTATTAGTGTACACTTCTTCACTTCTGTAGGTCTAGTGCCCAAAACCTGACATATACTAAGTTCTCAATAAATGTTGGGTAACTGGCTTTTCTTAAAAATGTGAAGCCTAAAGGAAGTTCCCTTAGCTCCTGTTGATATTACCTCAAATTACTTCTGAATTAAAAACCCATATAGACGAATAGAGAGGGTCGTAACCTGCATATGAATCCTATGAGGATAAATAACGCCTCTCCCGACTACTAGACCTTTTCCTTACAAGGGTTATGCAAAGTCTTAAGGGGACCCTTGGCTCCAGGAGACCCAACCAACTTGCTTTAACCTTGGATGTTATTTTTTATAATTCTCTCTACCACCAAAAAAGAAAAAAAAAAACTATACATAAAAAAAAAAAAAACATTTTTGGGGCAGCAAAGAGGAAAGGCTAACATGTTTTTTTTTTTTTTTTTATAGGAACAATGTCTGTTTTTACTTCTGCCACCTTCTGAATCTAGTTTGAGTGGAAGGAAACATATCCTTACGCCATGTACTCTTAAACCCACAATAATATGTTTTTTGTTCCCATTCTTATCACAGCCCACTTTTCTAAAACTGTCCTCCCAAAGGTCTCCAAAATCCTTCTTCTTGCTTAATCTGATCCTCTCCATGTAGCTATCCTTAATCGTACCAAATTTTTCCTAGTGTTTGATTCTACTGAGCACCCATTCATTCTTGAAAAATTTTTACTTTTAATCATTCATTTATTCAACAGTTCGTGGCCGAGTTCTCTCTCCAGAGCCAAACATCACTCTGGACCTTGGGAATAAGACAGATGAGGTATTTGTCTCTTGAAGGTTCTATTCTAACTGAGAAAGACAGCAGATAAAACAAAAAAAAAATTAAGAAGAGTGGGTGTTTTCGCAATAGAATGAAGGCTTCTGTAAGGAAGTGACTTTTCTGCTGAGACCTGAAAGAAAAGGAGAAGCCACTCAGTAACCTGAGGTGTAGAGTGTTCCAGGCAAGTACAAAGGTTCTGAGGAAGACTGAGTCCGGTGTTGATTCCAGAACAAAAAGAAAAGTGTAGCTGTGGGAGAAGGCCAGTGGTGGGCATGGCAACACAGAGGTCAGACAGGCAGGCAGGGGCCGGATTCATTGTTCAGCTCCTATAGCTATATTCTTAGGCTCTGCCTAGGGCACCTTTCACTGTCATTCTCTTTGATCAGACCCTGATCCTTCTCTCTACAGTCTGTCCCCAAGCACTTGTCAGTTTCTCCATAAATTGATTACTCCATTAATTAGAATTAATTTCCTTCTCTTCAGTTTTCACATAAAACTAACTCAGTTGACACTTTTATACCTAGTCCTTACGTACTCATCAGTTCTTCTGTCAGCCTGGAAAGTTCTTGACAATAGGGAGCTTATCTTGTTTATCTTCAGTAAAAGCAAAGACTTTCTTGTTGTTTTTCTTTCACTTTCTTTAATTTGGTTTTTGGTTCTTTTACATATAAGTACACAATAAATGACTTTTGTTTGTTTGTTAAATTGAATGAGCAAGCACATTGTTAAAGAAGGTTGCCCTAGCAAAATATGTATATTAAAAAAAAAAAAAAAAAAAAACCTAGTGCTTCAAGTAAAGCCTATAAAGTCAAGTGCTTGAACACAAAAAAAGATATAATCATGACAGGTGGGAGAATATAATGTCTGAGAGCACAAAGTCTAGACCTGGACTTCTGCTAATTACTAACTGTGACCTTAGGCAGGTTACTTACCTTTAGTGCCTTTATATTCTCAACTGAAAAATGGGGATAATTGTGTGTATCCAATAGTGATATTTTTTAGGTTGAATAAATTAATGTCTGTGAAGCACTAGAAAAGAACAGTCAGAACTCCATACCTATCGACTATTCTTTATTTATTGATGGGCTGAAAAACTTTGTTGTGCACATTGATAGTTGTTTATAAATGGAATGTGCTTGACTTTCACTTATGTGTCAAAGGCAGCCTTTGCTTTTTAGCAAATTTTGGAATGCCCCAAAAGTCATTTCATTACAAATAGAATAACCACAGTCAAGAAACTAATGGGTTGACTAAAAGAGTCATTGCCTTACTTAATTAACTTAATTTATGGTTAGAACTACTACTGGCAGCACTGAAGGGAAACAGAAAGCTCACCTTTTTTCTTCTCAGACTATTAGTAAACTCTTCACATGAGACTAACTGCAGTATTTCTAAAGACTGAGCCAGGAGGGGAAAGTGTCTCTTAGAAACTGAGGGAATTAGAAAAGGACAGTCCTTTGCAGGTAAAGCTGAGAAGCTCTGATGCATCTTTGCTGGCCTTGTAACACTTTCTCAGGTGAACAAGAGGTTGATTTTGATTCTCCACACTCAACAACTCCCCCACCCCTGACCTCAACATAACCAATCACATTAATTGATAGATCAACTTGAAATATAAATATCATGATGTAACTAGATGTTGGGAGATTGTCTTAGCATGTGTTTCAGCTCTTTGCATGCATTCAGGAATACCCCAGTTCTCTGAGGATTTAATTAATTTCTTCCAAAAGCTACCAGGAGTATGGCAAATTATTGACTCAGAAGGCAGCTGTATTTTTGTGTTTTAGTAGCCTCAGTAGTTCAGATAAATGGCAGCCACAGGAACTATGATGTCATGTCAGTTCTAGGCTGCTGAATGAAGCATCTTCTACTTTCTGCCCCCTCTGTAAATTTTTTTGAGAGCTGAGGATTGTCAACAATGAGAAACCTTTCTAGAATGCTCAAGTCTCTTGGGAGTATTGCCCCCTGATTTCTAAGAGAGCATAGCTAATGTCAGGAATCATTAAAATGAGCTGAGTAATACCCAGAAAAAATGTGACGCATCTTTCATGGATGAAACCTCGTGACTTATAATGAGCAGGCAGGGGGCAGATATTTTGTTGTTGGTATTTATTGATTATTAAGGTTCTTTGCTGTTTACTGGCTCTTTCAATGTTTTGCCATTTGTTTTATTTATAAAAACATCCTGCTTCTCTATCATTTTACAAAATGACCTCAGATGAAATGGAATAAGCAGATTAGAAACAATGATTTGAGGGCTATGAAATGTCTCTACATGATTTCATTTCTTCTAAAAAAATGCAGTGGTAATTTATGTTTTATTAATCAATGATATCAAAATGAATGCATGTAAAAGAATATTTGTGAGCCTAAAGCCTAAAGTAGATGACGAATGTTCAAAACATGACATTAAAGGAATAAATTCTTAAAATATCTAATTTTTGCATTGGAGACCACAGCTGGCTGTCATTTTAGATTAATAGACTTTTAATGTTTTTTTGTATGCACAGTAGTCATTCATTTATTAAATACAAAAGTTTTACTTTCTGCCTTAAACATCTAGGAATTTTTTAAGATTAAGAAAAATATTTAAAAAGTTATAAATAAAGAAAAATAAATGGAAACAAAATACATATGGAAAACTACAACCAGAAAACACCACCTTATCTATATTAACCAAATAAATATAAAGCAAATGTCCATGTAAATCTTCCTAAAAAGTCTAAAAAGTTGAACATTTCCCAACAGCCTTCAGAAATATTTCTCTATCTCCTTATTCTTTGTAATTACTTCAGGACTTCCTTGCCTCGAGATAATCACTCTTCTGATTTTCATGGTGATAAACTTTTTGCTTTTCTTTATCATTTTATTTTTATCATTCCTCCACACATTTCTACACACTGTAGAACCGTTTTGCCTATTTCTGCACTTTTTCTACAAGTGACACAATACTCTTTGCATACATGCTTTGGAGGCTTGCTTTTTAGCCCCAGTACATATTATATTTTTGAGGTTGATCTGTGATGGTTACATAATATTCCATTGTAGAACTGATATCCTGATTTGTGTATACACTATACTGTTGATGAACATTTGAGCTATTGTTAGTTTTTGCACTAATAGACTCATAGTGCAATAATTAATATTTATAAGATTGAACCTGAGTCACCAAGAAAAAGTACACTTGGATTCCATATATTCAATGTAAGAGTATACAGAAGTAGAGATTATGTACATCAAAATGCAGCTAAATGTAATATTTTTGAGCACTAAAGGGAATAGTTTTAATACTAGAAAATGTGCTTGGAATGTCTTCATGAAAAGATATAATTACCCTCAATAACTACACTGAACGAGGGAGGAGAGGCTAGAAGTTTCATGTTGTCAATAGATTTTCCTATTATTTTATTTTTCTATACAGAAAACAATGGTTGCAAGTTTCAGGAATGCTGTAAGGAGTTGTGATACGATGACAGTTCTTTGAACATGTCAAAATGAAACAATATAAATCTAGTTATCTCAGTCTTAAAGTCATTGTAGAAAATGACACTTTATATGCCATTAATAGCCTGCTGCTGCACAGCAGGTAGAACGTTATGCACAGTGGTACAATGTAAGGAATATACAATAGACCACATACAAAGGTAGAGAAAATACTATTTTAAACATCTAACTGATCCTAAGAGTTAATGTAATGGCAGAAAAGGCAAATAAATCTTGGATACTACTGTAGCATGCAAAGAATTAATAGGTCCTTCATTCATCCATCAAGGATTATGTACCATCTATGTGTCAGACCATAGCGATCCTAAGATGAGTGGATATAGTTTTTGCTCATTTAGTTTTTGCTGTAGACTTAAGGGGAGGAGAGGCAAATTAGATAACTGTTTGCACATACAGAATGATTACAGCTGTGACAAAGGACTGTGCAGTGGACAATGAAGGGATGTTCTCTCCCTGAAAAGATCAGAGAAGGCTTCTGTAAGGAGGAGAGGCTTAAACTGGGTCTTAAAATATGGGTTGGAGTCTACTCAGGGGCCGTCTCACTGCAGAAATTTTTCTGTCATTGCCATCACAAAGACTTATTGAATTAAATGGATGGTGATGATAAAGGAATAGTCAATGAGAAATAAGTAAGCCAATTGGGGAATGTGTAACATAGAATACAGGGCAACAGAAATAATATTTTTAAAGTAGTTACTGTTTACAGGGGATTCATGTGAGCTAGAAACTGTGCTTGACATTTGACATATGTTACCACATGTGTTCCTGGCATCAGCCCCATGAATGGTGTACAGTTATTACCCTCAAACGTGTGACCTGTGCTTTGGAAGCGTTGATTCTTTGCTAGTGCTGAATTGAAATTCTTAATAATTTTGAACAGAGGGTGCCACATTTTCTTTTTGCGTCTCATACCCCACAAATTATGTAGCCAGTTCAGAGTGTCTCCACTTTTTAGTTGCAGAAACTGGGAACCCTTAGAGGAAAGTCACTTGCCATATAGGTCACACAGCTAGTAAGCAGAAGAGCCAGGACTCTGAACTTATTCTTTGTGATGATGACTTCCGCTCTTTTGCCTTCAATTATCAAGATAAATGCATAATGAACGAGAAAAGGAACTACAATTAATCAACCTGGTATACTGAATCAAAAAGAAAAAATACCAGTAGAGGGGAAAAATGGATTGAATGGTGAGTTTAGGAATGAATGAAAGATGCTTATCATCAATGCTACCTTGAGTTAAATGTAGGAATCCTAGTTAAATAATTAGTAAATGGGAAGCTTTTCCTCCATGTAAATGGTGCTTTGAATTCAAAATCACAGTTCAGGGTGGCTGCCCTATGTTGGTCATTCAAGTGCAATTGCATGTTGACCAGCTCTGTTCTTTCTTGGTAATTTATTTTTAAAAAATGGCTAAGAGCAGAGGATTTGTGGTGTTTACAGTTAGAGAAAAGTGGCTAATGGAGGTGGACATGCAACTCCTTCCACAGATGCTATCAGTACTTCTGTGCTCTCTGACTGGATTAGATTAAATACTGCAAATAAATCAACTCATACTTGGACGAAGTTTTACTTTAAGAAATCCTCATTTTCGTTTGGAATATGGTAGTTTTCTCCTCTAACCGTGGTATATACTTCAAACTTTTACTTGTGTTTCTTGTAAATTCAGCAAGTCGAAAGTGATTTTTTTAAAGCACTTTCATAGACCACCCTTCCTTTGAAACAAACTAATAGGTCAAACTTCTATGATATTAAAGAATAGTATTCTAGAACATTCACGATTTGTTTATTTGCTTTGGGATAATGCCTTGAAATATGTTCTTATGTTATTCCAAATCACCTCTGGATTTCAGGGTCCAAGTGACTACAAAAGAGATGCATATTACTTAAAGAACATGTTTTTTTGTAAGTATGTCCATTATATGTTCATCATTAAAATATTATTCTCCTTTGATTTATTTCTTCAGCCTTCAAATATATCAGATGTACTTAAACACTATTTTGTGGAAATATGCACATCTGGAAATACTAAAGTGTACCGGCAATGTTTTTAATGACTATCATGCCTTTCCTCTGCTGAGGGCAGACTTGTAAGATGATGTCTACTAACTTCTTGTGAATGAGCAGGGATCAGCAGGCTAGGGACTCTGAAACTGGGACTGACTGGGGACTGGCAAGGCTGACTTGAGACCTTGGGGCAAGGGGAATTTGTATGATAAGGCCTGAGTGGAGGTTGAATGAAAATTGAGGACAGATCAGAAGTGCCAAATGCAGACAGAGAGTTAGGACTGGATCCAAAAAAGAAGAGCTGCCTGTGGGGAACTGGTGAGATGGCAGCCAGTTCGAGGAGGATGAACTGGAAAGGCCCAAGACACCTGGAGACAGGGCATGTCATGACATCCTCCACTCAACAGTCTATGGGTATTAAAAATGGTCAAATGCTAGGTTTCCTGGTATAAATTCAAAAGGCATAAGAATTCAAGGTGCAAAGACTGAACAATGAACAATAATGAAACCTGAAGAGAAAGGAGAATCGACATTACCCTAAAGCAGTAGTTTTTTTTTTCTTTTTCTTTTTTTTCTCTCTCTCTCTTTTTTTTTAAATCTCAGCGCACATTAGAATAACCTAGGGAGCTTTTAAAAATCCACATGCCTAAGTTGATCCCAGACCAATTAAGTCAGAATCTCAGGGGGTGGGATTCAGGCTCAGCTTAACTTAAAAGTTCCCCAGTGATTCTACTTGGCAGCAAGGCTGAAAGCCACTGGTTTCAAGCAAATGGCAGTGTTTACATGTTTCCCAATTTATCCACTTATGTAGCATAGGCATCATAATTCACAGATTAGCCACAATTATACTTAATTATACAGTTGACCCTTGTACAACACGGGTTTGAACTGTGCGGGTCCACTTATACATGGATTTTTTTCAGTAGCTACTGTAAATTGTATTATTTCTTTCTTGTGATTTTCTTAATATTTTCTTTTCCCTAGTTTTCTCCATTGCAAGAATACACCATATACTACGTATAACATACAAAATACTTGTTAACTGTTTATGTTATTGATAAGGCTTCCGGTCAACAGTAGTGTATTCAGTTTGGGGAGAGTCAAAAGTTGCACGTGAATTTTTAGCTGCGTGCGGGGTTGGTGCCTCCAGCCATCATGTTGTTTAAGTTCTTCTGAGGAAAGTACTAAGCAGTTTTAAAACATGAATTTTAAAACACGAACAAGACTCCCACTTGTAATATATTTCGAAGATTCTCTAACAATAAAAGAAATAGTCTCAAGATTTTATTCTCAAAAAAGCAAATGATAAATTATGGCTGTAGTGTTTTTAAAATGTGGTTGTGAGGTGATGAGTGTGTTAATTAGATGGGAGAATCTTTTCAAAATGTATATATACATATATCAAATCACCATGATGTGCCCTTTAAATATCTTACGATTTTATGTCAGTTCTACCTTAATAAAGCTGGAAAAGTTTTTAAAGACTTAGAGATTCTTTTTCAAGGTAACACAAATCATAAAAATCACATTCATTACTAAATACTTAAAATGTTTGGCAGACTTCACATAGGTACGTATTATATAATCAAACACAAATGCAGCAAGATCTCAGACATGTTCCTCTGAGAATTTACTGTGTCAACAAGTTTTAATTCAAGTAAAAATCAGGTGAAAATTCAGTTAACCAAGCAAGTACCAGTTAGTCTGATCATTTTTTTAACCTGAATTAATTGTGGATGTCCTAGAGATGATAATTGGTAGCTCTAACTGATTTGGACTAGTACATAAAGGCTTTTCCTCCAACATGTTTAATAGATTAACGGTTTTACAACTGGTAGGTCCTGGTAAGACCAAGTCATTGTCTTCTCTTGAGAGTGACCAGCTGAACAGCCTCTCTTTGCACTGAAGATACTGAGGCTCATGCCTATCAAGTAACCTAACCAGTTCATTAGTGGCAGTAGAGCCAGGACTAACTCAGTCTCCTAACTCTAGGTCTAGTGTACTTTTCCCTTTACTGAATGTACTTCTGGGTATTACCGGACTGTGGGCCAGGTCTCATGACTTTAAAAGCAGTAAGAGATCATGTTCATGATGGTAGACATGAAAGCTGACACTAGCAGGGTGGACAAGCCATAGCTCTACCCTCTTTTATGAGAAGGCAAACATGATAAATACGTCAAGAAATAAGGGACCTTCGACTGTTGCCACATGCTGTAAAAAAAATTAAAGAGGGAAACATGATGGAGAGCAGTTTCCACCTGGAGCCCAGAGGTCCAGGCTTCTGAGAGATGAGTTTTGAAGTGAGACCTGAACATTGTAAAGCGGAGGTGCCATGCAAGTGTCTATAGGGAAGCATTCCAAGCAGATGGAAGAGCATGTGCAGAGGCCCTGACACAGGAACGCACTTGGCATGGCATGGGGCCAGAGGGAAGGCCAGATGTGGCCGCAGTGAAGTGATGACAGGACAGAGTGAGGGGACGTGAAGTCAGAGATGTGGCCAGGAGCCAGCTCTCACCAGACCTTGCGGGCCATAGCTATTTCAGTTGCAGTGAGAAACTATTAGAGGATTTTAAACAGCAGAGTGATAGAAGCGAATTCATGCTTTAAGACAGACCACGTTGGCTGTTCTACAGCAACTGGACAGTGGCCATGAGATGAGTTAGGGGCTGTTGCTAAGGAGGTCATGAGAGAGGTGACAGAGGCTGGCTGCCAGAGTGGACAGGACTTGCTGATGTGTTTTGGTCTGGATTCCAGGGGCTTGGGGTACGATTCACTATTGTGTGCAAGACTGAGGTGTGCAAGGAGAATCAGGAGTTCCTTTGGAAGCATGTAAGGTGTGAGCAGCCTATCACCTGTTTATTACATGCATGAGCCTAGAGCTCAGTGACCTAGAACATTTAGGACAACCTCACAGAAACAAATTATTCCCTTGGCACAGGCAAGGAATGAAAATTACAGGAGGAAAACACTTAAGATGGCAGGATGCAGAGGGCTGGTGGGTATCTCAATAACGGTGTAAAACCCCAACCCTTTATATACCCTCCTTAGTCTCCAGCACACACCTCATAGTGCATCATTCAGTGGTATTTGTACTAACGGGAAGTATCGATATTTTAAACATAATACATTGAATGACATAGATTCATTCAAATACCATAGGAAGGAATCAGCAGTTTTTCTTTTATACTTAACTCTAGAAAGACATTTAACAATATAGAGTCTTCCTTTGTTAATTGCAGGTTGCATGTACCAAAAAATTGCATGCTGTGCCTTTCAGGGTCAAATTTACTAAGGAACAGATCCACAGCAGGAATAAAGAGGTCAAGGGAACCCCCAAAACACCCTCTCCTCCTCCTTGTTTTCCTAGAATGGTTCCAGTGGCAACTCTGACCTAGATAAAATTACTGTGGTTCTTCATTAATAATGGTACTCAAAGTTGTTTTCAAGTTCGTCATATCCAATGATGGGGAAAAGGGGACAGTGGAGGAGAGAGTTTCTTTCAGTTCTCACATTTGGTTGGTTGTGATGTTTAAAATTCACATGTTGTCTCAAAAAGCAAGTTGTTCAGCCAGTGAAAGTTCCTGACAATGATAAAGCTCATGGTTTATTCCAACAAACAAACAAACAAACAAACAAACAAACAAACAAACGAAGCCAGTTATTTTATCAAGGAGAGAAGAGGGCAAAAGCTAACTGAGTTCCCTTTTCAATGCTAAAATGTTTATGAAATAAAAAGAGGGGGCTTCATTTATTTCAGTGGCTCTGATTCAAATAATTCTCCTCTCATCCTCCGCTAGATAAACTGGGGTGCAAATTTGAGAGTAGGGTAAAAAATCCAAGGAAGACAATGAAAAGAACTATTCCGGTTAAATAATATGAATTTGGGACAAAATCGCTTTGCCCTTTCTCATATTCTTCTCCATCAATAACCAATAGTTCTGTTGAAATTGTCACATGAAATTAAAAAAAATTACTAGTGACATATTAGGTAGAAAAAAACTCAATTTTTGTTTTGTTTGGGTTTTTTGTTGTTGTTGTTGCTTTTTACTATGTATTTGAAATTGTTTCCTGTTTTTGTTTCTTGAGAAAACCATGTGTTTGGCTGTTATTTACCAAAAACACGTGTGAGGCTTTGACTGTACACACGTGCTGGAGTTTTGTTTTACTGTTATGATTCATTGTCTGGCTAATGCATGCCTTAATTCTCCACACTCGTACACATTTCATGGCCTTTTATAATCAAAGATGACACTCTTGGTGGCGTAAGACCTAAACTGGGGTGTGATCAAGGGAACTTTTTCACAATCCTTGCTGGTTAGATAAACAGTCTGGACTTTAAAGTCTGGAGTAGCCACTTGAAATATGCAACCTCCAAAATTCTACATTTTTTTTTTGTCTCTTGGCAACATAACATATTTATATTTTAGCCACCACCTCCTCATCCAGAAAGGTCTGCTGCTGTTTGAAAGTTTAAAACAACAAATGGGACAGTTGCCTCCCATTTGGTGAACGGCTGAAGCTGTTCTCCCTGCTTTTTGTTTATGGAGGCAGATAACACAATTCTGAATGTAAATACAAGAATCAAAAGAACCCTTCTTTTGGCAGTTTAGTGAGCATACATCTTTACTTATAAAACCAGCACTCCAGGAATTGTCTCGTTATAATGTCAGTCTCATTAAGCCTTTCTCACAGTTTAACAGAGACAATTTGGGGGTTGAGTGGTGGTATGGTAGAAGGGAATTAGAAACAAGCAAAGGCAAAATATTCAGTGTAACCAGCAGGGTACTGCAGAAACCTCAGGTCTTTCCATGTGAAATCTGATGCCCAGCTACACCAGGGCCCTCTGCGGGCTCCTCCTATAGAGAATCACAGCATAACCAGGCACTTGGCAGAGCTCCCAAGGGCTTCTTCTGAGATGGTCCAAACGCACAGTGGTCAAGTTCTTTCATCCCACACCCCTATGCTTCTCCAGTTCCCTCTCCCACTTTTAGACAACCTGAAGTAAATCTAGATATAATTTGAATTTCACATCGTGTCGTCTTGGGTTATAATTTAAAGTCCTTCACATCGACAGCCCTGGTATAAAGGGCACCTTCAAGTTTCTCAAACTCAGCCCTGTTGACGTATGGAGCTGGAAAACTAACGTTTATTTGGCATCTCTGACGTGCCAGATGGGGATGAGATGTTTTATGTAATCCTGACAATTATCTTTTGAAGTCTTATCTCCTTTGTATAAATCAGGAACCCAAGGGATGGCAAGGACATGTGGTGTTTTTGTTTTGTTTTTTATTATTTTCCAATACTCAACAATGAAAGTGCATTCTAAGAGAGAAATTATACCTCAGAAAAAAACACCCAGAAAATATGTTATTTTAATATACTTATTTTATAATATGGCTATGTATTTTAGACATCCTCTAAGTTATAAATAGTTATAAATTTGCCAAAAGCATGAAAAGGCAAAAACATCACTATTAGATGTTGACTTACCCACCTAAATTGTTGTCCTCTCCTTTTCTACTCTTAACACTGTAAAAGTGACCCAGTTGTTTTGTATTTGCCATTTCTTCCAGTATCTGGTATGATAAACTGTCTTGCATCTAAAATTCATCATTTCCTGTGTGTACCTCCTTTATTCCCTTTCCTGTTCTTTCAGCATTCCACTTGTCACTGATGCTTGCATTTCTTCCTTAATCTTTCTTCTTCAGCTTTCCTCTTCATGTTTTTCCCAGGAACCTCAAGAAAATAGCACTCAATCCCATTTGAAAGCAAGAAAAAATTCTAATTAATGCATGAAACAAGAGATATGCCTGTAATAAGAAAATACTGTTGTTTAGTATTTGAGACTTTATAGGACCTGGAGAAGGCTTTGGAATACTGTGTTTTTCATTCAGTTTCCAACCTTGTCCTCCTCCTTTTCAAATCTCAGTTGTTTTATTTATTTATTTTTTGCCTGAAATCAACATTAGCCAACATTTTTCTGTTGTAAATATATTTTAGTGACATTTTAAATTAATGTGGGCTAGATTTGGAAAGCTAGTAATCATATGTCATTGTCAGAAAAGAAACTATGCTTCAAATTGAAAACTGGTGTCCAAATATAATTTTTCAAAAATTTCAGAACATTTCTCTCAAATAAATATAGAATAAATGTGTGCTAAAGATTTTTTAACAATTCACCGAGGGAACCAGGATGATAAAGCAGTTTAAAAGATTATGGGAGAGATAGAAGTATTTATAGTTATTGAAAGAATAAATACTGGGCTAAGATTGTTAAATTAGATCCAGAGCTGGTTAATGCTCTACTGAGCATAAAAAAATAATTTTGGGTGAGATCTTTTATATAAGACAGAAATCACTAGCATTTCTGCTGGATGAATTAATTGCTACTGGACAAATTTACTTGCATTTCTATCAGTTTTATACCCTTCACAGAGGTATAAAACACCCTAATCCATAGTAAATAGTGAGTTTAACAAAGGTTTCTAATTTCCCTGGAGACTTAGAGAATCTTTGGTTATCTGTTAGGTACTTTAGAAAACTTTTTTTGAGGTTGAAAAGTAATATAAACCTATTGTAGAAAGTTCAAAAAACATTAAATATTTTAAAAGGAGAGAAAAAAAAAAACAGGCTTAAACCACTACCCAGATGCAGCCACTATAGAATTTGTTTTCTTACCAGTTTTTTTCTAAATATTTTTAACAATAGTTATTGTGAAAACAAAAATTGGCAGACTACATTTCTTTCACTTACTCTCATATATCTTATGTTATATAATGAAATAACCCATAAACATTTTAATAACTATATAATGAATTGGGATTTTTTGTATCATGATTCTTTTTGGTATTTTTCCTAATTCTAAAAATTGTCATGTATTATTTTTTTCAGAATACGAGAAAGCATAGATATATAATATAATGATCAATGGTGTAGGTATGACCTAGTTTAAGAGATAAAATATGACTCAGAGTTGTCACCTCCCCCCCATTAACCCTCTCAAGCGTACTCCTATCCAGATTGAACCATTGTCCTATGTTTAGTACTCATTTTCATATTTATCTTTATACACGTATCAGTACATAAAGTATGTAGCATTTTTGCACATTTTCAAACTATACAAATTGTGTCATAGATTTTTAAGGTATTAAGATTCTGCAACTTGCCTTTTTTTCTACCAACACGGTGTTTGTAGAGACTTATCCAAGTCTGTACTTACTTAGAAACTGTTCACTTTCATTGCTGAATAGTGTCTCAGACTTTGTTCATTCACTCCCCTGTTGATATACATTGAGGTCATTTCCAGTTTTTTCCTATAACCCCCAGTGTTGCTAGGGACATTCTGTACCTACATCCTCCATGTGCTCATGTACGTGTTGAGGAATGGAAAGTCCATCAAAGGGGACACACATCTACAACTTCATGACATTCTGCTAAGTCTGTAACATGGCCGTACCAGTTATATTCCCACCAACAATGCAAGAAAGTCTAGTTGCTCTGCCTTAGGAGTCAGCAAACCTTTTTTGTGAAGGACCAGATAGAAAATAGTTAAATGAGCTACATGGTCCCTGTAACAACTATTTGCTGTTTTAGCGAAAAAGAAGCCAGAGATGACTCAGAAATGAATGAGCATGACTGTGTTCTAGTAAACTTTTACTTAAGGACACTGAACTTTGACATTCCTATCATAAGTTGCATGTGTCACAAAACGCAATTCTCCTTTTGATTTTTTTTCCCCTCAACCATTTAGAAATGTAAAACACATTTTTAGCTTTCAGGCTGTGCAAAATGGATGACTGGTTAGATATGGCCTGTGGGTCCCACTTTGCTGACCCTGCTTAACAGTCTCACCAAGATCTTGTATTTTCAGGTATCTTCAATTTTTTCACTCTACTGGGTGTAAAATTGTAAATTGTGATTTTAATTCATATTTTTTTATTAGTACTGAGTCAGGCATTTTATCATGTTTATTGGTCATTAGGATTTTCTCTTCCATGATATACCTATTCATGTTTTTTTTTCCCCTTATCCCTTTAGATTGTTGGCCTTTTGTTTCTTGACTTGTAGGCATTCTTCCTGTTTTCCAGCTAATAATTCTTTGTTACATGTTTGCAATGTTCTCAGAGAATTATAGTTATCATTTCACTTGATAAAGATATTTTGATAAAAAAAAATTTAATTAAAGTGAACTTAATGGAAGTAATATTTACTTCTGTGGAAAAAAATTATATCTTCAAACACATTGTGAAAGGTGACCACAAAAGAAAGTTATCACTTTCTTGTATGTGAAAGAGGAAATATTTTTGGGGGGTGGGAATAGAAGAATATTCTTTTATTCCCAACTCTTTTTCAGTCCAGTAGTTTCCTTGAATGCTAGCAGCTTGTCAGCTGTGCAACCTGTTGTCTTAAAGTGAAGAACAAATCTTTAAGCACTGCTGTGGCCAGCGCTTGTAAGGCCTGCATCTGATATTAATGAAACCTTACTGTGCTTGCACGAGTTTGCAGGCATCTATCTCTCTCCCAAGCTGGCTGACGTCATTCAGAGTAGAAAAAGACCCTCCCACTTGCGTTTGGTTGGTAATTGACTTTGATGGGCTCCTGGGCCTGCTTAAGAGGTCCTGGAACGGAGAGAATTGTTGCAATCTAAAGAACTTTAGAAAGTCACACTGGCTCAGACTGCACACCCCAAGCCAGCCAGGAAGAGGAAAATAGTTGATATGCTGGTCAGCGAAACAAGACTTGGCCTTTTTGCTGAGTTCTTGCTCCTGTGAAGGCTGTTCCCTCTGCAGAGCTGGGCCCACTTGGAACTGGGCTGGCATGCTTGACAGACATCTCATGTCTCCTCAGACTAAGTTTATGATTCCTGGGGTAAGCATACGGGCAAGGAGGCAGGCCAGATGCATGGTGTGGTTTCCAGAAAACAGGGATGTACTGAATTGTTAATGAACTCGAGCTAAAGTCACGTTAGTTGCTTTACTTTTTAAGTTTTTCTGACCTTACCAGCAATGCTGTCATTCACAATGTTATTACATAAATGTTCAGGTGTTTTCAGCAAGTAAAACCATCTCTGGTTTTAAAATGTGATCAATTTAGTAGCTGGAGAGAGAGGGGGACAATAGTCAAAGAGTGGAGAATGAAAATGCTTTTTCCAGCTGTACACAGTCCCTTGTTGCATTTGGATCAAGCTGACGGCCTAGCCACTGAACTCTTCTGTTTCTAGAGCTTTCTGTGTAAATTAGGATGATTTGACTCCCTCTGTAGCTGCATATTAAGATTTGATTGCTGTTTATCATGTTAACTATTTTTTTTTTAATTTAATGAAATACAGAAATGTAACAGAGCTTTGCAACACAGTAATGGGATCTTTGGGAGTTTGGATTTGGTTTGGAACTTTTAAAGATAATATCATTATTGGTGCCCTTCTGTGGAAGAAAGACTTTGGAGAAAAAAATAACCTAGAACCTAAATGTAAACCATCGCCTATAAAAATTGTAAGGTTAGAAATATCTGTGCTGATAGGATACAGAAATATTTTTTAAAACAATAAAGTATAGCTTGTTTAGAAATTTTGTTTTGTTTCTAGTTGTTCCACCCTACACTTTTAGTTTAACAGAAAAAAAAACTACTTGCTAAGAAAAATCTGTGCATGGTGATCATTTGTTCTATGTTGTATCATATAGGATGATCAGTAAACTTTTATTACATATCATTTTAAATTTTCTAAAAATAGAATTTTCCTTGCTTGTGCTGGCCTCCATTAAATTTTGTATATCACGGTTATATTTGCTTCAGCTGTGGGCAGGCTGGCAGTGTATATCCAGAAATTGTTCAATGCTTGTTTATTTTGAAGGATATCTGGAATCTTCATTTTTCATAAACTTGCCTCCTTTCTAGAAACATTACCAGCCACAAAGTAGCTGCTATACATTGTTTCCAGAATTCCATTATGAATTAGGAAAGTGTGTAATCCAAAACCCAATTGCCAAGTAAACATTGCACAGGTCATTTTGAATATTTTCGTCCATTGAATTCGGCACAAAAATGTCACCGTTATTTAATTGAACTATCAGTCTATATTATTCTAAAATAGCTATTTGATAATTTATCCTACAGTTAATCTCAGTTGTATCTTGAAATATTATGGGGAATCTGGACAGGGATGTTTATCCTTTTAATCTGCCTCCTCTATCTCAGTCCTAGATTTTTATTTCCTATGACCTTGTCACTTCTCGTTTTAACTAACACCTGTGTTTTGATTAGGGCGGCTAAGTGCATGGATTCTTATAAACTGAGTCTTTATGAAGACTTTATTCTGTTCCCACATAACATTTTCTTCTAGCATTCTCAGAGTTCCCCAATAATGACAGAAACTTTTCTTTTGATTTTGACAATTGCATAAATGAAGGGAACTTTTTTTAAAGTACGTATTTATATGTGTATGTATAGATATTACAAAATAACTTTTTAGAATGTTGAATAAACTGTGGTCTTTATTATTTTTAAATCCCGTACAATTTCAGTTTTAATACCAGATGTATTTTTTAAAGTCACTATGACCCTCCAATGCATGAAAGCATTTAGAAATCATACATTTTATTCTCATCTTGCATTAAAATGAGTAAACCAATGCAATTTGTTGTAATTTTTCTCTGATAAAAGCAAAAACATATGACTCTGACTAGTATTAAGTATGCTTTTTACCTTTTTATGATTTCTGATATCATTGTGCTGTAAGTTTCTTGAATATAATATCCTTTATGAGTTCAATTGAGTGCGAATATTCGTAAATGAAGGTGGCCACTCCCTCTATCTCCTTTCCTCCCTTCCTCCAAATTATCTTCCCAATTTATGCAGGTTTTTCTATTAGTATGCTAACTATAATTTCTATTTTTTTTTCTGACTGATTAAAAGCACAAAAACAAAAATATGCTTTCAGTTAGACTTGACTGAATACTACACCATCCCCTTAATAACTGTGTGATTTGGCAAGTGCTATCTTCACAGAGCCTCAGTTCCATCATCTGTAAAATTAGGAATAATAGTATCAGTGTTTGAAAGTATTTGTGAGAATATTCATCACACTGCATATAGACCACTTAGCATAGTACTTGCAGGTGAATCACATACATACTTACATTTTCTGCAGTGACTAATGATAAAAAACAAAACAAAACAAAACAAAAAAACTTAGCTCTGAGATCCTAAACTATGATATCTAGGAGAGGCAGCCAGGGAAAGTTCTGAGTTGTTTTTGATTTACACATTGGAAGAAATACAGAAAGACTAAATAACAACCTGTGAAGTTGGACTTCTAATTGTATATCTGCAGATGTTGTGTCTGAAACTATATGCAAGTATTCACCTCTGTGTATATGACCATCTTCTAGCTCAGCAAATTCTCCAAGTGGCCCTCAATTCCCAATAGTAAAGAACTAGAGCTTCTGAATGGGAATAACCCGGAGAAAACAAAAAAGATGATAGAGGTTAAATATTCTAAGAAGTCTAGAAATTTTTGAATTATTATTCTTCCTTTCTCTTTACCTTTATATTGCCAAAGCAGTTCAGAAAGAAAAAAAAGAGAGAGAGAGAGAGAGAGAGAGAGAGAGAGAGAACGTTAACATGTGCCAGTGTTTTCCCATATTATAAAACAAATAACAGCCTAAGACTACAGGTTTCTGCATAATTTTTCAGGGATCATTTGTATTAAACGGAAGGGAGTATAATGTAAGAAAGACCTGGTGGCTGATATATGTACACTGGGATGCTTTAGAGTATGGGCACAGATGCTGACTTTATCAGCTGGAGATGCCGCAATGTTCGATGTCACCTTGCTCCATAAAACAATCATTCTGTGAAAATAAAAATTTTTTGTGATTCCAACAGAGATTTGCCAAGTGATTTTTATTGTTAAAATTGAAAAAAAAAACTTAAAAGAGAGCTTTACATGTGAAAGTAATTATTTAAAGTTATTAGTATTAAAGATAGAAAAAAAAAACAAAGCAAATATCTACCAAAAAATAGAAGAAATATTAAAGGAAATATGTAGGAACACCACATTCTCATCCCTTTGATCAAATATTTTTATTCCGGCAAATTGCATTCCAAATCTTTTTCCACAGGCATACATATTTTTATAGTTGTAACTATGGCATGCAGAATATTCTAGAATCTATCTTTTTCCTTCAATTATATTTTGAGATCACATTTTAATCACAATGATATAGCATTGTATGGATTTACCATAGTCTGTCCAAATAAAATGGTCATTTATTGTTTGACTTTTAGTTCATTTCACAATTCTGTCTTTGTAGATAAGTAAATCTGTCGTAACAATTTTGAGCATATGGTTTTGGGCTCTGTTAAATAACTTCTTTGAAATACATTCGCAGATATGAAATTATTTGCACAGTGAGTGGGTTTGAATGTTCTTATATCCCTGGCTGTTTTTTTCCATAACAATTTTTTTTGCAAAAATGATCATACCAGTTGACAATGCAACATAATATTCCTAAGGTGCCAAATGCACCACACAATGTACCCCTCAATAAGTATCAATAATTGCTTTAAAATGTAAGTAATTATACAACACTGCTTTAATTTCTATTTAGATTACTAGCAAAGTGAATATTTATTTGAATATTTGTATATTCTTTGTGTCTCTGTGTAAATTATTTTTTTAGGTTTCCTGTGTTTAGATTCCAATTACTTTTATTTGTTGGACACTAAGAGTAGCTCATAATAAATTAAGAATTAGCTGTTAGACAGTTTTCCCCTATCTAGTCCCACCTATCAAAATATTTCCTTTCATAAAATCTGATCTTACATCTATATTGCAACACCCTGCTGACATCAGCAAAAGGTACTTGTGTGAGGCAATAGAGTATTAATTTGATAGAAATGGATACTAGACCAGTTAAAAAATGAAGCCTTAATTTTGGAAAGTAGAACAAAAAGCTTTCAGCCTTAATCAGATATCTGACTCTTGTTCTGCAGAGTGATAATAACAGTTATGCAATAAGAAAAAGACCACACTTGAATCAAGCTATAGTTAACATGAGAAGTGATTCTGTGTCACCTTTAGGTGCAGAGATTTTGCATCATCTAGGACAGCATGAGCCATTAGATCATCAGGTGTTTATTGATTCAGTGCATTCAGAGCCTACACCCTAATTGGTTCCTGTGGGGCTCCCCCTGCCAGTGGTCATTCAAGGGGCCACTCTTTTCATATATTCTATCTTGGTATGGGACTTGCTGTCATTTTTGAACTTAATGTACTATTATTTGTTGTCCATATAAGCAGTATTTGACTACCTTCATACTTTGGTCAAATTATATATTTTTACTATCTGTTAGTGGCGTTTTAGACATCAGAGAAGAGAACAATCTGACACCTTAAATCATATCTAAGATCTTTATTTATACTATCAACACATAAAATAGATATGCCACAGTTGAGATACAAGTGCCTCCTTTACAAAGATTATTTTGTCCTATCCTGTGTTCCTAATCTTAGTTACTCACAGAGAGAAAGTGGCTTTGATCTGAGAACATGATCGGATGGACAGAGCTTACTGTACTGAAAGAAGATTTTTTCTTGATTGTAGCTCTAGTTTCTTTGTTTAAGGAACAGCTGACTAACATCTCTAGGCTTGTTTTAGCACCTATAAAATGAAAGTAATAATTCTTATCTCTCCATGGGCGGTCATAAAATACCATAGGGGGTGATGCAAAGTACTGAAAGCATCTCAGAATAGCCATTATAGTTTTGTCTTTTTTGAAGTTCTAGCAATTGCTTGAAGAATTTGCCTTTAATATTAAATGTATTGAATCAAGCTTTTAAACTTCGTATGTTGTTTTCTTTTTTCCCCTTTTCCTTTTTCTTTTTTCTTTTTTTTTTCCTTTTAGGCCTGTCCTATCTTGGCACCAGCATAGGTATTTTTATAGCATGAAACCTGATAAGCCTGAGATCTTTCCTGTGGGTCCAAGTTTATGACCATTTTTGTGAGTTACTTTAGTAAGGTTTAATGTTCAATAAAAACGCAAGCTTGGAACTTTTCAAGGTTAAGTTCCACAGCACCAGGTTTTCACATCACAGCTCAGCTTCCAAGGCTTTTTCAGTGCAAAAAGTACATTTATATTGTCTTCTATATTTACCCATGTAGTCATCTTAACCAGTGCTTTTTAATTCTTAACGTAGATTCAAATTATTATTTAATGTCCTTTCATTTCAGACTGAAGGCCTGTTCTCAGTGTTTAGTGACAAATTTTTTGTTTTGGGTAATGTTTCAGCTTCTTCATTTTTGAAGGATAGTTTTGCTGGATATAGAAATTGCATTGAGGGTTTTTAATGACAACTTAGCTGTCATTCATCTTATTCAGGACCCCTGGTATATTATGTGTTGTTTCTCTTTCTTGATATGAGATGCTTTTGTTGCTTTTCGACAGTCTGAGTTCGATGTTTCTGGGTACAGATCTCTTTGAGTTTCTCTTACTTAAACTTCACTGAATTTCTTAATATTTTTCTATAACTTTGATATTCCTTCAGATATTCTTCTTTCCTCTCTGTTTTCTCTCTTTCCAGGACTTCCATTGTGTTTATGTTGGAATGCTTGATGGTGTCCCACAGGTCTCAAGATTCTATTCATTTTTCAGTGGACTTTCACATTAGGCTGTGAATAATTAATGCCAATTTGATTTTTGGATGTTTTTTTAAGAGGGACTGATATATGCACCCAAATACAAAAGTATGAAAAAGAAGTTTCCTCATTATATTGCCCAAAATATTTACCACCATGACATAATATGTTGTGAGTACTACCCAGGCAAAGTTAAATGTGATCTCTGCTTTGAAGAAATCACCATTGATTTAGATAACATAACAAGCTAAAAATATATGTATGCAACTGTACACATACTCAGGAATAAAGAACCACAAATCTCTATATTCCCAGACAGCATAAGTATTTAGAGAATTCCCAGGGTAAAATATTAGTTGAAAGTTTAGAAATTGTGGAATTAAGTTCAATTTAACAACAGTTAAAGAATAGGTTTAAGTAATAGGCCAATTGTCTCTTTAATATGATTTAGTTCAATTATGTATGTTTTTCGCTGTAGCTAGAGTGTGGAGGTCCAAGATGACTATGTGGCTGCATTTGAGCTCAGTAAAAGTTGTATTTTAAAGAGAGTTCCAAGCTGTACCCTCTTTTTTGTATTTCTTAGGAAGGGTAGGAATTCACAGGCCATTGTAGGAAGTGTGACCGGATTCACGGTTCCCAGGAGAGCCATCAGTTAACTACTTTGTATAACTTTTGAGAGATATGGTGATGTAACTGGAACAACTAATTGGTGGAGATGCTGAAAGCTGTTTGTTTAAAGAGTCCCAAAAAGAACAATCATCATTGAACTTAGTTAGTAAAGCTACTTAAGCTAATCAGAAATAGTTTGCGAGAATAATAAAGGGCCTCTGTTGCTGATGCAGTATCTATTTTGGGGTTGAGAAAATGTGTATTTGTTTAATTTCTGCAACTAAGTCAGAGTGTCTGCCCTCTCTGGGACTATTTTTCATTTTAGCAGCATAAGCTTGGCCCTCATGATGCCATTCAAATTGAAGACATTATGCTAAGTGAAATCAACCAGTCACAAAAGGACAAACACTGTACGATTCCATGTATATGAGGTACCTGGAATAGGCAAATTCGTAGAGACAGAAAGTAGAATGGTGGTTGCCAGGAGCTGGAGGAGGGAGGAAAAATGGGGAGTTGGTGTTTAAAGGGTACAGAATTTCCATTTGGAATGATGAAAAAGTTCTGGAGACAGATGGTGGCGAAGGTTGCACAACAGTGTGAATATACTTAACGCCACTGAACTTAAAATGGCTAAAACAGCAAATTTTATGTATGTTTTACCACAATTTAAAAAACAAATTAGTGGGCATGTATGCTGCATGAGGTCAAATGCTTAATATGTATGATCTGATTTAATCCTCATAGCAACCCAGTGAAGTGGGCACATTATTATCTCTGTTTTACTGATGAAGAATGTGAGCAGAGTCAGGATGTCGTTAGTCTAGGGCCATACAGGCATCCGTGGCATAAGTGGGGATTGTAGGCCAGTGAACGGCTTTGCATGTACATCCAAAGACCTGCCTTTTTCCTTTTTCCTCTGATAATTGCATAGCCTTCCTTTAGGAACAGGGACTTGGGCTCCTGTGGCTCCTCCTTGACCTTTGAGCTCTGTGTACCACATCAGAAGGCAAGGCCTCCCACCAACACTCCAGTAGCCAACAGACCTTGCCAGCCTTCTGGAAGCAAAATTAAAGGCCAGCTGTGTACTCACCTCTGTGCAGAGTTCGTGAAAATCTCTCAGGAGACCTGCTATGAAGAGCATCTCAAAATTAACTCATGCTTTAAAATTCTTGTTAACCATCGCTAAACAAGCCACTTTTATTAAAATATTTTTTCATCTTGTCGAATGGTCCATTAGAAATAAAAAGTGAGCTATTTTCCCCTTATCATTATGTCTCAGCTACTTTTCAGAAAAGCAAGAGCCCAGACTCATTCCCACAAAGGAATATATGTGAAAGCTAAGTAAAGGTATTTTTGCATATATATCATGTTTTCTTTCTTTTTCTTTTTCTTTGCTGAAATCTGTGTTTATACTCAGATTTCACATAAAGTTTTTTCATTTGTTTGCTTTTTGTTTTGTTTTGATACATTTGTTTTGCAATTACAGACTTTGGACCAAGTAAATACTATATCCCAACAACCTATTGGGTTACAGATTAGAAGACAATTCTGTGATAAAACAAAGTTCATATCTTTCCTTTATGTTTTTTAATTGGACAAAATGATGAATTTGAAACATCCCAAAACTGCAACATCCAAAAATTTCAGTGTCTTTCAAAATCTTGTTGAGATCACATGTTAGTCCATTGTTCCTATTTTCCACCTTTTTTATTCTACCATAGGAAACCAGATGGCCTATACCAGCTGAGAGAAATCCTTTCCAACCCAGCGTGTTTGCATGATTTTCTCTCTGACCTTCATCTGGAAGAGAGGAAACAGAATAAGGCAACTTAATGAATTAAAGCAAGTTCTTAATTACAGAAGTAGGAAACTTTTAACCTAACTAAGACTCCATACTTCTTTTTTCCCCCAATATTGTGGAGCCCCTTGTAAAATGTGTGGTTTCTGTTTGAAGCTTTTTCTTCATTAGTTCATCAATTCAACAAGGCAAAATGCGGACAGTTTTTACAAACCTAAGGGAAATCATTGTGACATTTAAAATACAAATATAGACATGCCGAATTTTAAACCCTCTACCCTCCTGCTGCTCCCTGAAGGCCTGTTCACTTTCTCCTAATAAGGACGTTTGACCTGCTCGCACGTCTCTGATAGATGACATTTTTACAGGTTCGTTCTCTCTGTGTATTCACTGCAGTGCCTGAGCTAAACAGGCTCGGTTGGGCTTATTCACCGACGGTACATTTTAGCACCTACTCCGTCTCATTATCCTTCATTCTTACCACGGGGAAAGGTACTGCCTCTTTTTTGGGTATTTGTGTTTTCTTTCATATTGCAAGAGTTGAGGTGGCTTATACACATCACATCCCATCACAGGACTCCTCTGTGGAGCAGGGGAAAACACGACATCTAGGCCTGCTAATTCTTATGACACTGGGAGAACATAATTGCTTTATCGCAAGGGACTAGGGTGATAGCACATGTCACCACTGTTTGAATGCTCTTAGGTTATGGAATTTGGTCAGTGACTCATGTTATCATGGCAGTGTACTGAAATAGAGAATGGTGGGATTGATAAATTGTGAAAGAGAAGCCAGTAATAATCAGTGAATGATAAGCAAGTGCATGGCTTGAAAGCATTCCAGGAGTGCTATTTATAAGAACTCTTATTTACTTTGTTTTGCTCTCTGTTGCTTTGGAAGAGTTCCTCTTAATTAGAGTCGTCATTTTTTCAAGAGTCTATACTCTGTGATCAGATGAATGACAAGGGAATGCATGTGTTTAGTTGCAGAACCATGTTCGAGTAATAATGGAAGGAACCATCTTTTTCATAGCATTTCATAGTTTTTAAGGGAGAATGTTTTATATATAACGTTTAGCACAATTTGAAGTTATCAGCTCGTATGTTTGATTTACTCATCTTCTGAGCAAATGAAGGAATAGCTACACTTGTATCAATAAACTCTGTAAAAGGAATTTGGAGATTTATGTTGAATCTATCAAACATACTACATCTTTAGTAAAGGTTACAGTAAAATAAAGTTACAGTAATTATTATAATTTTAGTAAGTTACAGTATTATTTTAATAAGGTTATTTTTCTTATTCACGAGATGTTTGATAGAGGAAATATGTAATCTGTTCAATAAAAAGATAACAAAAGATAAAAATCTTATAATCTTTTTCTAGGGAAATAAGATTCCTAAACTTTAATGTGGCCTAAATTTTACTTCTAGATGATCTTACATTTTGAAAATAAAACTGGACTTTAAAATTTTATGATCCCATATGAAATCTCTATTTTTATGTACTTGGAAAAATCTTAGTTAAGGACATGACTGTTCTCAACTGTTTTCTGTTTGGTAACTTTATGACATAAACTGAGTGCATAAGTGGTTTTTTTCCTTACAGTTGGCTGATCTGTGTTGATTCAGTGTAAAGTATACATCAAAGTAAAACGAACCACACAGACATCTAAAACTAATTGGAGGGAAGAGAAAGCAAATGCCTGGGAAGAGGGATTGTAAGGCTCCAGGGATGATGAACCACTGACATTTCTTCTTCATTGGAATCTAGATCGAGAGTATGAATTTGGATTTCTAGCTTAGTTCTTAAAAATTTTCTTTATACTGTTCTGTGGCAGCTAAAGGCTTTGCCTCAATTATATTTGTCCTAGAATGTCTGTTTAGTCTATTAACTCTGACAACAGCTACTGTCTGTTTCTTTGCTCAAAGGCATTATAAGGAAGTAGTATGAGCCAAGTTTTATTTCCAGTATAAACAATAAATCTGTCTAAGCATTGGTCAAACTCTAAGTGTTCTGGTTAGTCTTTTGAAAATCCTTGATATTTATCAATACCAACAAGTGGCCCGTCGCCTGATGAGTGAGTCCTTGGTGAGTATTAAAATGGAACTTAGGTTTCCTTAAAAACACTGGGATGGGCTTTAGCGAGGTCACATTACCAAATTGGAGAGTCCATTTCCTTATTTTTACAATGTAGTAAAAATAGCATGAGCCCTATCAACCTCAAGGATCAAGCATAATATATATAACCATCTTGAAACTAGGAAATCACTGTATGATAAGGGATTAATAATTCTATAGACACCATTAAGCACTGGCATGTCTCTCCTCCTGGTTGGGCCCGTAAACTGCCTGCCGGGAACTGTGACTTTTCTTTGAAATGGTCTCCTTGGTAGCATGTCATTAGGACTTCTGTTGTGCCTTCAATCCACTTTTCACCCCTTCAACCTCTTCTATCACCTTGCTCTGCCCTTGAAAAGGCCCAGACGCTGGTGGAAGTGTCCTAGGGGGAGAAAAATGGCAGCCTACACCCCATACCGTGGTAGTGCAGCTTGAAGAAGAGTTGGATGATGTAACAGAGTGGTAAGCTGTGTTGGGTGTCACTGAGGCCACAGAGGATAAAGGCTGGAAAGGAAGCCAGAGTCATTGTGTTTATTTGCCTTTTGTTGTTTCTATTTTTCTTATGCATTTATTTTGCAATTAGGGCCATAAGGAGAAAGACTCCATCTCTAGAAGTGTCTCAAGACACCCTGGGGCCCAAGCCCTGGCAGCATAGGAATAGCGGATTTAGGAGAAGTAAGGTAGACCAGACGGCGGGATATGGTTTTTCTGGATCTGAAAATAGATTCATCCTATACATATTCTACACGTGGATTGGCAAGGCTTGGAGAATTAAAATATAACACAACCGTAGAATCATGTGTGGGCTCTTTCTTCCGAAGTTACTTGTGAAGTGAAGATATTAAAGTGTTTCAGGTTGCTAAACATAATACTTCTAACACTTCTTGTTATGCGAGCTTTCTAGATTTTTGGATGCTGGAGAAGGAGCTTGTCTTTTGTAAACCCTACTTGTAGCTGTTCTTTTCCAGGTATCAACCTGGTTTAAAAAAATTACTATATTAAAAAAAGAAAAAAAACTAAGGACTTTTTTTAAAATCTGAGGTTTCCATATATAACTCAGCACTTGGTGTTAGTCTTTTTTATGTTATTTGTTCTCAGGATGATAAATGGTATCACATGAATGATTATAATGCTTGAATAAACTGAATCTTTATTTCTTATGCTACAGCAGTCTCTGCTAAAGCCAAGAGCTCTAGATATAATCAAAATGTCTGTTCTAAGGCCAGCTGATTAGGGTTTTTGTGTCTGATCTGATTTGTTCTTTCTTCTCTGTGCTAACTGAGTTGACTGTCTCACAGGTAAAATATTCCCTCCAAAAGAATTTAAAATGGAGCTCTCTGCATGATTTTCACAAGGGTGGTCAGCTGGGGCTCTGGTACCCCAAAGCTTCAGTGGTCCCTAGAGATCCCAAGAAACCTGGATTTCTGCCATCCTGCATTTCTGTGGTGGTGCTTGCATATCACCACCACCACCACCCCCTTTTTTTTTAGCTTTGGAGCTCCAGACACCCCATGGTGCCCCCATGGTCTGGGCTTTCACCATCTTTATTTCTGCCACAGTGACGCCGGGTTCATCCAAATGTCCCCAGCCAGTTCAGTACTCACTTGGTGTCCAGCTCATTCTAGGCACCACCAGTTAGCTCGTCACCTGCAGTCACGTTCCCTCTGACACATCACTGTACTTCATCACCTTTTGTCCTTTTTCCAATTCCTCCAACAAGCCAAGTCCTTCCCAGCCTCATGGCCTTGGTGCTTGCTGTTCTTTTTTTCTGGAATGTTCTTCCTGACCCTCGCTCTTATCCTTAAAGTCTCAGTTAAACTACAATTCCTCAGAAAGGTTTTCCTACATGAACGTCTATTAAGTGGCTCCTCCTATTTGTCTCTATCACAGAACCCAGTTAATTTGCTTCAAAAATGTGTAACAGTCCGACTTATTTATTGTCTAGGCCAGCGACTCACATTTCTGGCAGAATCCATTTCTTTTACTGGTACTTGGTTGGGCATGCCTCTTTTATGAACTTGAAATGAAATCCATAGTTAATGTGAACATCTAACACAAAGTTCCTAAAACCTCAAAAAGTAATTTATAAACTTATTTATTCTTAAGTCGTGTGTATTTTTTTTATTTGTGACTGCGCAGGTGTGACCATGCTAGAGGACATGATGAGGCAGTTGCATACCCGCCCTGCATGTGGGCAGCAAGGGTGGGCCAGCTGTAGATGTAGATCATCAGTGGTGGGTGGTGGCACAGGAGCGCGGCTGTTGGAGACCATCGTTAACGAGTCTTGGGAAGTTCCAAGCAAAGCACAACCTATGTGGCACTTTCAATCCTAGAAAATTTGGCCTATGTGCGAAGTATACAAAAATGTTTTGCACTTGTATGCAAAATAGAGATAGATTCTAGGTTTGAGTCATTTTATAAAAAGATTTTGGAGCAGGGCAGCCAAAGGGCATGAAGGGTGTACACTCATTTTTTTTTTTTTTATTCCATGGGACTCTTGTGCACAATACAGGACATTTATGTACCTGGCCACTGCCCACAAAGAGCCTGTAAAGTTCTTCATTTATGGAGACAACCAAAAGCTCTGCATCAAACTTCTGGAATACTTTTTCAGGAAACAACCAGTCTAGACTGTAGGTTTCACTGAGTGCAAGACTGCGTCTGCCTTATCTACCATAGAAGCCTTGAATATTTAGAGAATGAATGGAAGAATGAATGAACGAAAGGGAATGCATGGACACAGGGAAACACATTCATCCATTCAACTGATATATGTTTGCTGAGCAGCAACTGTCTGAACCAGGTGCTGCTGTTCTAGGACCGAGGAATATAGCACTTAGAGACACATCTCCTGCTCTAATAAGCTGGCGCTCTCCATATATGGAACTCCCTTGTGACTGCAAATGGCACCTTCATTGACTCTATAAGATGACTACGATTTTGATCAGTTTTTTTTTTTTTTAATTCAGAATACCATATGTACTTAAGTTGATTGTGCTGGAGAAAGCTGAACAGGCAGTGAAAGGAAGTCAGGTTCGTAACAAAGAGGTGCGAATGGTACTTGAGAAACAAATAATCGAAGAAAATGAAAGCCTGAAAATAGCTATTATTTATAGATTCCTCATGTCTGTGTATACAGTATCAGAGACCAAAACATTCAAATCCAAATCATTTTGTGGTTGTTCATGTACATGAAAATAATAGAAAAGCTTTAATGCCCCTTTCCCCCTGTGTAATAGCTTTTGCATACTGGGGGTAACAATAATGCAGGAGCACAGAGTGGCCCTGTGTCATGCAGAATATGCATGCAGGAAAGATTTATTACATGAATAAATTGATAATGAATCAACATGGGAAGAACAGGGGAATGAAAATGAAAATGTCTTTGACTCCAGTTAGTCACACAACCTCAAAATAGGTGGTATTTTCTTTTCTTTTTTGTATAGAGAAGGCAACTGAGGCTCAAAGAGGTTTTGTTTGTTTGTTTGTTTGTTTTTAATAACTGAATTTAATAACTCATTTATCTCTTTCCAGAGTCGTGGGAAATAGTCCCGTGTTTTCATTTTACAGTTAAGGAAACTGAGGTGCAGAACTTTAAGTGATGGCATCAGTACGGAGCTAGGATATTATAGGCGACAGGGTATGACTCAAGGAAGCAGACTCCAGCGCGTAGCCCCTTAAACTATTAGGCTATACTGGGCCTTGGGTGTCAGGTCAGCGACATGGCTGGCAAGTGGCAGAATAGGTTGTTTGATTTTAAAATCCATGCCCTTTCCTCCACCCTTTGCTGCAAAACTGATGAAATTCCCTGCTAATTGTAGGGAAAAGGAAACGAATGCTTACATCATCAAAGCCAAGCTCGTCTGCACTGATGGCCTTCTGTCCCCCATCCCTTCTCTCCTCTAGTCGCTCATTGCTGTCCCCCACATATTTTCTCACACATCCCAGGGGCTTCACACAGGCCTTTCTGCTTCATAGGCTCTTCTTCCTAGATGCAGAATCGATTTCCTAAATATTTTAACACCTCAACTCCCTGCTTTAAAATCTTGGCTGGCTCCTATTACTGATAGGGTAAAATTCAGACTTATTAGCTGGGCTCTCCTCATGATGGATGGCTTGGGTTTGCCTTTTCCAACAGAACACCCGTGGTCCCAGGACAAACGCTGATTGATTGGAGGACTGACTGGCAACCACACAGCAAGTCGACTCCCTTGAGAATGTCTTGTACCCAATGACCCAGCTTTCACCCTGGGCCTGGTTTGCATCCTCTTTCTTTTCGGGGTCTTCTGTGTTCTTCATGGAGGCCCATCTCCTGCACCTAGGTCCTGTTTACTGCTTGTCTAATCATTTACTGACTTGTTTCTATCTTACATTTTCAAAGAGTGTACAACCTCTAAAGAGTCCTATTTTCATCCATCTCCTGTTCTAATAAGTACTTATCATATAGTGTTTAAGAGCATACTTTTTTTTAAAAAAAGATATGCATAGACAGGCAGCATGATATGGTTGAGAAAAGCAAGTATTTGAGCTAAAGGGTCTGATTTCACATTCTTGCCTATGTACTCTTAGTACCTATGTGACTTTGGCCACAGCACCTAAAATCTCCAAGTACCAATCCCTTTCTGTCAAATAGCAAGGATAATAATAACACCAATAAAACAGGTTTGGCTTAAGAACAAATAAATAATTGGGAAGGGTACATTCGACATCATAAACTTATGAAAATGTTACTATTGGCAGTATTTTTGTTCATTCTGTTTTAAATAATGTGGCCTTCAGTGCAGTTTATTCTTCTTATTTTTTCTTTCTTTTAACACCCTCAGCCTAGTCCTTCCTCTCCTACCTGTTCTACCTACTGTTGCCTATGACTGCATCTTTCTCCCAGGTGTGTCTGCCTACTGTTCTCTCCTCGCTTTATATCTCTTTCTTCTTCCCCGTTTCCTTTCTGACAAAACCCCATTTCCCATGCAGCATTTTTTCTCTTCCTTTAGCTTTCTTTCATGTCGTTATGTGTAATAGGGTTTAAAACCAAAAGGAGATTAAAGAATTCTCATAAAAGCGAGACGTCTATAACAACTTTGTTTTTTTTTTTTTTTTTATGGTAGCATTTTAGGCAGGTTCTGTTTTATTCATATGTACAAACTTTGGAATGTTAGAAGTAGAAAGAGAGAAATTCGTTGACTCCAGTTCACTTGGTTTATGGATGAAAGGAAATGTTTGGAGAGTTAAGTGACTTGCCCTGCATCTTATAGTTAAAGACTGACGGATGGAGCCGATGGTGAAGACTGTTTCCGGAGTTCAGACCACTCTGGTTTCTGTTCACGTTTGCTCCCTACTGTATTGTGTTTCTCATCCCAGAGTTTAGTTGAGAACATTACATAGGGGTTAGTCTGTTCCCAGCAGGCAATCTAGCTGATTGGCTTTGGGTAAGTTCTTTAACCTCCCTGGTCTTAAGAGTCTCATCAGAAAATGAGAGGACCAGCTATTCTTCAAAGCATCTTTATAATTCTCAGTCTTCCTTCATCCATATTTAACAACTCTTTTGAAGGCCAGTTATTTACAAATATGAGGTGAGTTGAGTCCTTAATGTGGTTTGCCTTCATGTTTTTATATTTTTCCAAATGCCACCAAGATTGAACTCCTTTTACCACATTACTGTATTTTCAATCTATAGAGCCAATTAAGCTTGTCAGTATTTGGTTAAAGTCTTCATAATTAAAACATCATGGCTTCCTTGGCAGAAATCCTATCCTTGTGCTATAAGGTTGTTTGGCGAGATTTTGTTATCATTTTTTAAAAGGCTACAGGAAAATAAATTATTTTGTTGAAATATTTTCTTTGAGTCATAGTGTTAAGACAGAACAGTGTGACATTCTTATATGCTACCTGAAAGGTGACAAAAGAGCCACGTTATTTTTTATTTGAGGACCAGCATAGTATTAACCATTCATGGATTTCTTTGTATACCTTCCCACACAAGTTATTTACAACCTGAAGCAAATGCAGATCAAGAAAGAAAAAATGTATACAGACAGGTATCTTTGTTGGCATAAAAATGATCAGAATATGTTAGGTTATTTGGCTTGCAGGGAATATAAAATTCAGTAAGTTACTAAATAAATTCTTTAATTTTACAACACACTAAAATTGCCTTTAAATGCCTAGAAAATTTTCTGTTTATTTAAATAAATGGGAAGTTAATTATGCTTGGTATGTTTTGTTTTTTGTTTTGTTTTGTTTTTCCCTACTTGCCTGGTTGACCGTAATATCTTCCATTAAACACGAGGAGACTTTCCTAGCCTGGGTCTGGGTCATGTGATTAGACCACTTAAAAGAAATGTGAATGAATGTCCCTGGCCCAGCACATTTTTGGACTGTTTTGCTTTTAGTAATCAATATGTTACGTCCAAAACTGATTTTGTTTGGTTGTGGAATCTTCACTCCATTTGCCAGACCATCATTTCCTGAAGCACTTGTAAATAGTCTTTTTTTTTTTGTCTTTTGGTGTCTGCGAGCCTATTTTAAGAGCACTGCCAAGCGTGGGAACCTAATAGCACTATATTCCAGCTGCAGAAGCAGTATCACTTTAGCTTCCTATGAAAGGACTTCTTTATGGCCACTCTAGGAATCTCATTCGAGGTGTGTATGAAACATGTACCATGATGGCAGTGAGCATTCTAAAGTGGTAAGAAACTCTTTTCAAGCTCATTGACATCTAGTGTCTTTCATCAGCTTTTGAAAATCATTTTATTTAAATTTGTTTTTAAACTTTCAAGTGCTTAGCGTCACTCAGAGAAATATAAAACAAATAGTTTGATTCTGAAGGACTACCAGCAGTGTTGAAACACTTCACAACAAAGTTTAAAATTACAAAATGTATTTTTTATAATTTTATTATTTGTCGTATTTGAGATTGTTTTTGTACTTGCACTTGGGTTGGACATAGTTGTCAGTGTCTTATAATGTCTTTTGAAAAGGTATTTTAAAAAGTCTTTGTAAGTGTAGCTATAGGCAATTTAGATTCTTTTTAAAAACTCTTGGTTTCCTGGTGTAATTATATGGGTTAAACTTAATTGAAAGTTATTGAATTGAGAATTTTTATATGTTGTAAAACTTTAGATCATTTATAAATAGTAAACTGTTAGTGAAATATCATTCTAAGAAATGTTTTTTTAAACATTAAGAAATGTATTTAAATCAAGAAATGTATTTAAATCAAGTGCGTATATGTGTGTGTGTGTGTTTATATATACAGATAATTAGGATGTTATTTTTCTCTCAGTCCATAAAATATGTAAAACTTTACATTAATCCATACATTGAGCAAAATGAACAGTAAATATATCTTATATGCAAATGAAAGATGAAGCTAAAACTGAATTATAGACACATTTTTGAAATTTTAAAAAGGTTGTTTTAAACCACAGATTTTTTTGAAATACTATATCATTTAATTTGAATTCATTAATTACATTTCTGATTTCTTAATATCTTGACAAATTGAGTTAATAATTTGATCTGATTTTAGAAAGTTTAACAGCTCTCTGAGATTAATACCACCACGGTTTAACTATTAAAAAATAACCGTGTAATAAAGAAGGAATTTTGGTTTTCTGGTCATATTCCACTAAAATTCAAATTCCCTTTTTAGGTGTATGTAGGGGCATAACAGAATGAGATGATTTCATTTCTTGTCATACAGCCAGAAGGAAAGAAATTTCCCGAAAAGCAAGTGAGCTCTCTACTGTAAACATAGCAAGTTGAAATCACAGTTTCTTATTTAATTTGATTTCATTATTCCAAATCCTGGGATACAATTACTATGGCAGATACAATTCTGGAATGAGAGGTGAAGGTTTTTGTTGTAAATTTCAAAATAATAACCCACATGAAACTTCTACTCAATGAATAATGCAGAAATGCATCCAGTGTTTAAGCTTTGCTCTCTGTTGTTATTGTGGACCTTGCAAGTGGCTGATGAAGAATTTTCTATTGGAGTAGCACTCAAACATACGCTGTCAAGCAGAAACGGGTATTCTGATGAATGCTGTTAACATTTTAAAGAAAGCATTCCTGAAAATGTATTTCTAGGTTTTGTTAATTTTTTTTAATAAAGAGTATAAACAAATGCAGAAATTATTCCCTAGAACATACCCCAAAGAGTATTTTAGCAATACATTCATTAATTAGCCCTTATGTGTTTAAAATGCACACCTGTTGTATATGATTATGCATAGAAGTCAGTTTTTCATGAATAATTTGTATCAATTTTACATAATTTGAGACACCATATGCTTTATAATGAAGAAAAACATTTAAAGTAGGCAATCATGTTAAACAGTTATAGCATGAGTTGTTACATTATTTTTAAAGTGCTGTCCTAACTGTGACAAAAGGAACTTGATGTGATGTTCATTTGAAGTGTGCTCTTAATTTAAAGTCACTGTAAAGCTATTCATTTAGGTCATTTTGGATTAGTGAGACCAGATTTGGAACTTTTCTTTAAGAAAATATTTTTTAAAACCTGAAAACTAAATTAGAATATTCAGTGAATACTTATATTTGAATGTACCCGTTCAATAAGAAGAGATCTGCTTAAGTGTTTAAAAAAATTGATTTTGGTAATTCTTTCAGGTTTTATTACCAGAATTGGCTAATTTTACTGAAGACTTAAAGAAGAGTTAATATGCACTTTAAAAAAGTAATTTTCCAATTTTTTTAGTTCCAAAGTTCCTTTCATGCTACATTTTAGAGGACCACCTTATTTAGGAAGGTATATTTTCTTGTCATGTCTAGTTAGAGGGATGGAATGGGGCCAGTGGTGGAAGTTATAAAAAGGAAAAAGGTATGTCGCTTTTTAGTCTAGTAAACAGCAGGTGAACTTACTGAAAAATGGGTTGCCAGTTTCCCATTCCTAGAAGTATTATATCCTGCTCTTGTCCCACTCTAGCTGGCACTGTTCAATAGAACTTTTTCTGATAATGGAAAGATTCTGTATCTATGCTGTCTAATATCATAGCCATGAGTCATGTGTGGCAATTGAATGCTTGAATTGTAGAAACTGAAGGATTGAATTTGAAATGGACTTTAGCCACACATGTAGCTCCTACTGGATTCCTGCCCACTTTAAGTGAGCTCCATGGACCAGCACTTCCAGCATCACCTTGGGGCTTGTTAGAAATGCAGAATCTCAGGTGCCACCCCAGACCTACTGAAACAGAATCCACATCTCAGCACGATTTCCCCAAGTGATTTTCTGCTCAATACCATTTAGCAAAGCTGATCTAAAAGGCATTCTTATACAGACTAGATGGTTAGATGAGATGGGTGTTCCAGCAACCTAGAGTCTATAATTATATTATCTCAGAGACGTTCATTACTGAGATTCAAAGAGAGATTAAGAGCATAAGTTTTGAGGTTAGGCAAGAGGTTGAAACCTAGTTTTGCCACTGTTGGTTTTTAGTGACTTTGGGCAAATGAGCCACTCCAAGGCTCAGTTCCCCTTCTGTAAAATGGAGATGCAAATGAAATAGTACCTGCCTCACTACAATAAAGATGAACTAAAATAATGTAGGTGAAGTGTTTATGCACTTAGTAAACCCTCAATAAATGATTGGTTTGACTCTAGTTAACTCATATTAAGCTGTGCCTTTCAAAGTAAGACAGGCCTGCTACACTTAGCAGGCTTGGATAATTATGTCTTTGTTATAAAATCTAAATTGGCTTTGCAAAGTCTCAGTTGATGGTTGCCTGTCTTAAAGAAAAAAGGGCTCTGGAGCCCAGTGTTTTGATTTTTGTCACATATTTTCAGGATTAAAGTGAGAAATAATGATATGGCCTCTGAACCATGAAAGAGTCCTTAAATTGGAGATCTAAGATTTTAGCTGTTTTTTTTTTTTTTTTTAACATTTAGATTTCCCTTCCCCTTCATCTAGCATGTGTGGAGTCCCCCAAACAGCTGTAAAATGTCTTTAAAATTCCGCCTCTCTCTTTAACTCATAATTGTGGCTACGGCAAAGTGAAATTCTGCCCTCCTGGTTGCAAGATGTGGAGCGACGTGTTTGGCAGGCCTTCTTTCGAGAGCTGAATTTCTTTTTCAGAAAACTCTGTGTTTTAAAAAGAATGAACCCAGGGTGAGCTCCAGCTATTAGTCATAAGTTTTCATCTTTATTAACAGCAGTTCATCCAGGAGCTAATCCAAGTGGGGGTGGGAGTAGTCTTCCAGTTAAAAAATAAAAATTCATAATTATTTAACATTTCTGTTGTTTTTCCACCCTAAAAAACTAATTCATGCTCATATGCTATCATTTGCAAAGTACTTTTTCTAATTTAGCCATTCTTCCATTGTTGGATATTTAGATTGTGTTACACACACATACACACTATAGTGAACATTCTTATACATAATATTTCTCTGCTTCTTTATTTCACATAGAGAATTACTGAATACATACTTTTAAAACAATAGTATGTCTTTTCAAATTGCTTTTTATTTTATTTTTCTGTTACAGTTAGCATGTAATATTGTAGTAGTTTCAGGTGTACAACATAGTGATTAAATGTTTATAGAACTTATGAAGTGATCATCCCAATATTGATTTTTAGAAATATACTAATTTAGACATCCACAAGCAACGGATAAATTCATCCCACTTGTAATATTAACTGTCACTTTAAAAAATGGTTAATTTGATACAATGAAATATTCAGCTATAACAAAGAAGGAAATCCTGCCATGAGACAACATAGATGAACCTTGAAGGCATTATGCAAAGTGCTGTAAGTCAGAGAAAGACAAATAAATATTGTTTATATGTGGAATCTAAAAATTGGGCAAAACCAAACTCATAGATGCAGAGCAGAGGTTGATGGTTGCCAGAGGCGAGGAGGCAGGGTGGACAAAATGAGTGACAGTGATCAAACAGTGCAGACTTCTAGTTACAAGCAAAAAGTCCTGGGATGTGATTCAGCTTGGAGACTATAGTTAACAATATTGTATATTTGAAAGTTGCTAAGAAAGTAGATCTTAAAAGTTCACAAGGAAAAAAAATTGAGACAGTGTTGTGATGATGTTAATTGAACTTATTGTGGTGATCATCTTGCAATGTATACATATATCAAATTGTTATGTTGTACACCTAAAATTAAAAAAGGTTACCTGTCAATTGTATCTCAATTTTTAAAATAAGTAAAAATTAAAATTGAAAATAAATTTTTTAAAATGAAAATGTTTAATAGGATAAACAAAAATATCTAAGTTTTAAATATCTGCATATATCTGATTATTGCTGATGTTAAAATTTTTTTCAACTTTTTTAGCCATATATCTTCCTTCCTTACTTATGTATCCTTGGGTAAGTTATTTAACTCTACACACCTCAGTTTCTTCTTCTTGTCACTTTGTAAGGTCAGTGTAAAGACCAAATGGGTTAATGCATTTCAGACAGAATAGTAGGTGCTATTTAAATGTTAGCTATTATTACTGTTGGTCCTTTATGAATATTTGGTTTATGGCTTTTGTCCATTTTTTTCTATGGTGATCCCAGTGTCCAGTGAGGCATTGGCCTTACTCCTCTGCATGAAGTTGGGAGAAGACAAAATTTTCTGGTGAATCTGGTGGTAGTGATTTCTGAGGATGCTGGGAGCAAAGTTACGGAATGGTCCCGGTGTTGAAATTGCGTCCTCACCACATATTTGGAGTCTGATATTATTACCTCCATTTCATAGATAAGAAAACCAAAGTTCAGAAAGTTTCAGTAGCTTGTCTCGGATACGACTGATTTCTGTCCTGTGCCTCCATGCTGCTAGGCGTTCATGGTCACCACTCTTCTCTGAATTGTACTTTTTGGTGCCCTTCTTACTATTAAGATAATACTGCATGGAAATTGGTCGATGTAGACTCTGGGGCCATGCGGCTTGAGTTCAGACACTGGCTCTGTCACTTACCAGCTGTGCGACATTATAAGCACACTCACTTTCTCTGTGACATAGGGACCACAGTAATACCTACCTCATGAGTCGTCGTGAGGATTAAGGTAGTTAATCTATGTGTAAATCACCTAGAACAGTAGTCTTGGGCATGGCTGGTGTTATGCACCAGCTGCTGGGATCATAATCACCATCGTTAGGGGCATGTGTGGCTAAAAGGCCCACCTGACTCTGTGGGGGTATTGCCTTTTTGTTGACTGTACATTATGCTCAGGACATAGTGGCAGGGACATCTCTCAGCAGACCAAGAACTTTTGCCCAGCCTGTGCCACCATGAACTGAAAAGGAATTTTGTAAAGTGAAAATTATACCAGTTCTGGTTTCATTTTGTGCAGGGAACAGGTCAAAAATCCAAAGTCCCTTAGTGCTCCGCAGAGAACATACTTTGTTGTTATAATTTCTGAGAGAAGGAACTTGCCAGTGAGGCCACCATCATCCTCTCCCACTGCCATCTCTCGTTTGGAAGCTGCTGAATGCCCGTGCAACAAAGCCACAGTCTGCTGAACATCATCTCGGTAATATAGCTCCTGTCCACAGATGTGTGCATCTCTCCCTGGAGATTTTTGCTGCTAATAGTGTAGGAAGCACCCTAGATCCAGTGGTTTAGGGAAAAAAGAACATAACTTTGCAAAATCATTACCCTAGACTGGCCAACCTCACCACAGCCTGCCCCGTGAGACGAGCGTAAGGGGCCTTCTTTGCAAAGGTTGTCAGGATCTGTCATGGAGACAAGAGGCCAGCCCTTCCCCATCTATCCATCCATCCATCCATCCATCCATCCATCCATCCATCCATCCATCATTTCCTGAACTCCTCTCACTAAGAGCCAGACACTGTTCTTCCCCCTGACCTGAACTCAGATTAAATTATATCTGATTCCACTATTATACCTCGATTCCTATTTTTGTTTCTCCCAAACAAAGCTGGACAGCCTTCCTTAAGGGACTGCCACCTGCTGTTCAAGGCTGCTGAGGAGGTACCTGGTAGTTATAGACTGTTTATGTTAGGTGCTATGTTAAGTAATTTACATATAGTAATTATTTTTTTAAAATTATTTTTACCACCCACAATTTACAGTTGAGGAAACTGAGGTTTAGGGTGGTTTAGAAATGTGCCCAAGATCACATAGCTCATAAGTGGCAGAACTAGAATGCAGCCTGGGCCAGCACCGACTGCAGAATCCAAGCCCTTTGCTGTTCTCTGCTGCTCCTCTCATGAGGTCACCCTCATGGTTTCTCCAGCTGCTTTCTGGAGTCTTTGGGATTAGCCTATAAATTCCTTCAGGTTTTTCATTAGAGATTTTTTTTTAATGTAACAAATAAGGTGTTAGGATTTTTAACTCAGTTGGTATGCGATTTGCTTTGGGGAAAATATCTGGTAGTTCTCTATCGAAATCCACATTTCATTGGTACACGCTTATACTGGTCTTCTCTCCAAGATAGCATTGATTTTTTCCAAAATAAAGTTTAGTATGGAGACAGCAAACAGAGCCTGTGAAGAAATCTTGATTTTTATTGAGGAATAGAAGTGAATGTAAAAAGTAAATAACAATAATAACCTTCCTCCTTCCTTCTTTCATTTATATTGCAATGCCTGCATCAATGTAAAGAAAAGTAATTACAGGTGTATTAGGGTGAAATAGTGACTAAAAGTAGACTAAAGGGCAGAGGGAAAGGAAACTATAGAGACAGAAGACATAAGGAAATGTTTTGAGTGGTCGAACGGGCTGCAGAGACCACTCAGAAAGCCACACTAGGCAGGGTAGCAGGTGCGTGAGAAAAGCCTTGGACTTGAGGTGTTACCTCAGGTTTCCAGGAAGGCAGAAAGGGCTCAGAGGAAGGTCAGTGGCTGGAGAGGCAGCAGGTAGAACTTGGGGGGAAGTAGAATCACTGGATCACCTTGAGAAGTTAACCCTGAATTAATAAGAAAGGGAAGTGTCTCCTCCTGCCCAGAGTGGAGGAGAATGGGGGCCAGAGAGAGGAAGCAGAGGCAACATAAAATTAGACAAGGCTCATGAGGTGCTAAATAATCTTTTGATGTCCTTTGTCCCCGAGGTCAGTTTTCTTAATGCAGTGCTGAACACCCTAAATGATTTACCTAACCTTTTATGTCTTGTGCAATAACAAAATAACAAAGTAGCATTAAATGACTCTTTCCTGAGTACTACTGCACAAGCACTGTCCTTTACAAATATTTTTTAGCATCATAACTTTATGTTTTGAATGCTGTTTTCTTTTTATTTAAGGCTTAAACTCAGCCTTAAGATGCTCTGTAACTTGTTCGAGGTCACCCAGATCTAGTATTTGTTACATAGCTTCTTTAAAAAGGCAGGCCTTTAGTAAAAGCAAAAGGCTGCATCTAACATGTGGCGTGAGGAGCAGTCTCTACTTTCTTTGGTATTAGAGATTGAAAGTGATTCAAAGCTGAATGTTGTGGTGTGACCTGTTCCCCTTTATTTTGTCCTGTGATTTCACCCTCCCTATCCTGTATCAATGCTATAAAGAGAAAGACACATGCATCTTTATTAAGATAAGAATCATCTCAGTGTGTTAATGGGGATGAATTCCATTGTTAAATGAATCATTTTATGAATCCTCTGAGAGGCAGTATTTGCTCTTTGGATTGAGCTTTCATGGCTGTGTGTTGGGAAAATGTCAGGCAATTTAAGCTAGAAAAAGCAGCTTTTAATTGAAAACCTTTTTTATTCTTTTCTCTAAGTAATCTAGTTTCTTGAAACTGGGAAATGGAAGGCAACATTTTTCAGAAACTGCTGCTGGCAAGCAAGTGAAAATGCCATTCTCCTTGACCCTTATTGGGGATGTCCAGGAGCTCATGCTCTGAGCAATGACCTTGATGTTCATAGGTCTGATCATGATTATCAATAGACGTGAAGGCTGGGTGGTAAAGGCCAGAACACATGGTGTTGTATATGTCTGCATTTGAAGGATGGTTTAATTTTCCCAGTTTGTTGATATGCTGAAAACCACCATGAAGATGCTTCTAAATACCTTTGGAGAAGAAAAGTATTTTCTCATTAGTTGAGGCAGTCAGTGGAATAAAGGTCAGCTGTACTAAGGTACCGGCTTTAGCTATCAACAATTTTGATGAGGGAGTGATGAGAAGAGGAAGACATTTCTTGTGCCATGTAGATGGCCTCCAAAAATAAACCTTTCAATTATTCTTGTAAAAAAAAAAGAATTGGAGTAAGGCATACTTTGACTAATTAGATATAGATATGATGCAAGCTATGTAATTTTAAGCCTGGCATATCACATAATACAGGAATCATCCAACTTCTTCTGTAACGGTCAAATAATAAATATTTTTTACTTCGAGACCATCTATTTTCTGTCACAGTCGCTCCATTCCTGTGTTGTAGCACAAAAGTAGCCATGGACACAAAACGTAAATAACTTAAGTGTGGCTATGTACCCATCAAGTTTAATTTATGGTCACTGAAATTCAAATTTCATATAATTTTCACCTGATGAGATATTTTTGCCTGCTGATTGTTTTCAACTACTTTAAAACATAATCATCATTCTTAGCTCACACGGCAGGCTGGCATTGGCCCCAAAGCTGTAGTTAACTGGTCCCTGACACAACCTGTATAGTTTGAGACCTGAAGGTCATTTTAAACCAGCAAATGTGTAATGCTTTCTACATGAGCCTGACATAAAATTTGAGAATGTACTATAGGTGCTCCTTCATAGAAAGCTATTTTTTTTGAGGTTCCTAAAAATAAGACCTGCCAACTCAAACATTAATTTTCGCTCCTAATTCAGATGTTATGCTGAAATTTCTACCCAGACTTGGGAACTGACTGATGAGGATGATTATGAAACGCACAAGGCCCTTGAACTCTTTCTTTGGCTGTCTGATAGGGTCATTATCTTTACATTAATTAGGATCTAGGAACATTGTGCTTTAGCTGTTTGTGGAAGGTGTTATCATGAGAGAGATGGTCGAGGCAGGAGTTCGTCTGAGGGTGCAGAGAGCAGAGACCAGGAAGCCTGGGAAGATGAAATTAACTAGCAACAAAGAAAATCCAGTCAATAATTATGGGAAATGTTTCCCTCAGTCTGAATACAAATCTTGAAATGTGTCAGTTTTCACATTTGAATTATTTTACTCAACTAACGACGGCATACTTGGTGGTGTGTCAACATTTTAATTCTGAATGAGTGTTAATTGGGTGTTTTAATGATAAAATTGTTACCTGAAACACTGACGCGACCAGAGGTGCTTTGATTTTTTCATAATTATATAGCTCATACAGAATTTCTTTCTCTAGATTTGATTGCTTTATACAAAACGTATTTGAGGCACAGGCTTTAGATCAATTAATCAAACAGAACTGTAATTATTAGACTCCACCGTAATTCAATAGTCAGAGCCTTCCAGAATCAGTGTGTTTACAGTTTGGGGCAGGTTGGGACCGTGAACTTGAACTTTAAAAATACTTCCCCTTGATGTAGCGAGCAACATCATGTCTGTAGTTAACAGTGCTGTATGATATATGTGAAGTTGTTAAGACAATAAATCCTAAGTGTTTTCATCACAAGCAAAACTTTTTTTCTTTTTTTTGTATCTGAGATGATGTTTGTTGAGTAAACTTACTGTGGTAATCATTTCAAAATACAGCCCTTCAGTATCCTCAGTGTGATTGATATCGGTTCCGGGACCCCCCCAGACACTGAAATCCACCGAAATTCAAGTCTCTTACATAAAATGGTGTAGTATTTGCCTGTAACGTATGCACATCCTCCCTGATGCTCTAAATCATCTCTAGATTACTTATAATACCCAATACAATGTTAATACTATGTAAATAGTTGTTATACTGTATCGTGTAGGGAATAATGACGGAAAGTCTGTACATATTCAGTAGGCCTAACCACATACCACACACCAGCATCAGTGTAACTTTATTTCTGAATAGTTTTGAAAATTTTCAAAATCGTAGTTTGTTGAAACCACGGATGCAGAACCCATCGATACAGAGGACCAACTGTATATGTAAGTCAAATCATTACGCTACACAACTGTGAACTTATGCAGCACTGCGTGTCAATTGTATTTCACTGAAACTGGGGGAGGAAATGCCTCCCCTTTCTCCTTTTTTTTCTTAAACCCCTAGAACAAATGTTGACATCTATGGCAATCCTAGGTGCTAGGGCACAGTTGGGGACAAAGCAGTGAGCAGTCCTTGCTTTCCTGGAGCTGACTTTGTGTTATAATTTGTTAGCTTAATAGAACTCCTTGCTCGGTCACTTTTTTTCCCCATTACTAATTTGTACTTCTTTAACCCTTCAAACCATTCTACGAGGCCCGCAGCCCCCCCTCTCCTCTATCACCAAATTGTCCACTATGTTTGTGAGTCTGTTTTTGATTAGTTTGTTCTTTTTGTTCCTTAAATTCCATATATAAGTGGAATCATATGGTATTTATCTTTGAATTATTTCACTCAGCATAACCTCTACGTCCAACCATGTCCAAATAGTAGGATTTCATAGTAATATTCCATTGTATATATGAATTATAATTTCTTTATCCAATCATCTGTTGATGGGAACTTAGGTTGTTTTCATATCTTGGATATTGTAAATGGTGCTGCCATGAATACTGGAGTGCATAGACCTTTACAAATTGCTTTGGTTTTGTTTGGATACATACCCAGAGGTGCTTTTGCTGAGTCAAAAGGTATATCCATTTTTAATTTTTTAAGAAACCTCCATACTTTTTCCCATAGCAGCTGTACCAATTTGCAATCCCAACAACAATGAATGAAGGTTCCCTTTTCTCCACATCCTTGTCAACACTTGCTGTTCTTTGACTTATTGATGATAGCCATTCTGACAGGTGTGAGGTGATATCTCATTGTGGTTTTAATTTTCATTTCTCTGATGGTTAGTGACTTTGAGCATCTTTTCATATGTCTGTTAGCCATCTGTATTTCTTCTTTGGAGAAGTATCTATCCAGATTTTCTGCCCGTTTTTAATTGGATTGTTTTTTTTCTTTGTTCAATTTTATAAGTTCTTTATATCTTTTAGATATTAACCCCTTATCAGATGTATTGTTAGTGAATATATTCTCCCAGTCAGTTGTTTTTTCATTTTGTTGATGGTTTCCTTTGCTGTGCAAAACTTTTTAGTAGTCCTGTTTATTTTTTCTTTTGTTTCTCTTGCCCAAGGAGATATATCTGAAAAAGAAATTTCTATGAGTAATATCAGAGAGTTTACTGCCTATGTTTTCTTCTAGAAGTTTTATGGTTTCAGGTCTTACATTTAAGTCTTCAATCAATTTTGAGTCTATTCTTGTTTATGGTATAAAAAGATGGTCCAGCTTCTTTTTTGTGATTGGCTTATTATACTCAACATAATGTCTTCAAGACTCATAACAAACTGTGGTTAAAATTTTTGGTTTTAATCCTATGAAGTTAAAGCTTTTTATCTCAAGAGCAGCAGTATTTCTAGTTTCTTTGAAAAAATATTTTTTAAATATTGACTGATTCACCAAGTGATATTTTCATTTTATTTTTGCCTTTACCAAAAAAAAAAGATTGTATTGGTTGAAAATTCTTGAGTATTAATTTAACTGTGAGAACCAAAGTTCCTTGCGTGGGGGTAAGGAACTATTTTAAGGATGGTGCTATGCTTTAAATTACTTTAAAAAGTAAAAAATTGTTAATTATAAAAACTAATTTTTCAGGTTATTTTTCAGATGACTACAGAAAAGATGAATAGGAAAACAATAAATAATATCCCAACTAGAGTATCCTACTTTTTAGAAAATGTGTAGCCTTTTCTTCATGCAATCCCTAGGTAATCCAAATTTTATATTAATTAGCACATTTTCACCTATGTGGGGAAAACTGTAGCGTCCTCTCTGTAGGGTGGGCTGCCTTGCTTGTAAGCACCCCCGGGAGTTAGTCTGAAGAATGGGAGCAGTCAGTTTTCTGCAAGTGGAAAGAGAAACAGTTGTTCATCCTCACCACTGGGAGCAGGTCTCCAGACACAGTGCCGCCTGGGAAAATTATACTCTAGGCCACTGTCCTTCGGTTTTGTTGTGAGGAATAAACAGGTAGGAGCCCCTACCTCTCCTCCTTAATAGAAAGTTCATTTTCCTGGGATTTAATTGCCTCCAGAGGTTGGAATGTGAAGCTGGAATCATATTAGTGTGTGTTTATGAAGTATGTGGTTTGTGCAGGCAAAATTAAGTCCCAAGACATATCGTTCTCTAAATGGTGTGTAGTCAAGATGTGACTAACCTGGAGCTCAACAACCCTTATGGCCATAGGCAGAGAGGGTCCACCCATTCCAGACATCTCTCTGGACATGATGTGGGCACATTCTTGTCCTTAGTTCTTTGTGGAAATCAGAAAAGGGTAACTCATAAAAGGATTGAACTTCCATTTTTGGAGTGAGACTTTCGTGTATTTTTCCCATGCTATCATCATCAAAAAAATTATTATGAATACGACCAATAGCACATTTCTGGCTAAACAATCTAAAATTTGCTGCCTATTCTAAGCATAAGTTGGTATGAACTAGATTGCCTCTCTAGTTCTTAAATCACCTCCTGAAGGTAAGTTAGCTGCATAAAGGGATGCATTAACTATTTTAGGTCAGTAGGGTATTTTGTGGCGCTTTATTACTAAATGCTCCCTACCACTGGCCCTTTTCCAGCCAAATCCCTGGTGTATAGCCTATTTTTAATATTAAATCTCTCTGAAGCAAAGTCATCTCTTTCTAGAAGGTTAGACTTTTAGAGCAGTATATAAATAATTTACTACCAAATTACTGAGTCATTTGGCCTGCTTAAGTATCTAACCTGATACCAAAAACTTATTTAAACAGTCATATGAGAAAGGCCTCATGTTTCAGTGGGTATTTAAAATAATCATCTTAGTACATTTTCTACAGAGAAATGTAATACTGTAAAATGTTAACATTTTTCATTTTAATTCTTGTGTCCTATCTGATATAATTCCTGCATCAACATTTATTTTATTTTTTAATATCCATAGTCTTTCAGGAGATGCAAAGATTGCTTCTCTTCTTCACATGCAAAAAATTAACTGTCAAGGTTAAATCAGCCAGTTAGAGGAAATATGTATCTGAAACCCTTATTATTTCCTTTTTTTTTTTTTACAACATCAAAAATATTTTTAGGGTAGTTTGTTAAACATTTCAATTATAGGAAACAGCTTCTTACTTCTATTTACCAAAATAACACTACAAAAAAATTAAATTAGCACTGCAATTAAAAAAAAAGAAAAACCAATCTGACCCTATCTCTTCCATTATTTTTGTGTACTCTTACTAGTTTTACATATATGAGTTCATGTATTTATAGAAATGATTTAGGCTTTTTTTTTACCAAATATAATCATCATAAATATTTGCCTATAATGTTCTTTAGTCTTTGTAACTATTATTGAAATGGAGTAATAATCTACTAAGAGTATGGACTGTAATTTAAGAATTTTACAATAGGTCTTAGAAGTGAAATCCATAGTCTAGATCCATGTTAGTCTGATGCATATCTATATGCAAATAATAATAAAAAACGTTGTTTTCCCAAAAGGTTATATGAAAGTCAAAAAACTAACAAGAAGAAGTGAAAGCATCAATTTCAATGTATCCTCACAACATTGTGAATTGGAATTTTGCAGACTACAATTTAATGAGGATGCGGCATTGTGCTTAATTTAGTAAGGTTGTACACATTTTTTTAGATGCTTGTGACTGATTTATTTGTGAAATTTCTATTTATAACCTCTGTCTGAGTCTATTGATTGCCTACAGTTTTTCTTATAAATTAGTTTAACTTCCGTAGGTGCCAAGAAAAATTTTGAGGGTCAGATCTTTAAGAACTGAAGTCATACCCCTTTCACAGCCATGTGGTTCCCTGGAGGACACACATAATGACTGTCCTTTAACCTGTGGCTTAATTGTGCATTGCCACCTGGGAGCATTCACCCTTGAAAGCAGTGGTCAAGATTTATGGTTTGATTGTGCTGCCACTTGGGGAAAGGCTCATAGCCAGACATGTCATCTCTTGATGTGACCTTTATTTAGTCACCACTTGTCCCAGAGCTTTATACTTGTCCGGTTAGTCAGTTGCACTCCTTTTGAATGTGTTATCCCAAAATTGCTTGGAAAAAAAGAAAAATCTTCCTTCTATGATGGCTGGATTTTTTAAACACCCTGTCTTCCTAGAAGATGTGTAGTCATGTTTTCTGCTGTGAATTTAAACTCTATTCCCATAAGAATGGGGTAGTGAATGAGAAGTAACAGTACTTAAACAGCCACACAACATGTTATATTTACAATGTATTTTGAACCATCTGTAAGAAACTTTCAAGAATATTCTTTCTAGTAGTTTTGATTTATCACTCTCATTTTATAGACAGGAAAATTAGCCTGGAGAGTATTTACAAGACTTGCCTATGGTTATTCAAAGAGTCATTAGCAACTTTAAGATGAGAACTTTGAGTCCTTGGAACGAAGAAGTGGAATTAATAGGAAAAGAAGCTTCATAGAAAATAAACACTAATTATATTTTTAAAATATAAAATCTCTTTTAAATTCTTTGGAAGATGGATGGAAGCTGCATAAACTATATTTTTTTTTTGGGTGATTTGTTACGGAACATATTTATTTAATCAACTGACCTATCTAGTTGATATTTATACTAAGTTAACGAATTTGGTATTTGTTGAGGTTTATGATAAAACACCAAATATATCTTCAGGCCTAAGTCTTTGTTTGGTGCTTTTGTTCACTATAGAAAATATTAATTGGCCACTCAGGTAGCTGTTGATTTTGTTTTAATAAGGAAGAGACATCAGAATGCCTAGGAATATTTAAAGATATTTAGAAATGTTTAGGAATGCTAAGGAGGCCTCTGAATAGGTGAAAGAGCTTCAAGATATAGAATGTAAAAGAGAATAGCCTCTCTCTCTCTCTGGTAACCCTATTCACTCACTCACTCACTCACCAAATGTTTATAGAGCATGTATTCTGTGCCAGGCACTATTCTGTGCACTTGGGGTAAAAGAGTGAACAAAACAGTAAATTATCTCTGCCCTCATGGGTATTATATTCTATTGGAGAGAGACAGACACTAAACAATAAACATAATTAAATTACATTGCATGTTAGAAGATATAAACACTATTAAAAATAAGAGAACAGGGTGAGATGAGAGATACTGGGGGACAGTGGGGATTACAGTTTTAAATAGAATAATCACTGAAGGCCTCAATGAGAAGGTGACATTTGAGCAAAGACTTGAAGGAGGCAATGGGTAGTGTGGAAATCTAAGGACAGAGCATTCCTGGTACCGGGAGGGACATCCGGAGGTCATGTCTGTGAGGGGAAGGTGTAGAAGATGAGTGGAAGAGGAGGTACAGGTAAATAGGACTTCAAAAAAGCAGCCAGCAGGTGAGAGAAGGACAAAGAATGAGTGGTTTCTTGGAAGCCAAGTTGAGAAAGTGAATAAAGACAGGGCGATATTAAACAACCATGCTAAATGCTGCTGGTAGGTTAGGTGAGATGAGCACTGAGAATTAACCACTGGATTTAGCCATATTTCATTGATGACCTTGAGTAGTTTGAGTGGAATGGTGGAAGAGAGGTTTTGAGAGGGAAATGGGAGAGATGAACTGGCGTGAGTAGAGACAACTCCTTTCAGACATTTTTTCCTGCAAAGAACAAAGTAATAGGGTGGGAGCTCCAGAGAAAATGGAGCCGGGAGAAGGTTAGAAACCTTCCCTCGGCAGAGAGAAATAGAGAATGTGGGCATGCTGATTGGAATGATTCAGTAGAAAGACTAAAAGTAGTGATGTCCACGCAGTTTCTGGCGGTATCTGTACCCATCAGGAATGGCTATACAAAAATTTCCTATATATGGTTTATTCACTCCTTTCCCTTATTCAGTTTAATTCTTAGCAATATTTTGACGAAGTCCACCTCTCCCAGGCACTGGTTTTCTGCTTTTTGCCTACTCATTCCCATTCTCATCATTTAAACTTTTTCATAAGAAATTATACAAGAATGAAAACTTGTCTATCACCAGCCGTAAACTTATATTAAAGGCCAAAAAACTCCCCCAACACACACACACACACACACACACACACACACACACACACACACACACAAGTGCAGTACTATAATTATGAAGGGAAATTATTTTATGCTTAAAATTTCAATTTAAAATACTATTAAAATTGGTCATCCAATTTTCAGATGGTTCTTTTTGACTGTCAAAATTTGCAAATATTAGAGCTCTTCTATGAAATATAAACAGCCATTATGTCCTCACTTTAAGGAATAACTTGGCAATGATAGTGTTTTTGATATGTTACTCTTAAAGATTTGTTGGTCACATTTCTGAGCTTTAGACCTATCGTTTTCTACTTTTTAATAGCTTCAGCTTCAGCGCTGAAAACTAGCCACTGTGCTTACTGAACTGAAAGGTTAGCCCAGATGATGCTCGAGTTCTCACCAGCTTCAGACAAGATTAACTACCAAAGAGGCTACTGAAGATCAGCTTGCCAAGTTAGGTTCATTTTGAAGGAAGAGAGAACAATTTAAATAGCTGGTTTCTTGACTTCCATTGTTTTTTTATTCTATTATCTACTTTTCATTGTAGATGAGTGACGAAAAGAATGCTTTACAATTTGAGCTACTTCGAAGTGAAAGCAATTTCAGGGTGGCAGCCAACTCTTCAAATCCTTCTTTCCACAAAACAGCATTATGTTGATGGATGGGAAATATCTGTGTTTTATAGGACCCTCGTTGTGCCTTCTGGGGAGATAAAATTAGGAAGATAAAATTTGTGATTAGGGAAAGAGAGAGAGTGATTAGGAAAGATATAGCTATGATCTTGGACGTCATGACACTTGTGACCATTGGAAATGGCTATGTGTGTGCCTGGCAGACAGAAAGATGCTTTTGGTTAATAGAAACATCAGTTACATGTAGGGATATGTTGCAGCTTTTATTTTTATGAACTGATGTGTGCATGGAATTTGAATTCAGGTTGCTAAAAGCTAACTCCTGCTGCCATTGGTTATTAGCTTTGTAACTTCTGTTGGGTAACTTCTCTATGCCTCAGTTTTTTTTTATCATTAAAAATAAGATATGTAACTAGAGATATTACATATTAAAATATGTAATGCTGTGAATCAGCACAGTGCCTAGCACTGTGAAAGCTGCATTTATTAAAAATTAGTGATCATCGTTCACATGCATAGTCTAATGATTTCCCTCATTAGTAACATAATACAGAAAACTCTCAAACATTTTCTGTTTTTTACCTTTAAGAGATAGTGCTGGATTTATAAAAAAAATTAGTGACCTCTGTTTAAATCTCAGAAGACCTGATTTTTCCAATAGTGTGGAATTTACTGACAACTTAAATGCCACTTCCAATTAAGAAAATCAAATATGTGTAAGGAGTATTTTTGTGAGGTGATGCCACGTAAATGAAAAGGAGTCCCAGAATCTGTATTTTAAGTGTGCTTGCATGTGTATCTACCTACCTGTAGAGTGAGAAAAAAGAATGGGGAGACAGGAGAAGGGGGAGATCTTAATTACTCCTGAAAAGGTAGCACTTTAGCTATACTGATTTCTTTTCAGTTCCACAAACTGTTAAGCATTCCTTTTCTGCAGGGGCCTGAGCATGTGCTAAATTAGTATCTTCTCATCATCATTCTTTTATCTCAGCCCGTTTTGTTTTTTCTTATCGTAATCACTTTTTGATAACTTTTTAGAAAACGGGTATTCTCTACTTGAATATCAAGCCATATGATGGAAAGAAAGTTTTAATCCTTATTACAATCATATTCCCAGCATTTAAGTTACAGTAACAGCACTCGTAGTTCTAAATGCGTGTTTTTGTTTTTGGGGGTTTGTTTTTTGGTAAAATTTAACATCTTCATCAGTACATACTGTAACCACACAAAGTTTATAAATTTTCCTATGCTCTTGAGAAAATTGAAGCTAACATTTTAGCTTTTATGTAATCATAAAAGTACCACACAGGGAGGAACTGACATAGATTGATTACCTTTACCTCTGTTAATATTTTGACATTAAGCCAAATGGTAGGCCAGTCTCATTCGAGATTTCATTATGGGATGGATTTGAATAGGAGTTATGTGACATTTGCAAACTAAAGTATACAATGGTAATGAAAATTACTCTGTCTCAATAGCCTACATTAAGTTTGAATTTTTAGAGTCAGGAATTCTCATTATCAGTAAACAGTTTACAGTTTTGTTTCTAAAGAAACAAACAAAGCAGGGGATAGGTAGTGATGCATTTTCTTGGAGAGATCCAGATCTCTTCACAGAAAAGAAAATTCTTCTAGATTGCGAAAAGAGATGACAATATAAGAAATTAAAGAATTACCATCCCCAGCCAGCACCAGAAGACGACACAAGAAACAGACCTTTCCTCTTGGTCCTCGGCCTCAGAACTCTATCACATTTTGCTTTATTTTTAAAATGTTGGCCTGACCAGTATGGCAATGTCTTTCTGTAACATGTCAGATCAGAGGAAATAATTGAAGTCCAATTTGTCGTTGGCTCAGCATAGTCCTGTACATGGGGGAGGTCATCTGAAATCTTGAGGATTTTGGATGGGACGTAGCTTCATCTAGAATTTGGTAGGCTCAGGATACAATGAGAAATTGATTTTGCCCAAGAGCATTGCTTTAGACTTCACATGAGAATTTTGTACAGAAATAGATGACCACTTTGGGATCAAAAGTGCCACTCCTGAAGAGGCTTATGACTCTCATCCTTTTGGCTTTCAAAGAGAACATACGAGAACACATCAGGTAACCAGTCTTTGAAATATATATGACCACAAAACAGAGTACAACATCTAAAAAGGAAGCTTTGTAAGTTTAAAAAAAAAAGTGCTAAAGGACAAGCGGGATGCATTTTGTGCAAATACTCAACATAAAAGTGGAAAAAGATAGAAAATGAAGAGTTAAACAAAAATAAGCTTAAGTTAATCTAATTAAATGAAGTTATCCTATACACAAAGAACACATATTTGGAGCAAGAGTTATGAAGATAAAAGTACAAGATGCTGGGTGAGCTCTTGTGGACCACAAGATGCATTTTGGAACTGTACAATGAGGACTGACAAGATGTAGCAAAGGAAATGTGGGTAGCTGAACACGTGACATACCTGCAAGGACAGAAACTACAGAAGTCCAGTTAAGCATATCGTAGGAACCCAGGACATCGAGCACATCTGGTAATGGACCTGTTTTGGAGTTCATGGAAATGACTGCCAGCCATTCTGATGACCACATGACCCAGAAAGGCCATATGGTACCAAAGGCCAAGCCTAATTAAATCTATAAACCCACAGTTCCAGAAGGAAGGAGGTGGACTGTGATGGCCATGTTGAGAGGGTGACTTTCAAAACTGCAGGAACCCTGGAGGTTGAAACATGCTGCTGCTTCTTAATGGCCGTCTTTGGTGGGAGGATGTAAGGTGACCGTATTCGTGTCTTTTTCTTTCTACAGTGGGAACATTTACTTCTATGATGAAACATATTTTGAAAGTATATATGATTACAGTTACAAGGTGTGCAAGTGATGTGGCTCCTTCCATGAGCTACATTCAACATCGTTTCGTAGGCATGTCTCATGTTGTAAAATAGTCAAAGGTTAATATATTGTCTCAAATAGTCAAAAAATTATTGTCAAAAGCCAATGTAGAGGGTTTTTTTTAAAACCACTTAATTATTTAAACTTGGAAACAGGTCTCAAAATGACTGCAATTTAAAGCTACATCTGATTATTAGCAAAGGACTTTTTAAATCTTATTTTGTTTAAAAGGGAACAGTTGCATAAGTTGTGTGTGTGTGTGTGTGTGCGCTCATGCGTGTGTCTCAATACTCTTCCTCTCGTGGGGGTTTCTTAATGATAGAAACTTTGTATTGTCACTGAGGTGTGACCTGAACCTCTGGCAGGGTGACTGCGTCTAAAATGCCAGCACTGTGACAGTAGGGTCTGAGGCCTTTTATGTGGGGTGTATTTGTGCTGCTCCTGCAATAAGAAACCCTCCGGGGAGATGAGGAAGCCCCTGGCCTGTGTCTGTGTAGAAATATTCATATACCCCTTGAGAATTTTACTTGAACAAAAAATTGCACTGCATTTTGTACCCCCTCCCATGCAGTTTACATTCACTTCAGAACACTGTAACTAATCTTTTTATTAATTTACGTAATGATACCACAATTACAGTGCATTCAATCTATTACTTTTCTTCTAAAACCACTATTCAATTGCATTTTCTAACCTTTAAGCCATGCAGACTGGTCTTAGCCCAGAGTTGAAAGGATGAAAGAAGGAAGGAAGGGGGAGGGTTCAGGAAGAAAAGGAGAGAGAGAAAAAGGGAATAATTCTGAAGAAAGCTTTCATTTGCATGAACCTTTACAAAACCATTTCCAATGCAAACAAAAATGTAGTTTGGATTGCAGTGTTAGAGTTTTGTTTACTGTAAGAAACCTGGAAGTGTGTATTGCTTCATAAATAAACTATAAAAATGTAATTCCCTTAGTACAGGAAATTGATAACCAGTATCTTTTTAAGCCTGTCACCTTATTTATAAGAAGCATTTGGACTTAATTGTTCTATGAATCTTAACTCGAGCTAATAAAGCAACCAGGGTTTGAAATTTCATAATTATTGTTATAGCAATTCACACTGTTATTTATTCCAGTGACTGTATTTTAAATGGTAGTTTCTCAGTTGGAGAAGTGGTTCAAAGTCATTTTGAGCTCGGTTAAACTCATCGCTTAGAGCTGTGATTACTTTCCTGTCCTAATTAAATAGGAAAATTTATCTCTTGCATTTCGCTTGGGGAGTCGCAAGCAATCAAGAACAGTATGGCATCATGATTGATGAACATTATTTGAGTTTTGCTGTCCAGTAACGTATTTATTATTCTCTGTGAATTCGGGCAGGGGCATACTTTCTGGAAGCAGGGAGATTAATGGAAAGGAATCATTAAAGGAAAGCATGCTGTGTCTTTGAGAGAATGTTTTACCTGGAACAGAAACATGACAAACAGACCATGTGCCTGTTGTTATAGAACCCAGACCCTTTCCAGCTATTTACACTTCCGATGCAAATGGCAATTTGACACAGACTAGCAGTCTGGATGATGTGAGCATCTGCGTAAAAAGGCTACCTATGGAGCATGCCCAGTGCGGGTGAGTGCGTCCCGGGCCCTCCCTCTCCAGATCTCTGAAGATAAGGCTTGAACTTTGCACTTGCAAATGTCACTGCATACGTTGTTTTCTGTTTTTGTTGTTTTTGTTGTCAGATTCTCTTGCGACCAATTTCCTTTAGCAATCCAAGAGCAGGGGAGAGACTATTCAGGAAAGCGAGATGCATTAAGTTTAGAACGAGTTGGTGCCTGTCTTTGAATGCACTTGAATTGCTCTTTCTGTTGAAAGCAACATAAAGCATTCGAGTGTTGGTTTCTCCCTGCTGGAATGGGAGAATAACCATCTCCTTGGATTGGAGTCCTCCGGGGAAGGGAGTGAAAGCCCTGGAGGCAGAAAGGGAGCAGCAGAAGGGCTTGCCCTGAGCATGGATGGGGAAGGAGCAGGGGTTGTCCTGGGCTCAGCGCGCACTGAGGATCTGCGCCCCGGGCTGCAGCTGTGGGTGAGAAAGCCGCTGTCTGGCTCATGAAGGCCACCTGGATCAGGCTTCTGAAAAGAGCCAAGGGAGGAAGGCTGAAGAATTCGGATATCTGTGTAAGCTCCAGGGCGTTCGTTCGGGGAGACGGTGTTTTGTCTTTGCTTTGCTATTGTGGCAGGGGCTTCTTGATTTAGTGATGTGATCTCTGATTGCAAGGGAGGGAGCCCAGGAGAGTCCTGTAATTTTCTGAGCTCCTTTTCCTATGTCGTGATTTATTGCCAGAGGAGATAGCTCGGGCAGGTGTTTTCTGCTGACAGGTTTTGCTAATATCTACTTAAGAGTATTATTGGAAAAATGTGTTGCTTAAAGATTGCGTGAAGCTGGCTGCTGTCGTCTTGCAGTTTTGTTGGAGAAGGGATCAGGTGAATGAAAAGGTACAAAAGGATGCTTAAGATTAAAGTGGGAGTCTACTCATGGTTGTGACATTTTGGAGAGTTCAAGTTTCTAATGCTTTTGCCTTTCTGGTATGTTTTTTATTAGAAGCTCCCTTCGAGTTGTAAATACTTGCTTTAGTGTTGGATTGTTCTTGAAGCTATCCTTGAAACCCATTTATGCCCTTCAGCCCTGCACTGCACCATGGAGCTGGCTTCATTCTGGAGGAAACTGTTCTGGCTTTCAGGAAGGACAGGAATTGCAGCATAAGGCTTTGAGAAGGAATGGTGACTTGGTAGGTACAGACACCCTAGTGAATGGTCTGCAAGCCAGAGCATGATTTTCTAGACGGTTTGCTACGGGATGGATTATTTCCTCCTCTTTTCAGGAACTTATAGCAAAATCTAGGAAGCTAACTGTGGTGTCAATGAAACATTTCCAATGCAAACGTCATAGACGGAATCTATTTTAAACTGTACATTTTTCTCTCCAGGGTTCGGCAGACTCCTACACCAGCCGTCCATCCGATTCAGATGTTTCTTTGGAGGAGGACCGGGAGGCAGTGCGCAGAGAAGCAGAGCGACAGGCACAGGCCCAATTGGAAAAAGCAAAGGTAAAATCAATGTTTTTCCCAGCCAAGCTCTTTCTTTGCCAGTTGTGCCTGGTCCACGATGGGCCACCTGTGGAAGTTTCTCCTAAAACGTATGTTTGGGCTCTTACAGTATTTCATTGTCTGGTTTAAAATAGAGGTACAAGAAATAATTTCTTCCCTTGGTAGAAACAGGAAGTGTCGTATAGAAGAGTGGCCTTGGCTTTTATATTTTATAATCTAAGGAACTTGTTTCTGTGGGTAGATGGCTTATTTAAACACACAAAAGGATCCCTGAATATACAATAGGAAAAACTATACCTAATATCGAAATGATTTGACTTCATTTTTTCAGAAAACCATTTCTCTGCTTAGAAAAACAAACTTTTTTTCAAGCTCATGTTTATTTTGATGTGTGAGCAAATCTTTCCCACAAGTTTTACTCCATAGATGCTTTGCAATGGTATTTTCTTTATAAAAAAATGGACTATATTGCGCTTTTCAAAAATAAAGCAACAAGGGATTCTTATAATAATAAAGTGCACATACATGGAAGGGGGACTAGATATTAGACATGAAAAATCTAAGTGCAGAATTTAGCAGAGACTGCATTTCATGTCATTAATCATCATGATTTGAATTCTTTTTTCCCGTGAAGGCATTCGAATAGCAGCAATTTCAAAAGCGTAGATTATTGTGCAAGTTTAAGATACCTGGGTGTGTATCATACTCAGTAACTTTTAAATGAACATATTTTTACATGGTTCTTGGTTTTCTTTTGAAAAAATTATTGCTTTGAAAAAGCATCAGTACTGTGTTGATCTTGCTAAAAAAAAAATTGAGGGATAACATTAGACTCCTTCTGCTGGCTGCTGCATCTTTGAGATGAGTAAAATCTCTGGGTTGCTATGGGAATCATGGCTTGGAGACTCTAAAAGCATGATGGCCCTTATGTAATATTCATGACCTCTAGCACAAGCTGCTATAGTAGTTTACAGAGGACCTGCCAGGAGGCCATGACTTTCAAAAAACAGTATTTCTGTACCTCAAAACAGTGTTCTCAACCTCTGCTGACAGGGAAGTCATCTCCAGATGTGACACAGTCTTGGCTGCCAGACAACCCAGAAATAACAGGAGCAGGAAGCTGATAGAGCAAGGTGTGGCCCAGTTGCCATCAGTTCATCCGCTCAAAGTTAATCATTTAAAACGTTATGATGTGACAACAGGGATAAAACTGGAGGACATTATGCTAAGTGAACTAAAACAAGGGCAGAAGGACAAACACTGTACAGTTCCACTCCGAGGAGGTATCTAAGGTAGTGAAACTAACAGAAGCAGAGAGTAGAATGATGGTTGCCAGGGGCTGGGGCAGGAAGAAACGTTTCAGTTACACAAAATGAATTAAGTGCTAGACATCCACTCTACAACCCGGTGCCTATGATAACGAACAGTACGATACTGTGCACTTAAAAATCTGTTAAAGGGTTAGATCTCTTATTAAACGTTCTTCCTACAATAGAAGAATTCTGAAGTTGACATTAAACAGTGAAGAAAATTAAATAATCAGTGCATGACTAGCAAAGTTAATTGCCACAAGTTTGCAGTGTAGCTAATATAGGTTGCAATTTAGAAGCTGAATTCTAAATTCTACATTTTACACTAGGGTGCAAAGGAAAGTCAAGGAACAAAAACTAACCGTTTGTATTCCTGAAGTGAGAACATTTTATTGGTACTGATTTATTCATGTGAAATTCACATACCCAAATTAAACAGCTTCTCGTATTGATACCACATCATCATACAACCCACATTCTAGTAGGTTTGGTGTTCAGTCTTTGGTTATCTGATGGCATATTTTTGTCCACGACTGCTTTAAGTCCTGAGTTAAGTGACACATCTGCATAGAACTTTGAAATATCTTTCCAATGAGTGTCGATCAAAATATGTGTCCTAAATCAAACCAGGCTCATGTTACTTGTCATGTAGACTAAAAAGCTTATAGTTACAAATACCATAGAAGATGAAAGAAAGTAAAGATTTAAAACAAAGGGAAAAATAATTGAAGGGCTGTTTCCTGTGTTTAATGAACATATTTTATTTACATCCATTTTTCTTCCTTAAAATTCAATCAATATCTTAAATCTTTGTTGTATGCAAAATAATTAGCCTCAGGTAAGAGAGAATTTAAGTATGTTATGAAAGAAGACAGAAGGGCTAGGATATAATTTTTCTTTGTGTTAAAGTCATGATTTGGTAGGTCTGGTTTATTAATTTTAATATCCTTAAAGAAGAAATGTGAACAAATATTATAGATGGCTCATTCACTGCATTATTTTTCTCTATTCCCCTCCATCATGCCTTTATACCATCATGTCTTTTCAAGACCTATTTTAATGAAGGCTTCAAGTTTAAAAATATATGAATTTGTTACTTATTTTTAGATAGTATAAAACATTTTGCACATTTATTTTGAGAGAATCAAAAGTTTTATACATTGATTTTGTAATCATAGCATCTCTCAGACAGATTTTATACGTGGATGCTTTCACTCACTAACCCTACAGATATATAGAATAGGTCTATACACATGTGTGGAATAAACCTCAGCCATGCTTCCAGATCCAGGCCTTCGGTAAATGTGAACTACATTATCCATTAATTGCCTTAATACATCTGTGAAATGAAGTGATTGACAGGTAGTGACCTAGAGACACCACCTGTTTGAAATTAAGTGACCTACAAAAGGTTATATAACCAGGCATTCTGTGCTTCCAGTAAAACCCAGTACTTTTTGCAACACTTTGTTATGGCTACTCTTCAACTTTATGGTGAACAGATTCTATATTAATTTTGAGACAAATAAATATCAACTGACACGACCTTGTGATTTAACTTGGCATTTTCTGGTCCCAAAGACACGTTTTGATCCTGTTTGGTTCACCGTGTTTTGCAAATCTTGCCTTATTTAAGCAAGTGCACTTTGTGTCTGCCTTAAAAACAAGTAACATGTAAATTTATTTCTACATTGATCTTTTTATAAGAAGAAACAGCTTTTCTGAGATATCATTCACTCATTGAAAGTATACAAATTCAGTTGTTTTTTAGGATATTTACAGTTGTGCAATTATCACTACAGTAAATTTTAGAACATTTTCGTTGTCCCCTAAAGAAATCCCATGTTCTAAATTAGTAGTCACTCCACATCCTCAGCTCTAGGCAACCACTGTACAACTTTCTGCCTCCATAGATAGGGCTATTCTGGGTTTTCCATGTAAATGGAATCACACAGTAGGTAGTCTGTTGTGACTAGCTACTTTCACTTATATAATGTTTTTGGTGTTTATCCATGCTATAGTATGAATCAGTACTTCATTTTTATTGCCAAGTAATATTCCATTGTATGTTTATATCACATTTATCAGTGGGTGGACACTTGGGTTGTTTTCATCCTGTAGTTATTGTGAATAATGCTACTATAAACGTACATGTATAAGTTTTTACATGAACATAAATTTTTATTTCTTGTATGTGTGTATCTAAGAGTAAAGTTATTGGATTGTTTCTTTTCATCCTCACTCCCCCAAAATTATCTTTTCTGGCCAATGTGCAGAGACTGAGATGGGGAATCTGAATGAAGAAGGTAATGGTACAGAGATGAAATAGGTTCAGTGTGGGATTCTCTGTAGAATAGATTAACATTAAATTTTAAGTCAATTGTCCTCTCATGAGTGAATGTCTACTACATGAATGAAATTATATTAGTCACAGTTGGTGAGTAGAGGGACTACAAGGCCGGAGCCATAAAGAAGAAAGAGGCAGATCGTTTGACTGCAAAAAGCTGCTACTGTTTTTCTAGGAAGAAGAGTTTGACTTAAATCATGCTAATTAGAGGTAGACTAGAAGTACGTTAGGGGAATCTAGAGGTCTGTGAGCATTTCAGAACTGCACCCTGCTGGCGGGGATGGAAATGACTTAAAATGATTCTACAAGATAGACTGATGGAGTTTAGCTTATGAAGTAGAAAGTGAGGAGTGAAGAAGTGGGAAACGCCTCAAAGGCTTAATAAGAGATGCAAGTAAAGGCCGACATGAAGAAATGCTTGGGAGCAAAAAACAAAACAAACAAAAACACTTGGAATCTTACAGAGAAAGTTTTGCCAACTTGAAACTGTTTTTACTCTGGCCTCACATTTAATTAATAGTTTGGCTGGGTATAATATTCATGTATTAAAAACATTTTCCTTCAGAATTTTAAAGACATTGTTTTGTTGTCTTGTGGCTTCCAGCAGTGTTGATGTGTTTACTGGATGTCACTTGGTCTTTGAACCTGGCTTTTAAATTTCTCTAGTACACTGAGAACTGTTCTTCCTTGGTATTTTGAAATTTTGCCTTAGCACAGGTCTTATTATTTATTGTGCTGGGCTTCTCATTTGTTGTGAAGGGATAGTCATTTCAGTTTCGGAAAGTGATTAATTTTGGAATAATTTTTTCTACTGTATTTTCTTCTTTTTCTGGTTCTCTCATTTGTCACACATGTGATTAGAGCTTTCTTCTTTCTTCACCTTTTCCCTATGATTCCTCTGTCTTTTTGTGATACTACCTGAATTTTTCTCTACTCCATGTATTGAAATTTTAATTTTTATAAAATTCTAATTTTCTGGAGCTTTCTTCTCATCTCCCCTTTTATAGCTTCTTGTTCTTATTCCATGTATATGATATTTTCTTTGTGTCTCTTAAGACTATTTTTTAAGTTTTCTGTACTGTCACTGTTTTTGAAACTTTTAAAATTTGATTTTACTTTTACATCCTGGAGACTTTCTTCAAAGGTTTGATTCTTGCCTGTCTATTCTTAATTAAAAGCAAAATATTGTAAAGCTGACTTGAAGTTTCATGTGTGATGGCAAAGCTTCCTGACTGTTGGTCTTTTATAGGGTAATAGTCTGGTCAGTGTTTCCAGAGAGGAGTCCCCCATTTCCTGGTGTTTTACATTCTCATTCTTTCTACTCTGTTAATTACCACTGTCCATCATTTTGTATATTTGCCATTTTTGCCTAATCTCTTCTTATTTTCTGTTCTTTATATCTGTGGGTTTATTTAAAACACACACACACACACACACACACACACATTTTCAGAAGGAAGCATATGTGCACTTGACTATGTTTTATTTTCCATGTTTATCAATAAATATACTGTAAAAGAGAAAAGTATTTCCCATAATGAGGCATTGGAAGAAATCTACACAATTGGAAATATTCCCCTAACTATCCTTTCCAGAAGAAAGAAGAAACTTGAACGTATTTATTTACCTTCAACCCAAAGATGATTTTTTTACTTTAAAAAATATTAAACATGTTTTTAAAAATGGTTCTTATTGAGAAAATTATGTAGGAGGTAGAAGAGGGATATATGCTGATGCTTGTATTGCTTACTTTCTTCACTCCACAAAATACACTAATGGGGAGAAGCTAAAGAACATGTGGCAGGTTTTAAACTAGATAGCTACTCATAGGGGGGAAACAAAAGCTCATTTATTGGTAAAAGATAAATCCAGCAGAGAGATATCCTAATGGAATACACAAAGTATGACAGACACTCATAAGAAAATACTTGAGGCTAGCATGATTTTTCCCATTGATTTCAATGCTGTTTTAATTTTTGTGTGGAAAAATTATTGGTTGTCTACTCATAACAATTACCTTTCAAATAAAATTAAAAAACTGGCTAAATACGTCTAACTTCCAGCAGCATGGGTTGGTTTATTGTTCAAATACACATTAGGTTAAATTGCATTTTTTCTACCTATAAAAAGTGTGAAAGTTCCCTGAACCTGGCTTAGCTTCTGTGTTAACTCATAAGCATGACTGGTAGGTCCAGGCACAGCCATTGGAGGTGTGAGTCTTTGGCTCATCTCCAGGGCTCGTAGACAATAGTAATAATACCAACAGTAATGATGGCACCATGTGATTACTGCTTGTTAAAGATAGTTTGAAATATATAAAATGAAAAAGCAAAGCTTTGTGGCTTTGTAGCATTTTGAAATACTTCTGAACAGTTATGATCAAGTGGTACCTGCAGCTCTGGTTCCTGTGCTACCTTTTACATCAGAAAAATCCTCATTCCTCAAACAGCTCACGGTTTAATGGCTTGAAGTCACCACCATTTGACTTAAGTCACAGATCTCTTTTTCCTTGTGTCACTGGCCGGCTGACAGGTGAACTGGTGACCAGGTGGTCTGGGATGGCCTCTTGAATGTGTCTGCAGGCTGTCAGATGTCAGCTGGGTGTCTCATCTCCTCTGGGTGGTCTCTCATCCCCAGTGGGCTGGCTGGCCTGCTCTCATGCTGGTCTCGGGGTGACAAGCACATCAATAGAGAACAGGTCCCACTGCGTGAGAGTCAAGTCTCTTCTTGTGTCATGCGTGTTAATGTCCTATCGGTCAAAGCAAGCCAAGTGGCTAAATTAGGAGTCATTGTGGGAAGAAGCTACCAAGGGCATGGATTCTGGGATTTGTTGTAGCCATTTTCTGCAAACCATCTGCCACATGCACCTTTATTTTCTCATAAGAAGCAATGCCTTTGGAAGAAGAAATGTTTTCTTACCTTTTAAAATAAACAACCCTGTCTCCCCTCCTATCCCATCTTTCCCTCCCTGTCAGTGCCCACCTTAATTACACCAGGCATTATATTCTCTGCTTCCATTTCTTCCATGTCTTCCCCACTTTTTTTGAAACCTATTTCCATTTCTGCTTCTCTACTGATGGTCTCTGTGACCTTCTAATGAAGTCCGTGGGCCTTTTATTAAGTCCATCTAACCCAATGTTTAGCCTCTGACCTGGCTTTTATTGTTTTAGACAAGCCATTATTTTTCAAACTGATGGGTTACTCAGCAGTTGCTGCAGAGGCAAAGGGGTTTCCAGTAGGGTGTGTTCTGTGTATTTCTCCCAAATTCAGACAAAACAGCTCTCTCTCCATTCATTCAACACAGTGGGACTTACATGTAAGTTTTTTTTTTTTTTTTTTTTAATATGGAGCTTCACCTCCATAACGAGGTTTAAGTCACGGCCATCTTTCCCTTTACTTTCTCATCCTTCTCACCTCGTCCTCGCCTCCACCCCGACCTCCCTTCTTATCGTTAGTATGGCAGATCTTCCCCCTTATGGCATCTCGATCAGTTCTGTCACCTATTTAAAGTCAAGTTCCCCATTTCCCCCTCCACATCCTTTCTTCTCTTTATTCCTATTTCTGTCAATGTCCACTTCATCCTCCCAAGCTTAAAGCCAGGGGTTTGCAATATTTTTTTCTGTAAAGAATCAGAGAGGAAATATTGTACGTGTCATGGGTTGTGTGCTTTTTGTCGCAGCCACTTGGTGCAGGGAAAACCTGGATTTGGGTTCCATATGTGCTACAGACTGGCTGCTCCATCTTTTGACTTTCTGTGGGAAGCTCAGATGTAATTTTGGTGATAATTGCATGAGCAGGCACATGTCAGGCTCAGGGCTCCCAGTCAGAGGGCCAGGGTGAGCACAAGCAACTGAGCGCAACTCCTGCCATCATGAGTTCAGTGTCTAATGGGAGTTTTTCTTAGAAGGTTTGAAACCACTGTTTTCATTTCCTCTTCACTTGTATATGGTTGCCATATACTATGACATGTGGTAACTATTGTGTTTGATTTATGTGTTGCCAACTCAACGGTGAGTGGTGTACGGCAGATCATGTAATGTCCAGTGGCTGCCAACCTGAATGGGATGCGACTGGCACTGACTCTGTCAGGTTCTCATCACAGCAGCTCACTGCATCGGGTCAGATTGCACCCCCATCCATTTCTGTGACTAACACACGTGTTTTGTCTCCTGCCCTAGACTTTGCCCCTTGAGAGTAGGGGCGTGCTCTGTACTTCTTAGACTCACTGGTCCAGATTCCTGCCTCGGTTATCAAGAGCAAACTAATGTACTTTCCTGCTTTTCTCACGTGCCGTCTTAGTAACACCTGAGAATTTTAAAAATCAAATTACACATTGTTCTCTATTTCTTTATGGTCATGTTTATCTTGGCAGTCTACCTCCAAGTAAGTGTTAAGTTTCAATGGCTAAGAGGTACACGTTTTAAAGAGAACCTGATATTCCGATTCAAGGTTCTCTTACAGAGGATTTATGGTTTTTATTAATGGATTTCTAGAGGGCTGAGGCTTGCCCCCATTTAAAACTGTGCTCTGTGTCAGGAGCCTTAAAAGGATTGTTAACATAATACAGACTTCTTGCTATTTCAAAGCCATAAATGGATTGGGGAGGATTATTATAAACTTTGCAGCTCAAGCTTTTTTCTTAGAGAGCTGTAACTGAACATCTTTGTTGTATCATTATAAACAGCTATAAATACATGATTCTTCCCCTTCTTTTTCTCTACCAAATATGAACAAGGAACAACACACAACCTTTACACACAGCTTAAGAGAGTCAACCTCTCTACTTTTGAGTTTTTGTCCCACCAACAGTTAAAAGACAGATGATGAAAACTGAAGAGCATCATTTATTCAATTAGCAAATGTTTGTTGAGTGGTGGTGTGCTGTGGAGCTGGGAGCTAACGGAAGAGAAATCAAAGATATGTTAGATGTGGTTTTCCCCCCAAGAAGCTTATGATCTAATGATGCCAGAAATCTGTGTGTCACTGACTGAGAGTAATATGACGAGTGCTGTGAGCCAAATGCTGTACGCATGGTGAGCATGTGGACCCCAGTTTTGCTGGGGTGGGGGAGGATGGAAGACCAGAAGGAGGACAGTTGGTACTAGAGATGCCCCGATATGTGAATGTCTTGGGGACAGAGCCTCCGCTCATCAGGGGCATGCTTTAGAAGGTTAGCAAGACCAGTTTCTAACAGAGGCATTCAACTAAGACTGTTATTTTTGGTTTAATTTTGTTTAAATGCCACTTAATTACAATTTATGTAACACTAACCACACTATTATTTTTACCCTCAACCATTTTGAAGTGTCTAGTTCAGTTGGGTGAACTGGTCACATAGTAGAATGATGGGCCTCTAGAACTTTTTCATCTTGTAAAACTGAAACTTTATGTCTACTGAACAACAACTCTCCATTTTTGCTGCCCCCAGCCCCTGGCAAACACCATTCCACCTTCTGTTGCCATGGTTTTGATGACTTCGGGTACCCCATGAAATGGAATCACACATTATTTGTCTTTTCGTGACAGGTTTATTTTGCTCATCACAATGTCCTAGAAGGATTAAGAAATAAAATATTTATTTTTTCTTTAATGAAAAGGCAAAAAATAGCCAATCATTAAAACAATTTAAACATAAAAATGTCACCTGATTTTGTCTTTTTTTTTTTCTATTGAATCTAAATAGTACAAACCAGAGTTTAGAAGAAAAATACCTTCTCTCCACCACATTTTAAATTTGGTTTATGGTCTTCACACCACCGACTTGGAATAAGTATATTTTTACATTTTAACATCTTTTAAACAAGAATCTTGAAATAAAATTCATTGAACCTAGTAAGTTGTTAAAGGAAGAGCTTTTAGAATGTATGTGTATACTATTTTCTTAGTTGAAAGAATATACAAATGAAATGTGCTTACTAATGTTTCAGTATGATCTTCCTGTAGGAAATTCAAATATCTAGGAAATAGGTTGTATGAAGGAAACAGTTTAAGTAGGGCAAGGAAGAGAAGATTGAAATCATAATAAAACTATTGGAAAAGAGATTTTTAAAGTTATTTTCTGTTCCTAAGGGGAAAAAAAGATGAAGGCAATTGTCTAAAAATTTTAGCAGCCAGGAAGTAAGATGTCATAATTGACTAAAGAGAGATGAGAAAGTGTTATAAAGAAAGACTAGGAAACTGTTTTAGTGATGATTTTAAAGAAATTTATGTGGCTTAAAAAAGTATTATTTTATTTTAACTAAATCCTGTCTTGAGGAAGGGGGATGAATTGCATAATTAGCTGTTCAAGTTATTTGTGTTCTAGTGATTCCCTGGTTCTTTCTAGAAAGTTCTAACAGTTCTTCCTACTGATATTTGCAGGACTAACACCCATTGCTTTTAAAAATAAAATATTCTTGGAGATTTGAGGCTTAATTCTCTGCTCATTCTACCTTCCCAAGACTGAACAGGGAAGTGTGATTGACAGGATCTAGGCAAAAATGTAGGCATTCAGTTAAGTCTTCCAGCTTTTCAGCTTTCTAGATCTAATCTCTGGTTTTTTAACAACATAACTCTTCTTTTTGTCCTCTTAGAGGAACTATAGTCATCTTTGCATGAAATATTTCTTGGACCAATTATAACTTTCCATTGAGGCAACCTGTATTCCTTACAGATGGAAGTCAAATTACAAGTTTGTTTACAAGGCAGCCCAGTGTCATACACAGTAGATCTTTGGCATATAGCACACAACTTGCATAAATCTGAATCTAAGTTGTCTGAAGCATGTAACAAGCCATAGAACAGACACACAACAGGGTGTAGAAATCCTTTGAATAGATAAAAATCTCCACCTGATAAATTAATACAGTTAACGCACTTGCATTTTGCTCAGCTACCATGAATGTAAAATGATTAATCCTTGGTCACTGATCTCCAGGGGTTCAGTCTAAAGGAACATGTAAATAATAACTTTATGTTAATGTACAATACTGCATAATCTGCCTCTGTGTTGGCTTTTGAGAGGTGGCAGTTAAGTCAGAATTCTCTTATCCAAGTGATCAAATGTCAGCTAATAAGATATATCCCAACCTTAAATATTTTATTTAAGCTTAATGCATTAATATATATTAATGTACTAATAAAATACACATGATCACTCATCTTTGCTACAAAGCTAAGGCCTATTTGAGCATAAGTCTGATAATATTTCACCTATACCCACATAATCATCTTTAGTCTTGAATTTAATTTGATATTCATCTGAGTTTGACTCTAACCAAATATATTGGCTTCCAGAAAATACAAGAAAAACTGAAGAGTATTTTTAATTTTAAATCATAGTCATGTTTATAGCTTTAAATGATACCTTAAATTTCTCTTAAATATCTTGGTTTTATAAAACATGAACCATTTCTTTCAAGTCTTAGACTTTTGATAATTGTCTTGGTAAAATGAAAAAGCAGAAATAATGTAATATCTTTATGACAGAATTTTCTCCTAAAAATTAATTTATATGTACATAAAATGTTTTGACACTAGTAAAGGTTAGACAACTCTTGTCAATTCTAGCTCAAGAAAAAACTATCAATTCAGGTTAGACAAACAGGGTACCTTATAATCTTCACTCCTGAAATAAGTTTTTTATATTTCTCTGAAATTACACACACACACACTTCCCCTCTCCCTCCCCCCCACTTGGCTGAAAAATGTTCTTCATAACAGGACCAATATAAAACGCTTTTTTCTTAGGATTTTTTTTTTAGCAGTGGTTTTTCATTTTTATTAGATCATGAATGCCTTTGGATATATGATGAAATCCATGAGCCTTCCTCAGGGACATAGCTTACATCCTCACATCTGGGCTATTTCCAGGATCTTCACAGACCCTAAAACAAATCCATGCACCTGAGGGTTTACAAAGTATAAGAATCTCTAAGAATCCCAGCCTTCTTTTAAATAGAAGAGCTGATGATGTCTGAAGACCTGTGGGCAAGTTCTGAAAACAGTGTTTTCCTTTGCGCTCAGATACTTGAGATGACCACATAAATTCTTCTTGGAGTTCTCATTTTAGCTATATAGTGTTTAGTCTAGGGTAGATGTGGAGGTTGGGCGACTACACAGTATACTTTCATGTGGTATACAGCTGTGAAGGGTGTTCTAATTTAAACAGTTGTCAGTGTTTAGCGATTTCATTGTTTTGTTTTTAGATTTTTCAGTGGCCCATGAGAAAGCAAGCAAAATGGAAAATCCTTTCAGGTTAAGCAGATAGTGGGACCTAATCCCTTTTGGGGTCTGCCCTGGCCACAGGTCTCTGTTGGTTTACTAGTCTGTGACTTTCTGAGTTGCTTTGTGTTAACTCACATAAAATATAATCTGGATACTTACTCCTGTTTATTCTTGCCGAGGTTGTCTGTTTAATTTGGATAACCAGGGGCTGACTAGCTATATGAGGGGTTGGTTCTTCCTATAGGTTGTAGAGCACGAAGGCACTATCTGTTGTCCCTGGATTAGTCAGAAATCTTCTGCCATCTTCCTGGTTTCCTGGAAAAATAAGTGAAATATTAACTGTTCCCAAGCAGGACTTTTTCCTGCCTAAACGTTTAGGACTCCATTCAGACCATCCCTTTTGATTCAGCAGTGGTGTGCTCTAGTGTAGCATGGTCACGACTTCCTGTGTCCCACCAACTCTTCCTCTTGCTCTTTGTCACACCCTCCCCCACACAACCCATTCATGCTTCTTACCATTACGATACCATACTGGGTTATGTGCTTCTCTCCCTAAGCATGTACACTAGAAGCAACTTAGACAAAGACTTGTTTTGTTGACGCTTAATGCTTAACTCCTTTGTAGAAGTGTAATAAATATTTGTGGACTAAATAAAACAGATCTGCTGAGTGATTGGGAATCTGTGCCTGGAACTCCAAACCTATGGATATAATCATATGTTTTCGTCTGTATCTTATAAATAGCTATTTTACAAGCTTATGTCTTGTTTCCACAACTACTTGTGGCCTCAGAGGTGGGTTAATCAGAATATATAGTTCATTCATTTCTCCCTCCATGTGGTAGAGTGAGATGTAGAATGGATTTTAGATACTACTTTAGTGCATTTTTAGGGAAATAATTATTGAATAGTTTTTGGCAGAGATAACATGAAGAGATCTTTTCAGAAAACTTTCTCTTTGGCAGAGTAGGGCCCCTCACCCCATCTGCTGCCCAAGGCCTGGGATGAGGGAAAACGTAGGAAGGACCCCATCTGAACAAGGAAATCACTGCAGAGAAAGGGGTCCTTGGACAAGGCCAGACCCCTAACTAGCAGCTGCCAAGGCTTGCTATTTCCTGTCCTAGGCAAAGGTCCATTCCAGCCTGGTTTCAAGGTGTTGTTGTGTTCTAAAAAGATGAGGTTATACGTTGAGGTATCTTCCAGATTGAGGTCTATGTATTAAAATCACATTGTACATATTCCACAAACAGATGTCTAGAATTCTTGGAACTTTTGAAGTTTGATTATTGTCTCTTCTGGATTAATTAGTGAAGGGGAGAGAGCAACATATAAAAGACTGACGCATAAGACATAAAAATGGCAAGTGTATTCCTGTATGCAGACTATCAGATCATTCAGTTTGCTTCTGTAATGTGGGAGAATAGCCAAAGGAAAACCTGGAATTAATGTCTTTATTCTATCATATATATCATGAAGACTGATATGTAATAGGAGCATTTTTCTGAGGTGCTGACTATAAATATATTATCACATAATAAAAGTTTATTAAAATAGGATGTCACCTCAATTATATTTTTAATAAATTAATACATGTTAAAAAATATAACATAAAGGTGAAAAGAAAACCTGTGACATGCAGCCCAGATCTGAGCTAGAGAGCATTTTAGGTAGCTTTGAAGGCCCCCAGTTTGCCCTTCCTAGTGTCATCCCGCCCTAATGGAGGTGATTTTTAAACAGAACTTGATGTTTCTCATTCTTTTCATTACATTTTGTCTTACCACATATGTTTATATTCCTTACAGCATATTACCTCATTTTTATGTTCTCGAATCATTATTTAAATGGAATCCTATTAAGGTGTTCTTTTGTGACTTTTTGTTGTTGTTCAACATCACGTTTGTCAAATTCATCCATATTGATTTTTATCACAGTAATTTATTCGCCTTTATCAATATCTGGTACTCCAGGACTGGTCACAATTGATCTGTTTTCTTGTCAATAGACATTTGAGTTACTGCAGACAGTCCTGCTGGAAACTTTTGTGCTGTGTCTTGACACATGGGTGCAAGAATTTATCATATGTAGAACTGGCAGTGGGATTGTTGGGTCATAAGGTATGAGTGTTTTTGCCTTTACTAGGTAAAAAAAGAAAAAAAACATAATGGCAGTTGGTTTATAAAATAGTTGTCTTAGTTTATATTCATACCATTGTGATAGGAGCGCTTCTTTTATTCCACATTCTCTGTAGCATTTAATGACATCAGATTTAAATTTCTTGCCAGTCTAGCAGGTGAAAAATTTTAAATCTCCTTTGGTGTTGTGTTTCCATGATTACTTTGGAAATTAAACTCTTTTCATATTTATTGACCTTTGTTTTCTATGAAATGGCTGTGGATGGCTTTTGACTAATTTTCAAGCAAATTATTTTTTTCTTTTAATTTTTAGGAATACTTTGTATATTCTGCATCTAATCATTTTGTTGGCAATTTGTGTTGCTGAAAGGTTTTGATTTGTAGCTAGCTGCTCTTCTCACATTTTTATAACATTTTAAATTTAGTCAAATAAGATTTAGCCATCTTTTTTGTCATTGTGCTTCTGGGATCTTGTTTAAGAAATTCTTTCCAACCCTGAGCTCATAAAGAATTCATCTATCTTTATTTCTAATAGTTCTTAAAGTTTGTCTGTTGTGTTTAATTCCTTACTCTCCCCGGAATTTATTTTTGTATATGGGGTGAGATAGGGATCTTATTTCATTTAAGATACCTATTTGTTCCAGAGATATTTATTGGATAGTATATTCTCTCCCCACTGGTCTGACTCTCCACTGGTCTCCTGGCCTGGGTAGTCACAAATCAATTTTTGACATCTGTGTATGTTTGTTTCTGGGCTCCTTTTCCTGTGTCAATGTCACACTACTTAAGTACTGTAGCTTGAAAACAAATATCGGACATGTTGACCCACTGTATTCTTTAGGACAGAATTGGTTATTTTTGAACCTTTCTCTTCTTTAAGAATTTTAGATAACACTTTGTAAATTAAACATAAAGAGAAGAAAAAAACCCCACAAACATACCCAACTGAGAATTGGCTGGGTATGTCAACTTGAGGGGAAATGCTTTTGTTATAATATTAAGTCTTCTTAGCTATGAATATGAAATACTTCTTCATTAATTCAATTGTTGAATATTTTGTCATTTTTTTCATATAGGTCATACCTATATGTTTTGGATTTGTTCCTAGTTATCTTTTTTTAGTTGCTATTATAGTCCCTTTCATCGTAGTTTCTGTTTGCTGATGCATAGAAATGCAGTTGATGTTGTATAAAAATATTTATATTCATCTGTCTTTCTAAATACTTATTAAATACTGAAAAATTTTCTGTAAATTTTTGTGTTTTCTCTCAGCCATTGGTAGGATGATTATATGAATAATGAAGATTCTATTTCTTTCTCTCCAACTCTTTTAGCTTTTCAATTTTTTTCTCATTCTACTGATCTGGCTAGAATGTCCATTACAGTGTTGGTTATATGTCATAATAGCAGGTATCTGATCTTTGTGAATTTTTTAAAAGAATATTTTTGTTTTTTACTATTTAGTAAATAATTGATGTGGGTTTTCTATAGATACACTATATTATGTTAAAGAAGTTTTCTAATTTGCTATATTTTTTAAAATATCATGAATGAATATTGAATTTTATCAAGTACCTCATTTGCATCTTTTAAAATGATATGATTTTTTTCTTTAAATTTCTTATTGTGGCAAATTATATTAATAATTTGTTGTACATGTAGTCACTTGAGTAAGTGGCCTTTAATTTTCCTATTTTGCACTGTCCTCATGTGGTTTATGTTTGAACCTAATAAAATGTTTTTTTTTGCTTTGTTTCAATTTCTTTTCCCTGGAATGGAAGAGTCTTCATTTGGTTCTGATTATTTCTTCCATGACTATTTTCTAGAACTCACTGGGAAAATTCCTATACTTACTGTGCTTTTAGTTTTTTGATAGAAAAAATATTTTTTAACTATCGATTCATATTCTTTGATTAATATAGAGCTCTTTAAGGGGTTCTCTTTCTCCTGATGTCATTTTGAGTGTTATAGCTTTCTAGTTCCTTTTCCATTTCATCTCTGTTTTCAAATTTTTTAGTCATAAATTTATTCATAAGAATCTCATTTAATCTTTGTAGTATTTATAGTTCTTTTTCTTTTTTCAGTTTTTCCTTGATCAATTTTAGAATTTTATAAATACCTATTTGATCGATATTTTTAAAAATAGAATTTAGTTTGTAGTTTCTTCCATTTGTTTTTTATTTTATGAATTTCAGGGTTTTTAAAAAATTATTTTCTTCTAATTTCTTTTTTTTGTCATTTGTCAGGTGCTTAGCTTATTTCTCATGTTAATCTGTTCATTTATACTTATATTTCTGTTTAAGAACTATGTTTTCTGTATCCCACAAATTTTGATATGTAGTATTTCATTATTGTTCAGTTCTATATTTTCATTTTGATTTCTTCTTTGAGCTGTGGGCTTTTTTTTAAAGTGCTAATTTCCGATGTATGCAGGTTATCTTACTGTTGTCCTTTGTCCTGTGATTTTAGGATCTATTTTAAACAAGAGATAACTCAATTTTATTTTTTTATTTCAGGATGACAGTTTTTGTGTTTTTAAGATATAGCATTTAATCTTTAACTTTGATATCACACATATTTGTACTTATTTCACACTACGATTTTATTTTGTGTTTTTAGCATGTTCTAGTTTTTTTTGTTTTATCTACCATCTCTTTTAGGATGATTGAATTCCTTTTTATTTTAAATCTGTTTTTACTCTATTAATTTGAAAATCATACAGTATAGTTCTGTTTTGGTTCATTATTGTTGTTTTAGTGGATACCTTAGAAATTTCAGCATGAATTCTTTAAGTAATCTAAAATTAGTCTTTTATCCTCCTTTTGAACAAGAAAGACTTTAGAACATTTAAGCCTAATGACTCCCTCCTGGCATATTATTGCCAATGTTTTTATTTATTCTGCTTTACAACCCTACATATTAAATATTATTTTTATCTTTTTCAAAATCTGTATTTGTTTAGATTTATCCATTTCTTACCACTGCCTTTGCTTACCATTTTTTCTTGGTGGCAAAGATTCATTCCAATATCAGTGTTATTTATCTTGAAGTTTATTTTGTGTAACTTTCTTTCGTGAGAATGTTTCAATGATACAGTTTCTGTATTTGTCTGAAAAAAAAAAAAACCCTCATTCACAAGGGACAGTTTTGCTTGAAAACAATTTTAGGTTATAGTTATTTTTTTCCTAGTCCTTGGAAGATTTACTCTCTTTTGGCTTTGGACTACTGAGGAGTCAATTCTCAGTATAATTATCAGTTCTTTCTATATACTCTTCTTTTTCTTAGTTGCTTAAAGATCTTCTCTCTGTCTTTGGTGTCCTGCAGTTCTTGGTTTTAATCAACATGCAGGTTTTTTTCTTTTTTTTCCTTTTTCTTTTTTCTTTATTTTCATTACGCTTCCCAAATCCCAGATTTGAATATTTTTCCTACCCTGGAGAATTCTCTACCATCATCCCTGAAAAGCTAAAACAAAACAAAACAAAACAAAATAATCTAGCATTGTTAGCTGTTCTTTGTTAGAATGGTTATCCAAAATATAAAGTCTGCTTCCTTGCCAGAACTGGGAAATACGTTAATGAGGTTTTATACTAAATGATGGCATCTGAAATTTGATAAAATTCTCTATTGATTTTACAGTTAATTACATATTTAGTTAAACAGAAAATCAAAAAAATGTTTAGGGGGAAAGAAACTGTTTAATAAGTAGGGCAGATGTAGCATTGGCAGACATCAAGGCTAGTATGACAGACTAAGTCTGACTCAACATGCAAACCTGTTTAGAACTTCATAGTCAGGCAGAATGTGTAGACTCGTATTTCCATGGTGTATAGAGGGAGAAGAAGAAGAGTGAAAAGGTGTTCATTTTTATCCTCTTTAACTAAAGTAACATATAAGGAATTTTATTTTTTTAGGGGTTGCTGTTGAATTTCTAAAAGTATCTCATTAGAGTTTAATGTTTCAACAAGGAATTGGGTAGTATGAAGTGTTCTGACCTGTGATTTGTGTTGTTGAGACTTGCCTCCCCAAAAGAAAAGACTAAGTAAAGAGTGGAAGTGATTCTGATACATGAGCAAGGGGAGTGTGATAAATGCACATATACTAGATTCCTATTTGTCCACATGAAAATCATTTAAATATTTGCATTTAATGTGTCAGTCAAATGGATCATTTAAGTAGATCATTTCTTAATTATTTATATTTGGACTTGGTCAGATGCTTTTATGTTTATATATAGAGAATGCTTCTTTTTTGAGATTTGATAATATTTAATTGCATAGTAAATGTTGGCTTGTTTACCTCCTTCATCCATTCACCTTTGACTGTGGAAATAGAATGAATCTGCTTTCCTCCTGATGCCTAAAGTAGGTTCTGAGCTCTTTTTATAAATTTCTCAACACTGTGGACAAAACCTATTTTGCCTTGTCCTGTGGTTATTGCTTCTAAGAACAAACATATTCTATTTTAATCAAGAATGTACTTCAGTGGAATTAGTGAAAATGTCAGCCTGAACAAAGGTTTAACTTCAGATAATTCATGATGTAAAAAATGAAGAGTTGACCACATTTTCTCCTTTATTTAAAAGCTTTACATGTCAATAGCAATATTTTTCTCCTTGGGAAGCCAGAAAAGCAAGGAAATTAACAGGTATGAGACTACCAGGGATACTCATCTGATTAAAGTCAGGGAACAAATGGATGAGTTCCAAGGATATTTTTGTTGACTTCATAGCATCTCTTTCCAGTGGACATATATTTGTCACAAGACCATTATCCATCTTTTTAGGGAAGAATAGATTATGGAGATGTGATGCCAAGCCTTGTGAAAAGAAATGAAAACTCTCTTTAATAATCCAAAATGTCATGGTGCTCATTAAGATTTTTCTTTGACTGTGAAACTAGCCAAAGTTAGAACAAGAATGCCATGTATAATGTATTCTATTTGAAGTAAGATTTAAAAATTTAAGTATGGCAGTGAATGTATTTGTCACCTCTGAGTTTCTTCATGCACCTTTGTCATCCTCCCTACTTGCCCCTCCTTATATCCTAATATGTTCATTAACTATATTTACATTGCTAGTTACAGAAGTTAAAATTTATCTAATTGTATACTGTGTGCGTGATTGTATACCACTTATATATACTTCAAGACAACTACTAAGAACAAAAATATAAAAATAAATTTTCAAAAACAACATCTCAGAAGTCGCTAGGAAGAAGAAATTCACTGGCATTGTATTTCAAAATCAATGAGCATAGTCAAAATAATCGTTTTACCACCAGTGAGAAAAAATATAGGTGACTTGTGTTGGCTCCTGCTATTACTGACCAAACATCTCTTCCTTTTGGATTCTATGTTGCCATGCTCATTATTTTTTTATCTTATTTGGATGTAACTGTTTAGATAATACTATTTATTCATTTTATACACACACACACACACACACACACACACTCATACACACATATTTGCATGCATACATTCACATACACATGTGTGCATGCATTTATTTGAGAGCTTATTAGGTACTAGGCAGTGTGCCAGCATTGCAGATAGATACAAAGATGATTAAGATAGGATATTTCATGCAAGGGGACCAGCATGTTCCCTGGAGTAGAAGAGAGCAAGATTTATTCTGTATACAGCAAGTAGTTTAATATAACTGGATTAGAAACTCAAATAACAATTTCTCTTTTGTAAAGTTAGGCTATTTTATATCCTGACATTTCTCCTAGCTCAGTTTTAGTGCAGACCAAGTGACGGATTAAATAAGCTTCCAGGTCTGCCCCGTGCAGACCCTGCCTTTGTGTGGTGGTGTGTGGTGATCAAGACCAAGCCCATAAGAAAAATAGCTGTTTTTTGGCAACTCAGCAGCTTTGTTTGAATTGCACTGGTTTATGAGACAGTTGGCCGAAGAGTGGTAACGGTGTCTAGAATCTAATGTGCTGAAGCTGGCTGGTACTGAGGAGCAAAGAAAAAGCCCTTTCTTATGCATATGATAGACGTAATTAGGTGATGAGTTCCTGAGTGTTATCTAGGGTTAAAAGTGTAGAATTATATAAATACCTACAGAGAAAAATATATTTGTTATGGCAAATTTGATAACCCCAGCCTTAATTATTTTCCCCCACAATCAGAACTACTATGTTTAGTTAGATATTTGTTTTTTTGTTGACTACCATGGAACTTCTTGGAATACAACCATTGTGTTAGAACAAATCTTGTTATAATATTCACAGTCATTTTAACAAGAGCTGCAGTAGAGTTGTATATAAAGCTTTATCAGTTAATTCTGAGCTTTCTCTGGAAAGCACATGGCATGTTTTGCATGCATAGAATAACTGTTTTAAAACATAGGACATTGAGTTTAGGCCATCAACTTGAACAGAAAATGGTTTGAGCATAGGTTTTTCAAATTATAGTAAAGTAGGGGTGGGGAAAGGAAGAGATTTCCCACCTGGTATGACTTTAAATATTTCTTAAAAACGAATTCCAAATATCTTGTATTGAACATCAATTGAATTCTATCATGGTTTGGTCAAGTAGAAAAAGTACACTTTAAATTTAATTTCATGAAGGAAGGAATTTAATACAAGGAATTAGAAGCTTACAAAGCCTCGAGAGACTGAAGAAATAAAGTCAGAGAAAGCTCCTAGTTCTCAGGTTTGCCAGCAGCTTTGGGGGAATCAAGAAATTTCTGGAATTGTAGAAAATCACCACTTATGATTGCAGCTGCCTGGAGCACTGGGTAGGTGATTCTCAGGATATAGGTTAGAACAGCATTGCTCAAACTTTACATTCTTAGAAATTATTGAACACCACAAAGAGCTTTTGCTTATGTGAGTTACATCTATTGATATTTATTGCATTAGAAATTAAACCAGAAGAATCTAAAACACAGGAATACACAAGAACACAATCTCTTAGCCTTCAGAGCTTTAAATCCCTCACATGTCACGCAGCTTCTGGAGAATTCCACTGTACAATCATGAGAGAATGCAAGTACGAAAAGACAAATAACATCTGAGTATGGTTCAAATAATTTTGACCTGGTGGACTCTCTGAAAGGGTATCAGGGACTTTTGGGGCTTCCTGAACCATAATTTGAAAACTACTGGTCTAATGGAACTAGAAAACCATGTGTCTGCTGGAGCCCGGACGTATACTTTCTGCTGGTGGCAGAACAATAATATGGCTTATCTCCTGCCTTCCACATCTCACACAGTACCACTCATTGAGGGGAACTCAACATGTTTTCCTGTTGGCAGAAATTCTGTAAATATAATTAGCAGGTGTCCACGTCTATTTCTGCATGGAAGAGTATTAGGATGGGGGGTAAGGGATGGAGAGTGCTAAGCTGACAGCAGATGAGCCGACACAATATTTCATTAGAAAACCATGAAAATCCATATGATTTGACAATAGAGCATCTATGTGAAGGATAAAATTTCCATGTGGGTGAAGGCCCTGAGCCTTTCCATATCATCATTCCTTCTCCTTGGCCTTCAATAGAAATAAAGCTGTGAAATAACCAACAAGGTGATCTTTGACTACTTATCTCCCAAATTTTTAATAGAGTTGTCTATCCTGAAACTTTGTTTTTGCATGAACATATGATCATATGTAATATATGATGTATAATACATGACATCTGATGATATATGTGACATGACATGTATGACATCTAATGATGTATAATGTATGACATCTGATGATATATAATATATGACATCGGATGATGTATATGACATATGATGATATACTGTATATCATCTTAACATCAAAATTTTTCGATCTACTTAGAACCCAGCAAATTCTGGTCCTCTTTGGAGAATCCATAGCATCAGAGTCCAGCACATTAACAGCTGTTATGTTAATCAGGCCTTGAGGGTGGGGTCACTTTTAAAGCATTATAAAAATGTAGAGCATTTTTAGATACTTTTTAATAAAAAGAGAACTGCCAAATAAAAATAAGTATTATACCTTCTACGAAGAATATTTTAAAAGATGAGTCAAGTTCAGTATATATTACCTTGAAAATTCTTAATCTAAGTACAAAAAAAGAAGAAGAAAACACACATAGTAGATTAGTTTAAATATTATGACCACTGGTCCACTGGTGGTTAGTTTACTATTAAAAAGAGTTTTCCCCTCTTTGGTGGAAAAGTTCAGAAATGTCTATTGAATTTCAAATTTGAATAAAATCTTAGCAGGCATTTCAAGTCTACTTTGCTCGACCAGCAGTTTTGGCAGGAAAGTATAAATTTGAACTTGCTGGAATAATTTATTCATAATGAACAAAGCAGAGACCAACAACAATAAATAAAACTAATCACCCTGTCAAAACAATGCTGTTTTCTATTAATCTTTGCCACAGTCTTCCTCTGGCTCTCAAAAATTAGAAAAGACCTACGGGTAAAAATCGGTTCTTGAAAGTTCTACTTAGACCATATGCATGTGTGGATTAATTCTCCTTGACATATACAGCTTGATAATCAAAAGTACTGTTGCTTGCAAAGCATATTTGGTATGTTTTTAAACACAAAAGCACCTGAAAAAATTGGATTCTCATACATACAAAATGTTCTTAGGTTCCCATTCCAGTTAGATGCCAAGCGAGCTTGTACAACTGGACAAAAAATAAATTATTTTTCCACATGCACTTAGAGAATATGCAAAAATAAATGTTCAAAAATGTGAACTCACTAAAGATGACCATATATACCTGAATATAAGATGAGGCTTTTTTCCAAAAACAATCCTCAGAAAAGAGAGAGTTACCTTCTCTATTTGATCCTTCACAGAATCTCTTCTGGTACAGGAAGCACATTGGCCTGAGTGATTGATTGATCTTAGGCTTGTTTGGGGGTGGTTCTATAACTGATCTGATAAATTTGACTTAAAAAATGTAACTAGAGACTTAACATTTATTTCTGGGAACCTGACCTCACAATCGTAAATATTAGATGCTGTGGTAAACTCAAGAATTCAAAAAGTATTCTTTTTCCAACAAATTGGAGGGCAGTTCCCTCTGGAGGGGATTTAGACATTTCCATGTCTCTACTTCTGTGCACAAGGCAGCTGAAAAGTTCACAGAAAATTGTTTTATAAAATCTGAAGAAGGGTTTAGAAAGAAGGATATTTCTAGATTAGTATGCATTTATATAATGTGATATTTAAATAGCGTTGTGTGTAACTAAATTTTAAGTAGACATTTGTATGGGGACAAGTAATAACTATCTTCTGTGACAGACAATCCTAGACCTCGCACTGGTCTAACACAGTACAAGTTTATTTCTCATGAATGTCACAATTCAGCAACCACTGAGTGACTTTTCCACAAGCATGGGGGTGGGTATACAGACTGTATCTATTTTGCAATACTGCCATTTTTATGAGTCTCCAGACCTGCTACAAAAGAAAGGAAAGATCATGAGAGACCACTTGAGTCATTTTAATGGCAGTCTGGGAAATGGCAGCTGTCACAATCCACTGGCCAAAACTCAGTCACCTGGGCCCAACCTGACTGCAAGGAGAGCTAAAAATGTAGTCCATATTCCAAGGAAGAAAGCAGAGTTAGTAAGCATGTAGGGTCTCTGCCGCAGCACTGGACTGCCTTCTCTGATCCTGAGAGATGGCCCTCAGAAGTTGAAATTTGTCATTTGTAAAATGTAAGATTACCTTACATGTGGAATCTCCTTGACCTGTCGTGTTCTGGTATGCATGTTCTTTTTGTCAACACCACCAAGCAGCTAACTCTCTCCTTGACACTATGTAGCTGGAGACAGGTTCAGATCCCACAGGTTAAGGGCTCAGTCCACAATAGTGCACACCCACTCCATGTCAGACTCCAATTGGAAGTCCAGGTTGTCATCTGTGATCCTTACTTACCAGCTATAGATAGGAGGCTCCCATGATCCCATCCTTAGGTTCTGTTTGCTAGAGTGACTCACAACTCAGAGGAAAGTTTTACTTACTGGATTACTGGATTATAAAAATATAATTTAGGAAGAGCCAGATGGAAGAGAATAGTAGGAAAAGATATGGTGCTCCCATGCTCTCTGGGTGCACTACTCTTCCCACCTGATGGCTCTCCAAACCCTTTCTTTTGGGTTTTTATGGAGGCTTCATTACCCACTCAATTGATTAAATCACTGACCACTGGTGATTGACTCAGCCTTCAGTCTCCTCCCCTTCCCTGAGGCAGGCTTGGAATAGAAAGTTCCAGCCCTCTGATCACCGGGCAACCAGCCCCTCATCCTCAGGTCACCTAGAGGTTGTCCAAAATTCACCTCATTAACATAACAAAATCATCTTTGTTGCTGTCAACACTTAGGAAATCCAAGCTTTTAGGAGCTCTGTGCCAGAAATGGGGATGAAAACCAAATGTATATTTCTTATTATAAATTGCAGTATCACAGGCATATTCAGCAGTTGCCTCAAAACTTCCAAGTCATAGAAAATTATTACTACATTTTTTAAAAGGGTTTGTACAGTCAGGAGACGGTAATGTAGAACTCTATGGCAATTTATTAAAATTGAATTTTTCACCAGCACAGTTGCATTAAAAAAGATAAAAGTAAGTGCGTATTAAAGATTTTAATTCAGAATTTAAGTATTTCAATTTATACTATTTTAAGTGTTACCTATTGATATAAAAGGATAGAATTTTAGACATGAGAGGGACATAAATCTACTCTGGTTATTTTTAAATTCTTCTTAATAGTAGAACACTTTTTTTTTCCCCCCTTCCAAATGAAATCTGTTAAAGCTCAATTGGTGAGACAGATGACTTCACCGTGCTGGTGGTCTCAGGGAAGGGGACCCGGAGGCTGGACCGATTCCCTTCTCCAACCACCACTAGAGCATCCCTCAGCCACTGAGTCTGCGGCCTGGGCTCTGAGGAACTGGGTTTGCCAACCACTGGTTTAATCCCCCTTGCTTTAATGATGAGGGACCCAAAGGCCAGACTCATCCATTGGCAGTCAAGGCCTCTGCTTGGGCGGTAGCTGAAATCCTGCAGCCCTAGATCACCTGTGCACTGCTTGTGTTTACACTGCGTCCCTCTGGTAGTGATTCAGGCCAGTTATCCATCTGCTCTTCTGCACCACATCTCTCATAAAGGCCATCTCTTCTCTTGGCTGGCGGCCGCTGTCCTCTGCCAGAGACTCTGTTAGAGTGTTCTGATTTATATACAGTGAAGTCTGCTTTGCTTCAACATCTCAATTCTTTAATCCCAGTTCTGTCCCCTCGAGGCCTAGTGGAGTATATAATTACCTTTTCCTCCTTCAGACTTTTTCTTTTCCAGGCTAAAACTCTCTGAGTCCTCATATGACAATTTTTTATGCCCCTTTACTAAGCCTTTCTGTCCAAACATGCTGTAAATACAACCCTTACGAAGTAGAACACACATCAAATTAAGTACTTTTGTTGTGATTTGGTTGCACACTAAATAGAATGGACTAGAAAGGCACTTGGATTTGTGCCTTCCAAGTGGCAAAGCAAAGGCCACTTGGAAAGGGAAGAAAAACTTTTCCTCTACCCTCTTGGGTTCATTCATGGGGACCTGCATATTAAATCAGCAAAAGATAGATTAACAGGAGAAAAGGCATGCAATTTTATTATTTTTACGTGCATGGGTATTCTGAGAAAAGAGTTGAAACTCAAAGGAAGCAGTTAGACTCTAGGGCTAATTAACCATTTTTCACAAAGGAAAGGGAGTATGGGCTTCAAAAAATGACACATTGTAGAGAAGCTACTAGGAAATAATGTAGAGGAAACTAATGGAAGGCAAAAGCTATTTTTGTAAAGTTTGATTGTGCCAGCTCTCCATTTCCGGCAATAGAGTCACTCTCCTGTTCCTGGTTCAGGGGAGGGGAACACCGTCACAGGGGATATTTATGCCTTGGTTTGGGGCAGGTAAAGGGAGAGCAGAGATTTTTTCCTGCAATTGTTGGTTCTGAATTGCCTTCAGCTCAAAATAAAGCATGTGCCAAAGTGGCATGTTTTGGAGTAGCACATTCTGATCACGTTCAAGGTACAATTTGATACCTTCCTCCCTCCTCCAGCTATTCTGAACTGCTTTCCTCTGGGGGGCATAACCACCCCCGCCCCACTCCCACCACCATCTTCAAAATCATGCTCTAAATAATTATCTTTAGGTTATCATACCATGAATTAGGATCCTTGAGGCTTTTTTGCTTTTACAGTTATGAATTGGCTTCATTATTCAGTCTTTCAGCCTCCATCAACTTCTTCCCAAGGATTCAAGATCTATTCTGAATTCTTGGCTGAAATCCAGATTCATTCATTCATTTTTATTCATTCGCACTATTGTGTGCCAATTCTTGTTCCAGAAACCAGAAATAACAGTAAACAAAACAAAATCCATGCCCTCAGGAGGATTGTGGTCCAGTTGGAGGAAGCAGACAGACCACACCCAAACATATACTCATAGAGCTTAATATAGTGATAAGTGCTAAAAGAAAAAAAATTAAGAAGGTCAAGAGGAAGGAGAGTTGGGGAATGATCAGAAATGGTCACTGTCTGCAGAGGTGATGTCTGAGCAGAAACTTGAATGCAGTGAGAATGTGTGTGCATGTGGATATTTGGAGGATAAGGTATTCCAGGATGTGGGAACAGCAAATGTGAAGGTTTGAAGCAAGTCCTAAGAGCAGCCTGGAGACCAGTGTGTGTGAGCACAGGGAGAGGGAGACAGGCTGTGGGGAGGACTTTGGGCTTTCTCGTGAGCATTGGGGGGATGCAAGGGAAGGTGTTGAGCAAGAGAGTGTTGCAATTTGATTTAAATCTTGAAATTTAAGAACACACAGAAGGAAAAGCATTGGCTATTTTGTGGGGGGCAAGCGGTGGAACTGGAGTAAATACATCAGCAGGAAAACCAGTCAGGCAGTAGTTCAGACATACTATGTTTACCTTGTTCCTTGACCCACCAACCTAAGAACTGCCTAAACCGAAAATGAGGCTTGCTGGATGAGGTTTGTTTTCTTCAACATTTGCTGGCTCCTAGCGGTTCTGGTTTTATTTTCTGTGTACTTCCAAGCTTGTTGCTTCTAGAATCTTCCATGATTGGAGACCTAGCCCTCTGCATGAGGTAAGCCCACAGAGGCAAAGTAAGGTAGCAAAAAGGCCTGTCTTTTGCAATGGACACTCCTGATTTGAATCTGGCTCTTCTTCTTTGCCCTGGTGGAGTAATCTGAGACTCAGTTTTTTTGTGCATAAAATGATGGTGACAATGCTTCTCAGAGAAATAAATGTAGCTAAGACTATTAAGGAGCCTATAGACTCAGTTCCTGCGACTTAGGGGCTCAACAAATCGTAATTCTTTTTCTATCCATTTTTCTTTGACTTTAGCATGCATTTAACCTGAGCAAGGGCATGAAATCAGTTTTGTTTATGTTTGTGCCCTCAACACAGTACCTGAGTCATGACAGGTGCTCAATTTAGAGCAAACTGATGAGTCTGTTTGCAATCAGGGGCAAGTAAGGCACATCCCAAGGATCTAACAGAAGGAAGAAGCCATTTCTGGGTGAGGGGCAGCGACAGTGGCACTTAGCAGTCCCTGAAGCTCATTGCCAGGTTGACTAGGTGACCAGCTGAGGACACTGAGAAGCAGGGCAATCTCGTGAGGAGCCTTGGCACACAGCATGTCTTCACTGGGCTTCGGTGGTTGCTTGTTTGGTTGTTTCCTGAACAGCCCAAGAGGAAGTAGATGATCAGCTCCCCAGGAACCTTAAAAGACATCAGCCAGTCTGAGCAAATACTGTTCCCACAAGAATGAGGAGCCTTTTTATCTTTCTGGGATGATTCAGTGAGAAGAGTGAGTTTAGTTCCCTAGCAGGGAGCAGGGAATGAACTGGATGGTTCGCTCATGGGTGCACTTTCTTAGCCCAGACCCTGGAAAATGATCGATCTCTCTTCGTAACTGAGTGACCCTGCCATTCTGTTCCTTTCCTCTCTGACTCCCCAACTCTCCTCCTGAGTTATGCAGACAAAAGTGGAGGAGCCTCAGGGCCCGAGCACGCAGATGGAGTGGGCCTGCTGGAGGAGTGCTTTTGTGGAATATGTTTTATTTTTTAACATCATGTACATTTTACCTTTACCCCAAAATGTGGTTTAAGAGAAAAATATTTTTTAGATTAAATGACTGACTATTTTGCTCACAAATTTTTTAGAACTGAGGAATGACTTCTATGGATCTCTTAGAACACGGCTCCCCAAACCCCATCTTCCAGGCCCGGACCAGGACTAGTCCATGGCCAGTTAGGAACTAGGTCACACAGCAGGAGGTGACTGCTGGCGAGCAAGCCAAGCTTCCTCTGTGTTTGTAGCTGCTCCCCAGCGCTAGCATCACTGCCTCAGCTCCACTTCAGAGCATCAGGCATTAGATTCTCATAGGAGCACTGGTCTCTGGTGCCAAAACGTTTGGGGGACCACTGTCTTAGATCCTTTATCCAGCCTGTGTTGCGGGCTGAATTATATCTCCTTAAAATTCATACGTGGAAGCCCTAACCTCAGAAGGTGACAGCATTTGGAAACAGGGCCTTTCAAGAAATATTTAAATTTCTTTAAATATTTAAAGAAGTATTTAAATATTTAAATAGCCCAGTCTGTGGTATTTTGATGTGGCTGCCCAAGCAAACTAATAAAATCTGTGACCACAAGCTCTGTGGAAAAGCACAGGCTGACACAGCTGCCGCTGCAGTCTGGCTCCGAGGTGCTGGTGAGGGCCATTGTGCTAGTTCGCGAGGGTGGCCAAACAGAGTGACACAAACTGGGAGGCTCCTTCTGAGGGCTGAGAGGAAGGGGTCTGTTCCAGGCCTTCCTCTTTGGCTTGTAGATGGCCACCTTCTTCACCCTGGGTCTTTTCTCGTCGTCTTTTCTCTGTGCCTCTGTTTAAATTCCCCCCTTTTTAGAAGGACACCTGTCACATTGAATCAAGGCTCACTCTGATGACCTCATTTTAACTTAATAACCTCTGTAAAGACTGTCTCCCAATTCTGTCAAATTCTGAGGCCCTGGGGTTAGGACTTCCACATATGCATTTTGAGAGGCAATTCAGCTTGTCACCCATATCTTCTCAGTTAGAGAATGGTGACTGTCATCTCACATATTTTCTCTATTTATAAGCAGTACTTTCCAATGAGGACAGTGAAATGAAAAGAGTCAGAGAGGCCTGGGTTAAAATCTGAACTTTATACTTTTTGATCTGTATGTTCTCAAGCAAATCACTGAATCATTTGTGTATTCTGTTTATTTAACACACATTTGTATAAAGAACTTATAATTATGAAACACTTCTAAGAGCTTTAGAGCTATTACCCTATTTAATACTGGTAATAACTTGAGTAAACAGTTCATTCTTATAGAGGAGGATCTATTAAGTAACTTACTCAAGATCACACAGCTAGTAAATAAGGCAGGATTTGAACCCACGTGTTTAGTCCCAGAGTTAATGCACTTAATGCACTGTGCTGTGCGCGTGTGGATTTCTGGGATCTGTAAAACAATTACCTGACAAGGTTGTTGTGAGAATTCAGTAAATGTTAGCTTCTTTCTTCCCTGACACACATCAACTTTCTGTTCTTCTTACATGTCATTACTCCGTATATATATGAAGAGAATAAAATAACAACTATAGTGACTAAAGGTCATGTCGTTTGGAATTATAAAATGAGGGGGCAAAGAGTAAATGATATCATGAGATTAAAAAAAAACAAAAAAGAACAGACTCTTTTCGATTTTTGTCCCACAGTTTTACTAGTTCTCAGTGGTTTTACCCTTCGTTTTTTTGGGAAAACGTCACACTTATTGAACTAGTAAAGCAAAGGTCTTATTTTTGTTTTTACCCAAGTACTTGTGTCTCATCTGTTACATAACAGATTGAATCCGTCCCAGTTTTTTCTTATCTGTAGCGTCTGATGTAGTGAAGAAGGGTAGGAATCATCTGTATGTTTTGCTTCTGCCCATGGTAGTTTTAGTAATAACTAATGTGGACATGATTCTGTTACTTTTCAGTTCATTATTAAGGTTTGTTGGGAAATTGTCTAACAGCTGGCACTCTGGAAACTGGTGCAAATTACTATGTCTGATGGCTTATCTTGAGCCATGGCGTTTACAGCTACCAGCAGAGCAAAATTACAGCACTCTGTATTTAAAAGAGCTTGCACTTGACAGAAGAACATGGAGATCTTTTTTTCCCATCATGCATGTACTGGCCACATTTTGGGAACAGAGTTCCCAGTGTCATAGGTTCCACAATTAAGAGTATTCATTTCCTTTTCTATATTACAGGTCGGTGTAATTTGATTCTTATTCATTATGCAGATTATTTCTAGAGCTCTCTAAGCAAAGCACTACATTAGATGCAGCTGAGGTGATACATATGCATGAGACACAGTTTACGTCCTCACCACATCTCATTCTGAAGACAGAAGCCTAGATATTATGAGTGCAATGAACACAGTGCTAAGGGATTTCAAAAGGAGCGGTGACAGTTTATGACTAGGCCTCAGGAAGCTCCTACAGGTGGTGGGATTACAGCTGAAATGTGAAGAATAGTAAGCTCTCAGAAGCTCTTGTTTTTGGAGGGCTTTCTCACGATGAAGCAAGAGAATAGCTTGAGCTAGGCTATGGATGTGGGGAAGGTGAAGGCCAAAGGTTGTTTTAGGTGAAATGTAAGGAACAGAGCAATGGAGGAAGAGAAAGGGATGGCAAGCAGAGGTTAATCTGGATTGGAAAAGACCTCCAATGTTACTCTATATGGTGACATTCTTTAATGAAGATTTTGAGCCAGGGACTGAGATGATCTGAGATGTACAGTCATCTGGCCTCAAATAATTAGACTGAATTAAAAGTTCAAGAGAATGAAAATGAGATGAATCGTAATACTCTAGGCAAGAAGAAGGAGGGGTCCGAAGTAGGGGAGGTACCACAGGACTGGAAATAAGATCCCTGCAAGGAAAAGCCAACCAGGTTGGGTAAATGATCAGATGTAAGAGGCAGAGTCAAGACAGTGACAAAGGTAGCACTCCTAATGTGTACTGATAGCTTTCTGAGCGACATTACTTGGCATTGCCAGAGAAAATAAGACCTTACTCAAATCATTAGTTTTTAAAATGTTATTTCAGATTTTAAGAAGTTAGGCATTTATACAGTCCATGAAGTGATCTCTCCGATGATTCTATCTCCCATCTACAACCATTATAATAATATTGACTACATATCCTATGCTACACGCCAAATCCCTTGACTCATAGCTGCTAATTTGTACTTCTTCATCCCTTCACCTTTTTCACCCACTCTCCCAACTCCCCTCCCTTCTGGCAACCACCAGTTTATTCTCTGTATCAGTGAGTCTTTTTTCATTTAGTTTGTTCATTTCTTTTGTTCCTTAGATTCTACATATGAGTGAAAATCATATGGTATTTACCTTTCTCTGACTTATTTCACTCAGGATAATACCGTCTAGGTCCATCCACGTTGTTGCAAATTGTAAGATTTCATTTTTTTTAATAGTTGAGTATAGATGATCCATAACTTTTTTATTTAATCATCTGTTGATGGGCATTTAGGTTGCTTCCGTATCTTGGCTATTGTAAATAGTGCTGCTGTGAACATAGGATTGCATAGATCTTTAGGAACTAGTGTTTTGGTTTTCTTTGGATAAATACCCAGAAGAGCAATTGCTGGGTCAAAAGGTAGTTCTATTTTTAATTTTTCAAGGAACCTCCAAACTGCTTTCCAGAGTGGCTGTACCAATTTCCAATCCCACCAGCAGTGTGCGAGGGTTCCCTTTGCTCCACACCCTCACCAACATTTGTTGTTTTTCAATTTATTGATCATAGCCAATCTGACAAGGTGTGAGGTGATATCTCCTTGTGGTTTTAGTTTGCATTTCTCTGATGATTAGTGATGTCGAGCATCTTTTCACATGCCTATTGGCCATCTATATGTCCTCTTTGGGAATATACATACTCAGGTCTTCTGCTCATTTTTTAATTGGATTGTTTGTATTTTTGTTATTGAATTATATGAGTTCTTTATACATTTTGGATATTAACCCCTTGTTGGAGGTTTCATGGGCAAATTTCTTTTCCCATTCAGCAGATTGTCTTTTTGTTTTGTTGATAGACCTTGCTTAAATCTATTTGCAATTGCATGCATTGTTTTTCCTGTGCAGGATTTCTCAGAGCCTTTAATATGCTAATATGCACTGTGAAACTCCAAAAAGATGGTGGTATTGTCCCTTTTCCCACATTTATTTGTTTACCAAAACCTCTTTCTTTAAAAAAACAAAATTCTAAAAGATGTAGCACTTTCTGGGACATTATTTTGGGACATGCCATACTATATTTCGAGAATGATACTGCAACTAATAAAAATTGGGAAATGGAAATTAGAATTTGGTTTGGACCAAAAATGGTAAGTTGACATTGAGATGTGTTAAATTTGAAATACCAGAGGCCATGCAAGTTGGAAGCATCTAGAAGGTTTTGTAGAACTACAGCTAAGATGAGTAGTTAAGATAGGTAGATGAATTTGGAGTTATTGTCTAGAGGTGGTAATTGAATCTATAAAAGTGAGATTAGTAGGGAAGAGAGAATGTTAGAAAAATATCTGCGTGAAGTAGAAGAGAGAGAACTGTCAAAGGAGGCTGAGAAAGAATGGTCAGAGAAAGAACTGGGATCTTGCTCTTTTAAGAAATTAGAATAGGACTTTTACAACTAAGAAGGTGTTTAGCATTGTCAAATGTGTCAAAGAGACTGCGGGAAGTTTGGAAGATAGTCACTGGCCTTGGAAAGAAAGAATTGCTCTAATAGAATATGATAGAGATGGAAGAAGCCCTATTTAGGGAGCTTTAGAGCATCCTCAAGAGAAAATTTGAACAGAAAGTATGTCATATTCCTTATTTGGGGGATGTTATCAATGAAGCAAACATTTAATGGACATTTATAGGAGGAGCAGGATTCAGATTTTTCTTTTTTAAGGCAGCGGGAGACCTGAATATGAGTAAGTGGATGAAAAGAAGGTATAATGGGGGATGGGGAAATACTTGCCTTACTACTAATTCCCTGGGACAGAAGTTTTTAAATGTTCGTCTGTGTCAGCATCCCTAGAAAGCTTGTTGAAACACAGACCACACGGCCCTACCCCAGAGTCTCTGGTTCAGGGGTCTGGGAGCCCAAGAATTGCCGTTTTCAGCAAGTTATAGCCATGAAGATGACAGAAAGTTGGATCTGTACAAATGAACCTTATTCCATTAGTGTCTCCACACATTTCCCTTCCCACAGTTTGTCACCCCAGAAGCTCAAAATCCTTTTATTTTGTCCCTTCTCTGAAAAGTTAATGTTATTTTATTATGATGCTACATGAGCCCTTGTATTCACTACCCCTTTGAGATACTCTTCATCGATGCTTCTGCATAAACTGTTTCTCTCTCGTTAACCTGTCTAGTCAATCTAATTTCACAGGGCCCTGGCCAGAGGACATAGAAGATTTGAAGGAAAAATCATTTTCTTCCTCTTCTAGCCGCCTTTCTTGACGGTTTCAGAGTAAAGCTCGCAGAGTCTTTCTCTATGCTGTCTTCACTGTCATAACCTCAATATCCACAATGACAACTTTCTGGAGTCTAGCACAAATTTCTTCAATTCCAAGAAGCTGTCATCTTCATCCTATCCCTACTTCAAAATTGTATATGTCTTTATCTACTGTTTCTTTTTTCACTTCTGGTCGTTTTCTGACAAAGATGCTCCCGAGGACACTTTCCACCTGCATCTGGATTGCACATCCTCCCTTTTCTAGAGCAGAGGTTCTCAATCGTGGTCCCCAGATCAACAGCATCAGCAGCTCCTGGGAACTTGCTGAAAATGGCAATTCTCGGGCTCCCAGACCCCTGAACCAGAGACTCTGGGGTAGGGCCGTGTGGTCTGTGTTTCAACATGCTTTCTAGGGATGCTGACACAGACGAACATTTAAAAACTTCTGTCCCAGGGAATTAGTAGTAAGGCAAGTATTTCCCCATCCCCCATTATACCTTCTTTTCATCTACTTACTCATGTTCAGGTCTCCCGCTGCCTCTTCCCCTGGAGTGGTATTTATGGCAGTTCTTGTTTTTCAAAAGTTTCTACTTCTAGCTACTTAAAGCAAACTCTGTGAAGGCCTCTTTCTACATCTGTTGATTCCCATTTGCCTCCAGCTCGAAAGAATCTGTGTGGCATATTTGGGAATGACATATTCTTGTTTCCCTGCAGTGGAAGTAAGTGGGAGGAATGGGCCTTATATGAGATAGGCCATGTCTGGGGAAGAGGGTTGTTTTGTGGTCCAGAAATGTGTTAAGGGTAGCAAAGACCTTACGAAACTTCTTAAGTGAACAAGAGTGACAGAATACAAGTCCTCCATTGCAGAAAATTTTGAGGCTAATTTACTTTTTCAGCAAAGGCGGAGTCAGAGGTGGTCTGAAGACAATAAGCAAGCACATACATAGCGCTTCTCTTGAACAAAGTCTTTTCATCCTCACAATCACCTAGTTGGTTCTACTATCCCCCATTTTATAGATAAAAAAGTGAAGTAATGAGAAGGTAGGCAATTTGCCAAGTGCACAATTAGCAAGTTATGAAGGCCGAATTGGGTCCGGTTTATGGGGGGCTCACTATCTCACTGCACATATTTGGCACGTGTTTGGCATCGTCCTGTCGCTGGGTCCCTTCTTCCAAAACCAGTGCCTGATGGGGACAGTGCCATTTCAGGGCTGCACCCATCTTATGGGGTTGTCCCAGAGTTGCTGTCACCTGGATGGGATTGGAGGACATGAGCCACTTAGAGTAGAGAAGGGGAACCTGAACCATGTCACGCTTCAGTGTCAAGGTTTGGACCAGGAAGTAGGAGGGGACAGACAGAGGGGCTCAAGTGCAGAGCCCATGAAGGTGTCCCTCCCACCAGAAAAGCAAGCACAGGGTGGGTGGCATAAGGCAGGGGGCTCAGTGGCACAAACTCTCTTCAAGGTGCAATTTGCGTTTTCTCTGTCTATTCCCCGGATCTACATAATTCTCAAATTAAGTCTACAAAGCCCCAAACTGTACTGTTAACATACAATACCTATGTGCTGCATTTCTCTTTATATCTGTTTTTTTTGTTTGTTTTTGTTTTTGTTTTGTTTTGTTTTTTAATGAAAGGACATGGTTATTGAATCGCAAGGTCAAATGGAGTAAACTTTGCTACATCCCGTACCCCCCAACACATCTCACAGGGCTAAGAGCATTCTTTCACCAAAACCGTTGTTTTATTTCCCTGTTAGATATTTTTGATGCATTTTACCTCATCCTCAAAAAACCAGTGTTTTTAGTAATTATTGAGAAAGAATAAGTACAAAATGTGGTGAGTAATGTAATAAGGGACCTCGCCTGGGGTTACAGCTGAAGACAGAATGTGGGTGGTGAGGGAACCCCACAAGCTGGGTGCTCCTTCTTGCTTCCTCTTAAGAAAAAATTGTCAGCGTAAATGAGGGTGGAAAGGGAGCGAACAGTGCAAGAATGACCCTCACGTGCTCTGGTTTACATTTTTATAAAGGCAAAGAGAACCACTATGGATATTTTACCATATTCCTTAGAACATATTCCAGCAGCTACTGTAACACATCATCAGGGAGCCGATGCCCAACTTTGTAATCTTAATTACAAATGTGCTGAAAACCTGTTCAAACGAAGAGATCTTTCGTACCCTGGAAATTAGTGCAGTGCAGGAATTTGAAGGACGAGTAGATCTTGGGAACATTTGAGCATTTCTTCTGTGGGTCTTACACGTCCTTCTTGGTGCACTCGATGTGAGAAAAGCAACTTGTTCCATGAAGCCATCAGCAGTACAGCCACTGCCACCTGGCACTGTAATCTTATAAACTTCCAGCTGCCATTCTAAGACAAGGCTTAGAATCCTTCTAGCGGGTCCAGCATTGCTGGAGCAGGTAGACCCCTGAAGTCCCGACTGTCTTTGGCTTCGTTTCTGATTTTGTGCATAGACCTTGCAGCGATGGATGGATAGAGTGTTTCTGTCATCAGGAGACGTCCAATCTGTCGTTGTCGAGTTAGTGCTATTTTAAACTGGATCGTGACAGAATTAGTTCAACGTGAAGTTTTCTTGATTCGGTGTATATTAGGAAATGGAATGGCTTTAGAAGTCTGTGCTGCCACTGAAGTACCTTTTTCCCCTACGGAAGTTGTTTGGCCATTTTCTTCATTAGGCTTCTTCCACACAGGAGGGGGACCTTTCACAAGTAAAGACTCTTTGCCCCCAAACTCCTTACGCTCATGTTATTATCTCCACTGTCATAGCTCTGTCTGGTAAGGAGGCATTTTTGCCCCTTATGGTCACCAATGGTCACATAGTCCGTTATCAGCACGACAAATAGAGGCAGACAGTGAAACCTACACTTCCATTACATTTAACTTTGAAGGCATGTCTGTGTCAAACAGAATGTCAGAGCGTAATGTCTCTGCACACCTAGATAGGTCTCAACTTATGCCATTATGTGATCTTCAGTTCTGCTTTCTAACAGCTATGCACCTTCAGGTCACCAGGGATAAAGAGGCAGTCCAACCTCACATCTGGCTTTGCTCCTTCTCTTCCTCACGTGCACCCCAGTTCCAGCCCCTGACTCTTAGTCTGTTTGGGTTTCTCTACAGAATACCGGGGACCGAAGGGCATGTAAACAACAGACATTTTTTTCCCCACAGTCTGGAGGCTGGAAATCTGAGATCAGGGTGCCAGCGTGGCTGGGTTCTGGTAAGCGGGGGGCCTTCTTTCTGGGTTGCAGGTGGCCATTTTCAGTTTGTTGTGTCCTCACATGGCAGAAAGAGGACATGATAGCAATCTGATGTCTCTTTGATCAAGGCGCCACTAATCCATTGAGGAAGGCTTCCCCTAGTGACCCAGTCACCTTGCAAAGGCTCCACCTCCAGCTACCATCACCTTGGGGATTAGGATTTCAACATATGAATTCAAGGGAGACACAAACATTCAGTCCACAACACCCTGTAAAAAAAATTTTTTTTTACTGAGTTGTTTTTGGTAAATTAAGTTCTTTCAGAATAAGTTAAAATATCCATAAATAAAAATAAGCAGAACCATAGTAGCACTTAAAAAAAATCTAGTCAATGATCACATGGAAAATCTGCCTTTCACTGATCTTTGCAATGATGGAGACAGTCAGGGTTGGCCCTAAGCATAAGGTACTCTCTACCCTGTGTAATTCTTATATTTCTGTCTTCGGCCTTTGACAAAAAGCCAGGTAGTTCTCCAACAAATTGGGTTTATTCTAGAATAACAGAGTTGCAAGTCGGAACATGCAATCATGGCAGGCTACGTGCAAGGTCACAAAACCAAAGGAAAGGAAACTTTTGTAGTAGGGGAAAGAATGTCTGGCAGACTCACAACCAGAGTCCTCCTTGTTGTGCTTCTCAGCAGAGGTAGGGCATGAGAGCTCCCCCTGCAGACCCTCCTGAGTAGTGTTAAATGAGGTTTCTGTTTCGTCGTGTGTTTCCACTGTCCACGGTTGTCTGCCGCATCCTGGCTGTTCTTGCTGTCATTTTATTCCTTAATGAGTGAAGCCTTACCAGTGTATAAATGACAGTGCAGACGAATGATGTCATATCCATCCGTGACATCAGGCTTGAGTGACGGGGCAAGACAGAGCAGCCAGAGACTGTCAGACAAGTTTATTTTCTCCAGAACTTGGATTAGAATCAGGCTTTGGTGTTACAAAAATTCCTACTTTGGGGGAGAAGCCCATCAGACCTTATTTTGTGAATCAAAGGGAACCTCAAGGAAAAAAACAACTAAGTTTTTCCCCCTTCCTTTATCATAAACTACATTAAAATATTGTTTTGTTTGTTTTTTGTTATTGAAAAATTAGAAAGTGTGCACATGGCTTTTTGTTTAGACAGCTCAGTAATTCCAAACTGTGCTTTCCTGGCACTGTTCTCTTTAGGTCAAATCAAAACTGTGTTTTAGCAGGTGCTTATTCTCCACTTGGCATTTTTTCCAGGACAGTGATTCTCAAAGTTCAGTCCCAAGACCATCAGCATCACCTGGGAACATGTTATAAATATAAATCCTTGGGCCCCACCCTTAGGATCTGCTGAATCTGGAACTCCGAATGCCTAGGGAGGGGGAAAGGTTGAGGCCCAGCCCTCTGTGTTTGAGCAAAACCCAAGGGGATTTTTATGTCCACTGGTGTTTGAGAATCGCTGCTCTAGTAAAACATCTGCCCTGTGTTTCTCCTGGCTTAGCCATCTTTATTGTGTGGGTTCCATCTCTTCATAAAATTCAACTTAGCTTCACCACCTCAACCAAATTTTTAAATTTCAAAGTATTTTTTTCTCACTTCATGCCTTTGAGATAGATTCCTGTGAATTTTATAAATGGTTTGCTCCCCTAATAAATCGGTAAGTTGTTAACTAGTTGGGGGAAGGAAATAGAAGTTGAGATTTTTCTGCCAAATAGTAAATGCTGCATTTCAAATAATCTCAGCCACTCCATACATGAATTTCTACTGCTACCATTCAAAGACACTAAGTTTAACAGAATATCTTTGTCAGAAAGTGCCTAGTATAAAGACAGTAGAAGCTTTCCAGAATAAAAACAGCTATTTATGTGGTAGGCCACATAAATACTTGGAAGAATCATGGCATCAGTCAGGGAAGTTAAAATTTACATTTAGAGTCTACTTCCAAATTTTAGAAAGTCAGACATCTATATCTGTTCTCTTGCAGAAATAAGAATTAGGAAGAGGATGACTTTAGTGCCATACTGAGGTAAAACAAGATCCAGTGAGAAATTAAAAATTCATCTAATAAACACTCCAATGGCTGAAGAACGTTTCATTACACTCAGTCAATTTTTTTTTTTTATCTCTACATTCTTGGATTGTTTTTATTAGTTTTTTTAAAAAAAAAAAACATTGTTCGATTCCAGTTGAAATTCAATATTAGTTTCTGGTGTGCAGCATAGAGGTTAGACATTTATATGACATCAGGTGACTCCCCCCATAAGTCTAGTACCCAACTGACACCATACATAGTTCTTACCATCCTATCAGCTATATACCCTATGTTGTACTTTACATCTTTGTTGCTGTTTTGTAACTGCCAATTTGTACTTCTTAATCCCTTCCCCCTTTTCACCCAGTCCCCCCACCACCTGATCCCCTCATTCAGTTAACTTTTATTGATGGTCCAAGTATAAATTAAGTCCTGCTTTGAAAGAGCTCAGATTCTGATAGAGAAGCCCAGAATTTTATGCTTCTCCCCTGATGGGAACTTCACCTACGTGGTCAGGAGCCTTTGTCTGAGACTCAGCTCTGACATAAATACCTCAACACATTGGCTGGCTCTTCCGGGGAAGAAAGATCAGCCACGGTTGGGAGCCCAGTGTGGGGTTTTACACTCCTTGGTTTAAATTGTCTCCGGCTCTGACTAACTACTTGTACGAATTTTAGACACATTTTTAGGTCCTCAGTTTCCTCGTTTTTAAAACAGGGAAATAACCTCCAGATATTGTAAAGATACAATGGCTTAGTGCTTCATGTATTCATAAATTTGTATTGAATGCTAACGATGGGTTGAACAATGTGCTGGGGTAAAACCAAGATAAAATTCATCCCCATAAAGGTCACCATCATCCAAGAAGGTGCACAAGCCCAAAGTTTCCTCCATTCCTCTCTGCTTCTCCTCACTCAGATTTTTGTACTCATCCTGGTGTCTCCATCTCCTCTGCCACACACTAGACCTGTCTCACCTGGACTGTGGATACCAGAATTGCCTTTCAACCTGTCTCTCTCTTCCACTGTTGCTTCCCCTGATCTTTTCTCTCTCAAATAGCCAGAATGATTTTCTTAACACTTCAATTGGATCCTGTTCCTATCCTGCCTGAAAACTTATCATGGCTAGCCACTGCTGTAGGATAAATCACAACCCCTTGCCATGGTTTAAAAGGTTGTGCACAAACTGGCTTCCACTAGCTCAACACTCCAGCATCACTTCTTACCAATGCCCCAAACCAGCCTCCCACCTCATGGCCTCCAAGCCACTCTGGTCTCCCTTCCTCCACTCCACAGTCCTGTTCCCTCTTTTGGTTAGGCTTAGAATCTCTTCGGAATTGCATGGCCAACTGACTCTCATCTTTCCCATCCCAACTAGTTGTCACCTCCTCGGAGATTTCTTCTTGATCAATCTTTCTTGTCACTCAGTTTATTTCCTCATCAGAACTTTAATGAAACTGTAAATTGAGGCTTGTAGGAGTTTACCTTTTCTTAGCTGTCTTTGTCGTAAGTAGGATGTTAGTGCCAGCAGGCTAGTGTTCTTATTTGACTTGGTTTTCACGCTACCTCCAAAGGCTGAGCTCGGGGTCTTTCTCACAGTAGGTACTCCATAAATGTCAAATGAATGAAGACAGTCTCTATTCTCCAGACTTAAATTGTGTCGTCAGGGGATGATGTCCAATGAGCAATTGAAATCTAGTGTGGCAGGTGCTGTGACCGGGGAAGGATTCAACCCCCAGGATCCTCCAGAAGTATTACCAGATACATGGGAATAAGAGAAAATGATGATTAGAAGTTTTTCAAGGGTCCCCAGTAAATAATTGTATCAAAGGTTATAGTATTCACCTTTAATTTTGTGTATTTTTTACATCAGAGCACTGTTTTTCAACTGTTTTTCATTATCACTTCCTTAAGGAGGAGCCTTTTTTAGATAATTTTTCCCTAATCACCATCCCTTCTTCCCAATGAATTATGTACCACAATTATACTGTATATCCGTTTGTGTATTGTATGTATATTGGATCTTTATACACGAAGAGTAAGGTTTTTTCACCCCTAAAAACAAAATTTTGCTCCCATGGGGGTGAACTTGTCCTCACTGAAAATGTATGTATTAAAGCATTTAATATAGATCATAGGACCAAGTTTTAAAGAAAGCGTAGTTGATATGTCTTTATAGTATTTGTTCTTTAAATGTCAAATGTACTGTGTATTTGTTTTGTTTTGTTTTGTTTTCCACTGGGGGAAAAGAGATGATTTTTTTTTTTTTTTACACGTGATATAGGTACTCATTGAAGTAAAATCATAGCAGAGTTCACATAATATTACCCACCAGCATGTGATGGGGCACCAGCCCCCACAAAGAGCATTAAAAGATTCATCAGAGGAATAAAATGTGACAGACAAATGCACGATAATCACTGCAGTGTTCAGAAGGGAACATGTGGGGGCTGGTTGATTCTGAGTGCTTGTTGATACAGTGGGAAGATGACTTAGTAGGAAGGTGTTGCCTAAGAGATGAGTTAGAAATGGTAACTCAAATTATTGGGTAAATTCATGCTGATCAGATTACCTGGAGTCAGGGGTCGGAGAGCTATGTTTAAGGCTCCTTTGTGGAGAGAAAACGTTTTTAGAGCAAGAGTGAGTAATGTGGCTTACATCCTGCTGTCACTGTGGTGGGAGGTGAATTCTGTTGGGAGCATGACTGTTAACACAGGTGAATACCGAATGGCTGAATGGCTTTTCCTTGAGAGTATAGAGTGTTAAACGTTGAAGAAGTTTTTGTCATGGAAGTTAGCCCAAGGGCAAATCATGTATCACTCAACACTTTCCACTTGCTTATCTTTCAGGAATTTTAAGAAGGCTAAAGCACTAAGGTTGGTTAAATATTTTGCCTCCTTAGGCCCCATTTATATTCTGGCTGTTATTTTGCAACTGCAAATGGATTCTGCTTCAGTATTATAATAAGGGCAGAACCCCCCCGCACCCCCCCCCAAAATGGTGGACTTCTAATTCTATACTTTTAGCAGAATTTCTTTTCATTAGCCAAGCAGAATTGAATTTTACTGATGTGCAGGGAAATGAGGCATGACTTAACTTGATGGCCCATGAAGGCTGTTCAGCGCGGGTGACCCTGAGGCCCTTTAAAGCTGATGTTCCTATTTATAATGAGGTGGTTTTTGCAGTTACACAAGAGACGAGATATTTTTCTGATTTTACAGACATGTACGTCCTTTAGTTTTATTCCATTTAGCACTTAACGAGCCTCCTTGTCACCAATTATTCTCCCTCGTCTTTTTAATGTAATCTTCACTTTCTTGACAGATAAATGCAAATCTTTCATAATGCATCTTCCTTAAGAAACTTCCTGCTAATCTGTATTGCCTGCAGACTGTTAAACTCCTTTATGAGCTGGCTAACCCACGTTACTCTCCAACCTTGTTTTTTAAATTCTTTCCAAACTAATCTGTTTCTTTTCCTTAACACCTGTTGCCTTCAGATGCCTCTCAAATTCTCCTTTATTGCATGCTTACTGCCTACTGTTCTTTCTTTGCTATAATGTCCTTAACCTCTGCCTTCTATTACTAGGCATAGTAATATATACAGATATTGACTTACATATGTAATGAATCCTTTTCATACTAACTTCAAAGTGAATAATACCCTTTACTCTGAGTTCTAGCAATGTTTGGATAGCTTCCTTTGATATTGTATAAATTAATCTTGTAAATTCATTTAAGACTATGTCTTCTTACCCAACCAATGTCAAACCCTGGAGATGGCTTGCTACTGTATACTTTGGCACACTAGATGCATGTAATGATGGCTTCACTAAAGAAATGGGTGTTAAATGAATTCCATTTGTTATTTGAGCACTTAACTGACAAATGGGAAATGATATTGGATGACAATTGTTTGAATGAATATATAAACACAGAGTTTTTCTTTTAGGAAAATTTTTCCCTTTGCTTTCATGTCCATAGATTATAACCATAATGATCTACTGCTAAGATTTTTTTTTAATTTTTATATACTTTGGGGATTTTTTTGCAGTTTTTCTTTTGAGGTAAATGTACGTAACATAAAATTAACCATTTTAACCATTTTTATGAATACCGTTCAGTGCCATTAAGTATATTCACACTGTTGTGCAATAATCACCACCATCGAGCTTTTTTATATCCTCCAGCTGAAATTCTGTACCCATTACTCACTCTCCATCCTAGAGCCCCATTTACTTTCTATGTCTGTGAATTCGAGTACTCTAGGTGCCTTTTATAAGTGGAATCATACAGTATTAGTTCTTTTGTGGCTTATTTCACTTAGTGTAAATCTTTTAAGATTCATCCACATTGAAGCATATATCAGATTCCCTTCCTTTGTAAAGCTGTTTAATATTCCATTGCATGTATATACCACATCTTTATCCATTCATCCATCTGTGGACACTTGGGTTATTTCTGCCTTTTGACTATTGTGAATACTGTTGCTATGAATATGGGTGTACAGATGTACCTTTAAGAACTTATAAAGTAAACTTAATTGTATTCAGAAAACTTATGCTTTTACCTTACACTGTATGGCATAAATTGAATTCCTCCTACATAATGTCATGCCTCAGTTTTTAATGCTGCTGGGTGATAGAAGTTTTCAACTTAAATACATACCAGCTCCCCTTGGCAGAATGGTGATCTTTTTCAGCAACTCCTTTCTAGAGAAAAAAATTAGGAAAGAAATGTTTTGAGAACTAAATATAAAAACCAACTTATTTAGTAGAATGCGTTCTCGACATAGATAATTTTTTAGATAATTACTGATCTCGGACTACAAATACATTTTACTTAGCAAATTATTTTTGAAATATTTTAATGAGCAGAGGGGACACATTTTACCAATTCCATTACATTATTGGCTTTTGTGAAACATTCCCTTTAAATGTATACAAGGATTTTGTGCTGTGAAGACATTTAAGTTTTAAAATCATATATATACACACACACAAATACACAGACATACACATATCCATGCACATGTACACGCACATATATGTCTTCTTTAATGACAAATGAAATAATGGAAATCTATAATGCATAAAAGAAGGACATGGGAGAAATGAGGAATGCTGTTTTAATTCACCTTTTACCTCCCTGTTTGCGGCTCTCAATAGATTCACATAAAACAGGTTGGGAAGAACCGGACATAGTCTTCTAGCACCAAGTCCTGGACTTCTACCACCGCATTTAGAGCCTTTCTGTCAGTGATGAGCTCTTAGAGGATGGGTGGAGACGAGTCCTAAGGAAATGCTTTCCTAGGTTCATCACTTTACAGGGTTTAGGCAGCCACAGCTCTGAAGTTTAAGTATTACTGATTACTTACATCTGTAGGAACATTTCCAATTATTTATCTTTTTTCCTGCAGGATTTCTGCTGTATACATGTGTGGACATTGAGTTCAGTAATGGTTCCAGGGAGACTTTTCATTGTAGCAGATTGCACAATGAGTTTGAAGCTTTCTCCTAATAAAAGGAAGCCCCTTGTTCTACTTCTCTGCACTAGTGTCCCTTCTCTGGTTACCCTCATTTCTGTAGACCCCTATCCTCAGGGGGCTGGGGATTGTCTAGCCACATCTTCTGACCTTTGTCCAGAATAATTCTGTTGCATTTTCCTCTCTGGAATGACCTCTTTCTAGGTTTAACTTTCTGGCTTGATAACAATCCTCCTATCTCGTTTTCTACAAATCCAGTACCCAAGATTTTCCCCCTGGTTTTATTTAGATAAATTTTTATTTTCAGACTCTCTGTCTTCTGTTTTAAACGTTTTGATAAAATCTCTCTATTTTTTGGTCCATTGAACTTGGCCATTGTCTACCCACGGCTGAAGCTCTTCAGGTGGTTGGGAAATGCCAGTCCCCCCAACCCCCACTCCGCCATCTGGACTTTCTCACCCCAGGAGGGAGTTCATCCAGTATCCCATAAGGCATAGCTGCCTCTGAGTACTGAAATCTTTCTGGAGCTCTGGAGAGATGGCTGAGGTTTCTTTTCTTTTCTTTTCTTTTCTTTCTTTCTTTCTTTCTTTCTTTCTTTCTTTCTTTCTTTCTTTCTTTCTTTTTTTTTCCATTTTGGATGTCACTTATTCCAGAAAGAGACCCCTCTCTACCTTTATAGTCAAGAACTCATCCACTTCTGGGAAATTGGTGCTCCATCTTGGTCGTTTTCCCCCTGTAGAAACTAACGAGATTCCCAGCAGCCTTGATTGCACAGTTTTTCTCCAGAACCCTGCAAAATGTCCAGGGACCCTACTACAGAAGATTCACAGTAAAAATTTACGACAATGTGGAAAAATAGAAATAGTTCTCACACTGCCCATGATACATCAAATAAGAGTGATTTATTGAGTGAGCAGAGACAGTGTTCACTTTCACATAATTCAAGTTGGTTTCCCGACATTCTCCTCTTTCTTCGAACTTCTTTCACTTTTCGTTTTTTAAATATTTTTCACTTGTTTAATTTATTTACCTCACTTCGTAATTCACTGAGAAAGCCAAAGTTGGCAATGCTCTCTCATTTTGCCCCCACCAGTGTCTTCATCTGTGGTCCATATTTCTTCCTTCCCTCTTTTTAGAAGGGAAGAAGCATCTCTCTTGCTGTCAGAATACTCTTGTTCTGCTTCCCATTTCCCAAGGATCTCCGGCCTTTAATTGTCTTCTCTTTACTGCAGCATCAAGTGTTTTTCTCTCTATTGGATCATTCCATCGGCATGCCATGCTGTGGAGGTGCCCATCCTAAAAGTCTAAAAACCCTATGGCCCAGATCCTCCGGCTACAGCTTCATATCTCCACTCCCATTCCCAGCAAGACTTTCTCAAACGAGTGGTCTACACTTAACCTTCCTCACCCATCACCCCTCTCCAGTCCAGACTCTACCCCCACAGCTCCAGCAGCTAGAACAAATGGCTCTGTGTGAGGTCGACAGTCTCTGTGCAGCCAAATAAGTTGTAAGATTTGTCCTATCTTATTCAAGCTGTCAGCAGCATTGACAATAGTTGATCTCCAACTTGAAATGTTGTCTGCTGTTGTTGGCCTCTGTGACACCATGCTCTTGGCCAGCACTTGACGGTTTTCTTTTTCTCATTTTTTGGTGTGTCTGTGAGAGAATGGCGAGTTCCTCCCTCTCTACTCAACCTCTCAAAGCAAGTATTTGCCTCTCATTGATTGTTCCTCTCCACTCTCCACTGTGAGTTTCAATTTATATTTACAGCTACCTGAATGGCATCTCCACTTTCATGTTTACACAGACCTAAAACTTTTACACATCAGAGCACTTGATCACCCACCTCTACCAGCCAACAGGCTTCGTCATCTCAGTAATGGCCTCAACCACCAATAAGTCCTGTCATTTCTATCTCCAGAATGTACCCAGCTTTCCCACTACAACTAGTCCAGCCACCATCACCTCTCATCTGGGCTCTGCTTCTAGTCTTGCTCCTTTCCAACTTGTTAAAGAAGTAAAATTAGAGAAAATTAGAGAAAATTGCTCCTATATTTAAGCAGGAGCAGTATGAATGAACGAGGAGAGGATAACATTACCACATACCTATATATGTGTATGTATTACATATATACATTCATTACATATTTACATGGATCTATCATGTGGATTTTAATTGCATGTGTACATATGTACATATATACACATATTTATAATATATACAAATTTTAATTTGTATGTTTATACATATATTCATATGTACATACATATATATGTATATGTTTTATGTACATAAATATAATCTCAAGTAAATAGATTATAGTGAACCATTGGGACATGGGAAAGAGCTAAGAGGGGGGATTTCAGGTCAAAGTGCCATCAAAATATGAAGGTTTTGACTAGATGACTTAGTCTTCGGACATGTTGAGCTGCGGGTAATCTGCTGGACATTCTCAGAGGCAGTTGAATATTAACAAATAGAACCAAGCCTTCAGAGCTGAATATGTATGTATACATGAGAATCATCTAGGATAGTTTATACCTGAAACCTTGAAAATGGTTGGAATCACCTTGAAAAATGTATAGATGAGAAAATAAGTGTGTCTGTCCAATTGACTTCTTGTATCTACCTCTGTTTCTTCTTCCAGACCCAAGGGTGCTTTCCTCCTGTCTTCGCAGCTTGTACACCAGCTCTATATACCCCTGCTTATTCCCTTCCCAGGATGAATGCAAATGAAGCACAGTGTTCTGTGTTCCTTTTTGGTCTTGTCATTCACTAAGATAAGCGCACACATCCACTGCCTTTTTAAAGGTTTTGTTGCTGAATATTTGGGCACTTAATGACTTCAGTTATCTTGACCTAGTAGGAGAGTGACAACACTTGACAAACAAATACAGTCACACCTCCCCACCCTGAGGATGGCTTATCTGACATTTGAGTTTCCGTGCACAAAGCCAGGACTTCAGAAACAGCCAACAAAACCTTTTAGCCATCAAAGTAGAATTTTAACATCTAGACATTATAACTGGCGTCTTTTTTTTTTTTTTTTGTCTATTTTATCTATACTTCTAGTGATTTTGGTTTTCTGACTATGGCTGTTGATTTATTTATTTTTTAACAATTAACCCCAGATTTAATCCCATGCATCACACCAAAGCCTGTGATTAGACATCAGTGCTGGTAGAAATCTTTAGTGAAGAACAGAATCACTGAATAAAGGGGAGCCTCCTGCAACATGGGAGCTCTGTACTCCACCTTTCATCAAGGCTCTCAATTCAAGTCCCAGCCCAAATCATGCTCTCCCCTCTAAAATCAGTTTCCACCTGACTCCTGTACCACAGCCAGTTGACAAGGGTGTGGCAAGCACAGTCATTGCTGCAAAACTCAGGCTTGGATCTGCCAGGGAACGCTGGCCTCCAGTCCAAGGAAGACAGGGTTGTTACCAGCTGTTCTCATCGAAGTTTTAAGTGGCTTAAGGTCCAAGGACTTGAACATGGCCAGGCTCCTTTCACAGAATATACACAGTAATATACATTTCCCTGAAAACATTTTATTGGCCTTTTGGATAAAAACAGGAATTCATTTGCCAGGACAACCCCATCATACTTCTGCCAGAACCAGCACATGGCCTCCTTTTTGCCGATTCTATGATATGGCTGTTGATTTTTGAATTGTATGAAAATCCAATGTATAAAGTTCTATCCTGTTAGTTTAGCAGAAGGAAAAAAAATAGACATTTTTGTAGTCACTTAATTTGATCATCTATTATGGATATTAGCAATTGCAGAAAGAATAAGAGACTCTCACTCATGTGGGACTTCACAATCTTCATCTAAAAATTCTGGCTCACCAATGGTTAGACAAATTCTAGAACAACTATTAGAAATTTGTACTACTAAAGTAGACCCCAGATTAAAACAAGTCAAAACAAAATATGAAATTTAAGTAACGTTCAAATGTTCTTAAAATAATGTTTAAATGGGATAAAATGAAGCAGAAAGGCATTCTTATTTTTTGAAGAGTCTAAAATAATTTTGAATTTGTTCAGTTGAAAAATTCACATTGCGATCTCCTTTTTTCACAAACCCCAAACATTTACTGATTGGAGACAGCACTGGTGTTCAGACGTCAGGGTTTAGATGCTTCACACTTGACCATCCATATTCTCAGGAGTGTCAAGTCTCACTGTGAGGTCAAAGACTAGTTACTGGGTGTCAGAATACCGGACCCTGGGAAAACAGTTAAGAAGCAGAGGTAGTTCTTACCTGGACAAGCCTACAGCTTGGTGAGTTTCCAGTCTAATTAGACAAGGCCGGCATGAGAGATGCAGGGACAGCCATCCGGTGTTAACTGATTAGCACAGATGCTAAGTGCTGCAGGATTTCACGGGGGGATTGGGGGGACTGGAGGATGTTGACTGCTATGCATCCAGCAGCAGCCACCAAAAACCTGGTAGCCCAGTTATTTGACTTCCCACCCCAACTCAAATGGCTTCAACCTATGGAGCTTTCCTGATAACCTGTTCCCCTCCTAAAAACCTCTGCAGGCAGAGTAGATCAACTCCTCTTTATGAAGCTTACACTTTTTCTGTTCTTTGTTCTTAATTATGGTAAAGTATCTGCGATGCATTGCTGTTGTTTACATGTCTGTCTCCCCTATGAGATTCTGAGTTTTGGAGACTGAAGGCTTTATCTTGTCCACCTTTGAATTCCTCCTGCCTAATATGGCACTTCGAATATTAATGTCCCCCTCAAAAGTATTTCTGGCATGAGTGGATAAAGTAATGAATGAATTCACAAGATACAAGTTGGGCCCTGAAAGATGCTTGCAACCTTGAATTTTTATTCATTCATTCATTCATCCATCCATTTATTCATTCATTTATTCATATTTATTTATTTATTTTATGAACAAAAACCATTTTATTCAGCTCTCATGAGTTTTACAATGCTAAAGTTTACACGTGGCAGTATACTTTCTAGGTGAGAAAATATTTGCCTTTGGGAGTTCTTGAAAGGTTTTGATACTCTACACTTTATTTAAATTTATTTTTTATGTTGGTAAATTTCATTTGTCAACATGGCAGAGACACAGTGACCAGATAGTTGATCAAACATTATTTTGGATGCTTCTGTGAGAGTGCATAGACTAGTAGTTACCAGGAGGAAGGGGGAGGTAGATGAGGTAAATGGTGTCCAATATGTGGTGACAGAAAGAAATCTAACAATGGGAGGTGAACACACAATGTAAACATATATGTGCCTTACTGTTAAAGTGTACAGTGGAAACTTATTGGATTTCATTAACCAATGTCACCATAAAAAATAAACTTGCATTTTTAAATCAATAGAACAAGAGGCCTTTACCAGGCACATGGTCATTGGAAATAAAGAAAATTTAGTAGTCTGTAGAGAGAACAGGAGTTTTCATGCCTCAATGTGTCTCAAAGTTCTTTAAAATAATTAAATATACAGATAATGTGGACTCTGCCCCAAACTTCTTAAGTCAATCTCTAAGCATGATGTCTGGGCATCTGAATTTTTTAAAAAAGCTCTGCAGGTGATGTATCACCAGAGTTGAGAATCCTTGATAGATAAGAATATCTCATTTAGTCAGTGTCTTTGGAAATGAAGCATCCCATACTAGTTTTATAGAAAACTGGCTCTTGCCACTGTGATCAAGCAAATGTTTTAAATTTTTAAAAATTAAATGCTATCACAAAAAAGATAAGAAATAACAAGTGTCGGGGACGATGTAGAGAAAAGTGAACCCTTCTCACAGGTGGGTGAAGTTGTAAATTAGGGCAGCCATTCTGGAAAACAATATGGAAGTTTCTAAAAATACTAAGACTAGAACCACCAGACAGTCCAGGAATTCCTCTTCTGGGTATTTGCCTGAGAAATATGAAAACACTTATTTGTAAAGATGTATATACCCCTGTGTTCACTGCAGCATTATTTTCGATAGTCAAGAGAAGCAAACAACCTAAGTATCCATTGACAGATGATGGATGAAGAAGATGTGTGGTATATGTATGTACAACAGAATACTATTCAGCCCTAAAAAAGATGAAATACTGCCATTTGCAGCAAGATGGCTGGATCTTGAGAGTATTATGCTAAGTGAAATAAATCAAACTGGAATGGACAAAAGCCACACATTTTAACTCATGTGTGGAATATAAAACAAAAAGTAATAACTCAACAAAACAGAAACAAACTCATAGATGCAAATATCTTAAGTCCTGATGGTAGTGTATATAAAATGCTCTCCTGCCTTCTTAAACAAAAAGCACTGAGCATAGTTTGGTATTGCCCTTGGAAGTTTGGGGTCAGCACTGTGGATGTCACCATTGGATGTCTTAGTGTTTCTCACCTCTTCCTTTGAGTCAGTCTCTCAGTTATCCCATGTGACATCACTATTCTTTTGCTAATATTTCTTCTTCTCTTGTGCCATCCTGCATATTGCTTTTAATAGGCTATTGTCTAAGACGACAGATGACCCAACTTGTTAGCAACCGTATTTTGAATGAAAATTCTATCTCATGAGCTTAAGGAGCTTTATTAAAAGCTATTTTAGCCACCCCAAGGCTCTTTTGCTTATTTCTAGCAAACAACTTCCAAAACACCTACATATAGAAGTCTGACCCATAAGTGGCGAATAGAACTGCTTGTTTAGAAGAGATAGCAAGTAGCGTTGCTCTGATACCTTCATTTTACATTTGAACAAACTGAGGCTCAGAGAGATTTAATGCTATTGCTGAGATGAACAGTTAATTGTTAATGAACCAAGAGAATTTGCATGGTTTGAGCCAGTAGTCGCTAGAAAATCTTAACTACATTTATGGAAGAAATATCTTGTTAGTAGTAAGAATAATTTTAGGGATTGGTAAAGTTTTATAAATACCCCCAAATACACTTTATTAAAACCCATTTAATCACATCCGTGCTTATTTATGGACTTTTTTTTTCAACCGACAAATCGCAGGTATCTTGAGGTTAAGAGACCTGGTTCTATTCATTTTAGTATGTAGCCCAAGAACTTAAACATTCAGTATGTACACTGATTTCTTGCCTAGCCATGCTGTGAATCCATTTTTGCAATCAAGAATGTATTATGTGAATAAATAAATGCACATTTTAAATAAAGTGTTCAATATAGGAATTGCTACCTGGAACTATACTAATAGAATACGTTTTCTTTATTTAAGGAAGCCAGGTGCTTGCACTAGCCAAAAGAACCCAGGTTTGTTTGTTTTTTAAGTACAGGCAGGAAAAAGAACTTGGGAATTATGTGAGTGGCCTTAGTATAATATCACACAGTGTAGCGTAAGTGAAAGATCGCATCTTTTGGGGGGTTAAAGGCGATGATGTACAGAGGTCCCCACTTATCCATGGTTTAAGATGCCCGTGGTCAGCTGCGGTCTAAAAATACTAAGTGGAAAATTTCAGAAATAAAGTCATAAACGTTAAATTGTGTGCCAGAGTGGTAGAATGAAATCGTGCATATATCGTCTGTCCTGCCTGGGACACGAATCATCCTTTTGTCTGGCGTCTCCACACCATTCACACTGCCTGCTCATCTGTTCACTTAAGAGCCTTCCCAGTTATCAGATTGGCTGTCACAGTATGGAACAGCTTGTCTTCAAGTCACTCTTATTAGTAGTGGCCCCAAAGCACAAGAGTAGTGATGCTGGCAATTTGGATATGCACATGAGAGGCCATAAAGTGAAAAATATGTATAGGAAAAAACACAATATGTATATGGTTTGATACTCTCCACTGGAGGGGGATGGATCTGGGAACATAAATAAATAAAGGGGTCCTGCTGAACCTGGGAAGCTAAGTAATCATGTGACTATGCGTCTTAGGAGTTTTGGGGTTTTAAAAAATAAATGTTTTGCACTTTTTTCGTGTTTAAAATGTCTACATGCCTGCATATATGTGTATATTGTGTATGTGTGTGTATATGTATATATGTATTTTCATCTATTAAATATAAACTTCTTGAATATGGCAAAGGCTGTGCACAATAACATGGTTCAGAGTTTTTAATCTCTGGCCTTCTTTGGTCCTGCTTCAGTTTGCTCAAACCAGTTTAAACATTTCAGCAGACTCTTTTACACCGTGACTATTTACATTTTAAAACTGATTTTCACAAGTACCTAGCTTGGTGCCTTTAGTGTCTGGCTCATGGTAGGCATTCCAGTGTTTGTGGAAATCTTTGTTTAATGCTGGGTGCAGAGGGTGGTGGTGGTGGTGGCAGAATACAAGATAAAGAAAACGCCATCTGCCCTTACAGGAACTCAGTCTGGTCAAGGAGACAGACATGTAACAGGGAAGGGTGTGAGCATAGGAGCTAACAATCCAAGTGTCCATTCTGCTGGTTGCAAATAGGAACTTTAATGGTTTGGCAGACACCACGTCAGTCCTACACACACAGCATGGCCACATCTATGGTGTCAGAAGTAAAGGATTGCAGATTTGTAAATGAGTAATTCTGGAAGGCCTTAGAATTAAGGAATTGGTTGCACATGATAAAAAAAATAACGTTTTTTTTTCCCTCATAAACTGTTATTAAAATATTTGCTTTGACATCTTAACAATTCATTTTTGTTAATTTTACTTTTCTCAAGATATGAAGACATCATTCTGCTGGGCTTTATTAAACTGAATTTAGTCTAAAAGCCTTCAGATCTTCCATTTCCTTTGGAACACTAGTTAGCTGAAGCCTGAAAATGGAGCAGAAATTATGGGGCAATGGAGTTGGAATTATGGGTTAGACTCCAATCTCTACCACATACGGCCACATGGTTTGGGACCTCCATCTGATTTTCTACCTATGCAAAGCAGGGGTCATAATACTTACCTACCGAAAACATCCTGACTCAGAAGGGATCTTGAAATTTTCAGTGTACAAATAGAGGTCAAGAAGAAGTGGCTGGGTAGAGAGATGTGTGTAGTAAATGAGGAAATATCTGTAAAGATGTCTTCTGAATTGTAAGACCCTAGACAACTATCATGTACCAACAGTCCAGCATAACATTTGGTTTCTGCTTAACCGCTTTAGAGAACCTCCCTATGACAACAGATATGTCCCACCCCAGAAATGTGAAACCCCAGCGTCTCCCTTTTTAACTATGGTTCTCTCTCTCTCTGTGGCTTCTTCATAACCATCATTTCTCCTACATCTGTTCTTTGATCTCAGAGGCACCTTAGGGGTTTCAGCTCCTCTGTGTTTAGTGGATCATACCTTCCCAGCTCCCCTTTCTTTTCTATCTTCTTAAATCCTACGATTAATCAGCTGAATTATTTTTGAATAAGGAGTCTCAGTTTCTTTGACACTCAACCCAGCCTTCAACTCTACCTGCTAACCTTGGTCCTGTGATGTGAGCCACCTCCTTAGCCAAATGTCAACACAAGGAGTGGGGTGTGGGGAGTCGATAAAGGAACTTTGGTGACCTTGGTTTAAATCAGGTCTTAAATTGCTCTGACACAGCTGCATCTCCCTTAATAACCTTCATTTTACTCTCTTCGGTTCAGTTTTTAGAAAACTAGTAGTTTTAGGCAAAATTCCTGAAAGTGTTTTCCTCCATCTCTGTGTGCTTCTGAATATTCCATTTAGCTTTGTCAACAGTGCAGCTTTTCAGGTTTGGAGTGAGACTTTTCGCTTGCATTTTTAACAAGCCCAACCCCCAGCAGCTGAATCTGCTGGGAAACGTAGTTTGAGCTTCTCTGCTGTAGAACACGTTCTCTCTCCAAGTGTAGGTTCTGATTCCTGAACCCAGGGAGGTGTTAAAGTGGTCCAGGGTTGCTGTTGTGTGGATCAGAGGTTCTTAATCCAAGACTTAACTTGAGTCAGCAATGGTGCTTTTGAAGGTCACAAGGAAAAAATAGCCATGCTTTGGCGACACTCACTGGCAATTCAGGGCAGTGCTTTTCAGGTGGGACGACCCAGCATCGTTTTTAACAGTGTCACAGGTATACTGTTTGGTATACTGTGGTATGATACATCTGCAATGGAAATAAATGCATGCTTTTTGAGTGGCAATATTTTAATTTAAGTTAATAAGTATAAAAGCCATATTCAAGTTGTTATTCAAAGAACTTATAAAGGTAATATGTCTACAGATTTACCACCATCCTTTTTTTAAATGTAGACTCCACCCAAGCCCTGACAGTCATATGTTATGCTTTCCCCTTCCCCTAATGAAATCACATTTAAATTCAGACTCACTAGTGCTAGTTTACATTCAATTCAAGATAGCAAGCCCTAAATAGCCTTAATGACGCATGCAAAGCATTTTCCTCGGAACAGACTCTGGGCTTATTAGTGTGTGAAGCCATCAGTCAACTCTCATCTGGTGCCCGGGTGTGTGAGGATGTGATGCCAGAAATGTGTGCCTTCTCCTGTCAGTTCCACAGTCACCCAGAGATTTAACGTTGACTTGCTTTAAATAGCTGAAGTGGGGAAGGAGATTGACTTTTCAGTTGTTCTTGCTTCTTAAAAATACTTAATTTTATTTTTCTGGCTGTAAAGTAGAAATCAAAAACTACCATGTAAAGTTAAAAAATAATGTCTTGAGGTTTCAATTGTTTTTTCCTCGTATCCAAACCAGGGCCGGAGAAAACTGGACGAGTAGCACAGAGCCCTGGATGCAGCTTGCTGCCACACGGCTCTCTGTGACCTTGAGCAAGACCCAAAATTGCTGGGCTTCATCTTTTCGTTTTTCATATGAGAAGGTTGGATTTGCTCACTGCAAGCTCTTGTAGCTCTTTCTTGTCAAGATAATGAAACATTATGTTTCAAGGTATCTCACTGAAATGTCTCACATAGAAAAAGGGCCTGTTTAAAAAAAAAAAACTAATGAGACTTTCTGGTAGGCAGGAGCTCTGGCAGCGGGGTAGGGACCATTGCCCATCTGAACAATGCTGCGACTGGCGGTGTTATACCATGGTAGACCTGAAGGCCACCGGCTGACTTGTTATCTCACATACAAGGACAGGGAGGCAGGGTGACGCTCAGGGACTGAGGACTGGCTCTGCACTCACTCTGGCAGCAAGCCAGGTGCTTAGTCAGGCTCGAGGACTAAGGTGCCATGAGTCACTCAGCGGGCACTGTTGGCTATATGAAGGTGAGGATGCCAGCTCGCCACATGTTTTCCTCATTGGTGCACTTACTCACTACCAGCTCAGAGCCCTGGGAGAGAAGGCCTGGCAAGGGGGAGCTCACAGCTGTGAGGCCCAGGGAAGCATCCAGCTTGTCTTTGAAATTATTAAACTCAACGTTGGCTTCATTATCCTGATGGGACCTGCTCAATGTTGGGATGCATACTCAGTCTAGGCCCACACTCTACAAGTAGGGCTGTGATTTTTGGTCTTTGGTTCAAGAGGCACCTGATTAATACTTCCCTCACTACTCCTCCCCAAATAAGCAAATCTTACTATGTATCCACTAGCACTAGACAAGTAGAACTCAAGATTGGTTAGGAACAATCCTCTGAGAATTCATATTTTGACAGTAACCATTTTTTGTGTGCGTCCCAGTGCCAGGCACCATGCTGAGAGCCATGTATGTCCTCCTCTCTTCAGATTCACAAAACCCTTCTTAAGACTTGGGAACTAAATGTAGAATGTTTTACAAGTCCTGGGTAACATGTTCATGGCCAAGGTCAGTGTATCTAGGCCTTCTCAGTCATACAATGACTGAATTGTGTTTTTTTCCTGAATCTTTTCTTCTGCCTTTTATTTTTCCTCTGCCAAGAATAAACAGAAATAACCAGAGTCTATGATTTCACCTCCTGACAGACCTGTGGTGAGAAATTTCTGCAAGCATCCTGGGGTTCTTAATGAAAATTCTGAGAAGACAGCTTACGAGAACCATAAAGACTTTTTAAAAACTGCAGGGATCCGTGGTAGGGACTGACGTTCTCTCAAAAGGTGTTGACAAATCCTTAGGACTGTTCTCTGAGGCAGCACATGAAGTACATGAAGAAGACAGCTTATTGCTTTTGGAGTCAAGCAATGTTTACAATTTAAAAAGTTTATCTCCCAGGTTGATCATTATCCATTAAAGTTGGCTTTGAATGACTTGGGGCTATTTGAGAAAAACTAACTTGTCCTCAAAGGAAAATAAGCTGTCAATATTAAGGACGTGCAAAATATTATACTTTTGATTTTGTTGACACTTTCAAAAAATGAATTTTAAATAAGCTTTAAACGGTGGAAGCCACCCTGGAATAAATGTATGTTTGTTTGTTTGTTTGTTTGTTTTTAAGAATATCTTCTTGAATGGGCCAACAATAGCTTGGATACGTTTATACATGCCTAATTTTAAAAAAGTACTCAAATTATTTGGACATCACAATTCAGTTTTTGTTTTTTAAATATAAGAGATGTGGGATTTTTTTTCTCTTTTGGTTACCAATACAAAAGACTGGTTCTCCTTCATCCTCTAGAGTGGTGGTCCCCAACCTTTTTGACGCCAGGGACCAGTACTCCTATGAGAATCTAACGCCTGATGATCTGAGGTAGAGCTGAGGTGGTGATGCTAACGCTGGGGAGTATGGCAAATACAAATGAAGCTTTGCTCATGCCTGTCGCTCACCTCCTGCTGTGCGTCCTGTTTCCTCACAGGCCATGGACTGGTATTAGACCATAGCTGGCGGGTTGGGGACCCCTGCTCTAGAATAAGTCAAGTTCCTCTGTTGAGGTGCTAACTATAATCACCATCACATAAAATGCATCTCCTTTGTAAAACTTATCGCAAGTGCAATGAATAATATTATTTCAGGGTTCCTCCCCTGCTAGGATATCAGCTTCACAGAGCAAAAAACATCTTTTTCTTGTTAACCCTGTGTTTGCCATAAAGGGAAAATCATGCACATTGAGGAAATTAAAGAGGAAATTATTTGCTTACTCTGATAATTTGACCAAGTGTCAGTTCAACTTCAGAAAACAGAATTCAGAATTTTTGTGTCTTCAGCCTGTTTTCTGGACTACTAGAGATTGGGGTCTGTATTCAGGGCTAAGAGAAAATAGGTGATTTTGTCTCATCAGTGGGCGAGAGAATCAGCATGTCTTCAGAGAGGGAAGTTTGGTAATACATGCCAAATCTTTTCGGATATAAACACTTTTTGATCTAAGAACTTATCTAAAGAGAAAAAATGAGGATAAAATGTCTTAGACGTGTACTGTGAACTGAAGGTCTGTGTTTCCTCAGAATTCACATGTTGAAATCCTAACCCCCCTCATTGCGATGGGCCTTTGGGAGTGATTAGGTTGTGAGGGTGGAGCCCTTATGAATTGGATTAGGACCTTTTTTATAAAAGGGACTCCAAAGAGCCCTCCCCAGCTCTCTCCCACCACATGAGGACGTAGCATGAGGTACAGCATGAGTCTGCCAGCGGAAGTTATCAGTCAGTTATGGGTCCTCCTGTTGTTTCCTTCTCTCCCTTTTTGTGTTTCTCTTGTCCCTCACCTGTTTCCTGGCATTACAGTCCTATATAAACACTTCCCTTGGCTTCTGCCTTCTGAGAAACTGAGAGGTCATCTAATTGGTTTGTAAGATATGTTATTTATTCAGCGAATGTAAATATGAACAGCTATTAAAAATTACTTGGAAAGACAGCTTTTTAAAATAAATCAATTGTCACAAAATGTTTATGTTTATTATGATATTTTTGCTTTTTAAAAAGTATACGTATAATCTCTAAAGTGTTAGACAGTGGACTTATAGGTGACATTCCCTTCTGTTGTTTTACTACATTTTTAATTTTTTTTTTACTTTCGTAGTTAAATTTTTAAAGGGAAAATTCAGTTGAGTATATATTTTTTGTAAGAATTTTAACTGGGAAATATAGAAAGAACAAGTATAAAAGCTATAATGAAAGAACACTGAATTTAAAAATATTTGAAGAGTTATAAATATGAATGAGTAAAACGTTATGAGACATTATGAAGTAAGCAAACTTTGTAGTATTTTCAGGGGATATGATGACATGTTCTAGGAATTTTAAAAAAATGAGAGAATGACTAGAAATAAATTACAATGAAAGTGTTGAAGAGGAGGCTATGGTCTTTCCTGGTGACAGTACAGTGGCTCTAAGAGACATGTACTTTTGTAGTGACAAGAGACCGGTGTTTGAATCCCAGCTCCTCGCTGACTAGGCACCTGACCATAGGATTTTTGTGGAGATTAAATCAGATACGTGTACTTCTGTGTAGTCATGACTGAGTAAATCAAGGCAAGTATTAATTATTGTAGTCTAATAATATTTGAAAAAATAAGTGTTTCCCAGGCGAAGTCATATCTTTTCATTGCCACAGTTGTGCCTAAGTCAAGCTGATACTTCTTACATTCACACCCAACTACTTTTTCTAAAACCTTGACCCACAGAAGGCCATAGGGAAGTTGGAAATATCCCCTGACTTAACTGAAGATGTTTTGAGCAGATATTTGAGATTGCTTTAGTAACTACCTTTAGAGTAGTTAAAAGTGTTAAAATAATTACATGAGGAGGCCATCAGACCGAGGTGGCTGTGATACCTTGATAACTTACGTAAGCACACCAAAACTTCAGTCAGGGTCATATCTCAGAAAACAAATTTTAAAAACAACCAATCACAAACAGCCAGCTAGTCTTTCCCAAATAAGAAAACTGCTTAAGCTGTAGTCAATCACATAACATCTTTGCTTTGCCTCTGCATCTTCTCTATAAAAGTTCTTCCCCCACCTCCTGTTGGTGGAGGACTCCTAACCGCTTTGTTTTGGCACTGCCTGATTTGAGTCGATCCTGTCCCAGGTAAAATCTTGAACATGTGAATACGCCTCAGTTTGTTTTAAGACAAGTTATGATCGGTGTTTAATTGTGAATGTTCAATTGATAACTTTGCATCTAAAAATAAAACCCGGTCAATATTCAGCATTTGTCATTACTAGGAAAATTTCCTGACATTGAGCTGATTTCTGCCTTCCGTGAGTGTCTGCTCCTTTGGACCCTGTTCTGCCGTCTCAAGCCCAGTGGCAGTCAGTTACAGAGTCACGTGACACTGAAGCGAGGGTAGCCCCCCAAATTTTACAAGTTTCTAGAGAGTGAGCAATCAGAAAGGCCTCGTGTTACTCTAGCCACTCCGAGGTCTCTCACTAATTAATTTCCTGCCTAAACATTTGGTTTTGGTCCTGGATGTGCTTTGTTCCATTTTTTAATTTTTGTTTTTCTGCTTAAGAAAAACAAAGCACTCAGTGTGAAATAAACAGTAACAGGATAGACACAAGCGTGCGTAACTTTTGATCACTGGAACTGTGTGGACTTCGCTAAAACCGCAGCTGTTGGAGTAGAGAAGAAAGGGAAGATTATGGAATTAAAACAAAATATAACGTGTCTCCCTGTGTCTGTCAGGCTGTACTTTGTAAAGGCTTAACTTGCGTTTGGTTAGAACTCTGCCTTGGAAGTTCTTTGCAGTGTATAATTTTCTAAATGAGTGCAGAATAGACACTTCTATAACAGTTTAAATGCAAGGCAATCGTGCAGAAAGGATATCACGATCAGTTCCTCTGAATTCTTTCATTCCTGTCCTTGATGTGGAATGAGATTACTGAGAAGAACTTCAGTGGTGACGTGTAAAATCACTGGTGTCCGAGGTTCTGGATGTTTCTGGGCCACATTTCGTTGATTAAGGCCCTTTGAAGAAGGATGCACCTGGTCCCTGCTGAGATGGTCCTATTGTCACTATGCTTTTTATTTTGTTTTTTAATTTTTGACCTTAAAAAAATATAGAAGCAGTAGACTTTAGAGACAACCAACTGAGAAATGGGACAGCTGCATTGATGAAATACAGCAGATAAGCAGAGAGAAACAAAGGTGGTTGTTCAGGAGTCAGAAGCAGCTACTATACAAAAACAAAACAAAACAAAACAAACAAAAACAAAAATGCAGCAAACCCAAAGCAGAAAAGACTCCGTGGATATCTCTGAACCTAGCCACACAGGATTCCACACTTTTCATAAATATTTTTGGCCTGCTGGGTTTGGTTTCCAGTAAAGCCCCTCTCCTTAGCTTGCAGATGGCCCCTTTCTTGCTGTGTCCTCACACACCCTCTCTTCAGTGTGTGCCCAAAGACTTCTCTGGTGTCTCCTCTTCCTCTTCTAAGGACGCCAATCCCATCAGATTAGGGCTGCGCCCTTATGACCTCATTCAAACATTCAGTCCATATCAACAACTGAAGACAAAACAAATCTGGGTTTTGGGTTTTCTTTTTCAAGCCTAAAGTAAAAATTCCTTGCTCCTGAATTATGCCATAGCTTCTAAATAACTTGAGAAATTCCGTTATCACGCTTGGTAAGACTAATCAGTAGTGAAATGAAATATAAACAGTTATTTTCTTTTTAAGAAAATTCACATTTCCCCTAAGGCGGGAAGATGGACATTTCACAACCTGGAATACATAAAATCCAGCCCTCTCTCCCAGGGTTGGTTTCTTTCCCTGGAAGAGTTGAGGTGCCTTTCAAAGACACTGCTGTAGGGAGAGACAAGGGGGAGAAGTCAGTGCCCTCTGGTAGAAGGAGACTGCTCTCCTAATTCTAGATGAAAATGGACTTCACCAAAATTATGGTTATCATTGCTCTTCTTCTTATGGGATTTTTCATTGGATAAATTTCTCCATGAATGTTTGTTTTCCCTGGTGACTGGTGGTTACTCCTGTACATCCCCGAAGACCTCAAATCTGAAGTGATCAATTCTCTGAGAAGCGGAAAGGAAAGAGTTGTGCCATATTTATCTCTCAATGGATAGATAAATAGATCTACGTGTCAGTATTAGTCTGACCTTGTTGCACCTTGCATATTGGTTCTGCATCTTTGAGCACTACCTCAGCTTCAGTCATAAATGGTCCTTCTATTTCTCATTTCAATTAAGCTTTTTAAAGTGCATGCAGTATTTTAAGGATTACTCTTATTCACTTTCCAAAACACTTTTGCAAGAGCTTATGCACTTTTTTAAATGAAGTTCAAGCATACAGTACATTGGTTAGATATTTATATAGTTTATAAAATGGTCCCCCTAATCACTCTTTCTCTCCTCTGGTTTTCCACCTAGCCAGTGTATTATTGCTAACTTCATTCCCTATGCTGTGCTCAAATATAGAGGACAGTTTGGTGATGGACAGAGGGGACAGGGGGTTGGAGGGGATAGGAGAATGGAGTGAAGGGTTAAAGAAGTACAAATTACTAGTTGATAGATGGTCATGGGGATGGGAAGCACAGCTTATGTACTTCTTAATCATTTATTAAAAGAGGAAACAAACGTTCCATATATTTTTGCTCCATATACAATTTTAATTTTATGTTGTGATTGTTAGTCATTTCAGTGGTTTTTAGGGTGATAAGGTCTCAAATTTTGTTTTAAACATGTGCTCCTTTGCTCAATTCTTAATTAATATAGCTATTTTAAATTTAATAAATCTGTATACTTGCACTTACCTACATGCATATTAATTATACACAACAAAATCCCGATCAGACCAGCCTCGCTTCCGTATTGATTTAGCCGTTTAGGTTTTTGTGGGCCCTGGAGCTCTGGTGACAAAACCTTCCACTGAGTAAGAGCTTAACAAAGAGCTCATAATTGACCCTTCTAACAGAAAGTAATCAGTCCCTTAATTGAGTCCTTTAACAGTTATCAATGTGTAAGCAGCACTGTGGTAAATGCTTGGAGGCTAGGATAAAAAAAAAAGAATATAATCCCTCACCTGAAAAAGGTTATAACCTAGCATAAGAGATCAATTCAAGGAAGTGGCTAAAAAAAGCTTCCAAAGATATATAGAATGTCTGTTCACTTACTATAATATACACTTCTGTGAAATTGCAGTAGAAAACTCAGAGTAAGATGGAAAAGGGTAATTTTGAAGCCATAATATTTTGGTGTAGGATTATGATTTTAAGTCTATTACCTGTGTAATGGTGCTTGTTATAGTTTAGCATGGCACGGCTAACTTACTCTAAATTCATGACCTTGAGTCTCAAGTGGGTCTTTGATACTGCCAGGCAGTCCTACCACACTTTCCCAGTCCATTTAGTCTCCAGTTCTCTTAAATGACTGTATTGCATCCTCTCCTACCGTCTTAGACCTCTAAGACCTTCTTTCCTGTCTTTATTCCCATCTTCCTATTCCTGAGGAACTGGAACAATTAGAAAGTGACATTCCATCACCTCAGCAGCCAGCATCTGCACTTGTGCACGCTATCTCCTTGTCTGATTGCAGAAGCGAAATCTCTAGGCCACGTGTCCGAGGCCATGTCCTCTCCTTGAGCACCGGATCCCACTGCTGTCTGTGTCTAAGCAGGGACATTGCTCTGGTAATTTTGTCCCCTTGATAATTTATCATCACCTTTTCTCTCTACTGCATCATTCCATCAGCATAGACACAAGCTGTTATTTTTCCTACTTGAAAAGAAAAAAATCTTGATCCACTTTTCCTGCCATCTAGTACCCCATCTCTCTCCCTCCTGTGTAGCAAAATTCCTTAAAGAACTGTCTGTCCTCAGTGTTCCATTTCCTTCCTTTATCTGACAGAGTCGATCACTTTCTTTCCTTTGGAATACTTTCTTCCTGAAAACTGCAGTCTGAGCAGTCATGCTGCCTCACTGTTGATCCTCCCAAGCCTCTTCTGTAGCTGGAGTGCCCCCAAGTGTGTTCATTTCCTTGGCAACCTCGTCCAGACTCACTGCTTTAAATGTCATCCGTGTGTCTGCGATTTGCAACCTTGTATCTGTAGTTCAGGTCTTTCTCACAGACTTGCAGACCTTAAGCACTCTTCTAAACCCTACTTGGATGTTTTAGACAATCTCAAATTTTACATGTTCAAAACAAACTCCTAACTTTTGTTTCCTGGCCACCTGTCGCCTTCCCTATCCCACTCGACGGGTGCTCCATTCTCCTAATTGCTCAGGCCCAGAACATTTGGCATCATCACTGACTCTTTCACACCCATGCCAAATCTACCAGCAAATCCTGTCAGCTCAGCTTTGAAGGTGTGTCCAGAACTGGACCATTTTTAACTATGTCCATTGTGGCCACTCTGATTTACCCACCATCATCTCTCCACCTGCATGACTGTGATTGTTTCCAGAAGATTTCTGTTTCCACCCAAAAGTGCCCAAAGTATCTTTTCAGGTCAAAAGCTACTGTAGTCTTTGTCACATGTAGACCACATCACACCTCTGCTGAACATCCTTCAGTGACATCTCACAGAATAAAAGCCAAAAGTCTTGGCTATGACCTGCGAAGCCACACACAAGTCGAGAGTCCTGGCCCCAATTTTTGTTTTTTCCCTGATTCATTTACTCAGCCGTCCTGACCTCCTTATGTTCTCCTGACACGTCTGGCCGGCTCTCACCCGAGGGCCTCCGCTCTGGCTAGTCCCTCCACCCAGAGTTTGCACACCTACATTCCCTCACCTCTCGCATGCTTTTGTTCAGATGTCACCTCCTTGACGTAGGCTTCCTGTAGTCCTGTTTAATACTGTACCTGCCACCTCACCTTAAATCCTGATTTTCCTTACTTTGTTTTATTTTCTTTTTCTATGGCTTTTATTGCCTTCTAATATTATATACTTTGATTATGAAGTCTAGACTTCATAGTCTGTCTTCCCCTCTAGAATATTTGCTCCTAGAGGGCAGGGGATCTTACTTACTGGTTTATCTCAACTGTCCTGTCACATAAGTGATGGGTAGAAGGATGAATGGATGGATGGGTCATTGAAAACTCAAAAGAAGCTTGCCCTGACAAGCTTTCATAGTTACATGTCCATTCTCACCACCATGGTTACTCTCTACTCATATAACTTTTTTTTTATTATTCATTAATTGAAGTTATCAATTATATCTCCTCTACTAGAATATAAACTAGGCTATGAGAAAACAGAAGCTTGGGAAAGTAAGCATATACTTAATAAATATTCATTGATTCAATTGCGGAGAAGAAATTTGGATTTCTCAAGTGAGTGCACTGCATGTGTAAATTTTATCTTGTGACAGATCTGTGATTATCTGCTTATTCTGTCTGATTAAATGTTCAGTTATCAGGATACATAATCGGTTGTTACATTCTTTTTATCAGTATGGTTTGATATGTTTTGCTACTAAAGAATTCTCAGACTACCCTTGGTAGTTTAGAATAAATTAAGCAAAGATTTTTTTTTTTTAAGTTCAATGACTGGCAAGACTCAAAGCAAGATTTTTCTCAACATACTGTGGAATCTTTTGCCTGCACATAAGTAATAAAATAAAGCTGAAGATTTTCATTCTATATTGGAAGGATTTTTGATGATCACTGAAAGTAGAAAAATTATATTGAGACATTAAAATCAGAGAAGGATAACTGGAAACTAAAGTATTAGTAGGTCGTAAAGCATATAGCTGCGACCTTATTCCTGAAAGCATGTGGCCATCTCTTGGATTCCTTGGTATTTCCTACATAAGACTCAATGGCTATACTCCCATGGGATTCATTTAAAATTATAGAAGAGTATAGCATGTTTTACAGGAAATTATTTTGTACTACAAAAAAGTGGATCAAAAACTGATTAGATTTTTAAGCTCTCCTTTCATAGTCATCTTATAATAGGAATCTGGGTCATGTTTTTCTTTAAATTCCTTTTTCAAATATTGTAAGTTGGGAGTAGTTAACGTTTAAGATAAATTCCTTGTAGATGTTAAGAGAAACTGGATTTTCTTTTTGTTATTAGCTAATGATGGTTTCAGAATGAAAATGGAAAAACATGCTTTGCTATTTAGCATAGTAAAATGTATCTTTGTATTAAAAAAACAAAAATCATGCATGAAAATTCAAATACCTATATTAATCATGATCAGAAGTTTATTCTTCTTTGAATGAATTTCATTTTGCTTTTTTTTTTTTTTGCTTTTAACAATAGCTGTACTGTCACTAGTACATTTTAATAAACTGAAGGTAAACATTTTACTATATCTGTTAAAATGATTAGGTTCACTTTTAATTCATTGTCATTGTTTAGAAAGAAAACTAGAAATAGTGCCATGAATTTGTGACAATCTCTTTTATTCTACTTCATGACCAAAGAGTTTTTATTTGGTTTTGTTTTTTGAGATTCCACATAGAAGTGAGATCATACAGTATTTGTCTTTCTCTGTCTGACTCATCTCACTTAGCATAATGCCCTCAAGGTCCATCCATGTTGTCAGAAGTGGCAGGATTTTCTTCTTTTTTTATGGCTGAATAATATTTCACTGTGACCACAAAATCTTTATTCATCTGTTGATGGACACTGACGCGTTGTTTCCATGCTGCTATGAACATGGGGGCTACAAGATACTCTCTTTGACATAGTGCTTTTATTTCCTTTGGCTGTATTCCCAGAAGTAGAATACTGGCTATACAGAAATGTTTTTAAGTTAATTATCCCCTTACAATAATTGTTTTCTGATAGCCTTTGGTCTAGTGCTTTCAGAAGGTTGTGAGAAAATAAAAATTGCTCAAACATATCTCTGACAGGAGCCTAGTAACTTCCACAGGCATGGCCTCTGTAGTGCTAATGGAGCATCCTTTGGTTGTAAGAACAAGTAAGTCCTGTGGCCCCAGAAATATCCACAGATATTCTTCTCAACCTGCCAGATTGGCTCCCATACATGTCTGTTAATGGTTGAACCCAGCCATCTTTCTCTAAGCAGAGGAGAGCTTACATGACAGCAGGTGAAGGACGTGAAGGTGTAGCTTAGAGGGCATGAGTCAGAGCAGAAACATCTAGGCAGAGGAAAGAGGGAGGGCTGAGTGCTTGCTGTTGGGCCATCCTTCTGGGTTTTTAGGATGCCCTGTAGTGGAGCTTGAGGGGAATGGTGAAACCAGGAGGTTTGTATTTTCGGCAGCAGTCCGCTGCACTAATAAGTGCAGTCATCCATCAAAAAAAGTCCTCCCTAAGGAGCTCTTAGCTGGGTAAAACTCCCTGAGTGATCCCTGTCAAGGCCAAAGAACCTTAGCGATACTTCGAAGAGCTGTTGCAGCAACTGTTGCTACAGGAGAAGGACGCAGAAGAGTAATCTCCCCAAGAATAATAAACTTACAAAGTTAGCATGCTCCCAAAGTAACTTTGAGGCTAGTTAAAATCCTTAAAGTTAGTCCATGGAACATTTTCTATAATGAATTTTCCATGACTTTTTTACACTTTTAGAACTATAGTAACTGGATTTCTGTAGCGTCCTTTGTGGCATTTTTGCAAGACACGTAACATCTCAATTCTCTCTGCATGAAATATAGCTTTATATATTGTGAAAAAAAGAGATGTGGAGAAAGAAGAGCATATACAGAAAAACAAAAATCATGATTTGACATTGTTATTGACCAGATGGACCACAGATTAAGAGCAAAGATACAAAATTGCATGGCATTTATAATGAATGCTCATGGTGCTAAGATATAAAGCTCTTTTCTATTTAGTGTTTTATATAAAAAGGGAGTTGGGACAAATTAGGCTACAAGGCAGACTGAGGCCTAATTTTTTACCCTTTTCTGTACCAACCAGTTAGCATTTTGTGAAATGTAACTTTCAAGTATTTAACGTCTCACACAAACATCTAAATGCTCTAAAATCACCATCGATGTACTTCTTGGGATGAAAGGCAGTCTAGTACAACAGAAAGAACTCAGGCTTTTGAGGGAGATAGTTGAATTTGAATCCCACCACCATTATTTATGGCCCAGGAAAACTTTTTGTGCCTAGTTTCTTCACCTGAGAAAATGAGTTGTTGAAATTTAGTAACAATCTATGCATAATTATAAATTATTTAAAGCTTTTATAAATTGTACCATGTGCAAGATGAAGAAGAACCTGGAAGAGAAGAAACACAGTTATTTTACATTTGTATGACTTATTCATTCTCTTCAGAAATGACGCAGCCTTAGTATTTTTAAAGCACTTTGGCATTACTGCTTGGATAATGAGATGCCACTTTTCTACAAATCGGTACTTATTGATTTACTTTGAGAACCTCTTTAGGTTTAGTCCACAAGCTAAAGTGTGGCAAATTTGTAATTCCATGTGCCAAAGAAAAAAGGGCACTAGGAGGAATCACAAGTGGTTTACCCTCCACCCTTATGCTCTGTAGCATATACTGGATATGAGGCACCAAAAAGGGCAGAGTAACCCATAGGTTCCTTTTACCTTGGCACAGGAGAGTGAGACGCTGAGACTGGGAGAATAGAAGGTGCCCAGACTTCAATAGCACAAAACAGGTTACCCGGGAATTCAGGTGGAGAGAGACAGCAAAAGCAGGCTGTGGCCCAGGCCTGACATTAAGGGGGTGGAAGGCATTCAGAGTTAAGATTCAGATGGTCTCTCAGTCAACTTAGAGTATCCTAATGATTCTGTAGAGTAGGTTGAAGCCAAGTCTAAGTCTGGGTTTGGACTTTAGTGCCCTTCCACAATTGCCAGTCCTGGTAAGGTTCTACCTGGGGCCACGGGCCACCTTTATATATATGCTTTCGGCCTTGCTCCCTCTCTGAGCATGACCCAGGCTTTCAGACAAACCTGGTAGGCCCTGGAGTTGGAGGGCAGGCATAGGTCAACTTCAAGGGGGAACCTATGACCTGGGCCAATCCCACTTCTCAGAGCTCCCCAGTACTCACCAGGTGCTGGCCCAGAATACCTTTGTGTCCCAGCATGGCTTAGAACTCAGTCTGTCACCATGGTCCACTCTGTCCTGGTGTTCCCATGAGACCTCTGTAGGACCGTGGTTTCTGAACTCTTGTTTGTTCATTCTTCTCAGGACTTTTCTTTTCCATGGAGAGCGGGAAAAAAAAAAGTGATCACTGGCCTTGAGACATAAAAGCCCCAAGAATCGGTTATAGTCACAAATCATTATGATGGATGTGAGAGGGAAGTGGGATGTGTGAACCATGTCCCAAGGACCTGATTACAGAAGTGATGCTGGAACCCAAAACAATTTGCAGGCTTCCAAACAGAGAATGAGTGTCCAGGGGTCCAGGTAGGAACCAGGGGACAGGCCCAAGCAATGAGAGGAAAAGTCTTGGGAGGCCCTGGACACACTGCGGGAAGGCCTGAAACACAGTTGTCAGCTTAAAGCAGAGCATGTTTGATAAAGCATGGTTACATGGGATAAAAAGTAAAAGATTCCTTAAAACGATGTTCCCTTCGGACTTCAAGTTGGTTGAAGAGAAAAATAAAAAACCTTTTGTATCTGAAGACCATCAAAGAAAATTAGAATTAAAGAGATAAGACACTATAATTAAAGAGAGAGGACACTGTGAATGAAATGCATATGGGAAAACCTTCTCATGTTCTCATATCCTAGGGAATGAGAGAGGGTCCACGATGGAGAAAAACATCTTGAATCTATTTATGTTATATTTAGCATGTGTCTTGTGGCAGGTACTAAACTGTGATGATCTAGTTAGTTTTGAGGAGGGTTACAGTAGAGAATCACAGTAGAAATCCTTTGTGCTGGGCCTTAGCAGATGAGGGACCATGGGAAACATGTATGTATAGAGTTTATTTCTGGCACATGGCATGTGCCCATTTACTGAGCTCCCTGTCTGTACCAGACACTAGCTCAGCCTTGGGACCTGCATTTTCTGTAATCTCATAACAACCTGCCAGATTGTTGTGATTTTAGCCATGAGGAAGCATACTCAGACTACTAAGCGGCAGAATAGGAATCAAATCCGGTTCCATTCACAATCCCCTGCCCTTGAACCCATGTGAATGGACTTGATGTGGGAAATCCCTCCCATGTTATGGATGAACTGCTCGAGGTAGAGCAGAAGTGAGTTCAGGGTGACCCCTTTGGTTAGCATCCCAGGGTCTTTCTGTCAAGCTGTTCAGCTTTCTTTCTTGGCTACATCCCCCCCCCACCCCTCTCTTTTGACTGCACTCCAATTCTAATTTTAGAGAGAGAGTTTCTGAAGTAAGGATATTGATAGGCAGGGTTTGTGGTCCTTCTTTTCTATGTGTGTGCTCTATAAAGCCAACTCTGCAGCTCCCAGCTCAGGGTAGCATCTTTGGTTATGAGAGGTGATGGCTTAATCTAAGAACGTAAAGTTAATATCCATGGCTCCTCTTATGATATGCTGACTTTCTCTGCCCCTTTTTCTTTTTTTCTTTTTCTCTTTTTCTTTCTCTTTCTCTCTTCTTCTCTTTCTCTTTCTCTCTTCCTCTCTTTCTCTTTCTCTCTTTTTTATCTTTATTTTTATTTATTTATTTTTAGTGTCCCCTCCTCCTGATGCTCCAATGTTTGAAAAGTTGATTTTTTCATAAAAGACATGAAAATTTCCCACAGGTGCCTCTGTAGAGTTGTACACTTATTATTTATGTCTTCTAGGGATGAAAGATATATATGCCACATGTAAACTCAGTATCCAACAAGAGATAAAGGACCCTGAGGGAAATGAAAGTTCATGCTAGCGTTAAAATAAAAGATCTCATATCTCTATTTTTATGATCAAGACTCTCCTGAATAATGGATGGATCTACTCAGGAAAATCCTATTTCTAGCAGTAAAACTGAGTCTGATTAAGACTACATATTATTGAAAAGGACACCATCGTATACTTATGGTTGCAGTTTAAAATAGTGTAGCCCATTTGGACAGTGGTTTGGAATAGAATTTTAAAAGGTCTTGCTAATTCATGGCTTAGTCATGCTACCTCTGGGAAATTATCCCAAGGAAAGAATTCTAAATAGAAAGAGGCTTTTTTACAATGATTTTTCAGAGCAGAATACTTAACCATAGTGAAAAAAAAACTGTAAACTTAAATGTCAAAAAAGGATGAATGGTGGTAATTTTTTTAAATAGATTTTATAAAGTATATCACATGAAAAATTCTGTATTACTTTAAAAACTGGATATAATTAAATCTATTATGATATGGGAATAAAATCTATGTATTTAAAAATTTTTTTAGAAATAAAGGAAATACCATCATGCTATTAAAAACTTCGTTTCAGTGGTAGGACTACAGGCAACTTTTTTTAAGCTCATATTTCCATATAAGGAGTAGCACCTCTTATGTCATTAAAAATCGTAATGGATAGGAAGAATTGGATTTCGAATATTAAAGATCATTTCATGTCTACTGTGCCCATTTCTAGAACTTGGTCCTCTTCTTCCAGTCTGCATGTTGTGGATGGATCTGGGTCACTTCATGGTTCTTAGCTCAGTCCTCAACCCAGACAGCAGTCAGGTCGAATGGATTACCTGGAATATTTAGAAATGAAGATGGGCTCTCTATTCTAATTTTTCCTTGTCCTCCCTGACAAGTACAGGCGAAGAGTTGGTTAAATTGGAATAAATAGGAATAGAAATTCACTTGCCAAGATGTGAAAGAAACACAATGCCAGTTAGAACATCTCTTTTTGCTGTTTTTGAGCCTACTTATTTTTTCAGTTTGTGGATAAACAAGTGTTGCCTAGATAGAAGACAAACAGTTGTCTGTAATTTAGCAAAGTGCCAAATAATGAAAGATAGCTAACGTTATCATCTTTAGTGGCTGAGGGAACTAAAGGAGAAAATAATAGAATAAAAGGTCATAATTCCTGGCAGCCAGAAATAAGATACATTCTGTGGTTCTTTTTCATCCAAAACATTGTACCTTTTGGAATTATGTCATTAATAATTAATTAAAGTAGATGTTTGGGGTAGGGGTGGCTGTTACTAAGTCTTTTCATTGAAGCCTGAGAACTGGTCATTTATCCCTGTGTGTGTTTACTGATTTCCAGTTGCTACAAACTGTCATGTTGTAAACACGTATTTCAGTGGTTCATAGTCACCTTCCTTACTTGTAGTGCTTTCAAAGAGAAAAATGGTCTTTGTCTAGTTGAGGAAATGGGAGGTATGTAGCTGAGAGCCTAGTGTTTTGAATACTAAAAAGCTGTTTTGTGATCAAGAACCAAGGTGGAAAAAACAACAGTGATTACAACAGTTTTTCCATGTATGTTCGGATTTGAGGGGAAAAGGGAGGGGACATGTGTTTCATTTCTTATGTTTTTTTTGTTTTTTCTCCCTTTTCCATCTTTAGACAAAGCCTGTTGCATTTGCAGTTCGGACGAATGTCAGCTACAGTGCAGCCCATGAAGATGATGTCCCAGTGCCAGGCATGGCCATCTCATTTGAAGCAAAAGATTTTCTGCATGTTAAGGAAGTAAGGAAAATAATTTGAATTCCCATCCTCGTGATTTTTTACCTTGAAACATCATTACATATTTCTTATTGCTGTGAAATAGCATTGCACCGAGCTGTAGTTGTGTAACATACACATGAAATCGGTGCCTCTCAACCTTTTCTACTATAAATATAACCTTTTTAAAGAAGAAAGAAGTCACAGGCCTCTTGCAATAATTTCAAGGCTCCCCTGGGCTCTGTGACCCAGAAATTGGAAACTACTGGAGGAAATGATCTTTTTTTTATGTTTAACCTGTGCTGTTAATCTTAATTTTTAACCTTGACTTTGTATTGTTCTCCCTTCGCGTTTCAAATTTAACCATTTAGGGAGGGTTTAATAATAATATCTAGTGTCTAAGCTCAGGCCACTGGTGGCTTTATCCTCCTTTGACAGATTTCTGCAGTGGAAGGGAGAATGGGAGGAGTTGGAGCCAAGAAGGCAAGAAACAGATAGCAAGAAAGTTCCTTTTCCTCCATGCCACAAGTCACCACCTTTCAGTTAACAATGACTCAAGTCTGTCAACTGGAAAAAATCACCCTTAATTAAGGTTTATTTTGAGTCAACATTTATCCAGTGCCTGCTGTGAAGCACACTGTATTAAAAGGCCAGAAATCCTCCCTACGTGATGTTTTCTCCGTGTGTGATTATGAGGTTTCTTAGACCTGCGGGAATTTACAGCTGGAACCTAGGGGAAGATGTGCCCTAGGAAGCATATGTAAATTTAAGTGCTTGCTGCACGAAAGGCTGTCAGCCAAGAAGGTGAGGACTGCCAATTACAAACCCAGAGAATTTAGAGCCTACCATTTCATTAATGTTTAGAAAGAGATGCAAAATACTGGCTAAGGAAGGAAAGATAGAGGAGGAAGTGTTTAGAAGTGGTGGCAGTCCAGAATTTGACTTGACTGACAGGAAGTTGGGTTAAACCAGGGCGTCCTCCTCATGGCTGATGCTTGGAGAGGAATCTTTTGACTATGGAAAGAGAAGGAAAAAAAAATACTGTTTGGTTGAGGGAAATCAAAGCCAATTATTAAAGATTTAGGGTAAATATTTTGTCTGCGAGAAAGAAATTAGCAACATCAACAGAAGTAAAGCGTCTGTGAACAGTGCACCAGGCTAGTTATAAACCTGCTTGTGCAAAGGTGAATTTTGCTCTGACACAAAACAGTTCAGGTAGATTTCAATATTTATCTCTTACTCAAAAATAGTTCTCATGATCAGGTTATGTAAGAGGAAGACCCCTGTGACACTCTCTAATTCCTAATGGCCTCCTGTTAGAAAGGGCAGTTAATCTTTGAAGAAGGGAAGTTTAACCTACTCACAGTGACAGCAACAGCTGCGATGGAATACAGTCTAGTCTTAATTCTTAACCAAAGTCTTCATTTTCACCAAAAATACTTCACTTTTATGTGTTCATCCCGTGAACCTAAAGGTTTCTTGAATTGTGGTATAGTATTTCCCTCCACTGAAAGTATTTAATATGGAAAAAAGGCAGTTTGACAGTTTGAATTTCTGTGTACTAATCTTGATAAATCTGGTTTTGTCTTTAGAAATTTAACAATGACTGGTGGATAGGGCGATTGGTTAAAGAAGGCTGTGAAATCGGATTCATTCCAAGCCCAGTGAAACTAGAAAATATGAGGCTACAGCATGAACAGAGAGCCAAGCAAGGGAAATTCTACTCCAGGTATGAGAAAAAATGCCATGTCTGTATAAAAGTTCAGACAGCCATCCTCCATGTGCCATTGTTTGCTGTGTTCCTCAGTCTCTATTACGTGTCATCACGTTGACTGGTGATGAGGTTTATTGATGGAAACACAAACCCTGCATTTTAAAATCTTTATCCTAGCATCTCATTTTCATCCAGTTTGGGAGGGCATCAGATTAATCGATATCATTAACGAAAAATAGCTAAGGTCATAGACTATTAAATTTAGGTGTCAGTGCAAAGGAAATTCTAAAGTCTTAATCTTTTACTTAAAATATTCTGGCACTGGGCAAATTTGGTGACTAATCCCAGTGTCTGTAGCTGCCTGGCATGGCATGAAGACATTTTAGAGCTGCCAGTCTTAGACGTTATTGGCAAAGAGCAGCCCCTGTGGCCTGTTAGTTTCATTTTCACTTGAAAAACTCAATTTTCAGTTCTCCCTACTGCTAAGCATTTATAGGGAAACTCAATTTGAAAATGGTTAAAATTGCCTTTGCAGATAGCCATTAAATGATTTATGTAATAAATTGAGGCTGAATAATCCTCACTAGGATGTGGTGGTGGCTTGCCCCCGCCCCCCAAAAAAAGAAACACTAGAAGGGTTACTCCAACATGGAGTGAACTTGAAATTGAACCCTATGCAGCCAAGTCCAAGAACATGGCCTGCTTCGCTTCTTCCTATGTGAAAGGCTATGATGTGGGCAAGGCGGTTTTTTAATGTAAACAGGCAGGCTCCTATTTTCTTTAGTTTACATTTTGTTTCTGTAGTGATGCAAATCTTTTGTCAATGATAATGTTTTAGTGTTAGCGAGAATTTTTTTCAAGCATCTGCAAACAAGTGAAATAGAAGATGTATCTTCTCTAGTGTTTTTTAACTGGGAGGATCTTTTAGTTAAGATGGATCCTCCCTTTTGGGGGGCGTCTATCCCATATTTGACTTTTATTAATCATTGGGTTGTTGGAGGCCCTTCGATTATGAGATGCATTTAGTCACAAAGAAGTAGAGGCATGGAGATAAAGCACGTATGTGCATTTAACCTGTAGGATGTTGAAGATCTAATACTATTCATTCCATTTCTAGTTCTCTGTTGGCTTTATTGCCTATTTTGCTATTCTCTATACTGATAATAGTATTTTAATACTGGTTACTAACATCTCATAATTTGAAAAAAATTTTATTTTTCTGGGGCATAGACATTGCTGTTATCCATTTGGGAATACTGTATATAGTTTGTTGAACTTTGAAGTTATCTCAGCTGGGGATTGTTTTGTTTTGGTTTTAATTTGTTAAGGATAATTCAGCATTTTCCAGAGTTTTCCTGTCAAATCACTTGAGAAGAGGCTTCCATGGTCAAGTAAGGTCAGGGCAGTACTACACAGTAAAAAGTTATTTTAGGATTTTTCAGAGCCTTCAAAATGTTAATGTCCACTGTGAATCTGGATAGTGAAATGGGTATTTTTCATACACATACTAAAATTATCATATAAAACCTTTTCTTGGTTCATGTCTTAGGAATAGTGTTTCATAGAACAGCGTTATAAAAAATTTGGAATGGGTTTTTGCAGAGACAGACTTGTGTATCTTTGTCTTGCTTCTTCATATACAAAATGAGAAAGGAAAACTACGTCTAAAGGGTAAAAAAAAAAAAAAGAAGTTTTTGCCAGAATGATTCAGGAAGCATGGTTTTCTCTGCCTCCCAACTGGGCATCCCTGGTCAGCCCAGCTTTGTAAGAACCTGTGGGAATGGTACATATTAGATCCTTCACGTCACAGATGAGGAAAAGGGTTGAGAGAAGTTAGAGAACTTGAGCAAGGTCACTGAACTAGAAAGCAGTAGAATCAGGATGAAAATCCAGTCAATCTGACTGTAGCCTGACCTCATATGACCTATCCTGCTAGACCCTGCAAACACGTAGCCAGGGCCTGGCACAACAAGCTCAGAACAAATCATTACTATCTGTTATTAGTTACTACATGAGATATATTGTTTGCAGTTGAATGTTTTCCTTAAAGAATTACACATTATCTGCATTTGGGTAGTGTCCCATTTCCTAACTTATTTCAGGGAACCTGGGCCACCTTTTCTATAACTACATACAGTTCCCTTTGGTTTTCTTGATTTTATTTTGTCCTGTCTTTTTACCTAAGCTTTTGCCTAAGTAAGTGAAAATATCTTTACTTACTTTCAGAGATTTCTTCATTTGTTTCATAACATTTCAATGTGTTTTGGGGACATAAGCAGAATTCTGCTTTATTTTAAAATTCTGACATAGAAATTATAAAAACCAACTGAAATCAAGGTTGTAAAACTGGGGCACAGCTCAGGAACGTGGCATTTTTACAGAATTAAAAGTTAAGGACAAATTTGCATTCTGAACATTTTGACTATTTGCAGTTATTTGTCGCAATTTTACACAATTCAAATAGTACTTTGACTTTTATTGAAATTCAGGGAACTGAATTTCAGTAAAACCAAACTGCAATTAGACTTAGCACCTTAGAAAATTAAATTCTGGAAGAAATGTTTTGGTTCTGGTAATGGGTATTTTTATGTAACTGTCACAAATTATTTTTATAAATAACAGTTTTCATTGATTTTTCTTACTGTCTTGTATCCTTGTTATATGTACTGAAGTATCTTTTAAGAATTTTAAAAATATATAGAGGGCTTCTGCTAGTTGCTTAAAGTTTTTCTGTTGTTTGTCTCTTTTATGCAGTAGCAATAAAATTCAGCTTGGTACTGGTATTTTAGTGGGACTTATATTCATGTATTAATATTTACATCAGTAAATTTGTTCTTTAATGCATAAATACTGTAGCCAATAATTTCAAACAGACCCTGGCTCAGCTGTGACAATAAACTTTAGACAATAAGATTGTCCTCTCAAAATTCCATGTCACTCTTGTATGATATTCCTTTCCATCTTCATCTGTAAAGAGGCCATTTAGTAGTATGTCATTTAGTGTCCTGGTAGACTGGTAATACTCCAAAACAGAATATAAATGCTGTTGATCTAATGTTAATGTTAAACTTTCTAAGACAGAATCACGTCTTATGTCACACTTTAGAATTTGGTAGTCGTGAAGTATATGCCCTTTGAATCATTCCTAAATTAACCAAATTTAATCCACCACGTTAGCCATGATTCAGGAATGTTCCAGATGGGATCTGAGGGTTAACTCATACCACACTCTGTCATGTCCCTTTGTGTGTCTTTTAAAGGTTAGCAAGTTTTGGTATTGCGTGTGCTTCTTTTACAGGTTGCTCATGAAAACCTGAGTTTTTTCAATCTTAATATACTAAAAGTAACCAAGCTAAAGCAGGAATCAAAGAAACGATAAGTTTACTTTGCTTCAGAGGGTCTCTAAGAGAGAAGAAGCAAAGGAAATCTCTGCCATCACCTACCTGTCATCTGGGCAATGAATTTGAGGGCTCCAGAAATTGCCCTAGTTCTCTTCTGTTCTCCTAAGGCCTTTTAAAATTAAACCTTGAATTTGAAAGAGGGACGATCACATGGCTGTTTCCTGTACTCCAGGAATCTCCACTGGGAAATCACTATTTATGGAAAGTTCCATAAAAACACAATGAGTAGTTATGTGTATTAAACAGTACAAATGTTTTGGTATCGGAAATAACTGTCAGGTTTAATATACATTTTTGCTTTACTCCAGTAAATCAGGAGGAAATTCATCATCCAGTCTGGGTGACATAGTACCTAGTTCCAGAAAATCGACACCTCCATCATCTGGTAAGTAGGTGGAAGCGCCAAACGGTACACACTACTACAGCTCACGCTTTCCTCGGTCTTCCCAAGCTGAGTGAACTTGAACTGACACACACCGAGTTCCTGGGTTAACCCTAAAAGTGTGGAAAAGGGGTCAGAAATAAAAATGCACGTATGCAGTTAGAAACAATCAGGGAAGTTTCTTTCTGGCTTTGGAAAACAAGGAAACCTGTTGGTGTGTTCACTGTAGGTTCCTTGGGTGATCCAAGTGACAAATGTATTCAACCTTTTCTCCTTAGCCTCCATCCTGGGGACCAGCATGTCATCATGGAGAGTGAATGGGTCAAATGCCTATCGACAGCCACAGTGTGATGTGAGGTGTTGGCCTCGATGTTACGTAAAAAGAATGAAAGCTTTTAGAAAGGTCAGGAAAGGAAAGGAAAGTGATGGTGTCATGAGCCTGACATGAGCTAGCACTCAAAAGCCAGCCTTTGTGGAAGACGCATAGAAATGTTGGGAAAAAAGGTGAAAACACTGTGGGAAGAGCAAGTGCTATTTTATTTCCACAGCGGTGGGTCCGTGCTTATGTGGCCAGTTAAAGTCGAATTTCAGATAAACAACAAATAATTTTTAGTATAAGAAAATACTGTATGAGCCATACTTATACTAAAAAAAATCATTTATTGGTTATCTGAAATTCAAACTTAATTGAAATTTTTTTTGCCTACATGTGACAGCTCTGCCACTCTGTGTGCAACTTGGGGTTCTGATTACAGAAATAAGAAGCTAATTGGTCAAAGTGCGTGGAAGCTGATGCTCAAGAGTCTTAGTTGGCTAAGAGATGCACTTGGGAGTCAGAGTAAGATTGTAAGGATCGGCCAGCAGAGCATTTGAGAACAACGATGCCACATGAGACTCCCAGGAAGCTGGAAGTGGGGAAAAGTCAAATGCAGAGACTCGTGAGTCTACAAAGTTAGAGGGGTAGCTGCACTGTGACTGCTATGTCTTGGGAACAGAATCCCCTATTACTCATCAGCACGCCTCATTCCCAGATGTTGGTGGCTTTTCGAGGCCCCTCAAGGGCCTCTTAGTAAAAACTATAGGACTTTTTAAGTGAGCAAGATGTGAATATAATAAAAAAAGTCATTGCAGCATGCATATAATTTAAAAAAAACACGTACTTACACCTTACAGTAATTCTGAGTTGCTCAAAATTAAGTAAAGTCGTGGGTTTGAAAGGAAGACTGAAACTTTTGTAGGTATTATGTGAAGCTTACATCTTCCTTTGACCAGCAGGGTGTAGATATTTTCTGCGGGTGCAGAAAGGGGCTTCTCCTCAATGTTGTGCAGTTGTAGGGATTACTGTATCAACCTCATACTCTTCCTGTATATCTTAAAAACTGCACAGAGACTCTAAAGGACTGACGCCAGACTCCTGAAATTAGAAAATGCTACGTCACATCGTAATAAAGCTGTGTCCCCTCCCGCAGATGCCAGCCCCGCTTCTGTAGACCAGTAAGATTCCCCATGCCCTCTAACCATACTGTAGCCTTCTCATCATTTTGTCAGTGTAATCTGAGCAGGAACATGCATTTTGAAGAATAAAGTAGCGTATTTGTAAAGGCACATTTCATTTTTGTAGTCAGATGTTTTGTCATTACTAAAAATAAAGAATTTAATAAAATAAAGGTGATTTAAAAGTTCACCCAAGTTTTACGCAAATACATGACTTTGGAATAACTTTTCTGAGTAGATTGCAGATAAACAACCAACTACAAAATTGATCATAGGCATGTCATAATCCTGGTATAATGTTTGTCCCAATAGCACAACTTCAGGAAATTCTGCAGAGAGGTTCCTCCAACCACCTCTAGGGAAAACTGCCTAAGCTACCACATGTGGATTGGCCCGCAGTTGTGATTTTCCTCTCTGTTTCCAAGAGGCCCTGTCTATAGTTCACCTCACCCATTGCTAGACCAAAGAGTGTAAGCGTTTGCCTAAAGCAGACATATTTGGAGGTCCCCAAGGATCTGGGTGATGGGGTGGTGGCTCTGGCATAGTACGCGCCCCACACCTACACGTGTGTGTACAGGTTACTCTCACCTTGTGCCACTCAACTTGACTCAAGAGTCTAAGATTAAAATTTAAATTTCAAAACATGTTCCCAAAGCTCTATACAAAAAAAAAGAAGAAGAAGAAGAAAGAAAAGATAAAACATGCTAGTGAAAATATTTTTTAACTAATTTTAAATTTACGGAAGCAGTTTTTCCCAAGTAAATACCATGTTTGCAAAGGGATGCAAATACAAGTATGAGATTAAAAAGGGGCAATGTCTCAGTGTAAAACCTATTGAGTTGAATAAAGTATGCAAAACTACGAAAAGAGTTGAACATGCTTATTAACTTGGTAATTTCTTTAATGTATTTTGAAAGTGGCCAAATGTTTCAGACCGAACACAGATGCTTTTAAGATTTAAGTTAATGAAAAGTCAGAACTAGTGAATTAGAACGTTTTCAACTTGGGATTTTGAGCCCTCGTGACCAAATTCAGACAAATTTCAAACCTGACTCACAGGCTGTGTGGGTGGGTGGCTAAATCTCTGGGCAGTGTCACAGCTAAACATCCTCTGCATTTCCAAGCTTTCTCTGAGAAATAAAAAATCCATCTGCTGATCACAGGAGGTCAGAATCGGTGGAAAAATCATCAAGTTCATGACCTTCAGCATCTCAGGGTCCTGTCAACTCTGACATGTCTCAATTTCAGGAAGCTCGCAGGGCATTGTCCTTGGAGGATGGCGTTTCTGAGCCCAGTGAGAATGGTAGAAGCATACAGGAATTTGCCACCAGAAGGGACACTTAGCAGGTGTTGGATAAGACATAATATAGGAATAGTGAAAAAGTGACCCAGATATTCTCTGTCATATCCAGGAAGACATATATGACATACTAAGAAGGGATTTGAGGGAAATCATTATAGAGTGCTATAAAAGTTAGCCTTGATTCAACCCCTTGGGCACATTTTGTAATGTTTCCGTTGCATGCGATGTGCCATATCTTTTAGTTCATCAGTATGTATGGATGGGGCAAAGAGAAAGACATATTTACTAGCAACATCAAACTAAATTCCTGGAATTAACTCAGTCCGTTATTACTTTCGCTGGAGAGAGAATCAATCATACCTCATCTTTATGCCAGCAATATGCTGATATTTGCAGTACCGCGCAAACAATGCCAGGTTTTCCCTGTCATCCCAGGTTTTTGGCCAAGTCCAACGAAAAGGAACACTTCAACAAGAGATCCTAGCTTTCCAAAGGCTGAGTCATCTAATATCCGTAATAACATCAGAACTCAGAACTAATGGGATGCCTATCAGATGCTCTCCCATCATTTGAAAAGGTTAGCAGTAGCTGTCATGAGCACTGATTCAGCTGGTGTATCACAGGGAGTGGTAGTGGCTTGGCTGCTCTGAGCCGTCTGATTTCAGAGGGGTGATTTATTTGTTCCTTAAATCTGACTGTGCTGTGGTCATCATTAGAGAGCTAACCAGTGCAATGGGATGCTTTCCTGGGGTGAGCAGATTTCCTTCTTGTATTGACCTCATCTGAACAGTAGAATAATATTCTCTTGAGCTCAACTCCATGATACCTTCCTGAATTCTGACACTGAGGACAAAGCCCCACTTGGGGAGCAAAGAGAAGTGGAAAAGTGAGCCAGGATGGAGAAGGGACTGGCCGTAAAATGGCAGCATGGTGTAGGGACTGGGAGGGCCTCCCAGGGACAGAACTAACTTCTGATCCTCGCTCTGCTGAGATTTTTCAAGAGTTCTTTAGTCTTAAAAATAAGAGGGTTGAAGATGATCTTTGAGGAACTTTCCAGCTTTGAGTCTACAGTCGATAAAATTCTCTAGTAATTGCATGTGGAAGCATTTTATAAACTTTAAATTAGACGATGGATCCATTTTTATTTATTTCGCCTAATGCTTAATTTTTAAGTGCTATATTTTCAGATCGAAAGATTTTACAAGACCGAAAGCATGTCGAAGCACAAACCTAAACTTCTCATCCTCTGGATAAGAAGACCAGAGGCATATTCCTTAATCTGTGTGCCCTTCCACCCTGCCTTTTGTATTATGTCCAGTGGCTTTATAAAAAATCATTGAAAATCTCCTTATGTCATTTTATTAGACCCATTTCACATGGAGATCCATGGAACCAGTGTTTCCCAATTAGCCTTCAACTGGGGTGTAAATATCTTAAAATCATTTTAATTCTGCCCATTCTGGAACCTGCCCTGACTCATTTGCCTTGTGTATGACTTCTGTGTGTTGTCCAAATTTAGGATTTTCTGTTCTCTCTCCCTCAAATGAGTTGCAGTTTCAGTGAAGCTTTTTCACATCGCCCTATTTTCTCACAAAACCAAGCAAAATAAGAAATCCGAGGCACATTGTGACTCAGGTTGCCAGTGGGGTTCCTTATTATCTAAAGGCTGATTTAAGGTGTTATAAGAAGTAAAGCAAAATACTCTGTATCATGCTTATAGATGGTCGAGATGGAAAATAATCAACATCATATTTGAAACTAGAAATTTAAAATATGTTTCTCTGAAAATATTACTTGACATCTAGTGTAAAATTGATCAAGCAAACGTATGATGAGGGGACCTCTCAGTTTTGTTAGATTTGATTACATTGCATTCTTAATATGCGTTACTTTTAAATTTTACTTTGTTTGCTGTGCTGAGCACTCATGATAGATCTTTACTAAAGTTAAATTTATTTGCTTTCATTTTATTTTTTTTTTATATATATAACCTGTTTTTCCTCTCCTGTCCGCCTGATGATTTTTGAATTGTTTGTCTGTATATAGCTATAGACATAGATGCTACTGGCTTAGATGCAGAAGAAAATGATATTCCAGCAAACCACCGCTCCCCTAAGCCCAGTGCAAACAGTCTAACGTCACCCCACTCCAAAGAGAAAAGAATGCCCTTCTTTAAGAAGGTAACATTAGCTTCTGAGCTCCCATCTGTCCACCTGCTCAACCGCACTGCGTCACATTTCCTAGTCCTGTTGACTGTCTGCGTCCTTTGACAAGCCAATAACGTGCATGCTCTGTGTTTCTTTGTTTCTCTTCCATGCTGCTGTAGCTAAGCAGAAGCAGAAATCGGTAAGTTTACGTTGACGTGAGCTGTGTTGATCCTGCCACTGGCATCATTAGCATTCAACCCCGCAGTTTGATTCAATACAAACATTTCTGTCTTAAGAGAAAAAAAAAAAACAAACCTGTCAAACACCTAATTGAGTTCATGCATTTCAAACCAGCTAAATTCAGTGAGTGACCTGTTAAAACACCATTACAGTACTTATCCTTTTTGATGGAATAATATCTACCACCGAGGGAATCTGTTGAAACATTTTCAGGATGTCGAACACTGACAACGCCATATAATGCACCTCTATTGTGCATGCTTATTCTGTCTGTCTTTGTCTCTTTCTTTTTTCTGGAAATTTAACTTATAATCAAGCATATTAAAACCATTATTAGATTCTGATTTATGATATCCAGATACATAGCTTGTACTAAAAGAAAAAATTATTCAATTTTTAATTTAGTCAGTATTTAAACTTCTAATCCACTAGGTGCAAAATCTACAGATGAACAAGACCAGTGGAAAACTGCAGGCTTGTTTTGGCGGTTTACTGTGAGTTTTTCCTATTGTCATATATAAATACTCTTCCGATGTTCTTGCCTCCTCCATTAGTCAGATTTCAGCATCTCAGACCTGTTGGACAATGGGGAGGTGGCTGTGCCTAGAGCCTTTGCCACTGGCCAACCAAGATGCTAGCTGGTGGTGCTCTCTGTCCCCTGACTGGAAACTAGAGTATCCTGAGCCCTCTCCACTCCAGACTAAGTCTACCTCTTTTCAGCGCATTTTGTAACTTCCAAGAGCTGTTTTTAAAGGATGCCCCTTCTTGACACAATTTCCATTCCTTCCCTCCTTTTACACGCCACTTCCCACAGCCTACCACGCTGTCTTTATTATCGTACTTCCTGACATCACCAAGTCTGACCCGGCCATGGGTACATCGTGCCACATAGGTGTTGAGCAAAGCTGACTCCACCCCAAACTCTCCATGTCTTGAACTTTTTTCTTCTGCAAGTCCTCAATGAGCTATCTATCACGTGCCAAACTGACAGAGCTATGGAGTGTATCGTTGTTTTTTAAATCAATTATGGTTGCTTTAATAATGAAAGACCTCAGCACTCCAGGCAAAGATGGAAACACCTGGGTTTTCTGTGTTAACACAGAAAGCCCCTGCTCGATGTACACCCGTGACAGTGGGCCCATCTCTCTGGTCCTATCTTCTTGTCACTTGCAGTGGAGTGACTAACAGCACAGAAGCCTGGAAAATCAACATTGCTGAGCCTCTCTGGGCTTTACAGAGTAACACGAACTAAAACCATGTTAGCCAAGATAGGTTTTTTTGAAGATTGCTTTACACTTACATTCCAAAACTTTCAAAATGTTTATCAGTTTTTCCACTGAACAATTCGAACAAAATATGGTTAGCAGGAAAGGGCAGATAAAAATATTGGTGTCATTATCAGTAGGGCACCAAGTTCTAATATTCCATCAAATAAGGTAATTTCTGTAGCTACCCTATCAATTAAGACGCTGACTGATTAGCAGCACGGGTGACCCTTTGCTAGCTGGCAGTCACAGATTGAAGGAACCAAAGACCTGTCAAATACTGGGCCACTTAATACTAAAAAAGCTTGAAATAAAATTTCTTGGTAGCTGTTATTAAAATGCATGCAATTTATATTTCTGATTATGATGGTGGGAAAGGTATTCTCATACTGGATAGTTATAAAGACTTAACTTCTAAACATTCCTAGTGTGACCCCGGCTGGTATAACTGTAATAATTTAATAAATATGCTTATGATGCCTTCGGCACTGGTACCCATTCTTCTCATGTTATTATGTGGTCAACTTCAGTGCAGAGTGCAAAAACAACAACAAAAGCCTGAGATTTAACGATGAGATTGTTTTCCATGTTTTAGGTTGCTTTTAGAGTGGTGCTTGTGTGGCATTTGTGCTGTCACTGTATTATGTTTGTCTTGTTCTTTTTTCTGTTTAAATATGTATATTCTAGCTTTATCATGTCTTTTAAAATGAATTGTGAATAGCAGGTAGAATTTTAAGCAGTAAAGTTTGACAGCACAGTCACAGTAGTATTTCCTTCCTCTGATTATATTTGTCTATTCACTGTTGGTGAAATCTCAAATGGAAGCTTTTGAATTTGAAATGTTTTGTAATTCCCCCCTTGAGGAAGTCAAATTGAATCGAAATCAGAAAGTTTGTAACGAGCAATTTTAAGCAACGATACAATGATCTGGAGCAATAGGCTGATGCAAAAATTACATTCACATTTGCCCCTCAGTTTTTCAAATTCTTAAAATACTTTAAAGAATATTCTTCTTTTTGGTCTTTGTGACCAAAAGAAGTTCTTAAAATCTTAAAATACAAGTTTTCAGATGCTCCTTAATTCAGAAAGCTTCATATAACAATGATTTGTTTTATCTCAGCATCTAAGGCCATATTGCTCTCTCTCCTGCATTAAAAAATAAATAAATATATATATAAATAAATAAAAATTTGGGGGGTCAATTTTACATTTTCTGCTATTGAAATAGCCAATTTGAATATAATCAGACAAATTAGCTGTTACTTAATTTTTGGAAAAACTTTATTATGGTCAGTTTATTTGAAGTAGTTAAGCTGAAGGGTTTTTTGAAAGTTTTAGAAATTGCTACCAAATTTAGCTCCTCCCCCTGCCCTTCGAAAAGAGAGATTATCATGAAAAGGCATGATAATCTGCTAAACTGCTCTTGAGTGGCGTGTTAGAGGTGCAAGTAGTCAATGAGCAACCTTGAGGCCACTGAAGCTTATCACCCACTATCCACCTTCCCTCCAAGACACATCAGCCTTGCATTTTAAGTTATTGTTTCAAGATATACAAACCCCAAATGCAAATGCACTAATCACTAAGCTATGAATAGTGATCCTGATTATGTCATGATTACTGTTTACTGGAACAATCATGCATGCCAACTTAAATTCACAATAAAACAGGAATTTTCAAGTATTCGGTAATGAGAGTCACAGTGTTTTGAAATTAGGTGTTATCCAGGTAAGACAAACATCTAAAACACAAAGGTAAACAGACCTTTCTTTTCTCCATAACTAACCACGTTAGGTCTGAAAGTCTGGCTCTTCAGAACACAAATACATCTGAAAAGCAGTATTAACTTCCAGGCAAGCCTAAAGCACTACTTCTGCATGAGGAATGTTTCTGTCTGTTCTACAAACTAGATTTTGTTCAAAAGCAGCTCTTCCTGCTTTAGAAACTAATCCATTGGTAGCAGTTTCTTGAAAGCAAGAAAACTATAGACAATTCAGGGCCTTGAGACTTTAAGATAATAAACCCATCAGTCTTTGATTGGGTTTATTTAGAAAAGAGGCAATTTAAAAAATAAAATGTCTAGAGAGGCCTCGTGTTACAGTGTTCAGAAAGACAGCAGTTTATTTGTAACATTTACGTTCCCTCTGCCCGTTAACCGTCTGAAGTCTTCCTCTTTTCTCTCTGCAGACAGAGCACACGCCTCCTTATGACGTTGTACCTTCCATGCGACCAGTGGTCTTGGTGGGCCCTTCCCTGAAGGGATACGAGGTAAGGAACTGCCCTCTGGAGGGAGCACACTTGACCTTCACATGCTAAGCAGCCGTGTGACTCTACCTGCCTTTCCCGACACTTGAATTGAGAACTTAAAGAGCTTGTTTCAGGAAAACATGTTGTTTTTCAAGCTGTGGTATACACTGCTTCTGATTTGGTTCAATTTTCTTTTTCTTGGCTGCTGTTCTAGAGATTTCTGTTAGCCACAGTTTACTGAGCTTTGGGAAATAATATCAGACAGAGAGTGACTGAAACCGTTTGAGATGTAATGTGTGGTCACCAAAACATTGGGATAAGTTCGGGGAACTTTGACTTTTTAATTGTCCTTGTATTGGAACTCAGAAAAATGCAGTGGCCTCATGTGCTGCTTTTTCCAGATGAGCAGCCCAGGTTTTAAAACCCTCTTAAAAGGAGTAAAATTGTCTTAATGTACTTAGTAGTATTTTTATCATACCTTAACTTATTGCTTGCTCAATTGCAGGTCACAGATATGATGCAAAAAGCGTTGTTTGATTTTTTAAAACACAGATTTGAAGGGCGGTGAGTATTTTAGAATCTTAAGTCTTGTGGATATTGTCTCAAAGATGACAAAACCTGGGTGGGAAAGACATATGATCCCAAGAGAAAACTACCCTCCAAAGTCTATGGGTTGACAGAAAATAAGTTTCATCCAATTCAGTCTGCTTCCATAAATAGTCATCCTATTGGTTTGACACATCCTCAAACCTGGGTAATCCAGCTCTTGTTCCTGGCCCTGCATCCATCATAGGCTGAACTTGGCCAAATCCCAGCTGACTAGTCTCACTCTAGATTCAAGGTCAACTGAACCTCAGTGCTGCCCAGAAACCATGCTAAATATGCCTCTTCCATTCATTTTCTACACTTTTAAAAGACTTCCATTCCAGCTACTCTCTCCTCTCACTTCCCCTGCTCATTCTACTCTCCCCCATGGGCTCGCTTCCTATTCCACTGAGAAAACAGAGACAGAGGACTTCGAGAGTCCCACCACCACCCCTGTGCCCACTGGCACGTTTGCCTGAATGCGCTGCTGTTCCTCCTGTTACTGATAGCTGCAGCTAACCCACCCACTGATGTGCTAGAAGCCATTCCCTTCCCCACCCCAACATGGCCATGAGATAACCCTTCCCTCTCCTCATTGGTATTTCTTGTTCTAATGGAAACACAGTCAGCATATAAAAACATAGTTATTTCTCCCTTTGATGGAAAAATCAACTTTAAGTCCCCTCTTCCTGTCCCATTTTTCTCCTTTTCCTCCTAGCAAAACTCCTTGAACAAGTTGTGTATACACGCCCTCCTTTCATACTCTTGAGTCTGTTCCAGTTAACGCATCCATCACCAACCAAACCAAAACTAGTTCTGTCGGATCACCACGGGCCCTCACATCGCCAAATGCAGGGTGAATCAGCAGTCCTTTAACCGGCATGATGGACCATTCCAGCCTCTTATAAACACTATGTTTGGTTTCTGGAACCACACTTTCTTGGTTTTTCTGTTGTCTCAATAGCTACCTGTAGGTTCTTCCTCATTAACTAGACATCTTGGAAAACCCAAGCCTAAAGTCTCTTGGTCTTCTCTCTCTTCTATCTATACCCCTTGGGTGACTTTTCCAATGTCAGAGTTTTAAATAGCCTTTTCTTCTCTGGTTTCTCCTCTTAATTCCAGACCTAGATATCCAACTGCCTATTCATTATCCACACTGAGATGTCTAATGGACCTCTCAAGCTGAACCTCCCAGCTTACACCCCAAACCTGCTTCTCTCATAGTCTTCCATGTCTCAATTAATAGTTTCTTCATCTTTCAGTCCCAAGACCTTTTGGCCCCAGATCACTGAATCATTGAATCATCCTTGACTGTCCTTTTTCTCTTAAATCCTACATCCAAGTGCTGTTGTCAAAATATACCAAAAATCTAACCACTTTTTATATATCCCTTTGCTTTTAGTCTGAGACATTATCATCTCTTCCCTGGATTATTGCAGTAAAGGTCTCCTAACTTGTATCCTTGCTTCTGTCATTGCTCCCTTAAAGTCCGTTCTCAATTCAGCAGCCTGAACAACCCTGTTAAACTGGCTGGATCTCATCACTCCTTTGTGCAGATCCATTCTATGGTGTCTCTCTTCGCTCACAGTAAAAAAGCAGTTCTTACAGTGTTCTGTTGGACCTTCTACAGTCTGACCATCCACACCCCCTCCACACCACCCACACACTCTTTTTTACCTTTTACTTTATCTCTTACTACTGTCCTCCTTGCTCCTTCTGCTCCTGCCACTCTGACTTGCTTGTTATTCCATGAGTGTTGCAGACAGCCAGATGCATGCCAAACTCAGGGCCTTTGCACTCGCTCTTCCCTGTACTAAGAATGCTTTTCTCTTACTATATGTGTATACATGCTCACTCCTTTGTTCCCTCCTTTCTCTGACTTTTTCCCAATAACTCTTTTATGCATTTTATTACTTTGTTGTCATTTTCCCACACTCAGAACACAGACTCATGAGGCAGGGCTCTTCAATCTGTTTTTTGAACTGTTCTCAATGCCTAGAACTTGCTCTGTGTGGACAACAAATGACTGTCTGCCATGCACTCTCCGCTAGACACATGCAGAGAAACGAAGCATCTGCCTATAAGGAGCTCGTGTGTAAACCGTAAATTGAAACCTCAAGCAGTAAAATGCAAAGTAAATGAAAGAGCAGCTCAGTGGATGTGCATCCAAGGCTCAAGTAGCAGAGAGAGAGGATGGATTAACACTGACTTTGGGGTGTCAGCCATCAGGAAGGGTTTTTAAATGGTACCCATGATTTTTCACCAAGGGAATGAGGAAGAGATGGGGCATGAACAGGAAGGTGCCAAGTGTGTGACAGCATCATGATGTGACACAGCAGCACGTGTAAGGCAAGCCAGAGAGTGACTTAACAAAGCCAAGGCCATTCTAGTGTGTTACATTAAACATGTTGGACTTGAGCCTCTTCCTCTGCTCCCCCCTCTCCTCAATTCACTTTTACAAATATTTATGGAATATATTCTGTGTGCCAGGAGCAAAAGCTGACAAGGGCCTTGGCTTCACGAGGCTTTTGCTTCTGGTCTATTGAAAGGCAGCCTTGAATCATCATCAGCGGGTGCCATAGTGAAGGCTAAACCAATTTCTAAAGCATTAAAGATGTGGTAGGCGTCTAAAATGGAAACTTCAAAATTTAACCTAAGAGTATATTATAGGGGGTATGGGACTATTTCTGTATTTTTAAGAAGACAAACGTGGTGCCTCCCATCTCCACATTCCTTTCCTTCCCCCATCCTGACAGTACAAATAGGACAGGTGGTACTTGCAGGTTTCAGGGGCCTTTCAGATTTCTTACTGTATCCCTTGCTCCCTTGAACACAGCTGCTTTGCAGCCATTTCTGGTTTATATTGACCTTTGGCAGGAGAGGCAAGGACAGGAGGGAAAATTCTGTAGCAGGAGAAGTGCCATTAGTGAGTAATCAAGCAAAGGACTAAATGAGACAGAAAAAGGAAAACAATTCGAAGTATTAAAAGACTTAATAATCAAAGTCTACCTAACCAAATGTTCCTGATTACATGTCTTTATTTTGCATAGCTTTATGAAATAGATTTTATTTTGTGCCAGGAAACACAGCTTAGTCCTTGGGCCTTTGGCTTGGTCTAAGGCTGTCAGGCTCTGGCCAAGTATAAAAGGCGTGCCCATTTAGCTTTCACTTCTTTATTCTTGGCCCTGTCATTTATCATAATTTGGAATTGTCAACCAGAAAATTCTGCTGGCTGAGGCACCATGCTTTCCGTGACTGAGTTAACCCACTGCCCTTTCTTAAATGCCAAAGATGGGGAAATGAGATGGACTTTCCTGACAGCACTTCCGTTTTAGCCTGAGTAAGTTTGAATTTGGAAGATAGATTCCAGCCATAGGGTGGATCTTGGCCCTACATTCCAAAGTGTCGGCCATTCAGGCTGATTTCATTTAAGAAACATATAAACAAAAGATCCGAATGTTATATCAACCTTTTGTTTCTGGCCAAAAGTAATTTCCGTATGGGTTTATTAATAGACCTGCCTTGGCTTGTCTTGACTCCAACAGCTGGGGTTCAACATTCTAGGCCTGTGATAACCAATTTAGGGTCCTCAAGGGAAGTAATAGGGTCCATAAGGCAGAAAGAATTTCAAAACGCCATGCAAAAATTTAACTTTTTTTTTTTTTAACGTATGGCAAGAATCCAGAGAAACGGAATTATTAAGTGTCTTTGCTTGGGCAAAGCTAAGACAGCAGTAGAGGGGGGAAATTGATTGGAAGTATCAGGCATATCTGATTTTAAATAGACATCTAATTCTGAAAGGGACAACTGAATTGCTCCTTAATTATCTATTATATAAACTGAATTTGTTTTTAAAAAACAACTGAAGCCCAAGAGGGAGAAAATATGAAAGGATGTGTTGTTGGTGATGAAAAGATCCTCGATAGGAATTCTTTTCTGTCCTTAAGCCTAAGTTCCTTTGTTGAAGCCTCAGGGAGTTGTCAGAGTTGTGATTCTACCTGTTAAAATAGCATTTAAGTGTGTCAGGTAGAAGAAGAAATGATAAATTATCTTCCTTTCTGTTGTGTGTAGCAGAGTAATAGGGTCCCATTTAAATCAGATCTACCCTAACCAACTGTGTCATGTAAACAGAGCAATTTTTGGATTCACCTTGTAGACAATGACAGGTAAATTAATAGGTAATTGGGAACAGGAAGGAAAGCTACCATTAGTGATGAATTTAGTTGTCCTACCGAGTGTCTTGAAAATGTCAGCTCTTAGCAGTGAAGTGTCGAGAATTCATACTGGATCGCTACAGGGGTATGTATGTGGTGAATCTTGTGTGAGGGGATCTTATTGGAAATCAGTAATCTTAGGAAACATTACATCACCTTATTGTGTGGGAAATTTACTTAGATGTGAGATAGCTTCTTCTAAACTGGTGCTTTTCTACCTTGGTTACATAAAATAAAACAAAAAATGAAAAACAAGAGCTCGTATCCCACCCATGACTAATTGTAACCAAATCTTTAGGGTGGGACATAATGGAACTTTAAAAGCTTAAATGGCAGTTTTGATGTATTGTGGGGTTGGGACCACTCCTTTATACTGAATTGTCCCTAGAATTTTGACTGTAGGATTTCCAATTTCTGGTTTTTGTTTGTTTGTTTGTTTGTTTTGTTTTGTTTTGTTTTTTTTGACAGGACCTCAAGAAATAACAATTCTCAAAGCATAACTTAAGGAGCTAAAGTAGGATAGTGGCCCATCCACACACACACAGTCAGAGCTCACCACATAAGCAGGTCTGTGGAAGCCTGGCTGGATAGGACCACGTGCAGAAAGGACAAGGCAGACGGGACAAAGAGGAAGGTGTAGTGTTACAGAAAACCCTTCCTTCTGCTGCATTGATTCCCCCAGGCTGACTGGAAGCCACTCCTGACCAGGTGTTATCTGTCTTGCCTCCCACTGAGTGTCCAGGGCTTGTCAGAGGCACAGACACAGACACAGATTCCAGTCAGCAGCCCTGACTGGGGCCCACTCCACTGTACTCGTGTAATGCCCAGCACTTCAGGGACTCACTCTTCCCTCTCCTAGAACACCCACCCATGCGTCTCCTTCTCTCACTTCTGGCCTCTGACCAATGGTCACCTTTTCTGCAAGGTCTTCCCCGACACCAAAAACACATCCTCCACAGCACTCCATGTGTATCTTTATTACCCTACATTATTGTTTAATGGCATTTATTGCCGCCTGACATGAGACATCTGTTTGTCAGCTTCTTCCACTCTCCCTCCACTTCATAAGAATTTAAGATCCATAACAGCACCCTGAACAATGGTTGGCATATAGTAGGCATTCAAGAAATCTGTGTTGACTCATGACTGTCTTCAGCAGAAAGGGGGTACTGGTACACGGAATTACTATGTAATAAACCCTACTCTGCTACAGCCACCCTTGAGTCAGTAAAAAGCATTTTAAAGCAGGTACTACACATCAGATTGTCCCCACCTATAGCCTTATTTAACTTGTGAGTGCATTGTGAAATAATCATGAAACTAATTACAAATTGATGGCTTTAGTGTCTCTTTTCTGGTTATTGCTTTTTGACTTGTTCAATAAATGTTTCATCGAAATACAAAAAGCTTAACAATCAAATAGACTTTTTTTTTAATAGCAGTCTCGTTCAGCGATAAAACTGAATAAGCTACGATACACACAACAATGCGGATGAATCTCAAATCCATTACGCCAAGTAAAACGAGTTCAGAAGTCTGCCATGTTATTGGAAAAGGGACGGACAACAGCTAGGTGGTTGCCAGGGTGAGGTAGGGGGTAGGATGGATTACAGAGGGGGCAGCACAAGGGACTTTGGAGGGTAATGGGATTGTACTGCATCATGAATGTGATGGTGGATACAAAGCTCTGAACTGGTCCAAACTCATGGAACTGTGCCCCATGAAGGATGGAGTATATGGCATATGGATAAACAATTTCTTTTTCTTTCTTTCTTTCTTTTCTTTTCTTTTCTTTCTTTCTTTCTTTCTTTCTTTCTTTCTTTCTTTCTTTCTTTCTTTCTTTCTTTCTTTCTCTTTCTTTCTTTCTTTCTTTCTTTCTTTCTTTCTTTCTTTCCTCTTCTCTCTCTCTCTCTCTCTCTCTCTCTCTCTCTCTCTCTCTCTCTCTCTCTCTCTCTTTTTTTCCAAAGCCAGTAATCTCTTTCCACACTTTACCTCCAGATGGCAACCATTGTTAACTGTTTTAACTGGACCTTTTGGTATTTACTCCTTCCCTCTAAACAAGGTGCTTAATTTGCTACTTGAGCTTTCAGTGTTAGGCATTATCTATTGACTTCCTACCTTGAAGAATATGTAGCTTTCTCATCCATAGTCCTCTTCTCTCTCACACACATACTTGCATACACATCTCATCCTCCAGCCTCCCAACAGTTAAGTCATACTTTTGGCTTCACTTGTAGCTATGCAAATAATATTTAAATGGGCCACATCATATACTATAATTACTTTTTCTTATGTGCTGTCTTTGTGATTACTATGAGATAAATAATTTTACTTTTTACACTTTGTTAATTTGTTAACATGTTTGGCACTAATTCAGCCCCAAATTCCCCTCGAGTTTTCTGAATTTCCCTCAATAGATTCACATGAACCTGATAATCTCTCAACCTTGTCCTTTTGAACCTCTGTCCAGGAGCGATCTGGCCTGCTCCTATCTGGACAGTTTTTCTCTGGGCTGGGTGCACATTTGTCATTCTGGGACATCTCTCAGCATCATCATTGGAATGTGGTCACCTTCCTTGTGTGCTCAAGCCCCTTCTTCCTAGATCTCTTTCAAGGTTTATGCTGTCATTTCAGTCAATGACACCCTCCAATTGTTTCCCTAAAATGTACATAAAAACCTTTTGAGACCCTGAGTCTCAAAATGTCTTTAATCAACCCTCTCATTTAATTGATAGCTGAAATGGTAATGGAATTCTGATTTTAGAATAACTTCCCCTCAGAATTGTTAAAGATTTTTGCTCCATTATCTTCTAGCTTCCGTCTTTGATGCTGAGAAGACAAAACATTTTAATAGCTGGCCCCTAGTGTGGGACCTGCCTTTTCCTCTGGAAGCCTTTAGATTTTGCATTGTCCCAGTGTCATAAAATTTATAAGAATATGTTTTCATGTGGAACTTTGAACCTTTGTCCAGGACCCTTTTGATTTGAAAAATCAGACTTAATTCTAAAATTATCTTTTAAGTTTCCTGTCTTGTTTTCTTTAGTCCTTTTTTTTTCTGGACTGCTTGTTATTTGGAAGTTGATCCTCTGGGTAATTTTCCAACTTTCATGCCTTTCTTCTCTGATTTTTCAGCTCTTTGTCATTTCTGTTTTATTCTCTAGAGGATGTTCTTAACTTTATCTCCTAGTCCTTCTTTTGAATTTTTGTTTCTACTGTTATATAATTTCCCAAAACTTTTTTTTTATTTTGAGTTTTTAAATAGAAATTTGTTTTAGTTGTACAGATATACTCACCTCTTAGCTTTCACCTTTGAATGTTATTGATAATGATTTTTCCATTTGCTTTGGTCTCTCCTGTGAGCCGTTTTCCTGAGATGCCCAGTGAATACTGCTGTGCTCAAATTTAAGAATGGAGCATGAAATAATCCACTAGAAATTCTGTGCTCATAGGTAGAGCTGTTCAGCTTTGAATTTCCCTGTAGGACACCCTCACTGGACAATCTATATAGAAAACCACCAACATCATTACCCTTGGGTCTTTTCTCTTTGGTCATCAGATTCCCCAGAGAAGAATCTTCCACTCAGAATCCTTTCTTTTCCAAATAGTGTCTTCTTTGTCCCTGCTCTGCCTGAAGTCCCCTGGGCAGAAGGCCTTGGTTTTGTTGCCTGTAGAGACTAAACCAGTGTCTTACAACATGTAGGAGAGAAAGTCACCTGGAGGCTTTAGTCAGTAGCAGAGGGGAGGTGGAGGTCTCTAAATGTGAAACTTTCAACCAGACCTCCTGTTTCTAGTCCCCAGTTTACTTCAAAGACATTGTGACCCTTCCGTTTGCTCCACACCCTTGCCTACTGCTGGCTGGAACATTCAGCTCTCTCTAGTCTGTCATTGCTTCTTCCAGCTTCCAAATTTTGTTTTCACTTCTGTCCTATCTACGATGCCCTCCCTAACCACCCTCTGTGTTCCCTTCACAACAGTCATCTTAATCTTTATTATTTATTACCCACCTATGCCACTCTTAACTCTCTGAGGAAAGACCATGTTTTTCTTGTCTTTTTTTATTCTCTGTGCCTATCTCAGCACCATACGTAGTAGAGGGCCTGAACCACCGGGGCTGAGGATATAGGCTCTCAGGCATATATATCAGGGTTAAAATCTCAGCCTTATTGTTTTTAGTGAATATGTAGCCTTAAATAGATAATCTACCTATGGCTCATTTTCTTCATCAGCAAAAGTGGGCTGATAATAAACCTTTCTGCTAGAGCTTTTAGGATGATTTAATGAGATAATGAGATAATGCTTAGTATGTGCCTGGCCCTTGGTAAGCAACCAATAGATGCTAAGTTCGGTAGTGCAAGTTAAAAAAATGTGTTTATGAGTAAGTGCCCTGACATTTTTTGGTTTGAAAATGTGGTCACTACATATATTTCATACTTACAGAATTTGGGGCATGTAATTCTGTCCCTTTTTTATTCGATTAATAACCTCAGGGTCTTCTGTTACTTTTCCCCCAACAGGATATCCATCACAAGGGTCACTGCTGACATCTCACTGGCCAAACGCTCAGTGTTAAACAACCCCAGTAAGCACGCCATAATAGAGAGATCCAACACAAGGTCAAGCTTGGGTAAGTGTGGGTGCTGATGAACTTGAGCTATTTAAACACTTCTCTCCTGAGGCTGCCAAGGAGAAGATCTAACTAGATGATAATGCCACGTGTCGGAGAGCAGAGAAGAAACAGACACGAATTGCCAGTTGCTAGTGCTACAGTCTTAGTGATTTCATGGCATGGGACGATTTGTTATGATAGTTTTGAGTTAAAAATTCCACAGGCTGTCACATTAATGTTTCGGTTGTGGTGTTTTCAACAATGTGAACTTTGGTGTCTACAGGTTCTAAAAATTCCTGGCTTTGCATCAGTGTTACCATGAGCAAGTTCATTAGCCTCTTTAAGGCCATTTCCTCATCTAAACAAAAGAAAGATATTAACTACCTTATAGAATGATTGTAAGGATTACACTTAGTATGTCATACATTATGGCTATTATCCCAAATCCCTTAGTAGTTGACTTATATCAATAACTATGTCACATTCAGGATAGAGTGGTGTGTGTGCATGTCTTGAGCTTGATAAATTCAATTCCTGGTTATTTACCACTAATTGAATCAAATCTTTTGTTGTTGTTTATAAAAACAGTGTAGAGATATTAGTTGACATGCTTACAGGGCTGTGCTTGGTGCTGTTTATTCACATGTCCTGATTTGATCAAACTAGACCCTTAGGCAGCTGTTTTAGCTCTTTGGCACATGCTTGGAATTTAAGGCTAATCACTGTTATACATATCTTACTGGGCTGTCAGGTTTGTTTTTACAAAATAAGTTTTCTCAGGCTTATTGAGTTCCTTGATTTTAATTTTTTCTATTTATATGTTAAACATATAAATTCTTTGAGAACCTGGCTTTTAGCAGATTTTAGTTTACTTTGAAGTATATTATATATAATACAGAAACTTAAAAATAGTATATGTCATTAGTCATGAATATAATACTTGAAATAACTCAGTTGATCTTCACCTAACCATCCCTCATTGACTAAATTTCAGTAATACAGCTTTCAAAATATACTAGGCAAGGGGGAATGTGATCACTCATTTTTACAGCGATTTCTTTTCATATCCTTATCATCTGTGACTCTGAAAACTTTTCCTATACATTTTGCTCATTTTATTGATTCAACTTATTAACAAACCCAAGTAATTTGAGTAAACTTGTTAGTTCGATCAGTGGCATAACAGATTTGTTTAGCTTGCCAAGGCTCTTTGAACTACCAACTATGGATGATTTTTAAAAATTTTTTATTTTATTTTTTATGGTGACATTGGTTAATGAAATCTGATAAGTTTCAGCTGTACACTTTGTGTGTGTGTGTGTGTGTATTTACACTGAGTATTCACCTCCCATAGTTAAGATTTCTTTGTCAACACATATTTGACCCCTTTTACCCTACCGCCCCCCTCCCCCCTTACCCTCCATATATATTTTAAAATAACTCATGTACTCTATATACTTTATTGAATGTTCACTAGACACTGAATGTCATGCTACAGCCCGAAAATAAAGGAATGATTCCAATAAAGCCCCTGACCCCAGGTAGCAATAAGGCGAACAAATTAACAGCCTGTTGGAATCAAGGGTGATGAGAAGTGGCCGTGAGTTGAACTGGCTGCCACAGCGGGTGCAGGCCGCCCGAAAAGGCTTTTCCAAGGAGCTGAGCCCAAGCTGGGTCTTGTGAAGCACGATAGGGTTTAGCAAAGAAAAAAGGGAAAGGGTTTAAGAGGGTGACAGGGACTTAAAACAAGGATTCTGGAAAGCATAGATCCTTTACTTTGGTTGAATGAATGATTTTTAAAAGTGAGGTGGGAGATGATACCAGAGATAGGCAGGGGAAGAAATTAAGGAATTTAGTGCTTACCATAAAGCACTACAGAACCATGTATAGATTTTAGGTATTTATTCATCTATTTAACAGATACTTGTGTACCAGCTATGTGCTAGATGTTATGCTAAATGCTGGGGACACAAAAGTGAAGGACACCAAGTCCTCACTCTCACAGGGCTCTTGTTTCAAGGGGCAGACATGCGCAAAAGCTAACAGATACAGATAGAAACAGATATGGTGGTTCACGAGTCCCAGAAGCAGCAGGCCACAGGGTAGAGAGGAAGCTGAGGAGGAGGGTGTGATTTTATACACATAGGTCGGGGGAGGCCTCTCTGAGGAAGTGATATTTTAGCAGAATGACATGTCATGATCCTTTAGTCTTGCAGCTACCCAAGAAAAGAGTTTTCTGAGCAGAGGGAAATGTAAGTGCATCTGAGGTAGTGTTGCAGAAAAACCAAACTGGCAAGAAACCAAGCCCCACTCAGAGAGCTGGAGAACTCAGGTTTATTATACCAGCAGTCCCAGAAGAGCTAGCACTCTGAAGATCTGGGCCCTGAGCTCAGGGGCAACTTTGCTTTTTTAGGGCTTATCCGTGCAGTTACAGTTGGCATGGGCCAATTGGTCAATCTGTCCTCAGGCAGTTACATAGCATGGGAGTTGCTGTGGGCTACGGACAGTTATAGAGCATGAGATTCTCAGACAGGAATTTAGGCAACACATGTTATCTAGACAGAACAAGCAAAGGGGAGGACACGTCTTCAGTTGATCTCGAGGTCACCCTGCCCTTCGGCCTCTGCAGCAAGCATGTCTACAGAAGCAGAACAAAGAGCTGACTACAAGTTTAGCCATTGGAGTGGAAAATTACTCTTCAGTAGGAGCACGTCTGATACATTCATCAGGATGTGCTTTGTAGGCATTTTCATGTGGATGTGATGGGAAGCTGCAGACAGCAGAGAAGTGACGTTTTAGAAGCATCTCTGGCAGCATGTGAAGAGAATGGAGCACAGTAAGAGTGAAGTGAGGAAAAGTTAGGATTCTGTTGAAGCAGTTTAAGAGAGTCCCGGCATCAGCAGGGTGGGGATGGGGCCAGACGGGGACAGGAAGGTCATTTGGGAGGTTGTTGTTATTATTCAAGTTAAAGAATGAGAGGCTGAAATCAGACAGTGGTGGAGGGAATGAGAATGAAAGAAATCCAGAAGTTAGAGTCAGGATTTGGCAGTCTGTGGAATGTGGAACATGAAGGAGAAAACCCCAGGAGGATTTCCAGCTTTTTGCTTTGAGAAACTGGGTGGTTGATGGTGCTGTTCTTAAGATGAGCGGTTTAGGATGAGAAGCTTGTTTGAGGTCATACGCCAGGGAGGGGGATGAGGAAGATAATGGCTACATGTGTCAACGTGTTGAATTTTCAGTGTCATGGAGCATCCAGATATCCAGCAAGCAATTGTGCATATAGATCTGGAACTCAGCAGAGGACAGGGCTTAAGATGCAGTCCGTTCTCTATGTTCACAGTAGTTAGTTTCCATAAAGGTCCCACGAACACTGAATTAGGGAACACAGAGCCATCACTTCTGGTGAGAATGTGGAGATAGGTTCCTGCCAGCCTCTGATCACATCTTCATCAGCTGATCAGTATTTAACCTTGTTTTCTACATGTTTGTTTAAAGACACCTTATTTGATGTATTGCTGATGCATTAACATTAAACTCACAGCTGACAGCTCTGTAACCCATGCCTGAACAAAGCTTAGCTAACCCACTTTTTCCAGAAGGCATCTTGCACTTAGGAACACTGGACAGCACTTCACTGGGGAATGTTTTTAGTTTCCTTCTCCTCTCTCCCCGCCCTCTCACATACACATAACATACCACAAACATGAGAAAAACATGGCACTAGACCACAAAAAGGATACTTGTTTATATAGAATGAGAGCTGAAATAAGAAGGTAGAGTGTCAACCTGTTTGACCTTAGCTGGTGTGTGCACTGGGCTCTCCAGGTTTTTTGCTGCCACGTGCATGTCCCTGAATGACTGAAAAAGAGCTGCGAGTATTGATTTGGGGTTTACAAATAAATTTTAGCTAGTAGAGAAATATTCAAGTACAGAATCCACAGATAACAAGGTGGGGTTGTATTTTATTTTGGGACCATATGTTGTTATTAGTTTACACATATAGCCACAGAGAAGTGAACAAGAAGAGTAAGATGAGCCCAGGGCCCTGAAAAGAACCAGAATTTGGGGGGTTGGCAGGGAAAGCAGCAGTGGCCAGAGAAGTAGAGGGAAAAGTATGGGAGAGAAGCATCGCCCTGAGAGAGAGTGTGAGCATCTTAGTGGTCCACGTGCCACAGAGAGGTTGAAGGAGATGAAGATGGGCAAAATCCATCGACTTTCCCGGCAGGGCATTCCATCCTTGATTTACTGCTTTATGCAAATAACGCAGGGAGCGTCAGAGGGAATGTCTCTAGACCATGTGGAAAGTGGCCATGGGGCCCAAGCCCAGAGAATGGATCGGTGACCCACATGGGCCACACATGTCATCTGGACTCTGGGAGGCTCAACATGCAAACACTGTTTCTAATAGTCTGTAGACAAGAGTAATTGTCTATCAAGTAATTATTTGTAAGTATGAAGACATTTAGTTTTTCTTACAGTAGCACTTGGACATAGTTATTTGAAAAAAATATATATATGTATATATATAGCAGGCAGAATGGTCAGAGGGTTCCTCCCTCCTTGGCCAGCAGAACATATTAACTGACATGCTGTGCAGGTTATGTAGACTCTACAGTATAGCAAACATGTTAATATTATAACTCTATAAAACTGACACTTTAATGTTCCAGGCATGTCAGTACAAGTGTGTGCACACGTGCTGTTCCTTAAGATTATTCATAGTACTGAATGCTACCATTTGTTGTTTTCTATTTTGTACATTTTGCTTTTATCTTTATTTTGTTCTTGCTTTTCTCAGGTTTTTCCTATTCTTCTTGAACTAGATTTAGTCTTTGAGTCCTTTTCCACTCTAAAATGGCAATAACATTAAGAATGCACCTCTTAGGGCTGTCATTATAAGCACACGGTATGGTCTGCTGGCACACAGGTCAGTAGGTGGTGGCTGCTATTATTACTTTTATTTCTGATTTTCCAAATAGTGGTGCATAGTTTAATATAATTCTTTTTTTATTCAGTAACTAAAGTGATGATATACATTTAGATCTGATATGAAGAGAAAACATCTTATACTTGAAAAATTTAATAATGTAGTAAATCAGTCAGTTGTCCCTGGATGGGCTCAATAGAAGAATGGAAGTAAGAGTGAACTTTGAAGATAGATGAGTTGAAATTATCCTATTTGCCTTTTCAGGAAAAGAGAAAACAATTTTTTGAGAATGAAGGGCTGACAGTAGAATGATAGAACATTTACTTGCAAGTAAATGTGAAATTTTAGGGACTAGTTATCTTTTGATATAAACGTAGACAAAAGCATTGTTCATTTTATCAGAACTGGTTTCAGTTCAGGAAGGATGAGACTGTGGGAAGCGGGGAAGTGAATCAGGGCGCCTCATCTTCAGGGTGCTGGGATGCATTCTTCTACTAGTGGGGACAACACTAAAACACTGCGTTAATTTACGTCCTCTTTTCAGTTTCAGAAATAAACATCAGAGAAATAGCTGACATTTCTTTTTTGAAATAAATTCTGAGCAAGATGTATTTTGTCAAAGGAAAACCCCTAGTACGGACGCATTTACTTTCAAAGTCATCATTTTTACTTGAAAGTTAAAACTATTTTCTCCAGAATTTATTAGTTACCTTTCTTTTTATTCCTTTAATTTAGTAAATTAGTAAATTACTAATTTAATAGTAAATTAGTTAACCACTAATGTTTGCATTGGGATTCGAAAAAGCCATTTTATAATCTTAAAATATCTCATTTTCCCCTTTAGTTTAAAAAAGTAAGAATACTAGAATACTATGTGTAAGAATACGAGAAAGATATAAATATATGTGCATACACACATATATGATACATATATATTAAAATGACATTAATAAAAGTAATCCATGGATATATAGTATGATAATGGATTTTTTTTTGTTATCCAGATTTTATAAAATGAACAGATATTACATATATAATCAGTAAAAAAAAATTTGTGGTCAAACCTCTGAACACATGAAGTTATATTTAAGGTGTGGGATTCTGTGACTGTGTGAATAGTTATTAACAGATGAAAATCTTTGCAATCACATGTTATTAATATAACTGACATATAATATTACCTTAAGGTATATAACAATAATTCCAAATATATGTATGTATTGTGAAATAATTACCACAATGACTATTTAACATCTGTCACCAGACAGATGTAAAACATTTTTTCTTGTGATGAGAACATTTAATATCCACTCTTAGGAACTTTTAAATACACAACAGTGTTGTTAACTATAGTCACCATGCTGTACCTCACACCCCCAGGACTTATTTTACAACCTGAAGTTTACATAGACACCCTTCAGCCATTTTGCCCACCTCTCACCCTGTACTTCTAGCAACCACTAATCTGTTCTCTACCTATGAGTTTGGGTTTTTTATTTTATTTTTTTTAATTCCACATATAAGTGAGATCACAGAACAAATTTGTCTTTCTTGGACTTATTTCATTTAGCATAATGACCTCAAAGTTCATACATGTCATAAATGGCAAGATTTTATTCTTTTTTATGGCTAAATATATGCATATATTTTATTTACCCATTCTTCCATCAGTTGACACTTAGGTTGTTTCCATGCCTTGGCTATTGTAAATAATGCTGCAGGAAACATGGGGGAGCAGGCAGGTATCTTTTCAAATTAGTGTTTTCATTTCCTTTGGATAAATACCCACAAATGAAACTGCTGGATTCTATAGTGTTTATATTTTCAATTTTTGGAGGAAACTCCATACTGTTGTCTATAGTGGCTGCAACAATTTACACTATCATCAATAGTGCACAAGGGTTCCTTTTTTTCCCTATTCTAACACTTGTCGACTTTTTGATTACTGGCATTTTGACAGGTATGAGATAAGTCATTACGCTTTCTATTTGAATTTCCTTGACATTGATGTTGAACATCTTTTCATGTGCCTGTTGGCCATCTGTATGTCTTTGGGAAGATGTCTATTCAGATCTTCTGCCCATTTAAAATTTTTTTCCTGCTATTGTATGAGTTCTTTATTACTTTTAGATATTAACCCCTTATCAAATATATTATTTGCTATGTTATTTGCAGTTATTTTCTCTTTCAGATTTTGTTGGGTTTCATTTGCTGTGAAGCTTTTTATTTTGATGTAGTTCCACTTGTTTATTTTTGCTTTATTGTGTTTGCATTTGTTGTCAAATTTTAAAAAAACCATCGCCAAGACCAATGTCAAAGAGCTTACTGCCTGTTTTCTTCTAGGAGTTTTATGGTTTCAGGTCTCAAGTTCAAGCTTAATTCATTTGTAGTTGATCTCTGTATATGGTATAATATAGAGGTCTAGTTTTATTCTTTTTTATGTGGTTGCCCAGTGTTTCCAAAACCATGAAGAGACTGGCATTACCTTGTTGTATATCTTGGCTCCTTTGTTGTAAATTAATTGACCATATATGCATGGGTTTACTTTTGGGTTCTATTCTGGTTCATTGAGCTGTCTGTCTGTTTTTATGCCAATATCATACTGTTTTGAGTATTATAGCTTTGTAAAATTGTTTGAAATCAGGAAGCATAAGGCCTCCAGCTTTGTTCTTCTCAAAAATGCTTTTCTCAAAATCTGTGGTCTTTTGTGGTTAAATATAAATTTTAGGATTATTCGTTCTATTTCAGTGAAAAATGCCATTGGAATTTTGATAGGGATTGTGCTAAATATGAAGACTGCCTTGGGTATATGGACATTTTTAAAATACTAATTCTTTCAATCCACGAGCACAGAATATCTTTCCACTTATTTGTCTTTCTTTCATCAGTGTCTTGACAGTTTTCAGTATATAGGTCTTTCACCTTGTTTACATTTAATTCCTAGATATTTTATGCTTTTTGATGCAATTGTACATGGGATTGTTTTCTCAATTTCTCTTTCTGATAGTTCATTATTAATGTATAAAAATGCAACTGATTTATGAACATTTTGTGTCCTGCAACTGTACTAAATTTACTGATTTAACAGTTTTTTGGTGTAATCTTTAGGGTTTTCTATATCTAATGTCATCTGCAAAATAGTTTTTACTTCTTCTTTTTTAATTGGATACCTTTTATTTGTTTCTTGCCTAATCACTCTGCTTAGGACTGTGAATAAATGTGCCAAGAGTGGGCATCCTTGTTTCTGATCTTAGAGGAAAGTTTTTACTTTTTTGCCATTAAGTATGATGTTGGCTGTGGCCTGGTCAGCTTTCTGAATGCTTACATTAAGTATCAGTGTAACTTGATTGTTGGGGGTCAATGACCAAGAAAACATTTGTAGGGTACGAAGAAGTGAGGTTGTACTTAAAATAAAAATTTAAAGATCAATAGGGAAGAGTTAGAGTATTAATATTAGTAATGTTTTAGAACATTATGAAAGGAATTACTGAAATACTTTTATTTTTTTAAAGCATTATTAAAGGAAATCAAAATATATATGAAAGTTAAGAGTAGGAAGAACCTCGGGTTCTCACCACCCAGTTTCAGCTATTGTCAGTTCCTGGCCAGCCCTGTTTCATTTCCAGTCCTGCCCTTCCTCCCCGGCTGTTTGTGGATTATTCGAAGCAAATCACAGACAGCATATGATTTTATCTGTAACTATTTCATTATGTATTTCTAAATATTAGGGACTCTTTTATTTAAACCATAACCATAATACCATTTTCATGCTTTAATACATCTTTAAGATCTCCACTCAGCTGCATATCATTTTCTTATTGTCATATGTTATAAAATCTATACATAGTGATTGGTTCATAAATCCTTGAGTGTCGTAATCTATTGTTTTCCATGTTTTTTTTTTCTTTGTAAGTTTTTGCTTGAAGAAACTGGGTTCATTATTTGGTAGGGATATGGTTTGAATTTTGCTAACTGCATTACACTATTTATATGACTATCCATTTTCTGTGTCTTATAAAGTGATAGATCAAAAAGCTTAATCAGCTTGAGTTTTGTTTTTTTTTTTTAAGCAAGATTGTATCATGGGTAGCATGTGACCAAATATTATTTTAAAGACAGCAGGTTAATAAAAGTATTCTGATCATAACGTATTGTGAGGCAGAAAATAGTGGTTTGGCTTTTCTTGAATATACTAGTTAATAAAATTGTCTCCAAGAATCTTCTGCATGACTCCAAATGCATAAGGGTGATTAAAAAGTCATTCTGTAGGTCCAGTAGTCTCACAGACTCAGCCTTTCATGATTGCGTAGGCACTGTAAGTTACATATCCTGCTTTATAGACCTGTGCTGCCTAGCACAGTAGCTTCTGGCTTTTTAATTTTAAATTACTTACAGTTTTAAAGTTTAGCTGCTCATTCACACTAGCTGGCATTGCCATAGAATATTTCCATTATCACAGAAAAATCTATTTTCCCGTGTTAGCCTTGAGAGAGACCAGAGAAGCAGATGAATGTTTTCTATGTCTTATAGCTTAGATTTGTGTAGTGCTGCCGCTAAGTGTCTTTTTAAAATATGAATGTTGTAGGACTACTCTTTTATATGCCACCAAAACCAACAAAAGAAGTGCACTTCCGGACAAGTTTTTTATAGACACTTTTAATGTCTTTATTTTATGTTGTATTTCCGCTTGTTAATAAGATATCTAGGCTCCATCATATCCAGAAAGCATACTGGTAGATGATTATAAACAGATAAGCCTGTGCAGTGAAAGGAGAGCTGATGATGGTTACTAGGGTCAGAACCAAACACATGGTAGATATCTCTTGTTTCCATTTTATAGCATTTTTATAGACTGATTTCATAGTGTGATGTAATCAGAGATCCAAATTTTTGATTTTCAGACATAAATGTTTTACTGAAAGTAAATTTTATAGCTAGTTGAGAGAGGAATTCCCTAAATTCTCAAGGTATGGAGAAACAGCTTTTTTCAGCTCTACTGATTGCAAACATTAACCTAATGGCTGACATACCTACCTTCCTGTTGAAGAAACAGTGTACCATTTTACCTCAGTTGGCTCTAAAAGTGATTTAAGTAATCGAACTCTGCTTAACTTTTTACAGCGGAAGTTCAAAGTGAAATAGAAAGGATTTTTGAGCTTGCAAGAACACTGCAGCTGGTGGTCCTTGATGCGGACACTGTCAATCATCCAGCTCAACTTAGCAAAACCTCTTTGGCCCCCATTGTAGTATATGTCAAGATTTCGTCTCCAAAGGTAAGTAGGCCTGCTACTGTGTGCTTTTTAATCAAAGTTTACTAAGATGTGCGTTTATGTTCTGTTTTCCAGTTAGAACAGGCTATGTCTTTATCCATTATAAAAAGTTTGAAGAGATGTTTGTTAGTGGCTTTTTATGATATAAACAAAGCATGATTATTAGTTTCACGGCTTAGAATAGCTGATCTCAAAAAGAAAAATGTGGTAGAACCCCTGGAAGAACGGTTCTTAGACACTTTCAGGGGGTCCAGAAGCTTCAAAACCATTTCCATAGTACCACTAAACAGTCATACCTTTTTCACTGCCTTGACATTGGCACTGATGTTTCAAAAGCAATGGTATGTAAAACTGCCAAGTATCTTAAGCACGAATCATTACTATGGGACACAGTAGGAGCAGGTGCTATATTCTTCCCATGCACTTGCAGTTAAAAAATACCCAACCCAATAACCAGTTTAACTTAGTTTTATTACGTTTTGAATCCACGAAGTACACTTAGGCTGCATATACTCCAGTAGGTTAGCTATCTTGAGCACCAGGACTGGTGTGATTATTTGAGTTGTGAACTAAACAGCTTTTTTTTGTGGAACTCCATTTTTATTTGAAAGAACTGACAGGCCATGTATATTCTGAGTTGGGTACCTGGCAGATATTTTCTGGAAGAAAGTGACTCTGTCACATCAAAGAAAACAACGAAGAGATTTGGTTACCAATAATACAACTCAAACCTTCACACAAAAATTAGAATTCTGGAAAACTTGTATTCATTCACCTTTGACAGCATGGAAGATTCCCAACAGATAAAAGACTTTTCTAATGAGATCAATGATTATTAACAAATGTTTTAATATTGTATAATTAAATGTGTCAACATTTGGAAGATCTTAAGTTCTCAGTAGTGAACCATTGTTTTCCACACAATTGATGATGTTACAAATCATTCACAATAAAAGACATTCAGATTTCAAGATAGACCAAATTTAACAGTAAGACAGGCTCACTGATATGGTTCCATATTTCACATGGCAACTAATCTTCGAGAAACTAGTGTAGTTTCTACACTACAAAGAATATCCACAATTATCTGAAAAGGCCACTAAAATATTTTTCTCAACTACATAGTTGTAGGTGGTTAGATTTTATTCAAGTTTCAACCAAAACCACACATTGTAACACATTACCTGTGGAAGCAAATAGGAGACTGCGGTTGTCATCTATGAAGCCAGGCACTTGAGAGTTCCAAAAAGGGTAGTTTTTATAAAAAAAAAAAAAAAAACATATTAACATGTAATATGTTTACTGTTAATTTTTAAATGAATATTCTTTTCATTTCTAATATAGTCAACATACTTTTGGGGTTTCTCATGGGATAGTTTGATAACATTAGTCTTAAAAAAGACTCAGAATAAGCTCCATGCTAGTTATCTTTGTTTATAGAATGCAACTGAGATTGTTTAAAATGTTAATTTTGCAGATAATCTTACATATGTCTAGCTCAATTATAAGCCACTTATGCTATATATAAAATGGCCCCAGAGGAACAAATACTGAATCATGTCATTTAGCTCAGTGCGGATAACCCTCTGTTTAACAAAATCTTCTTTTACAGGTTTTACAAAGGTTAATAAAATCTCGAGGGAAATCTCAAGCTAAACACCTCAATGTCCAGATGGTAGCAGCTGATAAACTGTCTCAGTGTCCTCCTGTAAGTTGCCTTCCATGTTCAGTAGAATCCAAATACAGAGATCAGACCTGGCATGACATTATACAAGCAAGCAGTTAAATGCCTGTCGAAGGAAAGAAAGCTTACCAGTCAACTGCATTCCAAAGAAGTAAACTGTTCCACCCCTGCCTTGCCTAGTTCAAGGCTGACATAAAGCTATAGCAAGTTCTGTGGTCACTTCCTTAGTATCGTAAATAAGATTGTGGTTTATCAGAGATCTATCTTGAGTTAGTTAATCCTGTTAACCATAAAGAACAATTTGTTTTCTCTCAACTATCTGAGACTTTGATTTAAGACCATGTAAAAACAAATTTCTAAACAGTTACCCAGATTCTGACATCTGAATCCATACCTAATTCTAATCTATGCTTTACATATCAGGCCTTGGGACTGTAGCTGGCTTCAAGTATTTCAGAAGCTCGAAGAATTGTGGTTAATACTTCAAAGTGTTAATACTTAAAGTTTGTACCATGTCAAATCACCACTGGTTTCAGCTTCTGCCCTAATCTTGCCTCATTCATTTCCAAGATTAAGCTTTCACAGTCTCTATGTCGAAAGAGGTACTATTCAGACTGTATTCTCATTTTACATCTCTTTTACCATAGTGTCAACTCCTTTTTTCACTAGTGACAAACAGCTTTTCTATTGTGCCATTTAACAATTTTTTACAACTGGTTCTCTTTCTAGTCATTGCTATTGTTCTAAACAATGGCCTACTCTGACTAAATAGGAGCACACAGAGCAAATGCAAAGTGGAGCAGCTCAGGCCTCTCCCCCTCCTTCCTATACAGGGGCGGGGGGAGGGAGGGTGAAAGTCAGTTCCTTATGGGGCCTGTGTGAGCATGCCTCTGATGTTTGCTTCTGCAGGAGTTGTTTGATGTGATCCTGGATGAGAACCAGCTCGAGGATGCTTGTGAGCACCTTGCTGACTACCTGGAGGCCTACTGGAAGGCCACCCACCCCCCCAGCAGCAGCCTCCCCAACCCTCTCCTTAGCCGCAGTTTGGCCACTTCAACTCTGCCTGTTAGTCCCGCTCCAGCCTCCAATTCACAGGTAAGGGGAGTCCTTGACCCACTTCATGGAGAAACCAGGCTGCGTCAGGTCATGTCGCAGGGGTTTGAACCCAGATGTCCAGCCCCACGCTTGTGCCAGTGCAGAAGCTCTGTTGACACCGTGTCATTTAATAAATACCTTCAGTGAGACCGTACCTGTAATAAAAGAAGTGTAGAGAGAAAATGCTATAGAAACCTTAGAACTCCCTAACTACATGTTCTTTAAGATAGGGCTAGAAGAACTTTCTGCACAGACAGCAGCATCAGACAACCTGGTGTAGATCCAGGGCTCTGCCTCTTACCGGACATATAACCTTGGATGAGGCCCTTATCTGCTCCAGGAATAATACTGGCACCCTGTCCCAGGCTTGTAATGAGTTGAGAGAGAAGACTGTTAGAGAAGAGTGCTTGTCTCATAGTAAGTGCCATTTAAGCATGTCACATTTTATCCTTTATCCTTACCTTAAGCCAGTGCCAACACCCTAGAGATTTTTAATCTTCCCACATGTATTCAAGCATAGGTAGCTAAGTACGCACATGTGTGTGTAGAAAAACCTGTATCTAAACCACAAGAGAACATATAAAAGAATGCCCTCCTTCCATTTGGTCATTTAGATAAAAAGGTTATTCTATGCAGTGTTCTAGGCATGAATTAAAGTCCAATATAACAGTATAATATCTTAGAAATGCCACTGCCCATCATAACTTAGCTGGTGAGATTTCATTTCAGCATTTTAGATACTTAAAAAAGAATAAACTTGAATGAATTTGTTTCATGACACAGTAGGTCCTTATATTCTGACCTTGGCCGATGCCTGAGGTTTTTCCCTTTGCCACCAGGGTTCTCAAGGTGATCAGAGAACCGAGCGTTCTGCTCCTGCCCGGGCTGCCTCCCAAGCTGAAGAAGAACCCTGCCTGGAGCCAGTCAAGAAATCCCAGCACCGGTCCTCAGCCCAGCACCACAACCATCGCAGCGGTACGAGTCGAGGCCTCTCCAGGCAAGAGACATTTGACTCAGAAACCCAGGAGAGTCGAGACTCTGCCTACGTGGAGCCGAAGGAAGATTACCCCCATGACCATGCAGACCATTATGCCCCACACCGTGACCATAACCACAGAGATGAGCCCCATGGTAGCAGTGAGCACAGACACAGGGAGTCTCGGCACCGTTCTAGGGACCTGGAGCGAGAGCAGGACCACTACGAATGCAACAAACAACGAAACCGTCATAAATCTAAAGATCGCTACTGTGACAAGGAGGGAGAAGGACTATCCAAAAAACGGAATGAGGCTGGGGAGGGGAACAGGGATGTTTACATCCGCCAATGACTTTGACCCTTTTGTGTTTTCTTTTTTTCAAGTCTTGGATAATAGCATCCTCACACTAAATCTTTGGGGTCTACATTGCAATCATATGTGATCTGTCTTGTATATTTTGTATTGCTGTTGCTTAAATAGCAATAGCATGAGGTAGAGTATTAATATACATTTTTTTCTTTTGTAAGTGCTATATAAATTTGCCTGGTACAGCTGCAGTCCTCCAGTTCTGTGCTGGACTTTTCAAAAACTGCCTGGGGTAGCTGCCACTTGAACAATCTGTGGCATTAGTACTTTAAGAAATGTAATTGCTATATCCAGCAAGCCAGAATCAGCCCAGATAAAAAGTGGAATTTCTTGATTCTCCAGATTTTTAATATGTAGGCACCTGATTTACATTCATTAATCCATGGACCACTGTTTCTTGCTTGTACCTCTGGCTGACTAAATTTGGGGACAGATTCAGTCCTGCCTTACACAAAGGGGATCATAAAGTTAGAATCTATTTTCTATGTACTAGTACTGTGTACTGTATAGACAGTTTGTAAATGTTATTTCTGCAAACACCTTCTTATAATTATATATATATATGTATGTGTGTATATACACACATATATACACACATACATATATATATATATCAGTTTGATCACACTATTTTAGAGTCTTAATGCCAAGTCAGCAGATTTGCTTTATGAATTACAGGGACTAGAAATGCCCACATTCAGGAAATTTGTAATAACATCGTCTAGGCAACTATCCCCACTCTAGGAGAAAGTCTGTACATACTGTAAATATGTGTGATTGCTTGACTTGAAAAGGTTTGGTTTCTGAATGTTTTACCACCCTTGTAAGTTTATAATTTTGATCATAAATTATGGTAAATATAACCAAACTCCAAAGGTTGTTCTAATCCATGCAGCTTACACTGATTGTGACAAACACATTCTTAGTAGCTAGTGTCTCATGTCACTGCACTGGAGTCTATGAGCTGGAACTGTGTGTGTGCGTCTGTGTGTAAGAGTGTGTGTGAATGACAGGAATCTGAATGCTGAAGACTAATGAAGATGCTAGAGACTGACATCCAGAAGTCTACTCACCTGGTTTTGTACTGGGTTGTGCTGTGTGTTGCTTCAATGCTCCATGGAGCGGTCGGGGAGCGTGCTGCCAAAGGTGACTGGGGACGCATTCATCTGTTGGCTCCTCGTTCTGCTCCTGGAGAGTGAAAAGTACAGGCAACTTTTAACTGTTTCACTGGAAATGTACAATCTGTGTGTGTTCGAGTATTTGTTATAGTAAGAAACGTTTACACGGCTTGTAGAATTATTTCGTGGGAAAATAAATTTTTCTAACTTCTCCCACTTCCTTTTTAACCCTGCCTACTGTTCCTGTGACCTCCCAGTTTCCCGATCATGTCATCCCCTCCACCAACTTGCACAGTTTTGCTGTCTGTCAAAACCTAGAAGTGCTTCTTAAACCAAAGTTTCTGTTTTTCAGGAGTAATCAGGGCAAATGGAGTGACTTGCAGCAGTTGAACAAAATGTTAAGAATATTTTCCTATGACAGATGTCTATTTTGGCGGGGAAGCAAGAAGATACTATCTCCATGCCTCAGTGGCAGCTGTAAGCAGCTCACAATTGTGGTTGTCATACTAAGGCTAAAAGCTTCTCCATGTCTCTTAAGTGTACACTCTGTCCAGTGATGACTGGACGGGTAAGACAGTATTAGGTATGCAGGTACCTAGCACTTGAAATTTGTCCCTGGAAAATGCCTATTTATAAATGCCTGACTTCAGATTTGTACATAACTATTTTGTTAAATAAGTTGATCTATTTTTTTGTTTTGCTCCTTTGATGATTCCAGGTTCTTGCCAAATATTCTTGAACCTTTATAAGTAAAACTGTTTCACTTTTAACTCATTTCCTCTACCCTGAAATGAGTTACACACATATATATATATAGTTTTGTCAGCTAATATAAAACATTCCCCTCAGAATCAATGTATTTGTTAATTAGCTCTGTACTGTTGACATATGAATTTATTTATTAAATATAAAAACTGTAGTCCTAATATATATATTGATGCAAAAGTCACATCATTGGAAAACCATATTCCAATTAACATGATTTTATAAAATATTTTTGATCAACTTTCCATCATGGTAGGATGTTGCTGATCACCAGCCCCATCTTTTGCTACACCATAATTTCATCCCAATAATGACTTTAGAATATTTAAATTCTTGAACTATAACTGGTATTTAGCGAACCTGCTGCTACCATTAATTCTTTTCTAAGAGTCATGCTAATGAATTCCATTTGTTAAATTCTGTACCCGGATTCTTAGTTTTTCACTTTACTGTGAAACATGTTAGTCCAAATCAGAGTATTCCTCAAAAAACTATACTGCAGGATTTGACGTAAGAGCATCTACACACGGACCTCTCTGTAAATGAGAATCCCAGAGATGATGGGGTATTTTCTGGCTTGTGAAATGTAAAATTATAGTCCTTTCACACAACAAAGACTTAATCTTAATCTACTCAAGTTGTAGAATCACGATTTTTGTAGTCAACCTAGAAAATGCTGGAAATGTTAACAGTTCTACTGGTTTTGTCAAACCTATTTCAGTTTTCCCTGTGCTCTTTCTCTACTGCTCATTTAAGTTACTGTTACAAAAAGGTGCTGCTAAACGTAGGGTGTCTTAGTCATACTGTACTTTGGGACAATGCCACATTTTTTAACATGGTCTGCTATGCATTCCTGTTAAACATTCGCTGTCAGCTACACTGAACTGTTCAACAAACGTGGTTTAAAGTCATTCACATAAAACAAATAAAGAGTTGGCTTCTGCACTGTTTATTATTAGTAGTATCAACTGCAACTTCAGGAATGATTCTGTTAGTTGGAAATGTATATATTCAACATTTCTTACTTGTGGAGCATCTTCCTTGGGGGCAATACCAATCACTGACGTCACTCTTTAGTAGTGATCTTCCCATTAATGTGATAAAGTGACAGCTGACAGCAGATAAAGGATTTTTTAAAATATGCGCAGAATAACCTTCCTCCACCTTAATTCTACATGAGCAGCAATTCTTAATTCAGATATTGAATTTTATTCATTTTAAAAATAAAGATCCATCCTGATGACAAATTTAATTCCTCACTCTTGTCCCGTAGATCAATAATGTAATGCTGCTAGTCTTAGATACTCTGATCTTATTAAAACTTTGAGTCACACTGTTAGAGAAAATAGTAACTAGATGGTTTGGGGTCAGTTGGTTAATTTTGGCTAAATTATATTTTTAACTCTTTGTACTTCACTTTGCTATTTAATCTGTGATACAGGATTTTGAAGTAAAATGTACTCACCGTTCAATTAAAATGCCTTTTCTGTTTCACAGAAATATCTATGTCAACACTAAATATGTTAAAAGATAATATATTAATTTTCTTCCACATTTTCCTGATCTTTTTTCTTTTCATTGTATTTTTTCTTAAGTTTTCTAGTCCTTTAAGATTGAGTGTTTTATTTTCCAATTTGCTTTATTTTTTGAAGGAAAAAAGCCCACTAAATATGTATGTTAAAGGAAAAAATTTTAACAATATTAATTTGTCCTTGTTGATTTCAATATGTAAATATTTTTTCTTCTATTTAGCCTACATTGCTTGTATTTTGATATTTGTCAGTTAATTAGCCAAAAATTCATGTTTCTGCTACATTAATTTTCTACCATTTTCATCTCAGCTTAGCACTTTAGGACTTGTAGAGAGCATGAGAGGAAATGGATTCTTTTAAAAAAAATACATTCGAGGTTTGGAGAAGTATGCTGAGCCTTAGAAACAGAAGTGCCACAGGTAAACAGTATTCCTCTTTAGTAAAATGACATCTACTGAAGATAAGGTACAATGAAGGATTAAAAAAATCCTTCACAAATCTGAATCTCAGAGCTTGAAATTTTTGCCTTCAGTAACCATTTGTTGACAATCTGCTTTGAAGCAATGACAGAAGAGAGAGGGTGCCTGCCTCCAGGACTTCCCCACATCAGGGTGGTACTTAGGGGCCTGCCTAGTAAACTGTTCAAAGGGCCCTGACAGCAGGTACTGTGGGCCCTACGGGTATATAGAGAGAAATGCCCAACCCAACCTCAGGGAAGGGTGTTCAAGAAAGGCTTCCTGAAAGGCGAGGCCATCTAAAGGTCTTACCTGATGCAGGAGGCCTTGCCATCTTCGTGGATACCATCAGTAGTCACCAACATTTCTAACAGAAACGTACAGGGGGGAAAAATTATTGAGCAGTTGTTTCCAATTGTTCACTTTACATGCCCAAGGCTCAGAAATTTTGGGGTGATTTGAATGAAAATTAACGAGCACATGTATAAAACTCTACATGAGTGGCCTTTAACCTAGGGCTGGGTATTGGACATTTAAATATATTTTATCTAAAATGCAGGTAGGATGAAGCAAACATAAGGTTATAATAAAAAAAAAAAGCAATCACTTATATTGGGCACAAGGGGGATGTTAGGTCACTTTTGTAATATGGATGATGTTATTGTTTTTATCAAAATTCAGATTTGATTATGAAGTGGTCTTTTTGTGCCTTGATCTACCATAGTCACAGTAGCCTTGTCTGATGCGGCTTTCTGTGCAATTATGTTCAGCAGGAGAACACCAAGGCCCACCTGTCAGTGTCAGGCCCATTCTCCACAGAAGCTGTCTTCCTCTTTCTCACCAAACACGTCTCTCATAACTTTTATAGTATGTGTTCCATTATATGATAAAAGGTACCCAAATTGTGGAATATCCTCATTTGTTTTCATCTATAAAGTGAAAAAAATATTTTTCTTTTTAGTTTAAAATCATGAAAAAAAAACAAACAAACCAGTAACAGCAGACTATTTTAGAAGCAGTCCAGATTTCATTTGAAAGAAGGTTTATTTACCAAATAGTAAGCAGAAAAAGAGGTAAAATTCTTGGCCAGGTTATTGGCACATAGTCAATGTCATACTTCCCATACCCTGAGTTCTTAAGGAACTACTACTCAGGAAATCAGGATTGGAAAATTAGTTTTAAAAAACAAATTAAATATTGCTAATTGTAGTCCTTTTGTTAGATTCAGCAATTAACATTAAAAATGACTTGCATTCTTTACAAATTAAAACAAAAACCCAAAGGAAAATATGTTCCAGACATCTATAGGTATCTTTCTTTATACTCTGCTAAATCCATGAAGAAAAAATTATTTTAAAATTACAAAATCTCATAATCTCACACCACCCCCAAACACTTCCTCTCCTGATCCTTGGTAAAACCGCTGGCAGCCTTTTCTGTTTCCTTAGTAACCATGCCATCAATCACTTGGCCTGTCGACAGTTTGGTTTCTAAACGTACACATGCAGACACAGAATGAATGTTTGGAATTTTCATTTTGAAGGCTCTTTCTCCTGTGTTCTTTTGCATTTTACAAATTTTGCAATAAAAAACCCTATACAATCCTTATTTGCCAGCCAAATCATGTCTTCCACTTTGGCATCTCTGAAAGAATCAATGTCCATGTCCTGTAAAGGCACAACAGAGGGATCAAACCGCTGCAGCTGTTTCAATTGTTCAAATGACAGGCCAGCTCCCATCATTCCTTTCCCTCCAATCTGAGGTTCCTGTTTGGAGGAAAAGAATACATATGAACAAACATCCTAGAATTAGTAAGTGTACCTGTGCACAATTTAAGTTCAAAGACAAATTGGGTTGTGATTATCACAAGTTCTAAAAATAGAAAAAGTAAAAAATAACTTATTTTTGTAGAATGTAGATATTGTCTTTCCAAAGTAGGAAAGCAGTAATATGTGGCTACCTGAAGAATAGCTATTACAGCTCATATGCTTTTCAATACTATATGACACAGCAAAAGGCCTGAGCTTCACAGTTAAAATTGGATTCAAATCACAGCTCTGTAATCTTTTAGCTGTGTGACCTTTAGCAAGTAATTTTACCTCATTGTTTCCTCATCTATAAAACAAAATATTAGGTTCTGAGACTTACATAAAGAAGGTGGTCTCACGCCTGGCATACAGTGGCATATGGTGCCTGGCATATAGAGGCATATGGTCCTTGATAAATGGAACATTATTATCCATAACAGTAATAAATAAAAATTCAGTTTTATTTATCAGACTCCTCCCTTAAACTGATAGGAGCTCCTTAGGTCTCTAAAGATGCCTCTCTCCGACCCATATCAATTGGATGATAAAAGTTTTTTGTTGTTTTAAATGCACTAGAATATTAGAAAGAGATCAATTAAGGCTATATCAATTAGTTTAGAAGAATAAAAATCACAAGGAATTGACTGATGCTTTCAGACCACTACTGCAAAAGATCCGTAATCCTAATTAAAGTCCCCAATTCACAGACAAATGTTTATGTGTAACTGAAAATATATTCTCTTACATATATGTCTGAAAACCTATTGCTTATTAACCCAAAAGGGAAAAAATTCCATTTTTTTAGATATATATTGAGTATGTGTGTACACACACACACACACACACAATTCCAAGGGAATTCTCAAGTCTTCCCTTCATCTACAATGTAACTATCTTAATTTCTGCATCTAAAAACCATCTTGATTGTTTTTTATTTACATATTCCAATTACCTACTAGACTTTGATACAGGAAGGTACCAAAGTTACATGTTCAAAGTATCTGAATGAATGTGAGCATAAGTACAAGTTGAAGCTTAATCTTAAACACCATGGGCTAAAAATCTGGTTATAAATTATCTTTTCAATAAAGACTGTAACAGAAAGACAGTGCTAGTTAAAGGACAAGGAAGGTTTTAAATGTTATATAATTTCTATGAGAGACTATACAGAAGCAATAATCCTGAACCATTTTCTCCCGTTGGCTAGTCTTTTGATATCCCAGTTATTTTAAAACCTGTTTGGGCTCTGATGTGACATGAGAAAAAATGCTCAACATTTTTCTCTTGTCTAAAAGTTCTAGGCCTGGGAGGAGGAAAAGAAACTTCTTGGAAACAAAGTGCTGAGTAACATGAACAAGAGCCACAAATGAAAGGAGCACCTATATACCCAAGCTCTGTGGTATATTCACACAATGGCAAGGAATGAACACGAAAAAACAGTCAGGATGTGAAATTCTCTACAGGCAGTCTAAAATGGACTTAACGAGAGAAACATTTTTGCTTATAGCAGTATTTGTTATAAAAGTTTTACTTAGCATATTTCTTCATATAACAGTCTGTTTTTATTATCATGCTTAGGTTTTGGTGTAATCAGATTATACCAAAAAAAAAATGGAAATTATTCTTACCTGGGGCTGAAGCTGAAGGCAAGGAAACGCTGTGAGGGCCCAGGCCACTTGCTCTTCATTTTCTGCCAGTGTGATGGTGCATGTGCTATAAACTAACACACCCCCTGGCTTCAGCAGCTTCACTGCCTAAAGAAAAATGTGATCAGACTACACGTACCACAAGGCCAAACAGTTTAAGGAATTCTATGTGTACATGATACCTTTCAAATATTTGGAATAAACAGAATGATGTTCTGTATGCCCAGGACTCTTTCTTAATCAGATATTCCAGACTACATACATTTCATTACCTCGGAGCTGTTATAGTCCATTTGGAACAAGAGTCTCCTAAATCTGATTAGTTGGTTTCACAACTTCAGATGGCAAATTTACATTTTTAGGCCAGACTCCTTTCAGAATTCCATATTCATATATTCAATTGCCTTCTCAATATTTCTACTATGGAATTTGACATGTCTTGAACTGAAACCCTATCTTCCCACTGAAACCTAATGGAGAAGTATTTCCATTCTAGATGCTCAGGTCTCAAACCTTAGATTATCCTTTATCACAATGCTCTCTCACATTCCCCAAATAAGAGCAAATCCTACTGTCTCTACCTTCAAAATATACCCAGGATTTGGCTACTTCTCACCACTTCCACTGCTACCATCCTGGTCCAAGTCTCATGAACTTCTTCCTGGATTACTGTAACAGTCTCCTGCTTAGTTCCCCTGCTTCCTCTCTGCCATCCTACAATCTATTCCATACAGCATCCAGAGAAGTACTTTCAAAACCTGTTAGATCTCAGTTCAAAACCCTTTGAATGCCCTCCATTATCACTTGGAGTCAAAGCCCAAGTCCTGCCAGTGGCTTTCGAGGCCCTATGCAAAGCAGGCCTCCAGCCGCTGTTCCAACCCACCGTGACCACGTGGCTCATCATGCTTTAGCAACACTGGCCTCTGCTGTTATAGAACATGCATGGCACACCTCACAGGCTCTGTGCACAAGCTTGGCAAGCTAACTCTCTGCACTGCTTGCTCCTTCACAATTACTTTGCTTCTATGTCACCTTTCCAGCAATGCCTTCCCTGACTACCCTATGAAGATGGCAACTATTCCAAACCAGGGCCCCTGTTCTCCCTTTCTTTCTTTAGCTTGCTCCACAGGATTATTGCCTTATAATAAACTAAATAATTTACTGATCTATTTGTTAATTTTCTCCACTAATCAGAACAGAAACCCCATGAATAAGGCAGGGACTATTTACTTTTTTCACTACTGTATTGTTAGCATTCAGATTACTATATTACATAGAGCAGGTGCTCGATGAATATTTGCTTAGTAAATAAATGAACTGGAAAATAAGGTATTATATAAAAATGAATTTGTTCCAAGTAACTAAAGTTTCTTTTAAAATTTTTAATAAAAATCTTTTTAAAAATATGTAATATATACTTATGCTTTTTAAACCAGAATATGCTAATCCAAATTTAAACTTTGTTACCGTGCGCAAGCTATTATTTTAAGCACTTTACATGGATTTTCTCAATAAATCCTTTAACAACCATGAGGTATTATTGCTATCTCCAATTAGGTAACTCTATTAGGTAGTTATTATCTCCATTCTTCAGATGTGGAACCAATGTACCCGAAATCACTTATGTGGAGGATACACGACTCCAATTAAGATGTGTCTGATTCTGTTCTTCCTCAAGAAACAGCTCTAACAATCTAACCTTACACCTAAAGGAACTAGAAAAAGAATAAAGTGAGAAAAAGGAAATAATAAAGATCAGGATGGAAATAAATAAAATTGAGTCTTAAAAAAAACAATAGAAAAGATCAATGAAATCAAGAACTAGTTCTTTGAAAAGATAAAATTATAAACTTTTAGCCAGACTCATAAAAGAAAAGAAAGAATGGGCCCAAATAAATCAGAAATGAAAGAGAAGCGACAACAGATACCACAGAAGTAGAGAATTATAAGAAAACACTATGAACAATTATATGCCAACAAATTAAACAACCTGGAAAAACTGAATAAATTCTTAAAGATATAATATTCCAAGAATGAAATCAGGAAGAAAAAAATCTGAACAGACCAATACTAATAACAAATTCGAAAAAGTAATCAGAAACTCCCAACAAACAAAAACCTTGGACCATATGGCTTCACAGGTGAATTTTACCAATCATTCAAAAAAGAATTACCTACCTTTTCTAACTGTTCCAAAAAATTTAAGAGGGAAGGCTACCAAACTCATTTTATAAGGCTAGCATTACCCTGATACCAAAACTAGACAAAGACACTACAAAAAAGAAAATTATGTGAAAAACAATATGGAGGTTCCTCAAAAAATTAAAAATAAAACTACCATATGACCTGGCATGCCCAGTTCTGAGTATTTATCTGAAGAAACCCAAAACACTAATTTGAAAAGAAACATGCATCCCTATGTTCAATGCAACATTATCTACAATAGTCAAGATATGGCAGCAACCTAAGCGTCCAATGACAGATGAATGGATAAAGAAGATACAGTTCATATATCCAATGGAATATTACTTGGCCATGGAAAAAAGAATGAAATCTTACAATTTATGACAACATGTATGGACCTAGAGGGTATTATTCCAAGTGAAATAAGTCAGAGAAAGACAAACACCATATGATTTCACTTATATGTGGAATCTAAAAAAAAATAGAAAATGAAACAGAAACTCATGACATGGGGAACAAACTGATGGTTGCCAAATGGGAGAGAGATTGGTGAAAAAGGTGAAAGAGATAAAGTACAAATTTCCAGTTATAAAAACAGTCACAGGGATGCAAAGTATAGCACAGGGTAGTATTGTAATAACTATGTATGGTGTCGGACTGTTACTAGACTTAACGAAATGATCACTTCATAAGTTATATAAATGTCTAATCACCATGTTGTGCACCTGAAACTAATATAGTGTTTCAACTGTAACTGGAAAATAAATTAATAGAAAAAACATGTGTCTGATTCTGAGGTCCACATTCTTCTCAGTTTCTATCCATGCCAGATGGTATACCTGCCATATTCTCAATTCTAACACCGTTGGCTGTTCCTTTTCATTAAGATGATGCACCCTAACTGGCCTTTTTGAACTTTCTTTTTGCTACGTCCTCAAACAAAAAGTGTTTTTAAAACAGTGTCCTAATTTTACCCTCAAGTCAAAGTGAGTTTTGTCTGTAAGCAAAACATTTTTTAATGCTGGTTGCTCTTTTAATTCCCAGGATATATCCTTCAGTCTGTAGAAAATAAGAAAAAGTAAAATAATCCATTACCAGTGTTACTTTTGTATATGAAAGAAGACACCAGAAGAGATGACTAGAAATATACTGATGGACAACTTTAGAGACTGAATGATATTGTATCCATTACTGCTATAGCCTATGTGTTTATAATTAAGGCCTGAGAGAAAATAATGAAGTAATCCTCAGTTAAATGTTGTTTATAGTCTGTGAAATCTATAATCATTTTTGCAAGACTGAGAAAAATCCTTGGATATTCCATCTGGGATTCTAATAGACATACTGAAGACCAGTTAGATTTGCAAAGTTTTTGATTTTTCTATGCTTGACACTGTCACCTCCCATTTTAATTCTCATTGGACTTCCACTAAAATTTTTTTCAGTTAACACAATATTTTATTAGTTTTAGGTGTATAGCAATGATTAAACATTTATATAACTGGACTTCCCACTTTTAATTTGCTATCTTAAGATGATCGAGGAACACTATTAAAAAGAGTAATTTGTTTTATACCTAATTCTTACATTAAGTAATAAACAATCTAGTGACTTTTTTAAAGATAAAGCAGAATATTTGAAATTCATTATCTCTCAGTGAAGAAATTCTACTATTGCCTATAAAAAAAGTCAACATAAAGAAAAGCTCCCTGAATTTAAAACTACATCTTCTATCCTTTTTTTGTCTGATAAAATATACATATAAAAAACTTACCATTTTAACCATGTTTAACTGTCCAATTCAGTGGCACTATGTATTATGTTGGGTAACCAACACCATTATCCATCTCCAGAATATTTCCATCATCCCAAACTTACTCTGTACCCATTAAACAATAACTCCCCATTCTTTCAAGCCTCCAGCTCCTGGTAACCTCTAGTCTCTACGAATTTGTCTAGTCTGGTTACCTCATGTAAATGGAATCATACAATATTTGTCTTTTTGTGTCTGGCTTATATTGCTCAGCATGTTTTCAAAGTTCACTCATGTTGTAGCATGTGTCAGAATTTAATTCCTTTGTGAAGCTGAATAATATTCCACTGTATGTATATACCACATCTTGCTTATTCATTTATCTGTTGATGGACACTTGGCTTGTTTCCACATTTTGATTATTGTGAATGATGTTGCTATACACACCGCTCTCAAGCTCTGAAACATTAAACTAGTGAAGACCAACTTTCTTTCACAGCAAAGTATCAATAACATACCACATTAAAGAGCTTTCGCTGTAATGGCTGATAAGATGTCACTTCCTTCAAAGTCCATGAACAAGCCATATTTGGTCTCTGTCCCATTCCACTGCAGGGTGCATCAAGAAGAATTCGGTCAAAAGATTCTGGTAAGAAAGGAGGCTCTCCTATGAAGAGAATTATATAAACATATTTGCTATCTGCCTTATTGGTTTACAATAAAATAAACTCCTGAGACAGAAGCAATGATCAAGAACTTAAAATCATAATCTAGAACATAAAGTACAGAAAAATAATTCCTCCTTCAATCAAGTAGCTGGTGAAACTAATAACTTATATTTAATATAGATCTGACTTTGTAAAAAGGTAGCAGTAGAACTAATAATAGTCTTTTGTTTTATTTAATTTTGTCAGAGGAATGAATAACTTGTTGAGAGCTGTGCTTTAGAGGAATTCATCTGGCCATAGGATTAAAAATAAAACTATACAAGTATTTTAACAGAAAGAATTCAGTATAAATTTATACTTAAGAGACAATTTAGTATAAATAAATAGTATAAGGAATCAGTTAAACAGATGTTGGAGAGCTGGAAAAGCAAAAGAAGCTCATGGGGGCGCCCTAGAGCCAAGAACCACAGAATGCAGCTTCTGCCTCTATCCCAGGAGAAACAAAGGGAAAAAGTTCGTTTATCAGCACCAAAAAGCCTAGAGCTGGGATTCAGAACTCTAAGGAAAGGGGTGCTAGCTAGCTTCTGTTTCCTCGGGACTCAGAGTAGGCAGCTTCAGGGAGCTGAGACACAGACCTCTGAGAGAGGGGGGGTTCTGTCCACTCCATACTGATACTTAACAGAAGAAGCTAGAAACTACATCTGCCAAGGTAAAGGGCTCAGTTGTTCTTCCCAAGTGAACTGACTTTATTTCAGCCACAATGTTGGGAAGTTTAAGCCTAAGGGCACTTTTGAAAATAATGGAGATTGTGGTGGTAAGCAATTAAGAAGAGGCCGGCAGTTTCATAAGAACAAGTTAACCCCAGACCAGCCAGAAATTTACCTGAGAACTAAGGAGAGCCCTTACAGGGTAGGAACAAACCTCAAAGATTGGCCTCAAAGACAACCTATGGGAAGAGCCCCAAAATTTATTGGATAAAAATGGTATAGCAACTTATACCCCAGAGCACTGCTGAAAACAGAAGCAATCTACCTGCAATTAGTGGAGGCAGGAATATAGCATCTTGAGATACCAACTCAAGCAGACAGTGTAACAGAAAGATCAGGGAAAGACAATGAAGAGAGCCCTCCTAAAAACCACTGTTATTCCATGATTACTCTGCGCATGCCCATGAAATATAGTTTGTTAAAACAGTCTAGCCATCACAGTAAACAAGTAACCAAACAACAACTATAAGCCAGAGGGAGAGTGGTTTTGTATCTAGTTGCTGCAAGTCTAGTTTTTAACAAATTATGAACTATGCAAAGAAACAGGAAAATGTAACCCAATATAAGCTAAACTATCCTTGAGAGCCTACATGTCAAACTTAGTAAAGACTTTTAAAAAGCCAATAAAAATATGTTCAAAGAATTAAAGAGAAAGAAATCATGTTTCAGGAAGTATGGGACCATACAGGCTCAATGTCTCACCAAATAGATTATATCTACAAAAAGAGACAAAGCATAAAAAATTCTGGAGTTGAAAGTATAATAAATGAAATGAAAAATTCCCTAGAGGGCTCAATCATAAAGCTAAGCTGACAGAAAAAAAAAAAAATCAGTGTACTTGATGAGAGAGATCTTCAATGTACTTGAAGATCAGAGAGAAAATTGAAAAATAAACACAGCCTCAGAGACACCATTAAGTGTGACACCATTATCTGCACCACCAACACAGGCATGCTAAAAGTACCAGAAGAAGAAAAAGGTCTAGGAAAATATTTGAAAAACATCAAAGAAGCTCAATGAACTTTAAATAATGTCATGAGATTGTGGTACCACATTATTAATCAATCCTTAAACTTCTATTAATTCACCTGTCACCTTACACCTTTGACAACATATCAGCTGTCTAAAGGAGCTGAACTCGTCAAGAGGGGCAGAAATTCCAGGACAAGCTAAGCCTGCCAGCAGGAATCATATAAGAAACTCAAGGACCACAGCTACAAAAACACTCTGCACAGAAAAGATCCAAGACAGTGCTCCAAACCCCTTGCCAAGTGTCCTGTTGACAACTTTTCTTCATGAGCATACAAAAGACCACACCAAGGAGTGGAGAATTAACATTAAAATGAGACGTGATATATAGCCAGGCATGTTCCAAGCATGTGTGGGAACTGCACATACTCATGGTCCCCCACAATTCCAGGAACTCTCCACCCTTTTTCAGAAATCCCCACTCCTACCTCCCACCAATCCTATAAGAGTCTCTTCATTTCCTCCAAATTAAGGAGGTGCCTTTCCAGCATAAGCTAACCTTCTCCATTCCTTGATCAAAAATGAAGTGTCTGCTCTGCTTAACCAAATACATTCTCATTCCATTGGTGAGAGTGACACTGGGCAGAAGGACCCTGATTTGAGGTTCCTGACCCATATCGGTCAGTGACAGGAGGACAAATGCAAAAAGACCCAAAATCAGACACATCATAATAAAAATTTTAAAAGGCAAAGGCAAAGAGAAAAACCTTAAAACTGCAAGAGAAAATGACTCACATGTATTAAGTAACCACTATAAGATTAAACAAATGTTTTCTCATCACTGAGACTGGAGACTGCGGAAAGATGATCTTTCAAAAATAAATATGAAATAGACAAAATCCCAGATAAAAGCTGAGAGAATTTTTGATAGCAGACCTGCTTTATAACCAACTACAAAAGTAACTCAAGTTGAAAGCAACTGACACCAGGATGTAATATGAGTCCACATGAAAAAAACAAACAGCACAAGGTAATTATGTAATTATAAAAAAAAAAGTATAAATACATATTTTCTCTTCTCTAGATTTAAAAATCAGTCATATAAAACAATACACATATAATTGTATTGATGGGCCTATATATGTAATAAATGTTATATATGTAAAATGTATATATACATAGTAAGTGTAATACATTTGTCAATAACAGCAAAAAGGGTGACTGTAAGTGAAGCTGTCTTAGAAGAAGAAAATGACACCAAATGGTAACTCAAATCCACAGGAACAAAAGGGAACCAATAAAAAAGGGAATGTAACAAAACCTAAAAATTATGTATTTTTCTTCTCACAGTTTCTTTTAGAATTTTATAGACATAAAAATATATAAATATAATAACTATGTATTGCTAAGTTTATAACACATAATCTGAATTAATTAAAGGAATTAAAATGTTATTTACATTAGTATATATGTACTTGATACAAAAAGCATTAAAGTACAGAGAAACAAAAAACCCCAGAGAAAGAGAAACAAAAAGAAAAATGGAGGACGTAAATCCAAGTATATCAGTAACAACATTAATGTGAATGGTTTACTACTGGTTAAGATGGCAGAGTAGGTAATTGCAGTGCTCACTTTTTCTCATGACCAGATCAAAATTATAATTAGTTATATAACAGCCATCTCTGAGAATTGCCTGAAGACTAGCTGAACAGAACTCCTATGACTAAAGATATAAGCAGCAGCCAGGATGAGACTAGTAGGAGGGATGGAGACATGGAATGGGCAGGTCCCACAACCACAATGTGACCATTAAGAATCAAGAGGGATATCTCGACTGCAGAGGTCCCTCCCTCAGGAGAGAGGGTCCAAGCCTCACACCAGGCTTCTCAGCCTGGAACACAACTGCCAGAAAGAGGAGTCCCCATTAACATCTGGCTGTGAAAACCAACAGGGACTGCATTTGAGTAAGACAAAGAGCTGCTGTATACCAGGTGTCCTCTTAAAGGGGCCAAGCACAGATTCACTCACTGGCAAACTCCCTTGATCTGGGCTCCGGTGCAGGGGCAGCAGCTCAAAAAGGGACATACAGGGAAAATGCTAAATTAACTAGATTTGAAGTGAGGGCTCAAGAGGCTGGGGACAGAGTAGCTCTCCCCAGGCCCACAAGAGCTAGCAGGTACCATTGTTCCTTTGTTGAACTCTCCTCCTATTCAGCTGGACTGGCACAGGCAGATATCAAATCTGAGCTCTTTGTCAACTTGGCTAACACCTTTCACCCCACCCTGGTGATTCCCTGAGGCCTAGTCTCCCACTCAACTCCCTTGCCCTGCCCAAGCCACTTCCATTGGCCTTTCCATATGAGTGGAATGCCTCAGCTCAAGGTTTGCACGTTCCTAAAATCTTTCAAAGGTCCACAATCCCCAAATAAGCAGCAGATAGCCTTGGTATGCCCTGTATCTCTTGCTAAGCAGCCCAAGCCCAGTACAAGTGGCCACCAGTCTCAACTTACATCATAATTCCTGTTGGGTGGCCCCAGGCTGTATTAAGCTATAGCAAGTGTTAGCTTAGAATAGATTAATTGGCTGCAGCATAGCAAGAGTGGTTTGTGATAGGCTCACACTGTGGTATCTATCAAAGTGGCCCAAGACTAGTAACAGTGGCAGCTAACCTTACATCACAATATAGCTTCTCCCAGCACTTTTAAACCCAGAACAGCTACAACCAACCAAATACCACCTTTCTAGCTTCCACCAAGCAGTCTGAAGCTGGGAAAAAGTGGAAACTGACCTTGGCCTGCACCAGAGCCCTTCCCAGGAGGCTCCAGAACCAATTCACACAGTGGCCTGCTTCAGACCACACAAGAGCACCACCTAACCAGCTCCATACATGACACACCCAAAGGGTGAACTTGAGGGGCACCATAGCCCCACTAAAATAATTCTCACTCTCTGGGTTCAGCCCCCACATAACAGCTTGTCCAGCTCCTGCACCACAGCTTGCCCACTGTAGTCACCATCAGCTCTCACAGCCAGTCAGCCTAAGGATCAACTTCATCCACTGATGTGCCAATAGCAATTAAGGCTGAATGACAACAGGAGAGCAGACAAAACCCACACAAGGAACACACCTGGAGCATCTGGCTCAGGTAATCAGGAATACTATGCCTCTGGGCCTCAAAGGACAGCTACTACATAAGGACACTCTGCCAAGACTGCAAGACACAGCAAATCTACCTAATACATAGAAACAAACACGGAATCAGCGATATGAGTTGACAAAGAAACATGTCCTAAATGAAAGAACAGAGAAAAACTCCAGGAAAAATTGCTAAATGAAATAAAGGCAAGCAATTTACCAGATGCAGAGTTCTAAACAGTGGTTATAAGGATACTCAATGAACTTAAGGAAAGAATAGATGAACTAAGAACTTACACAAAGAGAAAAAAAAAAAACAACAATAAAAAAGAACCATTCAGAAATGAATACAATAACTAACATGAAGAATACAGAGAATCAACAGATTAGATAAAGCAGAGGATCAAATCAGTTAACTGGAAGACAAAGTAGCAGAAAACATCCAATCAGAAGAGCAAAAAGAAAAAAGAATCAAAAACCTCTGGAACAACATCAAGCATACTAACATTTGCATCATGGGGATATCAGAAGAAGAGAGAGAGGAAAGGACTGAAAACCTATTTGAAGAAATAGCGACTTTAACCTTCCCTAACCTGGTGAAGGAAATAGATATACAAGTCCAGGAAACAGAGTCCCAAACAAGATGAACCCAAAGAAGCCTGCACCAAGACACATAATAATTAAAATGTCCAAGGTTAAAAACAAAGAGAGAACCAGCAAGATAAAGGTAGCTACTTACAAAGAGATTCCTATAAAAATGTCAGCTGATTTCTCAACAGAAATTTTACAGGCTAGAAGGGACTGGCACAAAATATTCAAAGTGACAAAAGACAAAGACCTATAAACAAGGTTACTCTATACAGCAAGACTGTCATTTAGAATCAAAGGAGAGATAGTTTCCCAGACAAGAAAAAGTTAAAGGAACTCATCGCCTCTAAACCAGTATTATAAGAAGTGTTAAAGAAGCTAAAGACGTGAATAAGAAAACATAGGAAAGGGATTACACAGTGATGATGTCAGAAACATGGCAGAGTGAGAGATGACTGTAGATCTGTCCTCTTGAAACAAGCTGAACATCTAAAACTCAACAACAAAAAAAAACACCCAACTTGCACACAAGCACATTGTAGCAAGAAATCTATGAATAACAGTTACCACAGGTCAGAACCCTGAGCATCAAGAGACAGACTGGGAGAAACAAAGAAGCTGCCTCTCTCAGGTGGAGTTCCCTGCAAGAGGAGGGGGAGGGGAGCAGGTGTGGTGGGTTCCCTGAACAGCCCTGCCTGAGAGAGCTGTGAGCTCAATGTGCAGCGGCAATGACCAGAGTTCAGGGCAGAAAGTAGAGAAATAGGGATCACAGAAGTGTGGAAAGAGCAGAAAGCAATGGTTGAATATTACCAGCCATGGCAGTAAAACATAAGGCTGAGCCACAGGCCCCATCTCCCAACAGAGACAGTACTTCCTGTCATATCCTTCATGATCCAACACAGCGCAGCCCAAGGGTAATCTGAGCAAATGGTACTGAAACTGTCACAAACACTGACAGGGACTGAGACTGAGAGTAGTGAGTGTGATTGAATATTTATATATATAAGAAAAGGCATTATTAACACTTTATATAAAGCAGGGATCCAAGAGGCTTAGATGCCACTTACAGCAAACCAAAAGAAAAACACCTTCTTGGCAACAGGCTAAAAAGAGACCTCTGCATAATAAATCTTTCTGAGAAATAAAAGCAGAATACACTTCCGTTAATGCCCAGGCAGAAAAATAGTCCATTAAACACCATGAGCAACCGAGGTGATAAGGCAGCTCAGAAAGAAAGAGAAAAATCTCCCGAAAATAAGCTTAAAGACATAGAAATTTAAATGACAGAGAATTCAGGATGGTACTTCTGAAAAAACTCAATGAGATCCAAAATAATTCATATCAACAACTTCAGGAATTGAAAACACAATTAGCTTAACAGGGTTTTTTTGTTTTCTTTTGTTTTGTTTTTAGCAAAGAGATGAAAACCCTTAAAAAGAACATAACAGAATTGAAATAGCATCCTTGGGAAATAAAGTCAACCAAATGGAAGAAAAGATCAGTGATAACAAAGACAGAAATCTAGAAATAAATCAGAAGGAAGAAGAGAGAAACCTAAGAATTAAAGATAAATATAAGAACTAGCTGATAACATCAGGAAAGGAAACACAGAATAAAGGGCATTCTCAAAGGAGAGGAAAAGGAGCAGGGATTGGAAAGCATCTTCAGACATAGTTGATAAGTATTTCCGAAATCAAATGAGTGAACTGGAATTCAACACTCAATTTATCTTAACCCAAAAAGGCCTTCTCTAAGACGTGTCATATAAAAATTATAAAAAACTAATGAGAAAGAAAGAATTCTCAGGGTAGCCAGGGAAAGAAGATGGTAACCTATAAGGGAAAACCCATTAGATTATCATCAGACTTCACAGCACAAACCTTACAAGCAAGAAAGAAGTGGAATCAAATACTTAAACTATTTAATGAAAGGAATTACCAGACAAAAATAATGTATCCAGCAAAGTTCTCTTTTAGATATCAAGGAGAAATAAAGACCTTTCCGGACATGTAAAAATTGAGAGAATTCTCCAATACAAAGCCTGCATTACAGGAAATATTGAAAGGGGCCAGGTCACTTTAAACAAAATGACAAAAAACACATCACTATGAGTAAGATGAATAGCAGGTAGATAGAAGCAGAAGAGTGCAATCCTTTCTAAGAACAGGGGATTAGAAGCTTAAACAATAAGAAGATTTTGCTATAGCAAGATAGTAATGAACATTCAGCATACACAGAAGCAAACTGAGACAACAATGACAGAAAAGGGGAGGATTCAAAGATCAAAATTTGCAAGGGGAATGAAGATAAGGCACACACAGAAGAAAATGGGACTACTACAGGGACGTCTACTACTACTACTACTACTACTACTACTACTACTACTACTACTACTATTACCACACACACACACACACACACAATCCTCTACATATATGTAATGGTAACCACATGCCAAGGATTCAAACTGAAGTATATAACCTAAAACAAGAACCAGAGAAAAATCTAAAAAACCCCACCAAAAAACTCCCCAAAAACATAAGGACATGAAAGCAATGGAAACACCAAGCTACCAGAAAGCAAAAGATAAAATGGCTATAGGAAAACCTCATATTTCAATAATCACCCTAAATGTAAATAGACTGAACTTACCAATAAAAAGGCACAGAGTTGAAGATTAGATCAAAAATAAAACCCACGTTCTGCCTCCAAGAGAACATCTCAGTTCCAAAGACATCTACAGACTCGAAACGAATAGATGGAAAATGATATTTTAAGCACATGGCTTTCAGAGAAAAGTGGGAGTAGCAGTACTAATACTAGAAAAAATAGACTTCAAAATAAAAGAGGTAAAGAAAGATACTGAGGGACAACACTTTATAACAATAAAGGAAATCGTACACTGAGAAGACATAACACTTATTAATACCTATGCTCCAAATCAAGGAGCCCCAAAATATATAAAGCGATACTAACAAAACTAAAGGGTACAACAGAACAAAACACTATCATAGTAGGGGACCTAAATACTCCAATGTCGGATATGGACAGATCAACCAAACAGAAAATCAATAAGAAAATAACATCCTAAAACGACATTTAGACCAGTTGGACATAATCGAAATTTGCAGAGCTTTTCATACCAAAATAGCTGCTTATACATTCTTCTCTAGTGCACATGGAACATTCTCAAGAATAGAACACATACTGGGACACAGAGCCCCAAAGAAAGATAAAAAGGCTGAAATCATACCAACCATATTCTCTGATCATAATGCTTTGAAGAGATCAAATGTACAAAGAAACCAGGAAGAACCAACCACAAATACATGGAGATTAATAAACATGCTCCTGAGAAGAGTAAAGAGATCAAGAGATACACAGAAATGAATGATAATGATAGTACAACATAGCAAAACTTTTGGGACACAGTAAAAGTGGTAATAAGAATAAAATTCATATCATTACAGGCCTACCTCCAAAAACAAGAACAAGCCCAAACAAACAACCTAACACTTCATCTTAAAAAAACACTAGGGGAAAAAAAAAAAAAAATAACTAGAAAAGAATTGAAGCCTAAAATCAGTAGAAGGAAGGATAAATCAAAATTAGAGCAAAATTAAATGAAATTGAAAACAAATAATAAAATAAATAAATGCAACAAAGATCTGGTTCTTTGAGAAATTTAATAAAATTGATAAACCTCCGGCTAGAGTCACTAATAAAAAAAGAGAAAGGATATAAATAAAATCAGGACTGAACGAGGAGAAATTATGACAGACATCACAGAAAAACCAAGAATCATACAATAATATTATTAAAAAAATACATAACATCAAATTTAATAAGCTAGAGGAAATGGATAAGTACTTAGAAAGATACAACCTTTCTTGACTGAACCAAGAACTGGAAATCTAAATAGACCATTCGGCGGTATGGAAATTGATACAATCATCAAAAACCTACCAAAAAGTAAAAAAGTCCAGGACCAGATGGCTTTACCAGTGAATTCTACCAAATATTCTACCAATATATAAAAAAGATTTAATACCCATTCTCCTCAAACTCTTCAAAAAAATAAAAGAGGTAATACTTCCTAACTTATTTTATGAGTCCAATATTACTCTGATACCAAAACCTGGTAAAGATTACACAAAAAAAGAAAACTACAAACCAATCTCTCTCATGAACATGGATACAAAAATCCTAAACATTAGTGAACAGAATACAGCAACATATTAAAAAAATTATACATCATGATCAAGTGGGCTTCATCCCAGAGGCACAGGGATGGTTCAACATATGCAAATTGATTAACGCAATACAGCACATAAACAAATTAAAAAATAATCATATGATCATAACAATAGATGCAGAAAAAGCCTTTGAGAAAATATAGCACCCATTGGTATTGGCAGAAAAACAGATACACAGACCAATGGAACAGAATGGAGAGTCTAGAAGTAAACACATATTCATATAGATAAATAGTATTCGACAATAAAGATAAAAACATGTAATAGAGAAAGGAAAGCCTCTTCAATAAATGGTGCTGGGAAAACTAGAAAGCCACCTGCAAAAGAATGAAACTAGATTGTTATCTATCACCACACACCAAAATTAACTCAAAATGGATTAAGGACCTGAAAGTGAGACCTGAAACAATAAAATGCATAGAAAAAAACATAGGAATAAAACTCAAAGACCTTGGTCTTAAAGGGGTTTTTATGAATTTAACCTCAAAACCAAGAGAAGTAAACGCTAAAATAAAAGAATGGGACTACATCAAACTAAAAAGCTGCTCAGCAAAAGAAATCAAGGTAAAGAGACAACCATCTGAATGGGAAACTATATTTGCAAGCAACATCTCTGATAAGGGCCTAGTATCCAAAATATACAAAGAACTCATACAACTCAATAACAACAAAAAAAGTAATAATCCACTCAGAAAATGGGCAGAGGACCTGAACAGACACTTCTCCCTAGAGGACATACAAATGGTCAACAAACAGATGAAAAGATGCTCAATATTGCTAGCTATTAGGGCAATGCAAATCAAAACCACAATTAAGATAACATTTCACACCTGTTAGAATATGTTATCAACAGGACAAGTAATAACAAATGCTGGAGAGGATGTGTAGAAAAAGGAACCCTCATACACTACTGGTAGGACCACAATTGGTACGGCCACTATGAAAAGCAGTTTGGAGTTTCCTTAAAAAAACTAAGAATGAATCTACCATATGTTCCAGCAATCCCTCTGCTGGGTATTTACTCCAAAGGCTTGAAAATCATATCTGAAAACATATTTGCACACCAAAGTTCATAGCAGCATTATTCACAGTGGCCAGGACATGGAAGCAACTGAAGTGTCCTACAATAGATGATTGGCTAAAGAAGCTGTGATACATATATACAATGGAATATTACTCAACTATAAGAAAAGATGAAATACTGCCATTTGCAACAATATGGATGGACCTCGAAATAATCATGCCAAGCGAAATGAGCCAGACAGAAAAAGTTGAAAACTACATGGTATCATTTATATGTGGGATATAAACCTAAAAGCAATAAATGAATAGGACAAACAGAATCATGGACATGGACAACAGACTAGTAGTTACCAGAGTGCAGGGGGGAGGTAGATGGGGTAAAGGTGGTTAAATATGTGGTGAAAGTTAGAAAGAAATCTAACTATGGGAGGTGAATATACAGTGTAAATATTTATATATGCCTTACTATTAAAGTGTACATATGAAACTTATTGGATATCATTAACCAATATCAACACACACACACACACACACCCCATGATCCCAAATCTATGAGAACCAGCCAAAGCAATTTTAAGATGGAAATTCACAGCAGTACAGGCCTACCTCAAGAAACGAGAAATCTAAAATAAACAAGCTAATTTTATACCCAATAGAACTAGAAAAAGATGAACAAAGTCCAAAGTAAATAGAAAGAAGAAAATCATAAAGATCAGAGGAAATGAACTTGTTTAAAAATGCATTTAAAAAGATCAATGAAACCAAGAGCTGATCCTTCAAGAAAAACAAAATTAAAAACCTCTAGACTCATCAAGAAAGAGCAAAATAAAATCAGAAATGAAAGTGACAATGGACACCACAGAAATACAAAGATTATAAAGACTATTATGAACAATTATATGCCAACAAAATGGACAACCTGGAAGAAATCAGTAAATTCTTAAAAACATCCTATTTTCTAAGACTGAGTCAAGAAGAAACAAAATCTGAACAGACTGATATCTACTAATAAGATCGAATAATTAAAAAACTCTCAACAAACAAAAGTCCTGGCTTCACAAGTGAATTTTAGCCAATATTCAAACAAGAATTAATACCTATTCTCAAATTATTCCAAAAAATTCAAGAGGAGTCTTCAAAGCTCATTTTACAAGGCTACCATTATCCCAATTCCAAAACCAGTGAAAAGCATTACAAAAAAAGAAAATTATAGGCCAATATCTCTGATGAATATAGATGAAAAAATTCTCAGCAAAATGATCAAACCAAATTCAAATACATTAAAAAGATCAGGCAAGGACAACAAAAGAAAGTAAATACATGAGGCTACATCAAACTAAAAAGTTTTTGCATAATGAAGGAAATCATGAATAAAATGAAAAGACAACCCACTGTATGGGAGAAGATACTTGCCAATGATATATTCCAGAAGGGGTTAATATCCAAACTATATAATAAATTCACACCACTTAACACTAAGAAAACAAACAATTCAATTAAAAAAATGGGAAGAAGACCTGAATAGACATTTCTCCAAATAAGACAGAGATGGCCAACAGACATATTAAAAGATGCTCAATATTGCTAACCATCAGAGAAATGAAAAACCACTGTGACATAATCACCTCACACCTGTCAGAATGGTGATCTTCCATAAATCAACAAACAAGTGTTGACAAGAATGTAGGAAAAAGGGGGCCCTGTGCACTGTTGGTATGATTGTAAATTGGTACAGCCAGTATGGAAAACAGAATGAAGTTTCTTCAAAAATCCAAAACACTAACTCAAAAAAATATATAAAAACCCCTATATTCATTGCAACATTATTTACAATAGCCAAGATATGGAAGCAACTTAAGTATCCATCCACAGATGAATGGATAAAGAATGTGGTACCTACATACAATGGAATATTATTTGTCCATAAAAAAGGATAAAATCATACCATTTGTGACATGGAGGGGCCTAAAGGGTATTATGGTTAAGTGAAATAAGTCAGAAAAAGATGAATACCATATGATTTCACTTGTATGTGGAATCTAAAAAAACAAATTTAATGACCAAGTAAAATAGAAGCTTATAGATACATAGTACATACAGATGGCTGCCTGGTGGGAGAGGATTAGGGGCTGAATAAAAAACATAAAGGAATTAAGAAGTATAAATTTCCACTTATAAAAATAGTCAGGGGACATAAAGTACAACATAGAGAATATAATTAATAATGTTGTAATATCTATGTATGGTGCTAGATGAGTACTGACTTATTGGCGTGTTCACTTCATATGGCATATAAATGTCTAAACACTATGTAGTACACCTAAAACCAATATAATGTGTCAACTGCAATTAAAAAATAAATTTTTAAAATGTTCAAATCATCAAAAAAATTACCTTGGCATTCTATATATAAGAATTTTAATCACAGTAATGCAATTCATAAAGCAGGTGAAAATTGCTTTAAAGTAAAATTGCAGAATTATTACTATTTCTGTGCTCTTGCATTTTTCTATTTAGTAGTCCTTATTTTTCCTGTGTTCAGCTAACAACCTATTGTACATATAAATTAAAATTTTATTACTGAGAATAAAAATAATTTAAGATTGTGAGAGAATTATATTTTCCAAAGATGGCTACCACAGTATCATCCTTCCCACAAACTCTGACAATTTGACGTTGACACTCCTCCTATTAGCAGTGGGGATCTAATGCTCCTTCTCTTTTATTCTGGGCAAAAGCAGAATTGATGCTACATGACTCCTGGACTAGGTCATAAAAGACAATAGAGCTTCCGCCTGAGGTTGAAATACTCATTGTTGGAACCCAACCAACATGCTTTGAGAAAGGCCAGGACACATAAATAGGCCATGTTTAGGTCCCAACTGAGAGCCACCATCAAACTCCAGACATGAATGTGAGAAAGCTTCTGAGATGACACCTCCCTCAGCCACCATGTAACTATAGTTACATGTGATACAGACTTATCTGAGTGCCCAGTCCACCCCCAGAATTGACAAAAAAATTGTAATAATAAATGATTGTTTTAAGCCACTATTGGGATGATTTGTTACAATAGCAGCACATAAGCAGAGCAAATGTGTAAAAATAAAACTACCATGCAGCTCGATGTTAGTGTACAGTTACTGAGTCACTGGCAAACTTTCTTTGCCACCTTAAGACTATACACCTAACTTACTCTCTTAGAAGACTCCACACTCTCAACTTAAAGGGGCAGGTCATTATGAAAAGATATCACTCAGAAAACAGAGGGAAGAGATGCATGAGCAAGGTATAAAAAAATGTGTGCAGAGCTTCCATGCCTTCTCCCAGTGGGTCACTCTCCCCGAAATCTCATGTATTCGCAAGCCCAGAGGTAGTACAAATGCCTCTTTTTGGTTTTGTATAGAGGCTCCATTACATAGCTGTGGATGATTAATCAATAATCAATGGCTATTAATTCAACCTCCAATCCCTCTCCTTTCCCTAGTGATCAGGGAGTGAGGCTGAAAGTTCCAATAGTAATGGTTGGTTCCCCTGGTGACCAGCCCGAAGGTCCCATCACTGACAAAACAAAAGACACCTATATAGAGCTCTCTTCACCCTTTGCAAGCATTTTAAGAGCTCTGGATCAAAAATGATAAGAAGACCAAATATGTGTTTTTTATTATAAATCACAATATCACATTCCCACTTCCAGGTCTTGCCCTTAAAAAGAATGGCAGTATAGTCTCTCCTAATCCCTTTCCCTTGCCCCTTGTAATTTACTGCAACAGCTGTCTTAGAACCAAAGATGAAAGTCCCAGCATAGATACCCACTTCCACCTGTTAGGTGAGAAAAAATAAACAAACAACAAAACAAAGACACAAAAACACTTCTATCTTTTCTAAACCACTGTATTCAGGGTGTCTCAGGCATAGACCATTAGCCTATACACAAATATAAATCTCCTACAGACCTCTGGCTGGATAACCATTTAAGGTTGACAATCAACTGACCATGAAATGCTATTCTCATATAACTAGGAAATTCAATCTAACCTGTTCTTACAAAGGACAGATAATAGCCTAGACTTTGTTCTTCAGAATAATCCCTATTTTTCTAGGAAGCACTGCATGTGTTTTATTTGTTTGCTTTTTAACCCCATGTGGTTTACTACATTTTAGGCACATTACAAAATAATTTCTCACTTTCCATGAGTCTCAAAGATTATGCTGATTTTCACATTACTACTGATGTATTTTCTATCAAACACAATGAGTACTGCCTGACATTTTAACATCTCAAATAAACTGCCAGAGAATATCTGTGATGAAAGAATTTTTGATTAAAAAAACAAAGGACTAAAGGTGATGACCCAGGACCATTAGTGCATAAAGTGATATGAATGTGTGAAAAAAAATCACTGAATATGCCAATGTATTGTTTCATTATAGCACTATGAGACTGACCACTAGGATGAGTACCCCTACGTTTTTTCATTGTTCTTGCCCTAATCCCAACCTATTATGCTGGTAAATTTGATTACTTTAATTCAAAAGTTTGTTAAAACTGATGACCTAACAATAATTTTAGTGAAGTGATAGTCATGGATTATACTGAGCTGGCTACTATTAGTCATTTTTAAGAACAACAGCTTATGAATAGGTATACATGGATGAAAAGAGTATTTTTTCTCTATGGTATTAAAGAGAAAAAGCACAGGCCCAAAATGGTGTCACCTGGTACTTTTAGAAGCCCATAATATCTAGATTCGATAGCTGATCTAATTGCAGTTTCAACCTTTCCCTAATCAACCAGTCTGGAGTTTTCTGATCAAGTACCTGTAAACTAATCTGTCACCTGGGCCCTCTACATTCTCCACAGAAAGAAGAGGCAATCCGCATAATAAAAACCCTTCCTATTCTCCCCTCCCAAAAAAGACATATCTTGGCCCCCAAATAATTCTTTCTTTTCCTTTATTAATAGCTTTCTCGCCCCATCCTTCACCCTCTAAAAACCTTCCATTTTGTACAACCCCTCAGAGAACCTTGCAGTTGTGAGATGAGATGTTGTCCAATTTATGAATCTTTTAATACAACCATTAGGGCCTCAAATGCACTAGGATGAATTCTGTTGTTTAACAATGGCAACCTAGATGATCTGTAAGGCGGTGAGGAATCAAAACCATGTCCTCGGCTTTTTAAGTCAAATTTAATCCAAATACGATTTTAATCAATAACCATTGTGGGAAACTAAAACAGTTCATTAAAATATGCAAGTTTCTTGAGTATTTCATGAAATCAAATCAAAACACAGAGAGAGAGAGAGAGAAAACAGAGTAACAGTAACTTCATAAATGCAAAATTTTATACCAAAACAAGATCTAGGGAAGCTTACCCTCTCTTCCCAGAAACTTAGCCTCATTCCTTTTAAAAAAAAAAGAGAGAGAGAGAGAGAGAGAGAAGAAGAAAATATAAAACTGAAAGGCTTATAAGCTTCTGGGGTGCAATATGAAATTAAGACAACTATGTTAAGAGCAAACAGTTTGACCCAGTCTTGGAGGTTTAACTTATATCATTAAAAACTTGATATTCAAAGATAAGTTGACAAGCAAATATCTATTATTGCAAAATATCTTCAATCCATTACAAAGTTTCAAGGCCCTACATATATGGGGGTTAGGACAATAACAAAATTCAATTGTTTGTAAAAGCTTATAAAAGATAAAATTTCACTCACCTTCTGTGTCCTTAACCATATCAAGTTTAAGAGCCTTTGTTCCATCAAAGCAAAAAGCCCTAATGGAATTCAGCCCTAATAATAAAGCATTCTGCTTTATTTTTTTTACTTTGTTTGAAATTTTATCCAGTGCTATTACTTCTCCCTAAAAACAAAAACAAAGTATAAATCCAAAACAATCATGAAAATTATTAATAATAATAAAAACATGAAATATTATGGTCTTCCCCACTTTCCTCTACCTCTCAGTTTTAAAGCTACTTTTAATCACTAAAACTAAAACCCAAAAAATATAATTTGCAATCTTCTAGAGAAACAAACATCCATTGGAGGTAAATATTAAAAATCACCAATTTGACATGCTCACCTCTGAAAGAGCATGAACCAATGTTCTGACACATGCCTTCTAGTACTTTGAGATACAGATAAATATTACTTGTAAAATCAATCCTCATCTCAATATTTTGAGCTATACACATAAAATTCATATGAATTCAAACAATTAAAGACAGAAAAATATTAGCCTGTATATCACAGCACAACATTCTAAACTGGTGTATAAAGTAGTTCAAAATAATTGTATATGGCAATACTTCAATTAAGTCAAGGTCAATAAAAACAAGAGGCCATTTTTATTAATGTATTGTGACATTCATGTGAAATATTGCAGAGATGGTGAAATTAATTCTTCAGTGTATTTGCTTTTGTTCCTTTTGCGTACATTTTCCTTGTATGATATATGCATCAACTATACAGACTACAATACAGGATATTGCTGAAAGTCAACCCCTCCCACTGATGTGCCAACAGCACTCAAGATTCAACCATAATAGGAGGCCACACATGACCCACACATGGCAACTGGTCCAGGTGATCAGAGAGACTATGCTACTGGGCCCCACAGGACACCTACTACATAATGCCAGAAGACATAGCAGATCTATCTAACACAAAGAAACACAGGGAGGCAAACAAAATGGGGAAACAAAGATATATGTCCCAAATTAAAGAACAGAACAAAGCTCCAGAAAAAGAACTAAAAAAAATGAAGACAAGCAATCTACCAGATGCAGAGTTCAAAACACTGGTTATAAGGATGCTCAATGAACTTAAGGGAATAGATGAACTCAGTGAAAACTTTAATGAAAAGAAACAAAAATAAAGACAGAAAACAAAACAAATGGTCAGAAATGAAGAATGCAATAATTAAAATGAACAATATATTATAGGAAATCAACATATTAGATGAAGCTGAGGATTGAATCAGCTATCTGGAATATAGTTAACAAAAATCACCCAATCAGAACAGCAAAAAAATAAAAATAATTTAATAAAATGAGGATATTTAAGGGGCTTTTGGGACAACACTAAACATACCAACACTTGCATCACAGGGAAACCAGTAGAACAAAGAGAAAACAAGTGATTGAAAACCTATTTGAAGATATAATGACTGAAAAATTCCATTACTTGGGGAAAGAGATGGACACACAAGTCCAGGAAGGGCAGAGAACCCCAAACAAGATGAACCCAAAGAGGCCCACACCAAATGATATAATTAAAATGTTAAGGGTTAAAGACAAAGAATCTTAAAAGAGGTGAGAAATAAGCAGTTATTTACCTACAAAGGAGCTCCCATAAGACTATCAGCTGGTTTTCTCAACATAAATTTTGCAAGCCAGAAGGCAATCGCATGAAATATTCAAAGTGATGAAAGAATAAAACCTACAACCAAGACTCCTATACCCAGAAAGGCTATTATTTGGAATTGACAGAGAAAAGAAAAAGCTGAAGTTCATCACCACTAAACCAATATTACAAGAAATGTTAACTTCTTTAAGGAGAAAAGATCAAAAATATGAATGAGGAAATATCACAAAGAAAAAAAATTCTCACTGACACAAGCAAACACTTAGTAAAACCATTAGATCAACTAACTACAAAGCTAGTACAAAGGTTAAAAGGCAAAAGTGGGAAGATCATGTGTAATTACAACAGTAAATTAAGGGATACACACACACACACACTCGCAAAATAAGTAAAAAACAAGAGCAAAAACATAGAAGGAGTGAGGAAAAATCGTAGTAATTTTAGAATTTGTTTGAACTGAAGTAACCACCCACTTAAAATATATTGCTATTACCATGGCTTGGTATATATGAAGCACCAGGTAAATACAAACTAAAAATCTACAAGAGATATACAAGAAGTAAAGAGAAAGGAATCTAAACACAAAACTAGAAAACTATCAAAATAAAAGCAAGATAGAAAGAAAGGAATAGAGAACTATAGAAACAACCAAAAGTCAATTAATAAATCAGCAGTAACTACCTACCTATCAATAATTACTTTAAATGCCAAAGGACTAAATGCTCCAATCAAAAGACATATAGTGGTTGAATGAATAAAAAACAAGACCTGTACATATGCTGCCCACAAAAAGAACACCTTCAGATGGAAAGACATATAGACTGAAAGGATTGGGAAAAAATATTTCATGCAAATAGTATTAAAAAAATGCTGAGGTAATATATTTAGATGAAATATATTTTAAAATAAGGGTTGTAACATGAGGCAAAGAAGAGCAATTTATAATGATAAAGGGTTCAATCTGACAAGAAGATATAACTCTCACAAACATCTACACACCCAACTTAGGAGCACCTAAATATATATTGATAGGCATAAAGGAAGACAGTGACAGTAATACAGTCTTACTATGGGAATTTAACACTCTACTGACTTCAATGAGTAGCTCATTCAGACAGAAAATCAATAAGGATACAGTAGCCTGAAATGACACATTAGATCTGATGGACTTAAATTGTTATTTTTAGGACATTTTAACCCAAAGCAGCATGATAACTACAAAACACCCCAAATAATCCAAGCAATCTTGAGAAAAATTAATAAAATTGGAAGTATCACACTACCTGATATTAAACCATATATACTACAAGACTATAGTAATTAAAACAGCATGGTACTAGCATAAAAACACACACACAGATCACTGAACAGAATAGAGAGCCCAGAAATAAACACACCTATATGGTCAACTAGTCTATGACGAAGGAGACAAGAATATACAATGGGGTAAAGACAGTCTCTTAAATAAATGGTGTGAGCAAAACTGGAAAACTGGACAGATACATGCAAAAAATAAACAAATAAATAAATAAGAAATGAGACTATTTTCTTAAATCATATACAAGAATAAGCTAAAAATGGATTAAAGATTTAAATGTAAGACCTAAAACCATAAAATTGCTAGAAGAAAACATAGTCAGTAAACTCTGTGACATGGCTCTTAGCAATATTTTTTTTGGATGTCTCCTTGGACAAGGGCATCAAAAGAAAAAAAAAATAAACAAATGGGACTACATCAAACTAAAGTTTCCGCAAAGTAAAAAAAAAAAAAAAGAAAGAAAGAAAACCAAAAAAAAAAAAAAAAACTCGTCAAAATGAAACTACAACCTACTGAAAGAGAGTAAATAGTCACTAAGGATCCCTCTCAACAAGGGGTTAATATCCAAACTATATAAGAACTCATATAACTCAACACCCAAAACAATCTGATTGAAAAATGGGCAGAGGACCTGAATAGGCATTTCTCCAGAGAGGACATACAGATTCCCAACAGACATAAGATGTTAATCATCAGGGAAATGCAAATAAAACTACAATGAGATATCCCCTCACACAGCAGAATGGCTATCATCAATAAATCAGCAAACAACAAGCGTTGGTGAGGATGTGGGGAAAAGGGAACCCTCGGGCATTATTAGTGGGATTGTAAATGGGTGCAGCCACTACAGAAAACAGTATGGAGGTTCAATAGAGATACCATGTATAACCCATCAATTCCACTTCTGAATATTAATCTGAAGAAATCCAAAACACTAATTTAAAAAGATATATGCACCCCAATTCTATGTTCACCTCAGCATTACTTACAATACTAAGACACGGAAGCACCCAAGTGTCCATTGATAGACAAATGGATAAAGAAGTTGTGGTACACAAATACAATGTAATATTACTCAGCCACAAAAAAAGGATGAAATCTTGTCATTTGCGACAACATAGATGGATTTAGAGAGTACTATGTCAAGTGCAATAAGTCAGACAAAAACATCATATGATTTCACTTACATGTGAAATCTAAACAAATTCATAGATACAGAGAACAAATTAATAGTTGCCAGTTCGGGGGAGGGGGTATGGAGGTTAAAAGAAAAAGGAAAGAGGATTAAGAAGTACAAATTGCCAGTTATAAAAACAGTCATGAGGATGTAAAGTACAGATGGAGAATATAGTCAATAATACTGCAATAACTATGTATTACAATATTATTGTAATACAATAATACAATAATAGTACAATATTATTAACTATATGCCAGATGGGTATTAGGCTAAGACGATCACTTCATAAGTTATACAAATGTTTAATCACTGTTGTATACTGAAACTAAAGTAATATTGTTATATCAACTCTAATTGAAAAATTCAAAATAAATGGACCACCTGATAAAGTCCATTGTGCGGCGCTTTTAGGAATGGGAAGACATAGTCTACCAAGTAAATTAGCTAGAGTAGAAGGGCTTTGATAAGCCTTGTGAAACTGTTTTTCTACACCAGAAAGTCTTATAGCTCAAGTAGGTAGTTTTTATTTATAAATTAGTAGTACCATAATGAAAACTGAGGAGTTTGCTAGATGCCTAAGAATTATTACCGCTGTATAATTCTCATCCAATTTAGAAAGTATGTACGGATCCACTGTTGTTATTCTTACTGTCCTTGCTATGTTCCTTACCCAGCTTAGATTCCATGGCACATCATAATCACTCCCTATATACATCCTTAACTAGTATGCTTTCATGTAATGCACTGAACTGTGGTTAAGTCCAATTCTTCACCAACTTCATGTTTACCCTCATGCAGCTAAAGAACCCATCAACTATTCCAACTAAACTTCCTTTACATTCATGGCCACTGTATTCATGGGGCCCTTAGTGCAACCTGGAGTTCTTATGACGTGCCCACAGCCCATTCTCACTCCCACTTTCCTCAATTAATATTTCGTATCCTCTAAAAACTGTTACCACCTTCTCCGCCATCCCTATCTCATGTGATGACCTTGCTCGCTGGTTCACTGAGATAACTGGAACAACCAGAAGAGGACTTCCCGTCACTTACCATGTCTCCCAGCCCACCAACATTTGTGCCCATATCCTCAGCCTTCCCTCCTATTTCCACGAATGTACTCTCATGCTACCAACTAAGCCAGTTGTGCATTAATTCTTACCCCATCTTACCTACCCAAAGATACTGTTCCCCAAATTTTCACTGTTCCCTCTGGTGTTACCAATTTTCCCTTTTAATGTGTATCTTTCTCAATAGTTATTCCCCTCATATTAAAAAAAAAAAAAATTCCCTAACTTCATTTTCAATTACCGCCCCACTTCTCTGTTCTATGAAAGCAACCCCTGCCTGCCAAAGGACCTGTTTCGATTCATTTTGATTCCTCTCATTCTCAATGCAAGCAAGCATTTTCACTCACCAAAACTGCTCTTTAAGTCACCAATCACCTACACGGTGCTAAATCCCAAGAGAGTTCTCAGTCCTCTCACATGACCTAGCAACAACATGTGACTCAGCTCATCTCCCCATCCTCTTTCAATCCATTTCTACACATGGCTTCCAGGGTTACACACTTCTCATGTCCTCCTGCATCGCTGGCCATTCCTTTTCATTTCTTTAACCTCCGAATAGTACTCAGTCTTTTGGCCTCTTCTACTTTCTATTGCCACCCATATCAGTTTTATGGTTTTACATATTATTTATATATTGAAGAATTATAAATTTATATTTCCAATCCAGAACTCTCTCCTATACTCTAGATATCCAAATGCCTGATCAACATCATCTCTTTGATGTCTAACACACTTCATTTTAATGTATAAAACAAAATTTGAATTTTTTTCGTGCAAAATTTGTTCCTCTTGTAGTCATCCCTATCCAGCAACTCTAACTCCTCAGGCCAAAAACTTTAGGAGTTACCCTCAATTATTCTCTTATTTTCACAAATCACATGCAATCTATCAACAACTTTTAATAGCTCCACCTCAAAAACAAATCCAGAATCTGACCACGTCTTACCTCCTTGGTGACTTTTCCTGGAATTACCATCTCCTAACTGGTCTCTCTACTTCTAACTGTGCCCTTTACAGCTTGTTTTCAATGCAGTGGCCAAAATGATATATTAAATGATAGGTAGGCTTAAGCCACTCTTCTGTTTAAAACCACCAATGGCTTACTTTCTATCACTCAAGAAAAACTGAAGTCCTGTCAATCAGTGCAGAACTGCTCTACCCAAGCGTGCCCCCTCCCCACCCACTCTCTGATCACTCTTCTTCACTTAGTCTACTTCAGCAAAACTGCACAAGTTCAAGTCAGGTAGCCTCCAGCCTAAGAGCATTTACGCTTGTTTCCTCTAGCTAGAACAGCCATTCCACAGACCCCTATACTGCTCGCCACCATATTTAAAACTGCAAACTCATTCTCCCTCCCCTCAATGCTGCCAATTCCCCTAACCCTCCTTTATTTTTCACCACAGCTCTTATTGCAACCTTATGCACTGTATTCTCTCTTTCTCCCTGTCTTTCCCTCCACCCCCATCCATCCATCCATCCATCCATCCATCCATCCATCCATCCATCTCTTCTCACTAGAATGTAAGCTCCATGAAGAAGAAAATTCTGGTCACTGTGGTTTATTGCTCTATCCCCAGTACTTGGCACATAGTAAACACTAACTAAATATTTAATCAACCAACTATCATTTAAAATCTGATTTCAGATCAAGAAAGCTATTGTAGGTAAAGACACTAGCATGTAAGGTATTTAGAAACCATTTAGTTTTACAGACTTTGAAACAAGTGGAAAAGACTGTGTCAACTGGCCATATCCTTCTCAAGTTGAAAAGTCTTATTTGAAGTTTAGTAGTTACGTGGCAATACTGAGTTTTGAATACAAATAAAACAAGCCCATAAAGAAAGAAAATATATTGGCAAATGTGTATACACAGGGAAAAAAACAGTAAAATATAAGCTAAAATATCCAGGAACATACACACTGTATTTTGTGACAACGAAACAGGCTTTATAGTTAAGCCAGATCATAAAGATTTTATGAATGCCAAAACACACACACACACACACACACACACACACACACACACACGTATTATGTATCATATGTATGTGTAAATATACCAACAATATATATTTTGAAAAAAAAAATACTGTCAAATTTTTGGTGGCAAAATTTATTTCAATGGTTTAAAAAAATGGCTTAAAAATGTTATAATTAACACCACGTAAAGATGTCTTTATGTTTCATTTAAACTTAATTTTATGAGGAAAGAATTTTATCAATGTATTAGCAAATCAGAGAAGCCTTGAGACAGCTGTCACATAATTGTCTACTGAAATTAATATGTAATAACTGACATCAATGAACAGCTTTCACTTGGTTGAATTTGAAATAAATCAGATAATCAGTGTCTGTTCATAAGTTACTGTTCATAAGTTACATGTGGTTCCACCTAAAACATGGAATAAACTGAGAGTCGTTTTGCTGTGAAGACTCACCTCATCGTGCATTAGTGCTGCGATGTGTGTTGTTTTGCCTCCAGGTGCCGCACACAAATCTAGAATCCTCTCTCCAGGTTGAGGGTCCAGAACATGAGTTACTACAGCAGATGGCAAATTCTATAAGAAAACAAATCAATTATCAAAGATTCTAAATCATTTTCAATTTCAGAATCAGAGAACGTAAAGAAACGTTTGGAAGTAATCGAGTTAAAACCCTCCGCCAAGAATACGAGTTTTTTTTTGTAAGTATACTGGTGTCAGGAAGTTCACAAGTTCCTAAGTTATTCTATGTTCTCATGGGACATTCACACACAGACACACATGCACATACACAATGTACTTCCCCAATCAATCCAGCAAACAAAACAAAACAAAACAAAACAAAAAACATATTACCCTTTCTCAATTCAGTGGTTCTTAATATTTTGGAGGCCAGAAACCCCTTCACCCCTTAGAAATATGAGAAAGCTCTGGATCTTCCCACCAGAAAATGTACAAGAATTTGTATTTTCAAGTGTTTCATCATCTAATTCCCATTTTAAAACCTCACTTTTATGCTGCTAATGCCACTCAAAGGCATGTTTAGCTTCCTATCTTCTCACCACTACCACATTTTAGGAGAAAAGTAAAATATAAAATAATCTCAGCTATTTCGGATAGACACCTAGAAATACATGAGATCACACAACCCAAATATCCCTCCACCTATAGCACTGTTGTATTGAATCATTATTAGTGTTAATTACATAAAGACTACAGGAGTTAGCCTTAAATAAACAGAATAATATCACAAAGTAATTTTTAAAAATACTTGGCAAGAAAAAAGTAGAGCTAACAAGTCTAGAGCTATTTGTTTTTAAAGCTTAAAGGTTTCAATTCATTCTTACAGCAAAACACTTGTATCAATTAGTATGTCATCAAGAACTGTGAGGAGGTTACAATACTCTCAAGTAAATCCAAGATCACCACTTCAAAACAAAATCAAAGTGAGAAAGAAGACAAAAACAAGCAAATTTTCACCCTCTCTGTGGATGCAAGCAGCAATAAAATCAATGCAAACAATCTAGGCACCAGAAAACCAGACTTTCCATTCTAAACACTAAAAACAGCGCCACATATTAGACAAGTTTCTCTCAATGATCTAGTTCATTGCAAAAAATATTTAAAAATTGAACTCTAATATGAAAACACTAAAGCTGTATGTGGCTACTGAAAATTCTTTATCTAGAGACAAATGATTATGCTTAACTCCTAACAAAGATAAGCATGTATTGGTCAAAGATGACAGAAATTTCTAAATATAAGAAACATAAAAAACCTTCTGGTCATGCAGTAAGCTGAAATTATAAAACAGTCCAAGTGAAGAGGCTTCACGAAATTTTTAAATAATACACAGTGTTTAAAAAATAAATTAGGCTACTATGTATCTCTACAGTATTTCTCAACCCTCACTACATAACAGAATCTAGTGATTTTCTTTAAATATTCAAAACAGAACAATCAACCATAAAATTTGTATGGGACCACAAAAGACTGCAAACAGCCAAAGCAATCTTGAGAAAACAGAACACAGCTGGAGACATCACATTCTGTGATTTCAAACTCTATTGCAAAGTTTCAGTGATTTAAACAGTATGTCATTGGCATAAAAACAGACAGGAATCAATGGGACAGAATAGAGACAAGAAATAAATCCATGCATACATGGTCAATTTACAACAAAAGAGTCAAGAATACATAATAGGAAAGGGCAATTTCTTCAATAAATGGTGTTGGGAACACTGGACAACCACATGAAAAAGAATGAAACTGGACCACTGTCTTACACTATATATAAAAATCAGTTCAGAATGGACTAAAGACTTGAATGTAAGACCTTAAACCATAAATTTCTTGAAAGAAAAATACGAAGTATGCCCCTTGACATAGGTCTTGGTAATGATTTATTTTTGAATCAAAAGTAAAATCAACAAAAGAAAAACTAAGTGAGACTACATCGAACTAAAGCTTCTGAAGACTTTCAGTCAAGATGGCAATGTAGGTAAACACTGTGCTCACCTCCTTCCATGCTACATCAAAATTAGAACTAAATTACAGAACTATTACTGAGGACCACCTGCAGACTAGCTAAACAGAATTCCCCATAACTGAGGATATAAAGAAGCCACAAGACTGGTAGGAGAGGTGGAGAGGCGAAACAGGCTAGTCCCACACCCATGATGCAGTAGTTAAGAAAAGAGACGAGTATCTCAGGTACAGTCTCCCCAGAGGAGTGAGGAGTCCCAACCCCACACTGAGCTCTCCAGCCAATGGCTCCAGTGCTGAGGGAGAAGTTCCCATGACTTTCAGTTATTAAAATCAACAGAGATTGTAGCTGAGTGAGACCAAACATTGCAGGTCTTAAAGGGCCCACACACAGGCTCACAAACTTACTCACTCTGAGCTCCAATGTTGGGGCAGTAGCTTGAAAAGCACCAGAGGCATACAGGGAGAAACTGAACTGCCTGGCTTTAGGGCAAGGGCTGGAGAGACTGATGTGCTGACAGGTGTGCCATTGTTCCTTTGCTGAGCTCTTTCCCCACCAGGACAGCAGGCGAGGCAGATGCCAAATCTGAATTCTCCATTAACTTGGGTAAAACTGTCCAAGAACCCTAACAGATCTGATTTTTGTTATCTTTTTATATTTGAAGTAATAACAACAATGTTAATAACATCACCACCTAACCAGAGAATAACAAATAAAATCAGTTAATGTACACAGAAGTACTTGATAAACTGAATAAGGCAAAACAAATAATTATCACAGTGATAACTGACAAAAATCTGTTACAAACCATTTGAATCTTATTCAAAGTTACAAACATGTATATGTATAACAAATGCATGCACTGTTTACAGATTAACATTTTGAGATGGAAAGCAACAATTATAAGCTTTATATTAAAGCACCCTTGGGCATAAAGGGTAAAATAGTAGTTTAAAAATTAGTTGAGAATGAGTTGCTTGTAAAGATTTTTCTTACTGCTTAACCAAATCAGAAAATAAATAAATGGAACACAATAAATGTTAGAAGTAAAAACAAAAACACCTTAGATTTCAAGTAATTCATTGAAGTATGTTTTAATGTCACTAAAGATTTTACTTTTACAAATACTTACCTGTAAAAATAAGTAGCTGGACAGTACATTGTCAAATGAAGGGCTGAGGTATATTGGTTCTGTCATTCTTATGCCTATACCTCTGAAAAGTAGGACATATGTTATTCTGTAGAAATTATATCATCTATACAAACTCCATTTCTAGCAACATACCCAAGTAGCATGTCAAATATCAGATGCTCTGCCTTTTTAGAATCTCTTTTTACTAGACAGCAAAATATTTAGAATATTCCTGTGAATTGTTTCTGAATTTTTACCTCCACTAGGAGGCCATCAAGATAACTAAAGGATTAAGTTACATACATTTTTCTTTTGGGCACAAATGAATTTCTTTTAAGATCTGAACAGACTAGAAAGCAAAGAACAAAGAACATCTGAGTATTTATTCATTCTAATCTTTCTCGTAATTTGATCACCATTATTAGCTTTTCAATTCAACAAACAATTCACTTTGCAAGGCACTGTGCTACGTACTTGTATGAAAAAAGAAATATATACTTAATCATGCTGATGCTAAGCAATAACAAACATGCCTCATTGCTCTTATCTCCTTAGAGAATAATTCGATGCTGACATGATACTCAAGATGGTCTTTTCCACCTCTGTCCCATGTTATGAATGACAGTGGAACAGATAAGAGCAAGAAGGGCCAGGTCCCAGATAGACAGTGATTCAGAAAAACATGTCAACCTGGGGAAGGTTGTCAGATACTATTAAAGGGGAGAGAAAGCACACAAACACTGCTAGAGAAAGCCTAATGTTATCTGGCCACACCAGAGAGAATGAGAAAAAAAGGGAAATCAACATAATGTTCTGGGGATAGCAGGACACAAAAAATAGTCTAATCATTAAAAAAAAAAAAAAAAAAAAAGAATTTAAATCAGGCACAAGGGTACGAACAAAGAAGAGTCCAAGGAAGGCAAAGAATAGTCTTCAGATAGAGAATGCTAGACAAGTTCACAGCTTATGAACTGATTTTGGCAGAGAAGTATCGACACAGATGGGTTTACCCTACTTGATGTAGGCAGGTGGGCTAATTTTATTCACAACACTTGACACCAAATGCATGGGTTTTCTGCTCACATCAACCAATTCTCCAAGTCTCCATACACCAACTGGGTGGGTGTCCTACAATTCAACTGACACTACCCGAAGTTATCCTCGAACTCCAGAGGTTCAAGGGCTCAGAGCAACAAAACTGGCCCCATACCAGTTGTCAGCTGCACATTCCAGGCTGCCCTCTATGCTCCTGACCAACCGGCTATAAATTTGGGAGTTCTGACAACTCCCACCTTAGATTCGATAACTTGCTAGACAGAACTCAAGAAAACACTTTACTTACTGTTACCATATTATTATGAAGGATGCAACTCAGAAACAGCCAAATGGAAGAAATGCACAGGACAAGGAATAGGAGAGGGACCTGAAGTTTCCATGCCCTCTCTTGGCTCACCACCCTCCACCACCTATATGTGTTCACCAAGTAGGTATCATCACACAGGTGTGATTGATTATATCCCTGGGCACTAGTGATTTAATCAAGTTCCAACACCCTCTCCTCTCCCCAAAGGTCAGGGGATGGGGCTGAAAGTTCCAACTTTCAAATCACATGGTTGGTTGCTCTGGCAACCAGCCTCCATCCAGAAGCTACCTAGCCCCCGCCCTCAGCCACCTTATTAGCATATGAAAGACACTATCACTCCAGAGATTCCAAGGATTTTAGAAGGCCAATGCCAGGAACTCAGGACAAAGATTAAATTATTTATTATGCCACAGCAGGGTAAATTTATGCTGCCCTTTAGAGTGAAATGATTTCTGTAGATATTTGTAAACTGTCATTGCAGGGGGTATGAGTATAAATTCCCTTCAGCTCAAGCATCATTCAGCATTACAATAAATGTTAACTCTTCTTCTTTCCATCCCTTTTATCCTCCCTCATTTGTTTACTACTTGGGATCTCTGAATCTGCACTTTAAACCAGAGTTAAGACTGGTCCTTGCTCCAGTCAGGATCAAATAAAACCACTTACTAGTCAAATAGTCCTGTCCCTGAGCAGGAAATAAATACTCAAAGTAAATTTCTGAAATGTCATCGCCTCACATTTAACAGTTCTTTGTTGAGACAGCTGGTGCTCTCAACTTGATCAACATCTTACCTCGCCTCTATCCAGAGTCTAGACTCATTTACTGAATGCCTTGAATTCTGCAACCTGATCACTCTGTAATTGAAATGACTTTTTGACTTGCAGAATTCCAGTCCTCTGAAAAATACTAAAGCATTTATGTGTCTGCCTTCCTAATCCAGTTCCCATCTAGCACTTCAAGTTCTGGAGCTTTTAGGTAGTTAGGCCAGCATGAGAGACAGGAGTGAAGGCCCAGCTCTGTAACCATAGAAATCTCCCTTGAAGACCTTCCTTAAGGACCTCCCAGGAACACTATCTCTTTTAGGGTTACAAATTAGCCCAAGTCCTAGAGCACAAAGGGCATAAAAGCTGCTGGCTCAACCAGCCACAAAGGCATGTGCAGACAGTACTACCTTAACCTGCCCAGAACTTTAGCCTCATTATACCATCATTATAACATGCCTAAGGCCGGAAATCCATGAATCTATAACAGACAGAATTCTGGGTAAGTACATGCACAGTAGGCAAAGAGTTAGCAGCCAACTATCAGTTGAGGTAACCTTACATGCAGATCATCTAGGACCTCCCATCATGCCCTGAATATAAACAGGCCTCACCACTTCTGCGTTATTACAGCTCTTTGCTGAAAACCCACTCCTTCCTTGGAGCATACTCTTACCTTTTCAACTCCCATTGAGTGGCCTTCCTTAACATGGCCCATCTCCCACTAAAATGTACTTTCAATAAATCTTACTTCTTCTAAATCTCGCTGACCTGTAACCCTGTATCAGCAGGGAAGAACTGAGGACCTTCACCCCATGCCTCTGAGGTGACACTGGATTTCACATCACCCCAATGGTAGCAGTACCTTTGAGTGTCTCCTTCATACCATGCCTACCAGGACAAACATGTCCATCTATACAGTATTTAACTTAAAACATGACAAAGAATAATTTAAGCCAATTATTGCTCAGGTATAGGATTGCATGTTTCTTTTAAAGCTATTTTTGTAATACATATCTCCATATGATAATGTAAAATACGAGAAAGCATAGGATAAACTGTCTGTTGGTAAGTTAACCTATTTCTGAATCTATGAATGATCGAGCTCGGCTGGAATCCAAGAAAGCAAAGGGTAAAAATTTATGAATTGAATAATAGCAGAGTTAGTTCTAAAGTTTTAAAGATTATAAATAAGAAACAGGGTGACATGCAGCATTTGTTATGGAAACATGCTTTTCTCACATAGGCAGAGAAAGAAATCATAACACCATAATTGAACATTGAATTTAAAACCTGAGTTTAAAAATCAAGTTTTTAAAAGACGGCTGCTTCCTATCTTCATCAACAAAGAAAACATTACTCATAAAGGTCTGCCAGTAGTGACTGGAACCACTATATCAAACAAAACAAGATGATGAAGAGTGTACCACTTACAATGAACCATAAGAGGCAGTCAAAATATCAATCCCCTATTACAGACCCAAAGATAAACACAAGACATATGCTTTATCTTCATAATCATAAAGCTTTCAAAAAAGAATAAAATCTTTGTACTTGGCCATTTGGAAAGTACTGCTAACTAGAGCTAGGAAATCAAATAATCTGTTTCTTCAGAAGAATTAATTTCAGCTATAATCTGAACTGCTGCAACATGAAAAAATGTTCCTGGAATCAGAGGTGTGTGGTCCAGTCCTAATGGGGGTAAGGCAGAAATTTTCCACTACCCTCCTAGGTTCTTATGACTGGTCTAATAATTAAATCTACATGACACAGATCACATTAACAAGAGAAAATAACCAACTTTAATTACATTCGTATGTAAGGGAACCCCATATACACGAGAGTCAGAGACCCCACGTACATGAGAGGTTCAGAACAGAAAGGGAAAATGAGATATTTATGACATTCTGAGCTAAAGCTGAGTAAGATACCTTGAGGCTTCAGTGGGGAGGAAAGTCACACATAGGTCATTCACAGGATGATAAGAAGAACAGATGTTCAATAATTAGATGTTTGCCCTGCCCTATAGATAGGTCATAAAAATTTATTTCTGGTTATAACTCTAATTGTGGGCAAGGCCCTTAACTTAAATTTTTTGAGGTAAAACTTTTTTATGAGCCTGCAAGATCTCAATAGCTTTTAGCTCAAAATAATTCACATGCCAAAGTAGCATATCTTGAAGAGATCTGTTCTGAACCTCGTCACCTAAATGGAGAAATTCAGTTTTCAACATGTCCACAAAAGGTGCCAAATTTTGAGTAATTGAAGCTATCCACAGAACCCCTAAAACAGGCTGAAAATTCTAAGCAAAATAAGAAACTGGATTTAGAGCCAGTAGTGACCAGAGATTTAAAACTATATTTTAATTTGGTTTGAGTGAATCCAAAATATAATTTTTAACCACAAGTATTCATGTGAGTATTGGTTTTCTTATAAAGCTTATTTTTAATTAAAAATTTTTTCTTTTAAATTTATATTAAAATTATAAGCTTCTCCTTTCACAAAATCAAAATGTTTAAAAAGGTCTGGACAGGCTCATGTAATTCATCCTTTATCAAGATAAGTACTATTCTTCAAATATGCAAAAATTCCAAATCAATAACATTCAAAAGGAAAAGTAAAATAACTTGACAATTACAATATGACTAGTTGCTTACTTAGGCTTTTCAATCTGAGCATTTACTCTTTTATCTAAAAGCATCTTTTCTAAAAAACGTGATGGAAATATGGCTTAAAAAATTATTCTCCAGTTCAATTTATGCCAAAAAAATTATTTATATAATGCAACTAGATATATTTTTACATTGTTTTTCATTTTCTTTGAACCACAAAAAGAATGTTTATTTCCCTCAAACAACACTTGATGACATACATACTTCAGTTCGGGTAGTCCACTGAAAATTTCTTTGCGGCTTACTTCAGAAATCCCATTTCCAAGAAATACTTTTGTTCCATCAAATTCTTTGGCTCCTTTCCTACATTTGCCTTTAATATCAGAATATACAGAAACAACATCTCCAGCTTTCATAACTAGGGAAAGGAGAAAATCATAATATAATTATATATACTTTGGCAGAAAAAACAGTGAAAATTCTTTAAGCTGGACCGGGAACCTCCAGGGACATCAATAGCACACATGAAGCAGCCTAAACTGGCTCCTTGTCTCAAAATAAACCCTAAGAGAACATATAGCATTTTACTTTTAAATGTTCCCTAACAATAACTCTAATTGAAGATTTTTTTCTAGGAAAACAAAGAAAAAAATATAGTCTTCAAAATATCCCACCTCAATCAGAAGTCTTTAGAGCAGGAAAGATTTCTTCTATTTAAATTATTTTCCCCAAACCTAACACCCCTTAAAAGACTTCAAATAAATCTTGATATCTTTGGTTGAATCCTCAAAGTTCTAAGTTTCCTTCAAAAGGATTTTTTAAAAACATACAATTCCTCAAAGGAATCTTTCTAAATCCCATAACCCTGTTGGTGTTTCTTTGCAACTTTCCTGTTACAGAAATTAAGGCAGAGATTTTAATGATAAGAATGTACATTAACATGTGTGTATATATTTAGAATATCTGGAAACTGAACGAGTTGATTTATATGCTTAATTAAATCTAGTTTTGTAGTCATTTTATTATTTTCAGTAACAAATCCCGGTGACATTAACAATAGAAAATTGCATTCCACTTTCCAAAAATGTTTTAAGACCTTGCCCATAACCTGACTATAGTAGTGAGGAGCCTATCGGCTACAGCTAGAAAGACTATTCAAATCACACAGATCAGGAGTCGATGAACTTTTTCTGTAAAGAGCAATATATTAAGCTTTGAGGGCCACATAAAGTCTCTTCATACATTCTTCTTTGCATTTCTTTTCAACCTTTATACTTACATTTTGAAGCTGACACAATTCCTGGAACATAGACATGGGCTCCTCTTAACACTGCATTGCCACACTGGGCTCCAACAATGGCTTCACATTGTTTTTTGTTTATATTCTTTCTAGGCATATAAGATGAGAAAAATTTAACAGTAGTAATATACCTCCAACGTCTACCAACCTTTTCGATGTTTTAGTATAAACCCTAAATAACATCTTTAGTCCTGATTATCTGAAGAGAATGCCATTCATGAAAAATGAGAAGCTAAATAAAGGGACAAATATAGAGAAAAATAGTATAAACCTAAATAACCTCTTTAGTCCTGATTATCTCGAGAATGCCATTCATGAAAAAATAAGAGAAGCTGAATAAAGGACAAATATAGAGAAAATGGTTTTTTAAAAAGATAAACATAAAAAAAAAAAACAATAAAAAGAGGTCCATCTGATGGAATGCAATAAAACGGCATTAAAAAGTGCTTAATCATTTAAGCATTGCTGTATTTATAACCTTAGAAGAGAAATAAAGTCCTGTCTTCAAAAACTAAAACACACTATACAAAGAATTCCAAAACATGTCTAAAGTGGTAAATTGCATAGTACATTAATATTTTAACTAGATGGATGAAGATAATTTTTTCTTCCTTTGTTGCCCAACTTTCTTTGAATGTTTTTCAATCTCTCATCTTCAATTCATTTCCTAGATTATTAAAATCTAAGTTATCACTACTAACACTCTGAAACAAAGTCAAGTCGTGTCACCATCATCAGTCCTGAATAAAATTCCTGAACACTGAGTCTCTAATGAGTTTCCCCGGTTAGCAACATTTCACATTTGTCATCTCAGCTCCTTGCTGGGGGAATTAAGTGTGCCCCATCTTCTTTCTGTGATCTCCTGATGATCAAATCTCACTAAACTTCACAGCTTTGTACCACCCTTTCTTGGTCCCGTGCATTCTCATTGCTCATTCTCTATTTTTTAAAGAGGTTCATTCCCCAGGTTCCAAAACATGCTACCATAGCTTTTCACTCTGCATCCTATCCCTTGGCAATCATGACTTCCATATTTGAACTGATATTTCTAATTACCTGCAAGTAGGTATACCTAGGTATCCCAGTTACTTCTAACTCAACAAGTCCTAAACAATGTTATTTTTCTCTGAACTGCTCCTCAAATCCTTGGCAACACCCTAAATCTCATGTTTCCAGTCTCGAACAAAGTGTCATTATCTGCCTGACTAACCAAGTTAGAAACCTAGGTATCAACTTAAATACCTTCTTCCTAAACCCTCTAAATCCATTCACTAAATCATGAAATTATGCCATCCTGACATCAAACACAGGACATCTCTTAAATTGATTCAGAACAACTTCCTGCCGTTTATCTTTGATTGCTTTCAGACTCTGTCATGCAGTTTCATTCTAAAGTATCAAGATGTGGATTGATTTTTACTTTCAGCTTTAGATTCACTGTACTTAAATCTGTCATCGATTCTGAAAAATTCTTATTACATTTTTAATGTTATCTTACCCCCATTGTTTCTCTTCTCTACATCTAGGACGCATTAGAAATATGAAGTACCTTTTCATTCTATTTTCCATGAGTCAACTTTACATTTTCAATTTCTTTATCACTACTGCATTCTAGATAATTTCCGTGGAGTCACCTACCTCAATAATCCTCTATCAGTTGAGTATAATTTACAGTTTAAGTCACTGAATGAGTTTTTAATTTTAATAACATTTTTATTTCTGGAAATTTTTTCTATTCTACCCCCCCCATTAGGCTCTTTTGTGTTTTAGATTTGACTTTTATGTTTCATCATTTTAAGAAAATTAATTTTATAGTCCCTACCAGATAGCTCCATTTGCTAAAGTTTGGGGGAAAATCTAATCCTTCACTTTGCTATATATGCTGATTCTCACTCACAGTGGTTTGATTCCCAGAATATAGCCTTAAATCATAAGAAATGTGTGTGGACTGGACTGAATGTGTCACTCTCAGCTGTTTTATCCTGGTTACTCCCAAGCACCTCAGGAACTGGCATGAAATCAAATTTTCACGTTAATTCCCCAGATTACAGGTTTCAAGACCACTTGGGTAGTATGAATTCGAATTCTAAACCTTTATGAGGTATAGAACCACAGTTCTGCATTCTCAGATTTTTCTCCAGCTCAGACTCTAAGGCAAGAAAAATTCAATTCCTAAATTACTAACTGGATAATTCTCACCTCCTACTATTAACAGTCTGTTGTTAAAACCTTAAATTTAAGAGGTTAACCATCTCCTCTCTTATATCTCCTAACCCCCAAATATTGGCTTATTCGCTTACTGCTGTTTTCAGTTACCCTTCAGTCTAATTCCTGAACATTTCACTTATATTCTTAATCACTCAGATGTGCATTTTTGTGGCCTATTTCATATTTAATATTCTTAGGAGTATGTAGCAAACATTTCCAGGTTATCTAGTTCACCACAATATTGGAACCAACTTGTCCCCAGCCTGGCAGTTTATCTTATACACACACTTATAGCATTTCATGAAATAATACCTTTACTATAAAGAATACACTATCACATATTATAAAATATTCCATTTCTTTTATAAAAAAGAATGCTCATAAAAAAAAACATGAAGCTAATTTTACAACCTATTAATGGGTCATGACTTCCCCTTACTTTGGAAAACATAGTTTTATGCTACTACCAGTACTATGTTCCTAATATAAATTGTCTTAAAAAAAACAAAACTTAGTGTAAAAAAAAAAAATCTCCTTTACACTTCACAGCCTACCTCTCCGACTTCTTCACCTTCATCCTTCAATCTCTGAAAACCAACTGATCAGTCAAACCTGATCACTTTTGTGATAAACCACAACACATCTGCATGCCTCTGTATCTCTGGAAAGGCTTTCTCTCTACTTAAGCATCCCTTTGCCCACATTATCTCATCAGCCTAATTTCTATTCACCTTCAAGACTCAATTGAAATAATATCTACTTGGGAAAAAATCTTTACCCATTTCTTTTTATTTAGTTCTTCCTATTCTATGAGCCAGAGGAACTTAATTCTCTTCTACTGTGATATTCTTCACAATCTGACTTGTACCAAAAGTCCCCTGCTTTTAGACTAAACAACTATGTTTCATTCATCTTTGTAACAACTCTGTGTCTTCAACATAGCACCAATTCAAAAAATATTTCTGTGAAATGGAATCTTGTAGAGTTACTCAGGAAGTTTTTATGACAATAACCATTTCATGTAGAGGAGACAATGAAGACTACCAAGGAAAGAGTTAATATAGCAGGCCAGAACTGCTATCTTTTCTTTGGAAAGCCTGGTTAAAACGTTGGTCCTTGGCTGGCATCTGAGAACTTAGATTTCAGGGTTCCCATTATTAATTGATAAGTGTAGCTCACTGTGCCTAAACTGTTTGTACAAATATAATACAGTTTATGGCAAACACTGACTTTCCTTCTGGGAGGCTGGAATTTTAGTGCATATCAGGAAGAGGGTACCTAAATGACTAGCCCCAAAAGAAGTCCTGGATTCTAAATCTCTAATGAGTTTCCCTGGTTGGCAAAATCTCACATGTTGTCAAATTCATGCTGGATATCGATAACAAATTTAGCATTACAACTGTATGTTTGATCTCATTAAATTACTAATGACAAAACCTTCCCAACATTAAAAAATATTTGATTGGTACATTAAATATCATCCTAAATAAACTGAGGCAAACCGAATTAATGGTGAGAAATTACTTTTAAAATTATTGTCTGTAAAATTTAACCTATATTTTAATATTTTAAACAATTGTGTAATATTAAGCTTCTAGTACAAGATCATAAAAGAGTGTATTTTTCTTTTCTGAAGACCATAGGAATGGAGGAAAAAAGAAAATCTGAGAAGAAATTCCATTTGCAATAAAACCAAGAAACAGCTATAATGCCAATGATGAAAAATAATTGCCTGACACAGTGAGATCTAGATCAAATCTCATTCCTCAATAGGGTCTGAATGTTTGACAAGGCAAGGCCCTGGGGCCTAATCAGATATTTATTACTTAGAATCAGGACTGGAGGTTCAGGCTGGAAAAAAAGAGACTCTGGGGATGCCAGGTCAGGAATTATTCATGACAGATAAAGCTAAAAGCGGAACTGGGCACGAAGCAATGTGTTTTCTCCAACAAACCTGGATAAACTGCCTTGAAACTGCTGTGGGGGAAGGGAAATAGCAACCAGCTTTGTTGCTCCTCAGGTGAGTTAAGCATAAAAAAAACTTAGGCCCCAATAAAAAAAAAGCTACAAGCTAGAAGCCTTCACAGAGAACCTTGGTCTTCATCAGCTCTGCTCACCAGGACTAAAGAACTGTCATTATGGAAGATTTGGTGTTTCTGAAAACCACATCTGATTGGTTGTCTAGAGACACACTTCACCCCTGTTCTGTATTATCCTTGAGCAAATTACAAACTCAGTGTATCTATGTGAATGTAACTGTTTCCAGTGAATGAGAAACAGGGCATTCAACATGGGGCTTATGTTGTCAGTACAAGAAAAAAGCCGTAATGAAATGCAGATAAAAAAATGTACAACAAAAAATGAAAAAATTTAAAATCTCTATTTTCAAAGATGTTGAAAGGGGAAACCTCAAAAAGGAATACAACAACAAGATTTAAAAAAAAGAAAAGAAAAATGAATTTGCAGAGCTCAGGAAATAAAGGACAGCAAATCCTCTGAAGACTTAACACAACAGACTATACTAGAAAAGCCTGCTTAGAAGGTTGACCCCTGGCTGCCAGACAAAACCTGACTCTGATATAAAATCTTCCCTAATAGTAAGAATGGATTATTGTTCCTAAATTGCATATGCACTTTATTCAAAACACCTTTCTTTTTGGGAGCTTGAAATTTTGGTACATGGTAGGCAGTGTGTGCCTACATGACTAAAACCCAATAAATCCTGGGGCACTGAGTCTTTAATGAGCTTCCCCACTAGACAACCATTTCACACATGTCACAACTGTGTGTTGGAGGAATTAACCACATCCTAATAACTCCACAGGGAGGAGACTTAGAAACTTGTGTCCAGCTTTCTCCAGCTTTTGCTTCTTGCGCCTTTCCCTTTGCTGATTTTGCTTTTGTACCCTTTCATATAATACATATGAAGACACCATGAGCATGACTATATGATCTATATGATGAGTCCTGGGAGGCCTTCCAGCCAATCACCAAAGCTGAGAGTTGTTCCGGTGTGCCTTAACACAAGGAATATCTGAGCCCAACATTCAGGGTCCTAGTGTCCTTATAATAGAGAATAAAGTATAACAGAAAAATATTCAAAGAACTACTGGAAGACTTGTATCTAAAAAGTTATACTATGTTTCATTAAAAACTAAGAATAATAAAAATCAAACTATATCCTAGCCCAGTTTCTAAAGTTCAATGACTAAGATCTCCATAAATTGCAAAGGAAAAACCAAGATTACTTACAAAGGAGATAATATTTTGGGGTCTCAGATTTCTTCATGGCTACACTTGATGCCATAAGACTATGAAAATAATATCTACCAAGCACTAAGGGAGACAACATGTGACCTGAAACTACTATACTCAGCCACATTGCTGTTTAAATATAAAACAGGCAATTCTCAAGCAAAAAAGTAATCAGAGCACATAGAGATGTACTGTGGAGATGGGAAGCAGGCGCTGCAGATCTGATAAATGACTGGAGTCACCAACCAAGAGATTAATTAAGGTGAAGAATTCAAATAAACTACACCAATAAGACTAGAAGGAAGTACTGGATCCATTTGAATTGTGCGTACAAAATTAAAAAAAGTGATAAACTTTTATGATGTTAAAAACTAACAGTAAATAAAAAAATTGGCTGGTAGAAATTTTAAGGGAAATTAAAGTGTAAGAACTTTCTCATTTTTCATAGTGGAAAGCAATAACAGTAATTATAAGTTTAAAAAACAAAAAAGAATTGACTGGCTCTTTTTAGAAATGCAAGGTAAGTGTGTGAATCTGCAATTCTAAATGGTTTGTCAATGCTCTCGTCGTATCTCACCATTTGTATTTTACAGTTCACTAAAGTTCTGATGAGTAGTCTATATCACTACAAAGAAAAGGAAGAATGATTAAGGTCAGGTAAAAATAGTAAGTACAGAAAATAATTAAAGTTAAATCATCAAAATAATTTAAAGAAAATGGCCAGTTTAATAAGAATGGAAGAATCCAAATCTCTCACGTACTGTTGGAAACACTAACTGGTACAACTTTTTAGAGGCCAGCTTGTCTCAAAATGTGCACAGTGATCATTAAACCAGTGATTCCACGTTTCACCAATTTATCCTGTAGACATGCTTATGCAAGTTCACAAAGGAATATTTTAAGAATATTCACTGTTGGTAATAATGAAAAACAGAAAAAAATTGAATGTCTATCAATGAAGGGCTAAAAAAATAAAATTGAGCTTTATGATAAAATACACTATGTAGCTATTAATGTGAAATTGCATTATATGAATCAGGGAAAATTATGAACATCACAAAAAGATGTCCACAATACATTCTGAGATGAATCAAGAAGCATAACCTTAACAGGCCTATGACAGTGACCAACTGCAGTAGCTGGTCTAAAACTAAATAGGAGATAAATCAGAATAGTGGTTTCCTGGGAAGAAGGCAGAATGCAAGAGAATTTTCTGGAGTGATGGAAATAGTCTGTATCTTAATTAGGCTGGGTCTTGGCTACATAGTTGTATGAATTTGACAAAGCTCAGGAAAGGTACCCTTAATTAAGATCGTTCTATTTCGCTTTATGCAAACTTTACCTTAAAAATAGAATAAGTAACTTACAAAATCAATTTTTTTAATTAAAAAAAGTAAAACATGCTTGTAGTAAAAAAATAAAATACAAATACAAGTGAAAATCTCTTATCCCTCTTCCCCAAATCTAACCTCCTCAGAGTCAACCCTTGTTAATAACAGGATATGTTATGCTCTCCAGATTTTCTTCTATATATAAATTAGTGTATTTTTTTTTCTTAATTGAGAAAAAAATGTAATTATCCTATGCATGGCAACATGCTTTTGATGGTTAATCATAAACATCTTCTCTTATTGGCACACATAATTCTCCCACATTAAGGCCAATGCTCTACTGCATGGATAAACAATAATTTATTGAACCACTGCTTTACTGTTGGCCATTAAATTACTTTAAAGCTTTAACAAAATAAGCATCTTCATAATTATTATAATTCTTACAGATAGAAAAAAAAAAATTATACTATAATTAAGGATTTTTAAATGTTCCCTGGGAAAAGAACTTCCATTATTATATGAAAGCCTATTTTTTCAATTTTCAAACATATGCCTCCTAAATACATGAGTAGAACAATGCCTGTTCTTCCCATAGAACACACATAGTAAGTTAACATAATTGTGAATGAATAAAATTATATAAACACATCAGCTATGAATGAAATATGCTGCATTGTATTTTTGTAGTAGCTCAAAAAATCTTTAATTTAGCAGTGAAATCTCAAGATATAAACAAATGGAAGTTTTTTAGAAAGTGGAGCGGGGAAAATCAATGACTGTATCAAACTGACCTAAATAAAATGCATTATTCTCAAGGTATCTGGGCCAATTCCTAGCCTTGTTTTGTAATATTTTCCATAATAAGTCATAAGTCAGCATTTATAAATTTATGAATTCCTGCCTATGTATATATAAACTTGCTTATAATGAAAAAATTCAGTATTATCACTAGACTGTAAAAGAGAATCTGTGACAAACTTTTACTTAGAAGGCTAATTTGAAAATGAAACAGTTACAAACCTAGGTCCAATAACAGGAATAAGTAAGACATCCTGAAGGTCTGGATGTTGAAGAATAGGAACACTTAATCCATTAAACTGCTGTAAAAAATAAACACAGAATTATAAAACAATCAATATAATTGATAAATTTCAATTTATGGAGCTTTACAGTATCATTAATTAGCAGAGCATGAAATTTGGTTTGGGACATTTTCACTTTATTCCATGGGATACTATGACTTTAAAATAACTGTGTTCCTTATAATTTGATTCTGAAATATCCTAACTTCTTTATAAGGCTCAATTTTGCATATTGTTTGGCTTACAAATACAAAGCAAGTTTACCGTAAGTAATTCACTTTAAAAACATATATCCAATGTAGAATTGCACATAGTTCTCTAAAAAAGCTTCTGAATAGGACATTAAAGATTGAGATGAGCAATCTTTATCAGACACTATCAACACTAGGTGCCATGCCAGTTTTGATGAGGGAAATAAATACTTTTTGGCAAAGACTCAGGACTTTCAGGATCTTCTATCATATTTGGCCTTTAGACTATAAATAGGTGCAGGGTCAGTGGTATAGGTGCTGCAGCCAGCTCACAGTCTCATCACAGCCAATTGTGTGCATGTCTTCCCATACTCCATAGTCATGCTGGTAGCTTGAAACTGAGCACAGTGGAAGTATGTATTTACACCTCTTATATTAGCAAAACACCACAAAAGGTTATTTTTCCCAGAAAGTGGGCTGTTCAGTATGTACCAGCACATCACTGGTGCAGCCAAAAGATGACCTGGCACCCCACATAGTGGAATAAAGAGCAGAATAGTGGATGTGAGAGTAAGGATGGTGTACTATACTCTCAGAGGACTACAAGCAAATATTTGAGAACAAGTCTCTGCCTCATAGACTAGAGATTTCAACTTATTAATTTTCACATACTACATGAAAGCACAGTAACAACATTATAGCCTGGTAGTATCCATACACTACCTAGAAACACTTATAAAATCAACTTATTTCTAAGAGAAAAAAAAAATTGTATTTTAGAGATCTAACTACATTTCTATCAAGTCAACAGCTCTCCTGACTTCTGCCCCTTCCAGGCAAAGGATATTTCAGACTAACCACATCTAACAGCTACTGAGAAATCTGAAAGGTAAATACCTTCTCAATCGATCCTCCCTCCCTTTTTTCCCCTCTCTAGTTGTTTGATGGCCTTACAGTATGCAGATTATGGTAAACTGATCTTTCCAAGGAGAAAATGAATTTTGTCAATTGTTTTTTGTTTTAGAAATTCTATTTGCTTTACACTACAGAAATATTTTAGAGTTCAATCTTTCTGAAACCAAGGTTTTCCTTCTCTCCTTATCTATTAGATGTTAAAATTATATGGAAACAAAATTTTCATAAAACTGCACACAAATACAACTTTCATAAGCCATATTATTTTAAATTAAGTATATCACCTGCTCTTTTGTTTCTGCCCCACACCCTTTTTAAAAGTCTTACTGAGCTTTAAGTACCATAAAATGCACCTGTTTTAAATACACTATTCAATGATGTTTAGTGAATTTAAAAAATGATGCAACCATCATTTGGAGATCATTTCCATCCCCAAAGATTCCTCATAGCCATTTGCAATCAATCCTATTCCCAGGTCCAGCCCCATGCAACCACTAACCCGTTTTCTCTATAAACTTTCCTTTTATACAACTTGAATCATATAATACAGTGTCCTGGGTTTGGCTTCTTTCACTTATTATAATAATGTTTTTGAGTTTCACTAATGCTGTAGGAGCATGTATCAGTTCTTACTTTCACTGCTGAACAGCACTCTACTATATGAATATTTCACATTTTGTTTTTCTATTCACCAATTAATGGAAATACGGATGGTTCTTTCCTTTCTGTTGTTATGAACAACACTGTTATAAATATTTATGTGCAAGTATTTCCATGGACATGTTTTCATTCTCTTGGGCTGTACAGTAATTTTATGTGCAATTTTTTAAGAGACTACCAAACTATTTTCCAAAGAGGCCAAATCATTTGACATTCCCACCTGCAAAGTAAAAAGGTTCCAGTTTCTCCACATCTTCCCCGGCAAAATGAAATTATAAATTATTAAATGACCCAGAGAAGTTTGGGGAAAGGTACCTATTCTTATACAATCCCACTTGGGACATCTCTTTAGGAGACTCATGAGCTTTGGAACTTAAAAGAAGAAAATTTTTAGTCTACAAAACCTGTTCCAAGTCCACTCTCCTGCTGAACTCTCAGCTTCCTATCTAGTGCTTAGAACTCAACCTTCTCTAATCTTATCCATTATGGAAAGGGACTCAAAGCCCACCCAGAGTGATTCTGTCTGCCTTATACTAGTGACTAGCCCATGAGATCTTATATATCCATCAGACTGGAATATTAGAATATCTAGGCTCTAAGAAATAATTTGCTAGTAACTAATCTGTATCTGCCCGAGTTATGAACACCTCTGATAGGCCTCAGTTTCCTTTCTACTAGCTGAAAAAATATATGCCTGGCTATATAAAAATAATAATTTTAGTTGCATAGAGGAACTGCTTATATTTGTGCCTGATGCCTTTATTCAATAAAACTATCGCTATGAAAAATTGAAAATTAGATTACTTTTTCACCGAATATTATTATATGAGACCAACTTTTGGTCTCATACATTCATATACCACAACTGGCTCTTCTTATAACATGGCCATATACTCACAACCTGAAATTTATAGAACTGTTCTTAAAGACTATATACTTTGTGAAAGTAATGAAAGAAAAATGAATTGATACTAGTGATAGTTTTCTAAAAATTTCTGAATGTTATATCTAGGGTAAACAGGTAACAGAGCCTGTGATATACAAATGAAAGTCCTTTAATCATGCTTGCCTCTTGCTTTTCATTTCGAAAGAAATTAGATAGAAATAGGTCTGCCAACACCTACCACAGTTACTTCTAAGAGATAATAACTACAAAGTGTAATATGAAATGCCCCACTCAGGAATCTGTTTTCCTCTGTCTTACATTTCTTTAGAGGCAAACTGCAGTGTACAATGTATGACATACAAAATGTACAGCTTTTGAAAGCAAAGACAATATAAACAAAAATATAAATATTACTTTTCTGTTTGGGACTTATAAAATGGCATTTTATAATATTGATTTAATAGAAAATGTGTATTATGTCAAAAATATTTTATTGGTTGAACAAAAATAAATGTTTTATTTAAAAAATATATTCTTTATATTTTCATAATTTCCTGCTTTTGTTAAAAATAAAGTACTTCTCCATCAGTTTTTTTATGTCCATTAAATATATACTGCTAAAGGTAATCAGTAGGTACCTATCTTGGGGCTCACCTCAGCTATACAATCTGCCCTTCTGATCATTCTATCTTATTACAAAATCACAGACTTTTAGGATTAGAATGAACCTCTTCACATGTATTTTAATGATGAAGCAACTGATGCCCAGAGGGGCTGAGTGATTTATCCAGTCACTAACCAAAATTGAAAATCAGAAGTGCTGAGTTCAAGTTCTAGCATTACTGTACCTTACTATGTAACCTTGAACAATTTCACATTCAAGAGCCTCAATCTCCTTATTTGTGAAACTGGAGTAGTAGTATATCATTCATAGGATTCTAGTGGGGAGCAGAATAAGGCTGTAGAAATGTAATTATGTACATAATAAAAGCTAGCACAAACCTTCTGAAGTTCATCAAATAGCAGATTTTTCACATGTTGTACCGAGGCTAGATGTGAATTCACTCTGACAGTTGTGAACGATGGAGGGTGTGACAAGTTATTTAACAGAGTTTCAAACTTCCTTTCTGCTTCTTGTTTACCTAAAGCAGATACAACCTGAAAACAAATCAATGTTTCAATTTCATCAAATTAAAAAGCTGAAATGCATATACATTTGTTCCCACTTATAAAACACCTTTCAACAATTGTTTAATTTCATTTCATTTCACTGTGCTGTTTAGGTGTCAATATAAACTAAAGGAATGGTAATACTACTTCACAGGTTCTTGGGTTTAATTGTTGGGTTCTAAGCCCAACATAAAGGCTTAGGAAAACATTGCTTCAACTTCAAAATTTTATTAACATTTTGTACATAATAATATCTGCTACATTTAGTCATATAAATTCAGAATTTCATTCTACTTATGATGTATTAACTATTACAGCACTTCTGTATAGCTATTTACTTGCTACCTTCATAGCCTAAAACAAATTCGTCAGAAGCCTTTTAAAACACCAAGACTTGAATAAGTAACGCTGATAACATCATCCAAAGATTTCCCACGAGTTTTTAAAATGGTATTATTAAATGTAATAGGCATAGTCCAAAAAAGATGGGTAGCAAAGATACCTATCAGAAATTAAATCATAGACTTAAACAATCAAGTTCCCTTGTAATTAAAGTTTTTAGACATGTATTTCCCCATTTTTTGTCATCTTTAACTATACCCTTCCTCACAAATTGTTTATAAACCACTTGCTGGCATTCTAATCCATACTGGCCTAAAAGTATTAGTTCTTTCTCAAGGTTTATTGTTATTATACAACTGAATATTCTTTTAAAACATTCCCTTATCTTTGATACTTTTAACAAAAGAAATGGTTTTCTTTTTGTAAAGTCATATAGTCAGTGGGTTTGAGGCAGAGAAATAGCAAAGAAAAATATTTGAAACTTTTATAAAATAATATTCACCATTTAAAAAACTGCCAGGAAAAAAATTGCTGCATGCCTCAATTTATCTTATTATGCTCCTCAGAATTTTTAAGTCCTTTGAAATCAAGAGAAGATATTTTCTCTTTCCACATTGTGTGGTCCTTTAGCATAATCTTTGGAAATAAAATGGAGAAATCAAATCTAAAGGTAACATCTTCAAAAAATGAGTAACATTTAAAAGGCTTAACGTTGAATGTCAAACAGAAGAATTGGAAAATACAAAGTTGTCAGAGAGGCAGGATGGTAAATGAAAAAAGCAGAGACGTGGCAATCATAGACAATCAGCATCCACTGAAGACTTATGCGCTAAACACCGCCAGCAGCCAACAATGTGCCAGAACAATGCCAGTTACTTTCACTTAAGATTAATACCCTAGAATAACCTGGCGTTTTTAACCATCCTCAATTTTGACAGGAAAAGGAATTCAGGATTAAGAAATGTGAAGTAATATACTCAAAACACTGAAATGCAAACCTAGGGCTTGGGATGCTAAATGTACAATTTTCCGTTTTACCTAAATTCTTCAGCTTGAGATTTCAGCACAGTTCCTTAATAGTTGTGTCAATTTGAGTCGGTTGCATGACCCTTTGGACCTCGATTCTCTCACCTATTAAGATGAGGAATAAATTTCTAACGAGAAAGATTGAGGGAAGTAAAACATAAAGTTCCCCAAACCACCTAGCACGAGAGCCATTTAAGAGGCACTCAACAAATTACAGCATCTGTTTCACCCGAGCGCCAGAGCAAGCGCTCTCGTACAGGTGTATCTTAGATACAGAACAAACTCTGAGGACAGGGATCTTCTGTCATCCTTGTAAGCACTTAACCAGGCACATAACCGCTTTTCTCCTCCCTTAAAACGTAGCTCATTCACCCCGTCTTTCGGAAAGCATTAATCAAATATCTGCGGAAAGACACTAGCATATTTTTTTCCATTCGGAAAAACGAGTAGTAAGAAACAACAGCTGTAAAGATTAGGCTTCCTTTTAGACTTTTTTCTTTCTCTAGGTTGGGTAAATATTTAAGTGTTTGCAAATATCTAACATGTTCATCTGACCTACCTCCTTATTCATAAAGCCCTCTTTAAGATAATTTTCAACCTCGACTCTCAACGATATTTTAGGGAAAATAGGCATCTTTCCTATTGCTTGGTTCTCCTCCAAGAGAAATGCTGGAACACGGTGGTTTTTCTCTTCCGAAATCACAGTGCGCAGTGGCTTGACAGTGAAAACCACCCACAACGTGCCGGGACTACCCGATGCCCAGGAAAACAGCGCCCGTCTCGCGCCGAGTGAAATTCGGCCATGCGAAGGGACATCCACGCTATCCCCGCGTAGTTTGGAGCGGCGTCGTTGCCTCCACCAGAGCCGTCCTCGGCCCCCTTGTGGGGTGTTCAGAGAAGTCACTGCGAGGCAATGCCAACCACGTTACTGAGAACAAAGCAGCAAAAAGCCGTGGCGAGCAAACCCGCCCCCCCGCCACCCGTGCGGCAGACAGACACCGGGAAACCTGCCCGGCACCGGCTCCGTCGCTCTCAACTCTCACGGCGAATTTCCAAAACCGCGCCCCCGACGTCTCCGCAGACGGCGCTTCCACATTACGTCACTTCCTGCGACGCGCCCCGCCCTCCCTCCCCGGCCTGCCATTCAGCAGCCGCAGATTGAGCCTACGTCACGCCCCCGGAACTTCCGAGCGGCGGGCGGCCGGGCGCTTGGCTCAGTAGGGCGGGGCGGGTGCTCACGTGACTAAGAAATCAAGCTTCTGCAGCTGGGAGAGCGGGTTCGCGGGGAAAGGGAGAGACGGTGTGGGCTGAGTCGGAAACCTCGCAGTTCTGAGTAAGGTGAGGGGTCCAATGAGCTACCGACGGATGAAGCCAAAGTTTGTTTAGACTCATCAACTATTCTGATTTCAGGAAATTACTTTTCTCGGGAATCCAGATCTGACTTCAGTTGAGAATCGACATGATTAAAATCTTCGAACGTTGGGCTTATGGTCTGTTACTATCTACGAATGCTCAAGTAAAATTTAGAAATCCAGATTAGTATTTACTGTCAGTTCAATAAGGGTAACAGTGACCTGTATCATTGTTGATTTAGACTTTATAGCTCTGGAGACTTTTGGCATAACCTTGTCTTAGAGAGAGGAAAACGATTCAAAGGGAGAAAGTAAGGAGTCACTGGAATATTTTATGGCTGAATAGTAAACTAAAAAATGATTCTGTCTCCTTGACTTAGTATTTTTTGCAGTATACCATAATCAGTAACACATAACTGCAGGAAAGAAATTTTTCTGAAGTCTCTATAATTCTCTCCGACGAGGATATTTGAAAAAGTACAATAGCTACTTTGTATATGTCAACCAGGTTCTGTAGAAAATATTTTACCGTACAGCCATTAAGCCGTGCAACCTGGAATGGTAATTATCACTCTTTTTTCCAAAGGCTTCCAGAGCTGAAATAATTCTTAATGCCTCACAATTTCTGAGAAATTCAGAACACCAGTCACCTGGCTTCGCAAGCCAATACCTGCTGTTTCCACCATGGCATACTTCAAATAAATTCATGGGATTCTTCTGCCATCTGAAAGTAATTAGGAAATTTCTAGACCAGGCATTTCCAAAAGCATCTTTGCAGTCTCAATATTGTGATTATAGCATAAAAAAATGGTTGGAATGTGTACTTAAGAGTTAAAGGAGAGGGAGGAACAAATTGAACTAGATTGTAGACTCAGAGGGTAGAGCCTTTATCTAATGACTTAATACCCAGTGCCTAATATAATAGGCACTCAAGTACTGAATGATTAGATGAATAGGTGGGTGGGCATCTGTGTGCACTAGAAAAAATATTGATAAAGCACATATTTGCTGGAAATTAGTTCACTAGTTCAGCACATCTGAACAGTGCTGAGTACACTTAGATGATCCTTGGCTGGACATTGTGGTGACAGTTATGCTGATGAAGAGGCCTCTTGGTGTTCTAAGGTTGGGTCCAAGAAATGCATATTACAAACTTCAAGTCAGCATAGTGAACACATTGTCTAAGCAAAGTAAGACCCCTATCAGAATACATCCACATAAGAGTAATTTAGGCTGTTTGTTCTCAATGGGGTAATAAGGCCCCAATGGGTGGGGGAGGGAGCAAAAAATTATTAGGTATAATTTTATAGACAACTGTTTGGTGCTCCAAATCTTTACCAACCCCCACCCCCCCCAAAACAACTATTCCTCAATATTAATTCATGTACAAGGACGGCATAAGAGGATTAGGGAAAAAAGTCTAGAGAGGCTGTAAATCTATCAATCTCATCTGGAGAGTGACGATCTAGGCTAAAATCACAGCAGACGTTATCTTAAAGGTTTAGGAGAGTATTTTTTTTTTTTAGAGTTTAAATTTCATTCCTGATTGGCAGAACATGCTGTTCCTGAGCTTTTGGTTCCAGCCATGCTCGCAATTTATCTTAGCTAACTGAATAATAAATTGATTTAAATTCCAGCTCTAGCCAGTTCTTCCAAGTAGTACCTGAAGTTAATTTATAATAGTTCCTTCTGAGGAAAATTAGATTTTTTAAAATTCCTAGTTCAAAGTTTTTTTCCTTGATATTTCAATTTCTTTGTTTTGCTCTGAGTATAGCATTTTTATCTTAACATTTGTTGAGCTGGAAAGATTATGGGTATTCCATTTTAATTAGAATTACTTCCAGTTAATACTTCAGAAAATATAATACTAATGATGGCATTATTATGTTCCTTTTTTTTCATTACATTTTTCTTATTTCACAAATTCAAGATACATTTATATTCAAATAGTAACATTCCATAGGCCAGTGTTACCTCCTCTGGATCAAGGGCTACACTGAAATTAGTTTTTAAGTGACATTTTAAGAAAAAAATCACTCAGGTGTTATTAGTGCTACATTTACTCAGAATTCTCTAGTTTGATTAAATTCTTCACAAATATTCCTACTGTAATTTAAATAACTGATACAAGTGAACTAAAGTGTATTTTTTTCTAACAAATCAATAGTTAAGGTACATCAGCATGATTTGTTTAGATAATCCACAACTATATTCAGTTAATCACAGTTGCTTTTCATTTTGACTAGTTTTCTTCTTGTTAATAAAAACTTCAAATTTCCAAATCTGCAAATGAAATTTTTTAACGTGAAATATTTTTAAAATATTACAGCAGTCATTAGATGAATTGTAGAAAAAAATAAATTAGAATAGTTGATCAATATAAAAGTTTAAGACAATTCAGAAGAGCAAATCCAATAAAAATATCAACACTGCTCAAATATACTCATGTCAAGTTGAAGGAATAATTCAGATTAACTCTGAAGTATCATTAGGCTACCACATAAATGTTTAAGAAATACAGCTTTTTGTTTCAAAACTCTGCAAAAAATGCTTTTTTCGGATACTGTTTTTTAAACATCTGAAAGCCACACACAAAAAAATGTGGTTTGTATCCATGTGTAACAACTGAAGCTAAGCTACAGAATCTAAAGTTTGTTGTTTAACAAATAAAACTCGGACTAGAAATGTCCTATTAGGCCTCTATTCACACAAACACAAAATCATTTAGTCATACATCAATTCATGGTCATGGAAGTTAACTTTGTGTAAGCTCAGTACATGCCTTTTCTTCTATATGGGAGGTTAGAACTTGCCTTTAATATCGGAAGATTGGAGTACATTATCCCACATGAAGGCTTAGAGGGTCTTTGAATCAAAACATTGTAGGCCGTAAGTCAGGTAAGGAAATACAAGCATACATCGCAGGTATTGCAAGTTTGGTTCCAGAGGACCACAATAAAGCCAATATCACACTAAAGGAATAGTGCAATAAAGCAAGTCATTTTTTGGTTTCGCAGTGCTATAAAAGTTTTGTTTACACTATTGTGTAGTGTGCAATGGCATTTGAGCCTACAAGTCATTCTTTTGCTGGTGGAGGGTCTTGTGAAAAAACTGTAATAACTGTGAAGAACAATGAAGAGAAGCACCATAAAACGAAGTATGCCTCGTTTTACGAAGTTTGACAGTCAAGCTGCCCGGGTTAAAATCAACCACTTGACTAAAGCCCACAGTCTCTTTTATTAAGTTCATGCCCTCAACTGGTTTCAAAGGAATTCATCCCAAGCTATGAAGCCCCTACATTTGTTAGAACCTAATAATAGAAAAGTAGCTGAAACGAGTATGTAGCAAATTGGTTTAAATATACTCAGACTTGTTAATGAATTCCAGCCCAGCCAGTTCTTCCCAGCATTATCTTAAGTTCACAATAGTTCCAAATTATATCACGCACATATAATTCCCTAGCTGAACCTTTTTTCCCCCCCCTTAAATTTCAGTTTCTTTGTTTTTCTCCAAGTACAGTACTTGTAACTTTTACTATTTTATTGAACTGGAGCTCATGACTGGGATTCCATTTTAATTAAAAAAGTTATTGCCAATTAACACTTCAGTAAATAAGTTTTCTTGCGCTAGATAGCAGATGGCTATCAAAGAAAACACTGAGTGCGTGTTAACATTAGGAACCAGTAAGTTCATCCCAGAACTCAACTCTGGCTACAGGCATGCCATGGATCGTCTCCCAATCAAGTCCGTTCGGAATTAAGAATCACGGCCGAACCCTAACTAAGCCTGCTAGCCAGCACGGGGTGACAGGAGGCTGTCAGTTGTGACACAAACACTCCTCACCCCGTGCGGCCAAACTGGCAGCTCGGAGACACTGCGGTCTGCCCCCCAGGCTAGATACCAGGGACGCACGTGCGTGACAGCAGGAAAAAAAACCTGGCAAACGCTTCCAATCAGTGAAAAAAAGAAGCGTGAAGCTAGGGAAAGTCCCCAACTCCCACGCACACCCTCCTCACCTGCCACCCAAGCCAACGGGAGCCCGCAGGCCGGAAGCAAAAGCGGAAGCAGCGCCACGTCGAAGGCGTGGGCTGACGTAGGCGTGCGTACGTCGACGTAGGCGTGCGTGCGTCAGGGGCCGTGCTTCCGGCGATGGGCGGGCCTGGGAGCGGGAGGGGCGGCAGAGCGGAGGCGGGGCTCCGGGCTGGTCGGGGCTCTGGAGGGTAGGTGGGTGCAGACCGTGGGGACTACGGGTCGGCTCTAGGTCCAGTTCAGTGGGCTCTAAACAAAGGACTCTCCGGTGGGGACGCGGCGCCCTCGGACCGGTCGCTCAGCGGCCGATCGAGGCTTCTCGGCCCACCCAGCGCCCTCGCCGCGCGGTCTCAGACGCTTCTCCTCGGTTCCCCCACAGCCCGCGCCGCGGTGGGGGCCCCGGCGCAGCGGCACCTGCTGCCGAGGGACCCCGCGGCCCACCCAGGTGCTCATGATGGGGCTGATCTTCGCTAAACTGTGGAGCCTCTTCTCTAACCAAGGTGAGGAAGGTGGGGGTGGGGGGTGGCGTCTGGCCGCCGCAGGGGACAGCGGGAGGCAGGGCTTTTCGGTGGACACAGATGTTCTGAGACGCAGAGAAGTGACTGAGTCAAGGGGACGGGTAGAAACTCAGTATTAAAGGCCGGGAGAAGATGCGGGACCGACCTGAATGGGAAACAGATTCGGTATCCGAGAATCCAAACTTAAGAATTTTTGGATTTTAGTGAATGTAAGCGGAAGGCACTAATGGTACCTGGCGGCATTTTTTTGAAGGCCTTTTACATCTCTAATTAAACATCCCAAGCCTTGCTCCAGGATAAGAATTCTCCCAGAAACCTGTCAACTTTTTTTAAAAAACTAATAATGCTGCTTTGTTTTCAGACCTGCTCTCGAAGCAGATGCGCCTTCCTGTTCCCTCCGATTTCCCCTGCTCTCTAGGACTTCGGAACGAGTTTTTCTGTTGAAATACATGGGTTTATGGAAATCTCCAACCTAAACTTTATTCCTATCGTAATGTTAGGAAACTAAAGACTTTTGGTTCTATGGAGGATCTTGCGTGTCCGTATTTAGTCCAGAAGGAATTATGAGACATCTAAAAATTGCAAGTCCAAAAGGGCCAAGAAGTAGTAAAACCTGTTCTGAGTCAGAGAGAATGAGATGTGATGTCTTATGAAAAGAGAAAATACCCAAAGAAAAGGGCGACAATAGATAGTTTTAGGCATTCTTTTAACAGAATGTATTCTTAGTAATTGAAGCCATTTTTTAAATTCATCTAGTTTCATTTTCCATTTAATACCCGGGCATAATACAAAACAAAACATAACAATGTTTTATAATGATACCAATTTGTTACTGCTAATATGGTATCTTTCTTCTGGATTTAGGAAGTGAAAATGAAATGGTTTAGTCCACTTGTTCTAAGAACACTAAAATAAGCTTTTCGAGGTTATAAATATATATACATGCCTACACATTTTAAGATATACTAAAGAGTATAAAGGTGAACACAATAACCACCTGCTCATCTTTTCCTGTAGTTTAATAAAACGTGGGTTTTCCCTGCGTAACCTGTCCCCTTTCTTCACTCTCTTGTTTTGCAGCTGCTCTTTATCATGTGTTTTGAGTCTTCCTTAATCAGACTAGTAGGGAATAGATGGTATAAAGGGAAAATTCAGGAGATGATGAAAGGTATTCACGGATTGCTTTTATAGTCACATAATTGTCCAGGTCTCCTAAATCCTCATGACTATTTAGTTTTTTTTCCTTTAACTTTTCTGTTGAAATTTTAGAACTAGTGGTTATTCTATCACTTACTCATGCAACTAACATTTAGGCATAGGAGATAAAAAAGATTTATAAAGAAACAGAAAAGATGCAAAGTTACTTGCTCTCAGAGTGCTCAACGGTCAGTAAATGACAGAAAAATGGGAAAAAATGTGATATGCTAAATTATTGAAAAGTATAAAAATGGTGATGGCACCAAAAAGGATTAATTTTTCTCATGTGGTTCCTGGAAGACTACAGAAAATGGTATACTTGGACTTTAATATCAGGTAATAAGTGTTTACAAGGCGTGATGGGTAGACTGAGTAGCAGGATCATGTTATTCTAGGCAGAAGGACTAATAAAATGTAAATGGGAGAGGAAAGAAATAGTTTGGGACATTGAAGGAAGCTGAATATAGTTTAGTTTGGCTGTATTTTAGTTTGTCTGTGGGGGAGTTAGAGGAAATGAGGTTGGAGACCCAGGTAGCCAGGGGAACCTGATCACAGAGGGCCTTGTATGTTGACTAAGACATTAAACTGTACAGAGTGAGTCATGGGATTAGTTGAAGAGTTTAGTCATTGTGTGTCATTTTTAAAGTAAATGATGTATACTTTAGCACTGTACTTTTACTTTCTGTATCAACAAAATCGACCATCTCAGCATTTTCCAGTTTTACTACTATAACACATCTATCTATTCCAGATAGTTAAGTCACTAGATCTTGGTCGCATATTAGAATAATATTCTCAAGGCCCCAACACAGACCAATTAAATCAGAATAAGAGTGGGGTGTCCTGAGCCTCAGTGCCAAGACAATTCAAATGTGCACCCACAGTTGATAACTACTTGTCTTACCTTAAAAACTCCTTTCCTTAATCTTTCTTCCAGTATTGGCCTCACTCCCATCTTTTTTTTCCTGTAGCATTTTAGGGCACCAGGCATCTTCTCATAAATGTGTTTCTTTTCTGCGAATAAGTATACTAAAGCATGTATTGTGTAAGTAAAGCTATTACAAAGTACATAATTAATCTCTGCAATTTTGTATTGCTTAATTTTAAGCTACAAGACAAGATATTTCAAAACACTAATCAGTGAAACAAATAATTTTAATATCTAATTATCTTTACAAACATTTTATATATCGATATGGTTGTGTAGGTGTTTGTATAAAATATATACATATATTTCTATGATCTCTTAAACCCACCTCGGAAGTTGAACTTTTTTTTTAACTTTCATAGACCATGGTCTTTTTCTCTCTGTTGTCACTGTATAGCTGGTCATCAGTTTTTTCTTGCTTTACCTGGAATTAAGGGCAAATAGAATATGGTTTTAGTGGTAGTTAATTTTCAGAACCAAATACAGTGGCATTTTAATTTCACTATCTACTAATTTTTTATCGGTGTATTTCTTGTTATTATTTTGAGCACTAATAGTCAACTTTTTGTGGCATTGTTATTGTTCTTCTGACTGCACAGATCTGGTAGCTTAAATTTCTCTCCTTAGCATTATTCTACTCTTCATTCTGGACTTTTGCTGGTTTCAAACATAACAGATTTAAACTTACTATCTATCGAGATGCTCCCTGTTTTCTGGAATATTCATTATCCATTCCATTGTTTCAAGTAGCTCAGATTTCTGATGAAATGTCACTCCTCAGAAAGGCCATCACTGACCACCCTTCTCACCCCAATACTCATGCTCTATTTTTGGAATAACATTTTCACTACCTGTAATTGTAAGTTTGTTTACTTATTTGTTGTCTTTTTCTCTCAATAGAAATAAACTGCTAAAGCATGAACTTTGTCTTACACACTATTGTATCTTCAATCAAAATTTTGTCGAATGTTTTAGTTTTTTTTAACAAAATTTTTTATTAAAGTAACATTCTTTTTTAACAGTTTCAAAGTTCTAAGGTCTTAAAATGATATATATTAGTCAAAACTCTTTAATCTCACTTTTTTTCCAGTATTTAAAATTTTTGAATAATATGCATGTATGGAAATTTTAACATCATCTGTATTTTCTTAATTGAGACATAATTGACATGTTAGTTTCAAGTGTACAGATTATTTGTCTTATGGTAGAAGAGACATTGGTGCTTTTATACCTTTTCTCTCATCATCTCAATATGATTTTTTGCTTTAATCCACACTCTTTTCATTGTTGTGATGGTGAAGTTTTGTCACTGCTGAGCCAGAGTGCGGTTGCCCTTTTTCTACAACTTTTTTTCCACCTAGAGTAGGTAGTTATAACATCCCATGGCTTTAGTTTCTTTGTACATGTGACTAAGTTGTTTCATGCTATCCCAAAACACTCTACAGGTTTCCCCACTTTGCACCTATTAGTTGGGTTATCCTTTCTTTCTACACCCTCAGTATTCTATCCTGCTCCAAACTGGACTTGTTTCCCCATGTGCTTCGTACACACTTGTTCTGGATTTGTCTTTGCTATCATTCTAGGAATTTCCTTTGCTTTTCTATTTTATTAGAACTTATGTCCTTCTTGCTTTACTCTTTCTCTGGTGAAGCACATCATTCAGAAGTTTTCATAAAGTTTTCCAGAGTGATAATTATTTTTTGCAATTCAAAATGCCTAAAAGTGTATTGATGTTTTCTTCACTTTTGCTTTATAATTAATTGGGCTGGATATAGAATTCTGAGCTGGAAAACAGTTCTTTATGAATTTTGAAGGTGTTATTGTCCCCAACTTCCAGTGTTGAAAAGCACAGTATCATTCTTCTCTCTTTTTTCTCTTTTTAACTTTAGCCATTCTGTGAGATGGGTAGTGCTATCTCATTTTGGTTTTAATTGCATTTTACTGATGACTGTTCAGTGTTATGCACTTTTTTACTTGGGTATATATTTGTATATGTTCCTTTGAGGAATGTTCTAGTCCTTTAGTCCATTTAAAAAATTTTTTATCCAAAAAGTTATTTGTAATTACACGCGCGCGCACACACACACACACACACACACACACACACACGTGTATGTTCTGGAATTGAGTCCTTTATCAGACATATATTTTGTCATTATTTTACCCCAGTCTATGGCTCTGTGGCTTCTGTCTTTTCTGAATTTGCATTTATGCTCAGTGGAAATTTTTAATTTCGGTATAGATTAATTTCTCAATTTTTTTTAATGGCTGTTGCTTTCTGTGTCCCATTCCTTTCATCTAGAAGCTTTAACTGTTATACTTTTGTCTTTAAGCCTTCTTGAGTTATTTTCAGGATTATGATGTGAATAGGGCTTGGGGTTCATTATTAATTTACATAGGTATCTTCTTGTGCCAGCATAATTTAATGAAGACTTGCTTTGCAGCCTTTGTCAAACTGAAATTATTATATGAATGTGACTCTTATCATGCATCGATCTGTATATTTATCTTTATGCTGTGCTACACCATCTTGATTACTGTACTATTTCATAGTAAATTTTGAAGTCCAGAAGTGTCCTTCAAATTTTTGTTAACCTTTTTAAAGAAAATATTTTAATTTTTGCTGTTGTTTCTGTTTTCCATTTTACTAATTTTTGATGTTTGTTTTCTTCCATGTACTTACTCCAAGCATACTTTATCCTCCACTTTATCCTCTTAAGAGTGAGGCTTGAGTGCCTCATTGTATTTTCTTCTTCCTTTCATATGTAAAGATTTTAATGTCCCTCTTAAGTACTGCTTTAACATCATTCCACAAATTTAATATATTTATTACTCAGTTTGAAATATTTTTTTAAAATTTTGTTTGATTTCTTCTTTGACATACAGATTATTAAGTGTTGTTTGGTTTCCAAATACTCATTTTCTTAGATAGCTAATGGTCACTTCCTAATTTGATTCCTTTGTGGTCAGAAACATACTCTTAGATTTCTATTTGTACAAATTTATTAACACTTTTATTGTACATCTGTATGGTCTGTTTTGGTGCATGTACCATTTGCTCTTGAATATATTTTGCATTGTTCTATAAATGTTTATTAAGTGAAGGTAGTTGTTAGTCTTGTTCAGATATATATATCTTAATGTCTTCTAGAGAGTATGTAGTGGGATCTTGTTATACACACACACAAACACACGAGTGTGAAATTCTCTCCCTCTTAATTGGAATGTTGAATCCAGTTTGTTGATGTGATTGGGTTTATGATATGTATTGTTAGATATTAAGGTATGCTATTTTCTGTTTGTCTCATCTATTCCTCCTGTCTTTCTTTTGGGCTGATTTTTATGTTTTAGGATTTCATTTTAATTTTTTATTGACTATTTTAGTGGTTTCTTTTTGTATTATTTCCATGGTCCTTTTAAGGATTGCAGCATACATTCTTAACTTTTTGCGCTCTAATATTTAGAGTTAATAATGTAATATTTGTAAAGTGTAAGAATCTAGAAACTGTACAGTTCCACTTTCCCCTCTCCTAGTCCTTTGTAACCATATGTTATAAACTGCACAGTACAGTGTTATATTTTTTGCTACAGTCACACATTCTTTAAAGTTTTAAAAGATGATAAATTTTTCTTATATTTTTTCATATTACTATTTTCAATCTTTTGAATTTTCATCTAAGCATAATTTTCCTTCAAGCTGAAGAACTCTAGCATTTTTTAGTGTGGATGTGCTGATGATGAATTCTCTTAGTTTTTTTTTTAATCTGAAAATAATGTCTTTCTTTTGCCATTGTATGTATTTTTGCTGAATATAGCATCTTAGGTTAATTTTTTTTTTCCTTTAGAGCTCTAAAGCCATTCCACTGTCCCCTGGCCTGCATATTTCTCCCCCAGTGAAAAGTCAACTAATATTTATAGCTTTACTTTCCTTTATTTAGCCTTTCTTTTTCTTGCTGCCTTCACGATTTTTGCTTTATCTTTGGTTTTTAGCAGATTGCCCGCCCACAAATACCTAGCTTTGCTTTTCTTTGAATTTTTCCTATTTAGAGGATACTGAGCTTCTTGAATTTGCAAATTTTTCATGTTTGTGCTTACCCAGTTCACTTGTATTTCTCAAATACATTTTTTCCAAAATTACCTGACATAACTTATTAGTAAGTTTATAAAGTCAGTTTAATAAGGACCAGCATTTAAAAAAGAAATGAATATTCTAAAATAGAAACAATTCAGATGTGTCTCATTTAGTATTGGTATTGTTTTGTGAAACTTTTGTTTCAGTTATGTGTGTCCTGAGTCATAATATAAAATAGTATTTCTTAACTGTGGTCTTGGTTCAACAAGTTTGAAAACCATCCATTAGATTGTCTGTGCTCCTTAAAATTTACCTTGCAAATTGTAACCTTCCCCTGAACAGCATCTGAATTCTCTAGAGAGCTACTTTTCTGTATTTCCTTGTAAAAATTTTTATCATGGCTTTTGTCCAGAGCTTTGGGGAAAGGAAAGGACATGTGGTATTTTTCCTTGAGCATTTCACCTTGGCCTGTAACCTTAGAGTATTCTAATTAGACTCTGATCCTCTTTATCTGTATTTAATTCCCTTGTGTAATTACCTGAAGGTTGCTTTTCTTCTGTCTGGTAAGCTATTCTGTTCAATAATTGTAAAACTCTAAGACTTTGTCTTAAAGTTGGGCACTATTAGCCAAAATTCCCAGTAGTATGACTTTAGGCAGGTTCTTTAACCTAATAAGGTTCAATTTCTTCCTTGGGGAATTGAGGGATAATACCACTTTCTCATAGAATGATAATAAGGATTAATTTACATAATGTATGTAAAACAGACCAACACTTCAAAATATTTTTATTGTTGACATTTTCTAACTAAGAGTTGAATTCTAGATCTCACTTATCCTTAAGAATATTATCATATGATATTTCTTTCTATTGCTTCCTACCAATGATGCTATATTGTTTGTTTACATACACAACTTTAAGATTTTTGAGAGTAGAGACCTTCGCTTATTTAACTTCATCACAAATATTATTTATATAATGAACTCAATAAATGTTGAATTGTTAAATCATCAGGTTTACACAGCTGCTTTTAACAAAATTTAGGCATCCAGGAAATGGGTATTGTGGGAATTGGGGGGAGGTGGAACAATTAGGGAGGGAAATTAATATTTTATAGAAAAAAGAGCAGGAAAACAATGCTAGCCCTTTTACCTATGTCTAATAGAAAAAATTACATAACTTCATAGGCCCTCCATTTCCTTTTCTATAAAATAAGCAAGGTGGCCTGGGAAGGTAACTTTGTACCTTTTTAGAGACCTGGGTTCCTCAGAGGTGCCTTATAAGTGACACATTTGTTGATGAAGAAGTAGGAGAAAAGGAATATATATCTCCAGTTCTGCATCCTGTTCCAAGCTGTAATATTTAATGATTCTATAGTTAGTATAATATAGGACATAGTTTTTTTATGGCCTTTCCTCCCCCAAAAACCAGACTTCCTTGAGTGTTCATCATTGCTGTCCAGGCCACAGGCCTTTGGTCATAGCATCACATCCTCTTACCCCTTGCAATAATTCAGACTTATTTTCATTGTATGCAGTGTCCCAAATTTGTTATGTCATCAGATTGTTTATTTAAGGTACATAATTGTTTACATATTCTGTGTTAACTATAAGGCTTGCTCTTGTTACATGACAGTGCGAGTGTAAAAGATAGCAGTCTCTAATATGTGATATTATTGGGGCTTTCTTATATCTTAAAATAAAAGTTGGTCTTTTTATCACATATTTTAACAATATATTCAGTGCTTCTCTAACATTTCTCTTGTTAGTCTGTTTGTATAATTTATTATTCAATACTAAAACTACAATTTTTTTCATTTGGTATCTTTACCAAAACTACAAATTGGATTTAGTAAAAATTTTTGGAAATTGAGTTAATGGAGAAACTTCTTTCTCTGATTTTTCTTCTATTTATTTTTTTAGGTTTCTTTTTTAAATTATTTTTCTTCTTAGCCACATTTTACCTGTATTTTTCTATAAGCAGGTGCTCTTATTTTCTTTTGCAGCCTCGTCCTCTATAGTCTCTATGTCTTTTTCCCCTGCTTTCAAATAAATAAATAAATATAAGCCAGCTTTTTAGGAGATCCAAAAGAACATACACTATAGCCAAGACTACAGAGAAACTTCTGTGCAAGCACTTGATTAAAACTAAACAAATGCTCTGGGATTGGACCTTATCCTTCATTTAATATGAATAAACATGCTTTGTGTCTGGCTCTGGAGAGGCATAGATTAGTGACACCGAAAATACTCTTCTCTCTAAGACTTTTGTTGTGGGAGTGGTATAACTTGGTCTCCTGGAAGAGATTGCTAGTGAAATGTGATGCACAAGTGACTATCTCATGGTGTGCTGACACATTTTTTAAAATATTCAGATTCATTATCAAGAAGAAACAAGAAATCAGAGCAGACCTATAACTACTAATAAAACAAATCAGTAATCATAAAAACTCCCAGTAAACTGAAGTCCTGGCGCAGATGGCTTCATGTGTAATAAATGAATTCAGTAAAGTAGCAAAATAACAAAATTAATATTCAGAAATCAGTTGCATTTTTATATACTAATAATGAACTATCAGAAAGGGAACGTAAGAAAACAATCCCATTTACAATTGCATTAAAAAGTAAAAAGTAAAATAAATAAAACCTGAAATACCTAGGAATAAATCTAACCAAGGAAGTAAAAGATCTGTTCTTGGAAAATTATAAGACATTGAAGAAAGAAACTGAAGAAAACACAAGTAAATGGAATCATATATCATGCTTGTTAATAGGAAGAATTAATATTGTTAAAATGCTCGTACTACCCAAAGCAGTCCATAGATCCAGTGCAATCTCTATCAAAAGACCAACAGCATTTTTCATAGAACTAGAACAAATAATGCTAAAATTTATATGGAACCACAAAGGATCCCAGATGGCCAGAGCAATCTTAAAGAACAAAGTTGGGGTATCATGCTACCTGATACCAAAATATAGAAAAAGGGTATAGTAATGAAAGAAGCATGGCACTGGCATAAAAACTGACACATAGATCAGTACAGCAGGATTGAGCAAGTACCCAGAAATAAAACCATACCTGTATGGTCAATTAATCTGTAACAAAGTAGGCAGTAATATACGATGGGATAAAGACATAAATTGTGTGGGGAAAACTGGACAGATACATGCAAAAAAATTAAGCTAGACCACTTTCTTACACCATATATAAGAATAGACTAAATGGTTTAAGGCTTTAAGACCTGAAACCGTAAAACTAGAAGAAAACATAATAAACTCTGGCATTGTTTAGTAATATTTTTTTGCCTATGTCTTCTTGGGCAAGGTAAACAGAAGAAAAACAAATGGAAATACATCAAACTAAAGGCTCTGCACAATAAAGGAAACCATCAACAAAACCAAAAGACTTTCTACCAGATAGGAAAAGATATTTGCTAATGATACACCTGATAAGGGATAAATAACTAAAATACGTAAAGAGCATACAACTTAACTCTAAAAAAAAAAATCCAATTAAAAAAAGGGCAGTGGACCTGAATAGACATTTCTTCAAAGGGCACATACAGATGGTCAATAGACATGAAAAGATGCTCAGCCTCACTAAATATTAGAGAAATGCAAATTAAAACCACATCGAGTTATTACTTTACACCTGTCATCAGTATATCAACAAACAAGTGTTGGCGAGGATGTTCAGAAAAAGGAACCCTTTTGCACTGTTAATGATATTGCAAATTGGTGCAGCCATTATGGAAAACAGTATGGAGAGGTTCCTGAGAAAATTGAAAATAAAACTGCCGTATGACCCAGAAGTCTTGCTTCTGGCTTTTTAGCCAAAGAAATCCAAAACACTAATGCAGAAAGGTATATGAACTCTTATGTTTATTGCAGCATTATTTACAGTAGCCCAAATGTGGAAGCAACATAAGTTCATCAGTAGAGGAATGGTTAAAGAAGAGGTATACATATGTACAGTGGAATATTACTTGGCCATAAAAAATAATGAAATCATTTGCAACAACATGGATGGACCTAGAGGGTATTATGCTAATGAAATAAGTGAGGCAGAGAAGGACAAATACTATATGATTTCACTTGTATGTGATATCTAAAGAACAAAATTAACAAACTACAAAAACAGACTCATTGATACAGAAAACAAATTGGTAATTTCCAGATGAGGGGGTTGAGTGGGTTGGGCATAAAAAGGTGATGGGATCAAGCATAAATTGGTATAAATGTCTGAGCATTATTCTGTACTCCTCTAACAAAATAATATCGATGTCAACTCTAAAAATGTAAAAAAAAAAAAAAACTTTGGTTATTTCATGCGTTTAAAAAGCACTTGGTTGTTCCTTTCTGTTGATGATGTTTTGTTATACAGAGTCAGTTTGATGATAATTTAACATCAGAAGTAGGCCTCAGTTTACTTAAAGAATAGACATACACCCCTTATTATAAGACAGAGTTGAAATGGTGTGTTTTTTCTTAATTTCTAGAATTCCGTACCAATGAGGGAAAAAAAGGAATCTGAAAAAGACCTTAAATTAATCAAAGATTTGACGTTAATAGAATTCACACCTTATCTGCCTTCAGAATTTGTCACCCTGACAGTTCAAGTTGGGAACCAATCTCTCAAAATGGTGTATTATTTATGGGTTTTACCATCACAAGCCTTTGATACTGTGATCATCATCATAATACAAAATGTGAAGCAAGGAGCACCACTGTTTGCCAGTGACCCTGGGTGTTCATTGAATGCCTCAACAATGATCTATCGTTACTATTCCTCCATTCTCTAATCTCAGTAGGAGTATCTGCACCCCTGTTTAACTTACTCTAGTTGAGGCTTCCTTCTCTTGTGATCAAGGACCTTGTGGGCTCCAGATGCTGGACAGATGGTTTTCAACTGTCACCAAAATTTAGAACACTCGGTGCCAGGCAGTCTGATTGTTCCCCCACTGATAAGAGTACTCTCATTCTGGTACTGCAAGAGGGAAGAACAAGATTGGCTCCATTAGAAGTTAGAGAATACAAACCAACAGAGTCAAAAAAGGAGAATCATAATGAGTTAGAATAAGCAAGTTTTTTGTTTTACAAAGCATCTTCTGCCATAGTGAAATTAGCTCTTCCAGAGGACCATGTCATTTGTCCTGTAATATAGGCAGCACCTAAGGCATGCAGGTCAATAGAAGATACAGAGATGGTTTGTCACCTAAGAACTTGTCTATGAATTATGGCCCCTTTTTGACTGATGCAGTGTTAACATTTTAGAGTAAGAGTATGACCTGATATTCGATTAGATGTATAATTAGATTTTTGATGTTCATGAGAGATTAATAAGAGGAACGTGGTTCTGATATGAATGTGTCAAATCATTGGCTACAAATCAGTTGATTGTATTGTGGTTCTTAGGGCAACTTCCTTGTGTAACCTTTGAGGTTCACTAGTAGCTTTTTAAGCATTCTTCCCTGGGGAAGAGTAATGTAATATATTCTGTATAGATTAAAATCTAGAAAAGATAGTATCTGGAATGTATTCTGTGTTCAAAGGAGGTTTCAGAATGTCTGCTGCTTAACAGAATAATTAGGCCTTAGTCTACTTCTTAAAAAAAAAAAAAAAAAAAAAGATGATTTACTTCATGGCACCAGAAGAAGGGACAGAGAGGTTTTTGTTGTACATAGGATGGAAGCGGTATCTGCTCAAAAAAGTTGAAAGAGCATGGAAGATTAAGTAATTGCTTACTTGTCTGTAAATTAATGGAAGGAATAAAAAACTAATTGAGCACATGTGTGTCTTATTAGTGACAGGGAAAACTGTTAAGTTCTGTGTTTTAAGTGAAAGGGGAAAAAAATCTTAGTACATGTAGATGGGAAAACTTCCAGGTGTAAAAACAACTTAAGAAAAAGCTAATTTGATTAGTAGAGATGGTAAACGTGAAACTCTTTTAAAAAATTATGTTGTAAGTCATAATGTGTTGTCAAGACTAGTATTTGGGTTTTTCCCCCCAAAACTCAGTATAAGTGATCAAGTTCTCTTCTATCCCACATTCTTTCATTAAGAGAACTATATAAAGAATATCATAATAGATTGCATCACTTGAAGGTGGCAGTCTTCACATAACAGTTCTCTTTATTTCTGTCTTTTCTTTCTACATTCAACCTAGTAATCAATATCCCAGTGAATGATTCTTATTAGAGAAGTAAGAAATAATCATTGTTGAAAGCATGTAAGTGTAGTATGCAGCAGTGTTAAATGTTTATGGTTTGCTTTCTTTTTATAGAACACAAAGTGATTATAGTGGGACTGGATAATGCAGGGAAAACCACCATTCTTTATCAATTGTAAGTATGGGTATTCATTTAAACAGTTTTCATTATTTTAGTTATTGGAACTACTTTTGTATAATTAGTAAGATGATATTATAACTCACTTCGGTGGCTTGTGGCTAGTTAATAAAACCAGGAGATGAAACAAACAAAAATACTGTCACAATATAATGGAAAAACTCAAACATTGTTTTGTATTTTAGCAAACACAAAATTTATGAAAAAGTGAATAAGATAAATTGCTCTGTGTTTGCTAAAGCCTTCATAAACACTTGTCTTTTTCTGGCCTTGAAAAAAATAATTGATATTAAACTAAATAAAGCATGTATTATAGTGCTGGAGTGAGGTAATAGAGTGCATTTCACTTAGTTATTCTTACACTGGGATTCACGTCAATAGATTGTTATCTGTAGTGAGCTGTTGCTACTCTCCTAACAGCTCTGCAATTGTTTAACATAACCAGACTTGTCAGATTAAAAGAAATGAAGATAGTTCCTGAAACTGTTGCTTTAGTAGCTTGCAACAAGGAGAGGCTTGAGACTTTCCAAAGAAATACATTAATATTTGAAGGAAATTTTAACAACCCATCAGTCCACTTGTCAGAGTATCTCCCATTGTCCTTTTAGTGCCAGTGAAATGATCTCTGTCAAACAATGAGTGTCAGTGTCCCAAGCATTTTAATAAGTAGTTATTTATAAAAGATACAGTGCATCATCGTGTGACTCCTATCTCTTCCCACCGCATCCTAAGTATATCAGCTGATAGCTCTTCAGAAATACTTCAGTTGAAGAGTACTTAATATATTTTTCAGCTACTTATGACTTGTTGCTTCAGAGTTGAATAACTATTTTGGCCATTATATATTTAAATTTACTTAGCCTTTAAACATCAAATATAAATATTTTAGGAAGCTGTCACAGTTCTTGAAATATTATTTTCACATAGCTTCAGAAATATATGTAAAACCCAAAAGAGAGTTGCAAACTTTTTCCAGCACACTACTGGCATGTTATAAGCAAATACATAATTGTCGAATAAATTACTATAGATAAATGAATGATTATTATAATGCATGTGATGGGAGCATCAGTGTTCCAAATATGTTTAGAATTCATTCTAATTAAAATTTTCATTTGCTCATAGCCTTATCTTTTTAAGACTGTAGTATAAGTTAATAGGGATGAACTGATTTTTATGGCTTAGACATGTCTTAGTTTTCTCACAGTCTTCAGAATTATAGATAGCCTACTATTCCATGGTTGCTGCTTGGCAAGTATGGATGTCACAGTCACCTAGAATCTTGCTCTTTCAGGATGGAGCTTTGGTTCTGTTGTAACTGATAATAGGGCATGGCAGTATTGGAATTTTGGCCACAGAAATGCTTACCCACCCCGCAGGGCTCCCTGCTATCTAGATCAAGCCTAGAGTTTATTTCATTAAAAGAACAACAAAAACATCTTCCTTTAGGAGTTGTTCTTGTCTATATATGTGTTTGCACAAATGTTCTATAAGGTTCTATCTCTGATGCCAATGGTTAACCATCGTACAAATAAGGAAGATTGATTCCTATTAAAAATATAGAGATTAAAACTTCAGGTTCTCAAGATTTACAAAAGAGTTTTTATGATGTCTGTCTTTCAACAGCTTGATGAATGAAGTGGTTCATACCTCTCCAACCATAGGAAGCAATGTTGAAGAAATAGTTGTGAAGAACACTCATTTTCTCATGTGGGATATTGGTGGTCAAGAGTCTCTGCGGTCATCCTGGAACACATATTACTCAAACACAGAGGTATATTGGAAGTTTCTACTAAAGTCAATTTTAATAAAAAGAACCAGAGAGTAAGCCCAGAAAATAGATGGGCTATACATGGGGCATATTGACAGTTGCCCTTTAATAAGATCCTTTTTTGTAAAAAATTTGAGCTTTCCAAATAAAAGAATAGGCAAGTAGAAAGAGGAATGGGAGCTGTTATTGAGTGCTTACTGGGGGCCAGGCTCTATCAGTTCTCAGGCTCTATCAGTTCCTCCTTGCTGTAACACTGCAGCACACTCGTTAGAGAAATCAGACATGAGGATGAATTATATATAACCTTTCCCGGGATCCCACAACTTTATGAGAGGTCCTGGTAAGGGGAGGAATAAAATACTCTAAGCATGATTTAATACAAGATTTTCAAATAACATGATTCAAAATTTTAGATTATACTTTAATTTAAAAAAAAGATGGGTGTGTAGGCCACGCCTCAGAGTTCCCTGTCCCCAGTTCATCATTTTATTAATTTCCAGAGCCAACCTGGGTAACTATTGTTGAATGTCTTCTATTTCTGTTTTTATTTCTTCTTAGAGGCAGATCATTAAAAAATATGTAGTATTATTGAGAGGCTTATCTTTGAGAATATTAATGTACAATTGCATTCATAATTTTTTAAGTAAAGAATTACACCAATCAATTATTATTTTTTAAAATGAAACCTCATTATCTATGGCCTTGCCACCCTGAACAAGCCCTATCCCATTTGATCTCAGAAGCTAAGCAGGGTCGGGACTGGTTGGTTAGTACTTGGATGGGAGACCACCACGGAAGACCAGGTGCTGTAGTCATAAAAAATAAAAATAAAAAAATAAGGTATTGTAAACTGACAAAGTCCTTGCAACCAGTGAGGTCAGCTAAGGGTTGGTTGCCTTGCCTAAAAAATAAAAAAAAATTAAAATTAAAAAAAATGAACAAATGTGTGTGTGTGTTGGGAGTGATGGAGAGGAGGTTAGGGGTGTGATACAAGGACTTTTGGGTGAATAAGTTGCCTTTTAAAATAAAAATATGTATTTCTTTAGATTTATATTATAATAACATATGTATATATCTATATGTATTCTAGTGCAGTATATGACTGGCCAAACCAAGACACCATGTTGTAGATATTCAGCAGTTGTAGTCATACTTAATGTTTTTTATTTCCAAGGGAGCATAGGTTGGTGATTTGATTATAGGTTAGCTTAATATATATTTCTATAGTAAAATAACATCCCGAGATTAAAATATGTTGGAGAGTCAGGGAAGAACAACATTTTATTAGCATTATGACTAAATAGCATAACTATTGGTACTCTCAAAACTCACAATTAACTGCAAGTATGAAGAGAGGAGTTATCTTTAACAAATAAATCAAATTTGATTTTTGCTGATGCATGTATATTTAGCTTTACAAAAGGATATTATTGAAATGACTGAAACTCTAGAATACTTAGCATGGGTCCAAAAAGAGATACACTATTGTTAATGCTATTTGCATGAAATATTCTTTTAATAATAATAAACTTATTTCTATAAGAATAGCAAAATTCCTGCAAAGAACCTTTGGCCTTTATTGCAACATATAGGGTTTGCAATCTCAGATTCCCTGTGGTGTTCCCCTGATGGCTTTGGTCACCCTTGTCATCTTGCTACTTAAATTCTTTACATTGAGGAGTCATCCAGGAGCTGAAATGTGTCTTATAATATAAGGAGTTATAGGTAGTGACTAATTCCTGACAGCTTTCATTAATGTACAAATTATTTACTTTCATATTTTCTGACCATCTAACTGCCATTTTTCTTATATTTATCTCTTCTATTTTTTTTCCTTTTTATTCCTGAGTTTTTCTCGGTGATATTAAGATTATTCTAGTTGTCTTGATTTATTTTACATCACTTCCTCTACTATCATCCTTTACAACTGATTTTTTAATTTTATCATCTGCGTAAGGTGTTCCATTTAAGAGCCCTTTCTGACTATCTTATTTTTCTCCTCAAAGATGCTTTTATTTTGAGTGTGTGAGACCCACCGTTTTCATACACACAGTAACTAAGTCTTTTCCAGTTTTCTTGCCCTCTTTAATTCCACTTGCATCATCTTTAACATATTAACACCTAACTGTATGTTTCCATTTAGCACATTTTTTCTTACTCTTTATTATTGACATTGTTATGTAAATGCCTTATTTGTTAGTTTTTTTAAAAATGTTTTCTTTTTCATACTAGCTCATGTACTTCCTTCAAATAGGCAGGATAATATTAAACTTAAAAATTGATTGCCTAAATGAGTGATTATAGAGTATATTTAAGATTCAGTGAGTTATTTTAACTGTAATTTTTTTTTAAATTACTTTTTTATTGCATTTTAAAATAATAGTATTACAGAATATTATGTATTCAAACATTACTTTTTAAAATTACAATTGAGCATGGTTTTTATTTATTGAAGCTATTTGTTATTTTCTTACTAACATTGGATTTTGTGGCTTGATGTAATTCATTATTAACTCTTTATGATAAAAAATTAGTAGACATTTATTTTATAGTAATGATGATGCCATGTGAAGAATGTATTTCTATCACTTGAGAGTAGTTTTGCGGAAAACTTGAACATCCCATTCACTTTTCTTTCCTTTTAATTGTCTTCTAGTTCATCATTCTTGTTGTTGATAGCATTGACAGGGAACGACTAGCTATTACGAAAGAAGAATTATACAGAATGTTGGCTCATGAGGTAACTTTTTTTAAAAATAAATTTAGAGAATTTATTAGATAATGGTTTGCAAACCAAGAAATGTAGCTCTCAATATGAACCGAGAATTTGTTCCAAAATGGAAGGGATAGGACAGGGCTTATAAAAAAGCAAAAGCTACAAAGAGCTATTGTAATGAGGTAAATTTTGAAAGCAAACATGAACAATGGAGTAAGGTATCTGTCTACTGGTTTTGCTTTTTTACAAAGATTAATGTGTTCTGCTGTTGGTTATTTTATTTGCAAAGTTTTATATATTCAATTGATAAAAGTCTTGAAGTGAAAAATTTTATTACTTTTTCAGATTTAAAAAATTCAGCATGTTAATTTATAAAGTACTACTATCAAAAAGAATTTTCAAAGTTAAAACTACTCATCTTAAAAAGTCTGATAGATTGAAACAGGAAAGGGGAAAACTTGTGTTTTTTTCCCCAAAAAGTTTATAATAACTGAAAATTTTTTAGTGAATAATTTGAGATCACTTAATTCTAAATATTTTAGATATACAAAAGAACTTGGATAATAAAACTCATTCATGCACCTGCCATTCATATTAAATATGTTATGAGATCTCTCCAATCTAAATTTCCTTCCTTTTCTCTCTTTAGGAATCCAAAAAGAATTCCACTATCCTAACGTAGTGATTAATATTTCTTTGAATATTTTTATACTTTTACTATATTTTTATTTAGCTGTCAGTTATACAGAGTATTTTATTCCATGTTCATAAAACTTTACATAATGGTTGCATATCTTTCTGTATCTTGGTTTTGGGAGATTTTTTTTGCATAATACTTTGATTTATTCATTTTAGTACATATAGCTTTAGTTCAATTGTTTTAACAACTATATAGTATTTCACTGTATGAATATAGCATAGTTGTTCTGTTCTATTAATGAAATTTAGGTTATTGCCAATGTTTTGATAGTATAAACAATGCTGCAGTAAATATTAATGAATGATCTTAAGTTATACAAAGACAAATAAGATATAAGTATTGTCCAGCCCTCAATCTCTGTACTCTCATTTAAATTTTGGAGAAACCATAGCATTTGACAACATATTACTGTATTTGTCCATTGGAATATTGCTCGTACAGTTTTAAGTCAGTATTTAAGGGTCAGGTTTATTTTACTGACCGCTTTGACCCAACAACAGAAAAATAACTTTTAATTATCTAGTTTATGTTTATTAATCTATTTTTGTTAAAGTGGATTATTAAATCATGGTTATTTGAGATAATTTATTTTTGTTTCTGTAAAATTTTTATATATTAGCACTATAACTTCAGTGGGATACATTTCACCTATCTGCTTTGTTAATTTAATTTGAATTGTGATATTTCACATATTAGAAATATTTTATATTGATTACAGGATTTACGGAAGGCTGCAGTTCTTATCTTTGCAAATAAACAAGATATGAAAGGGTGTATGACAGCAGCTGAAATCTCCAAATACCTCACCCTTAGTTCAATTAAGGATCACCCATGGCACATTCAGTCCTGCTGTGCTTTAACAGGAGAAGGGTAAGTGCTAATCAGCACAAGGGGAGGAATGACTTCTTTCAAATTCCTTTCAATTTTTTTAGGCCAATTTGCCAACTTGTTTTCTTCTTTGTTGCTGTTCCTTTTTGGTTTTTAATTAATGATGGTTTTTGTTTTGTGTCTCAGGTTTACAAGACTGAAATAATTTTAATCAATTACTATTGTTAAATTAAAATTTAACAGTTACTGACAAATTTTTTGTAATTTTTAGTATAAATGGAAATTTTTACCCAAAAATAGCAATCTACACTTTTTAGTTGTTCATTTCAAGGAAATGGCACATTTTCTGAAAAGGCTTAATTAATCCTAAGCTCCCAGCTTTCTACAAGAGCACGTCTCCTTTATAAGGGGTCCTTTTGGGACACTCACTTCTAAACAGTAAATGTGAGGCAGATGTCATTGTAGTATATTCTTCCTAAGAACTTGAGTTTGGATAAACGGGCCAAGGAGAACCCAATGTACTATGTATGAGTTACTCAGTTTATTTCCAGGAATTTATTTATGCTCAAATCAACTTGACCTTCTTAGTTTTTCTCATGCTAGAAGTAGCTTGTAGTATAATGGCTACATGTAGACTTCTTTGACCTATACTTGTAAGTTTGGGCCACGAGCATTCCATCCTTTAGAATTTTAGAGAGGTAAAGTAAGTTTCCTGTCATCTGAAGTGGTTTCACTTTTAGTCCATCTTAGAGAAGGATTGAGGAGTATTTGTAATTTTGCTGTCAAAACCTCCAAAACTGGATCAAGATGAGACTGAAGCAATTTCCTCCATTACTCAACTGAATAAGATCATTTTGTCTAAGTGAATCTTCCACTTAAAATTTCTACTTATTTAGTGTTAGCTGAATTTTATCTCTTAGGTGTATAAATAATTATCATAGTACCAACATTTGGGTAAAGCTTAAACATGTAAATATGCATTGCTTTTAACTGTAAAGTTTTTTGTTTTGAAAATATTTCTCTCTTTTGGCTTAGGTTATGCCAAGGTCTAGAGTGGATGACCTCCCGGATTGGTGTGAGATAACTTTTTTGCTCGGAAGAGACTGCTGTATTTATTTTGTGACATGAACATTTTTCTTAGTACCTTTGGCTGCTAAGGCAGCAGCATGTTTAATTTATAACAACACAAACCTCTATGAGCAACACTTGAATCAAGTGCAGCTGAACTGGAACGTGAAAGATTTTTTTTAACTTTTTTTTTTAATGCACTAATCTTCAGTTGGATGAACACTAATGCATAACTATGTTTTCAGCAACAGAATTTTTCTGGCTGCTTATTCTAATTATCTAATGACTGCCTTGCAAGAAATATTTGTCATATGTTTAATGTTTTCTGAAGTATTATAATAACTTTAATGACCAATTTCTTTCATTTCTTGACCAACCTTATCCCTACCAGACTGGTTTGACAAAGTAGTAGTGGAAATTGTCAGGTACTGCTTGCAAACTAAACCAGCACTAAATATTTGCTCCTTCTATAAACGTTTATCTTTGAATAGACTCGTTATAGAGAAAGAAATCTGCCTAAAAGGTATAAGGAAGATTAAACATCATGAGAACCGCCTTTAAATGACTTAACTTTCCCTATGTATTGCAAGTCATGGAATAATTTTAAGTTACTATTAGCATGGAAATTTAAGTAGGCTTCTTATCTAAAAGAATTAAGTTCACTTCAACTTACAACATGGGATTAGTTTTGGTTAAAAACTAATCAAGATAAAATAATTATTTGAAAGCTCAACTTTGATGGTAAATATTTTGGATAAATCTGGTATTTTAAGAATGTCATGTTATTCAATGAATATATAACTATTGGAAGTTATTAAAACATACCAGCACTTAATATTAAAATCAGACATCTGGAACATATTTCACTGTCAATTACAAACAATTTTATTATCAGCATAAAGCTCAACTATTTCCTGTGCAAGGCACATCCCATCTGCTTTAGGCAATAGCTAAAGCAGAAGTATAAACAGTGCATTTTAATTCTTAAAATTTGAAATTGTATTTATAATAGTATTTCTACCACCAGCAGTATATTATGTAAAAAACAATATGGCTTTCCTTAAGTCTATTTGAGGCTGTAGTATAATAGGCTTTAAACAATTGCCAGCTTTATAGTTATGCCTCATGTTCTAAAATCTTTCACTGGAGTATAGGAGACAGCTGAATTTAATCCTAGCTTTTTAGAATATTAGTATGAAAATGAAAACTAATACACTAACAATTTATAAATTAAAGAAGAAAAAGTCAATCTATTAAAAGTTTATTGGATGGCATTAAACAGTTGTCTAATATGAGCAATAATCTAAATAGTGTATACCTTAGGAGGACAGGTATTGTAATTTTAATTTTTTTATTTCAAATGTATGATTTTGCTATAGCGAAAGGGATAAAATGCATACTTAGGGAATAATACTTTATCATTGCAGTATTTTTTCTTCATTTGGGTCAAAAATAGGATTTAGTATTCATAAAAATATCAAAATACCTATTCAAAAGTGGTATTTTAATTTTAACATTTTTATTGTAAGGTTGTTTAAATTTTGCTTTGTTTTTCAGGTATATTTGATTTATTTAGCATAATTAATTTAGTTGAATGTAGTAACATTTTTCTGATTTCTGTTTAGTAGTAGCACACCCTAGAACTGAAAAATGGCCAGAGGAAATTGTTTTGGGTTTTGGGAACTTGTTGTTTATTAACCTTGTTTTGAACCTTTTTCTTAGTGCATCTGTACCAGGTAGAGAATAAATTTTATTTTTAATATAACCCATAATCAAGAACATGTGACAAAAGCAGACATAAATTAATATAGAATGCTGTGTGGTGGCGAGAGAAGAAGGAATTATGAAAATACCATTTACCCAAAACATAACTTTGCCAGAATTTCTATCTTGGTTATATAGTTTAGCCATAAGTACTGAGGATAATTCTCTTAACTCTGTCCTGAAAAAAAAAACTCCTGTTTTATTCTTTGAAATTTGTCTTCTATTTGGTAAGATTGGCTGGTCAATTTTTTTCTGTCAAAGTATATGGTTATTTTTTTATATTACCACATCAGCGTTATATTGAAAATGCTTTTAATGGTTGATTATATTTTGTCAAAAAACACTAGTATAGACTCATTTGCTATTTAATTTTTAAATACAATTTATTTTCTAAATTCTTTTTTAAAAACATGATTTTGGATTAGAAATGATTTTTGTTAGCTGTGTTTTGAAGATGAAATAGAGATTCAATTAAATTTTGTGCCAACAGTTGGGAAAAGTTCAATTAGGATATTGATATAAGACTTTTAAAAAGTATTTGATAGGTTCTCAATAGATGTTTCCTGTTACAGTAATGTGAAAACTGATTTTCCTTTACTCCAAGAGAATTTTTTGACCCAAGCATGTATCTAATGCTAAAATTTTGATTCTGACATTCATTGTAGATCAGCCAACTATAAGATGGTCTGATGAAAAATGTAAATCAGTCAATAGTGCCTTTATTCATATTTTGAGATGAGTTCTCTATTTTGTACTATACCTGTTCTTTGGAGGTCAAATTAGCAGCTGCTTTAACAGTGATATAGTTCAGATATTACCCTATCAACTGCAGTTGCCCAACAGGTTTATAGTAAGAAAGCAAGATGCCCATCCATGTGACTTTGGGATATTTTTGTTTTAAGGATAAAGAAACTAAATTTTATCTTTTCCATATGTCATAACTAAAATGTAATTGCTACCCTTGTAAGTTCAAATATGGCATTTTTCTTAGTTTTGAACGTGTTGTGTTCTTTATATTTAAACATCATTCTTATTAAAAAGCCCATTTGAGAACTCTTAGAATTAACAGTCCCTTTTATATGGGAGTATACTGCATATTTTGTATTGTTAATGTAATTTAATTTCTTGAAATAATATATAATCTATTGAAAAATTTATGATTACATAATTTTTGCTTTAGGTTCTGTGTTAGTATGCTTAAAGGTATAATTGTATATTCATTAGACAAAAATAGTAAATTCAAGTTTCATTGTTAAAAATAATTTTAAGTGTGTACCACCTCTATAACCATAGTCATTTTTATTAAGCATAAATTAACTTTCATTATAACATAAAGAGAAAATAATTATTTTTCTATGGAAACAGTGAGTGATAGGCAGCAATGTAAACATTATTCTCTAAAGAGTTATAGGGAGTCACAAAGGAAAGAAAATTTTAAATAATAAAAGCTTTAAAAATCTTTTTGGTATAATATATCTTAGGATAAATTAGAAATGGAATTGTTTTGACTACCACTCATTTATGTAACTATGTAAAACCATATCAGTTGAGAAAATGCACTAGTTATGACTATAAATTCCATTGACATCTGTCTTTAAAGACCAACTTCCTGAGTTGGACTTTTCATCTATGGCTTTGGATCCCAAACATTTCACATCCATTTCAATTCTGTAGGATGTTTTTTGTGTTGTCAGGGTAAAGTCATGTTAAGATATAACACGGTAACATGCATCTAGTAGAATGTTGTGTTGGCTATCTAAAGAAGTAGGTTTGAATCTTTTCCCATTACTTGTCTAGTTGACCTTAGACAATGACTGATTGTTAGTGGCCTTCCTATTGGTTTTCACATACTAAGGAGCTTAAGCAAGCTACAATTCCAACATGTCATTAGGTTCTAAAATTCTGAATCTTTATACATTCTATTAAAATTGAAAAACAAAAATACATGTTAATGTGAAAAATTAATTTTTATCTGTATTTGATTCTCATCTCACTATGGTTTTCATTTAGTATGAGAATACAAAGGATCAGTTAGTAACTGCTACTCAAATTGAGCTAATAGCTAATGACAATGCAAAAGAGAAAATAAGCCATATTGCTAAGAAAATGGTGTTAAACTTCTTGTAAAATAGCAGCCCCTGGTGGAAATATGCTCTTCTGGAGAATAGCTTGCTTATTTTCCTGGCTTTTACTAATTCGAAGTGGTCAGTTAGTTCGAGTTTACTGTCTTTAGATGCCATTCCAAACTGCAGTTCTCTGTTTGGCTTTTCAGCACTGAAGATAGTGCAGCCAGGATGTCAGTATTTTACAAACATCTGAACAAATCTGAGAGTAGTTTATGTTGAAGCTTAGTTTTTTGTTTTTTGTTTTGTTTTGTTTTGTTTTTCAGTAATGTCCAATCCTTATTCGTTTAGCTTTACCGTGAAGACTGGAATCCAAAAGTTAGGTTCCCAAGAAGTATTTTTGAAGAGTTTGAGGTGGCGAAAGCTAAATAGAAAGGGCCAATAAAATAAATATTTTCAGCTACTTCAATTTAAATTTAAAGGAGAAAAAATAGTGTGGTCAGCAGATCAGCTTTAAATATATATTGTTTGGTTAAATGTTTGGGAAGTGCTAATTTGGAGAGGTATAGAGGCATACCTAGAAACAAAAGTCAAAGTACTTGATAGTAAAGATAAATATGGGGTGGGAAAATCTTCAACAGGATATTCAATAGTAAAAAATTTAAATGGAAGTAGTGAATTTTCTCTAAGGCACTTAAAATGATAGAAAATAGTCTTTTACTATAGAACTGGTGTGCCTGTATTTTAATGTGGCCAAGGATTGAAGACCAATCAGGTTTTTTGAATTTGGAGTGTAGTCACGTAGAGGCATCTTCTATATATTTTTTTAAAACAGTAATCTACATTTTTTTCCAGAAATGGAGAAATAATAAAATGTGCCGTGCATATCTTTTGAAATAGAAAACAAAGTTCTAGAAGAATGGAAATGTTCTCTTGCACAAACTTGTAAAATTTTAATTTAAAAGTTACCTCATCTTTCAGGTGCTTTGCTCAAGTTTGTGGGATGTTGCACCATCCCATTAATAACCCTCTTCACCCAAACTCTGTGTTTGAAATATGCAAAATTCACAGCTAAGGAGTAACATTCCTTGGAGGTTTTGTTTTGTTTTCTAGTTTACCACCAGCAATTCTAACTTGGTGTAGCAGACCCCCATGTCGTCTTCATTAAAGCACAAGGGCAAGTGCTCAGCCAATATTTAATTAGTTTAATTAATGTCAAATAAGGGAAAGGAAACCCCTAATAATTTGATTGCTTATACTGTGAATATATTTCCATCAGTGTTGGTAAGATAGCAAATAACTATCAGGTGATCTTAGTTACGTACAATATATTTGCATAGTTTTATCCTATTCAGAAGAGATTATAATCATTTTAATCCTCCTCTTTTTTCCCTCGGGAAATTCAGGGACTCTGCAGCCCCTATTTTGTTCTCTTGGAGTAAACTGTTCAATGTAGTCATAAACACTTTCAATTTTGATTATAAAAGTTTAGCTGCTGTTTCATTAGAGTGAAATAAAATGATGGTTATAATTTTTTCCAATTATGTGATGGTTATAAATTTTACCCTATTTAACTATTACACAGAGCATGGTTTAAAAAAAAAAAAAAACTAAAAGCAGTTACGACCTTGCTCTTGCATTTATTCTAATCATAGTATAATGAATATAATCACACGTTGCCATCTTAACATAAATTGGTGCTTTAGAGCATTAAAGAGGAAACAGCAGGCCCTGTGTAATGTAATTGTTTCAGAATGTAAAACTAAAGTGTCTCTACTTAATATTTTTCATTCCTTAAGATTTAAATACAAATGTGTTATTCTTTAAGCTTCAGGCTTTCTGCAAAAGCTGTAACAATATCTTAGCTAATAAACCTGGTCAAATAGAAGATGGTGTTAATAAGGCCAGCATTATTCACTGGAACTATCTGGACCCCCTGGTTTTACAGTGGGGGAAAAGTGTCTTTGACACCACAGACTGCTTTTTAACCCCCTCCAAGCAACTGAAATGTGTGCTGGTCCAATAGGTAAGCATTAAATTTTTAAAAAAGCAAACAAATTACTTAATGCTTTCACATCATGACTTCTTGAAAGTGGTTCAAAGCATGTTCTCTAATGGTGGGGTTGTATAAAAGACATGTTTTAAAATGTCATAAAATGCTTCCTATATCTTTAGGTTGCTACTACTCATGATTTTTTATTTCTGCAATTATGTTATAATGAGTTACTTGCATGTCTACATACCCAAGTAAAAGGATGCTGTTTGCTCTGGAATGTTCATCTTTTGGACAGGTTTTGGCTCATTTGCAATCATGGTGCAATATAGTGTAAACATTCATTTGTTTTCAGTCAACAGTTTTATTTTTGTCATAATAAATAATTACTTTTCCAATATGACATGAACCCAGTGTTTTATTTCAGAGATAAAATCTGTTTTAACAGTCTGTTTATTGCCAGTGATAGAAACCCATCCTATCTAACAAAGAGAATGGAATTTTGTGTTGCGACGGTGAGCTGGTGGGTGCTCCAGGAACCCAGAATAAGGACCCAACTGGATTTCTGGAATAGGCTGGAACCAGAGACCAGGAACCTGAGGAGAAGCTGCCCATCTCCTCAGTCTTGCACTAGCCTGGGTTTTTCTGTTTCCTAGTCCGCATGCTAGATAATGTCCAAATCTAATAGCTCCTGTAGATTTGTAGTTATACAGGGAGAAGTCAGATTATCATTAGGTTATTAGTTACAGTTCCATATTCCCCAGGGAAATTGTTTGTTGGCTTCCACTGGGTCAGTTACTCACTGTGGTCCAACAAATGTACCTAGCAGAGTGTACATTTGTCAGAGAAGGGGAATCCCTGGGCAATAGAATGGCAGTCCAAGCAGGTATAATAAACATATTTGGTCTTTGTCTCCTGGTCACCAGAAAAACCAAGTTATCAGGGGATGAGAACTTTCAGCCCCACCCACCAACCTCTGGGAAGAGTTAAGGTGGTGCTGGGGGTGGGGGGAGGTGCTGATTAACTGATGAAAACTCTTGAACCACAAGGTTTGATAAGCTTCCAGATTGGCGAGCACATCTATATGCTGGTGGTGTGGTGCACCCCAGTTCCATGGGGACCCTTCCAGACCTCCCTATGTACGTTTTCATCTGGCCGTTCTGTATCCTTTATAATCTTTATAATAAATTGGTAAATGTACACAAGCATTTCCCTGAGTTCTGTGAGTCTAGCAAAGTATTTGAACCTAGGAAGGAATGTGAGAACCTTCATAGGTGAAGATTCGGACTTTTGATGTGAATCGTAACCAGGAGGAGAGGTGCAGTTTTGTGGACTGAGCCTTTAACCTTTGGAATCTGATGCTCTCCTTAGTGTCAGAATTGAGTAAAGTCGTGAGACACCCAGTTAATGAATAGAGATTAAGGTGGAAGGTAACTACTTTGAAAAGTTACACATATGTACAAACTTAACAGATTTTGTATAGGTTAGAAATTTCATGACCTAAATTTGAGTTCTGCTACGCTACAGGACTTCAGCAGCTGAACATTCTAACTGATAAACACCCAAATTTGATAAGATTTTGTCCTACCCTTTTTTAAAACAGCCTTATATGGATATAATTAATACATTAAACTGTATGTGTTTAAAGTTGTTAAAATTCAACTGAGTAAATTTGAAGACAACTGGCTTTTTGAGGTGATCCATGTATCAGGTAGCATCCCATCTAGCGACTGGAGGGTGGCTCAACTGAGTTGTACAAAATGGAAGGTTTTTATAGACAGGAAGAGGGTGGGACTAAAGTTAAAATTGTTAATTAGGATGGGACTACACAGTTGAAAGAGTGGATTATTTCCCTAGATAAGGCAGAGAATCTTACCAGGAAGATGTGGACCCTGAAAAGAAAGATTCACTTGGTATGGACCCTGAGAAGGAATTTATCTGCAAGTGGACTCCCTGTGGTCAACTGAGGACCCCAATTTTATAAATTATAAGGGCCTAGCAGCCATTTGCTGATGGCTCCTCATGTACTCTACAGTGAGAAGGACTAAACTCTGACCTCAGCACTGTGCACCATATGCTGACGCCTTCTGCATCAACTACCGCAGGAAAACCCTGGTTTCTTCTTTCTGCCAAGGGCCTGAGTGAGACCTGCCATGTTCAATCAGAGCTGCACAATTATATCATCATTTGCATCAATACTGATCAATCAGAACTGCACGATTTGGATTCACAACAGATCCTAGGCTCAGAAGAGGCTTGGAGGAGGAGGATTTCACATTCTGGGGGAGATCTTAGCTACAGGCCAGCCTGAGCTAAATAGAAACACCAAAAGCAAAAATGGTGGCTCCTTTGGAAACCTTAACTATTTCATCATTGTTATGTCTTTTTTGTGTAAAATTATAACATATAAAGTACATAAAACAATGTATACAATGTAGTAAAGTGAACACATGTACCCACTCGTCATGCAGTATTCCTCCCTGGAAATGGCCACCTTCAGATGGTTATTGCTATCGCCCCCATTCAACGTACTGAAGACCACCTTTCATTTCCAGAGGTTTCCCGGGTGGGAGAAATATAGCAGGAAAAACTGTGATCGCCCATCCATCCCTTTTATTTCCTGGAGCCTGTGGGTAGAGATCGCTCAGATCTGAGCTAATAAGGAAAAACAGAGACTAAATGATTCAGCACTGATAAATAGTAATGGTGAAATCCTCAGGAGCCAGTGGATGTTAGTGCTCTGAGTTACAACTTTGAATGCCCCTGCGTTTCTAGTCAGACTCCCTAATGTGGTACCTTCCACGAAGAGACAGATTTTGATTCACTTTCTTAGGAAAGAAACCAAATACCCTTGCTTTTGTACGGGGAGGAAGAATTGAAGTATGTGACCAAGCAGGTAAGAATAAAAAGTGATTCGATTACAAGTAAAGAAGACTCATTTTGCTTTAATCTCCACAAGTAAGCACAAAACCAAAAATAATCCCAATTAATCAATGACAGCCTCGCATCAGTGCGTACACTTCTATGATAGGATGGCTCGATGCTTTGGAACATCAGCTAATAACGGTGACCACGCTTCTTCCATTTTGGAGAAATTTGATAAAGGATCTAAAACTCTCCCAATTTCTGAATTCCATCCAAAACTATATATCAGATCATCTCTCACTTTGTTCATAGAGTTAACTAACCCTTACAACAGTGGATCTCAACATATGGTACCAGATGAACTAGGAACTCATTAGAAATGCAAATTCCCGGGCTAGACCCAGACCTAGCAAATCAGAAACTGGTGGTGAAGACCTAGTACCTGTGTTTCAACAAGCCTTCCAGATGTTTCTGAGACATGCTGAAGTTTGAGAGCCACTAGCTTACAAATCCAACTCTTCCTTGCTTTGGAAGAAATAGCTGTTTCAGAGAGTGACTGATGTCTTCTTCCTTCAATAAAGCAAGATGTCATTTCTGCAGGGAAGGTAGAGAGATGGACCAAACACTGTGGGCAGAGAGCTGGTGGAGGGGAGAAGGTGAAACTCATCAGGGATGGGGAAGAACTCTGGAAAGGGAAAAGAAAGTTTTCTCAGCCTAACATCGATGGTGGGGAATTCATGCAGAAAACATGAACGTGAACCACAGCAATCCAAGCTTGACAGAGTCAGGATAGGAAAGAGAGGTAGGCTGGCAAACCCCAATGGGAGAGCCTGGAACGTTACAATGTCTAGGCTTCCAGGTGCCTTGTGTCCAGGCTGATGATGAGAGCAAATGAGACACAAACCCTGTTCAACAAGCAGACTGACTGGGACTACTCTGAGAGTGGTTAAAAAACACCTCATGTATTCTTAGCAAGTAGGTATGATGGAATGCAGAGCCTAACCATTGCCAGGGGTAGCCTTTCCAATTTTGTTTTTTGTGTTGTCTTTTTGTTTGTTTTTAATTTTTTTTTTTAAAGAGTAGTTTTAAGTTCGTAGCAAAATTCATCGGACAGTACAGAGGTTTCCCATGTTCTCTTTGCCCCACACAAGCACAGGCTTCCCCACTATCAATATCCTGCCCCAGAGTGGTACATTTGCTACAATCTATAAACCTATATTGACACATTGTTGTCACTCAAAGTCTATAGCTTACGTTAGGGCTCACTCTTGGTGTGTGCTCTATGGGTTTTGACAAATGTACTGGATGATGACACGTAACCACCATTTTCATATTAGACAAAATAGTTTCACTGGCATAGAAATCTCTGTGCTCTACCTATTTGTCCCTCCCTCTCCCTTGAGTCTATAGCCTGAAGGGACTGAGACCAATTGGATGTAAGGCAGGGGGTTCTGTGTTGGTGTCTGTGTCTTGTTTGCACAACCAGATAGTCTATTTACTAAAACAAAAAACCTATAAGAAAATTTTCTGTACCCATAGGATATCTGTACCTTAGTTTTTCATGAACTTTTTGTAAAAAGATTTTTTAAAAAGACCTGTCCTCTTTTCATTCTAGTAAAAAATAATTTTTCATTCTAAAAAATAAATTTTGCTCGCTTGCTTATTAAGTAATTATTTATCGCCACTTAGATGACTACCCTGATTCTTTCTAAAAACATTTTAAGTTAGTCAACTTTATTTTTTAAATCAGATTTAGGTTTACAGAAAAACTGAGCAGAAAATACAGATGGTTCCCATATATTTCCTCTTTCCTCCCCCACAATTTCGCCTATAATTCTTGCATTAATGTGATATGTATGTTACAATAGGTTAACCAATTGTTATCCTACATCAGGATACATCAGGATTAACTAAAGTCCATTGTTTACATGAAGGTTCACTTTTGTGTTGCACAGTTCAATGGGTTTTGGAAAATGCGTAATGCCATGTACCCCCATTACAGTACAAGCTAGACAAATAAAGTCATTTTGACACCAACACAGAACCCCTCTCATATCCAGTCACCAAGTCCCCATCTGCCTCGGTCTCTTTAAACTGCTATTACAGATGCCGAAAACTGGTTGACCCAAACAACAAACATTTACTTTTCACAGTTCTGGAGGCTGAAAGTCCAAAATCAAGGCCGTGGCAGATTCAGTGTCTAATGAGGCCCGCTTCCTACATCACAGATGGTGTCTTCTCCCGGTGTCCTCACATGGCCGGAAAGGTGAGGAAGCTCTCTGAGGCTCCTTCTATAAGGGCACTAATTCTGTTCATGAGGACTCTACCCTCATGACCTAATCACATTCCAAAGGCCCCACCACCTGATACCATTACACATTAGTTTTGTGGGGACCCAAACATTCATTCTATAGTACCATCTGTTTTCCCTTTTCCTGGCTTCTAGTATGTTCCCTCCTCCAGGGTGGCCAAGTATATTAGTGTGGTAAGCTGCCCGACTCCAGGAGAAGCTGCCATCGCCAGAATACTAATATAGTACAAGGTGTTGTCACATATGGCCTCTTGATTGGTCATGTGCACAGTCCGCACTTGCCTCCTTTCTCTCTCACTTGCTGGATCCAGAACAATCTTTCAAAAGTGCAAAGCTGATTAAATCATCATCTTGAAACTCTCCTAAGCTTGCTCACTGTCACGTGGTCTCCCTATGATTAGACCCCAGGCAGCCTATGCAAACCCATCTCACACTGATTTCTTGCTGATTTTTTAGTCCCACAAGAGCATCGGGCTTCCCGCCAATCCAAAGCCTTTGCCTGTGCTGTTTGTTCTCCCAGGAATGTTCCATCTTTCTGCTTTGCTTACATAACTCCTGCTTATTGTGCTTTGGATCTCTGTTTAAAAATAACTTCCTTAGAGAAGTCATACCTGATCTCCTAGATCAGACCAAGCCCTACTCCCATTAAACTCTTTCTTAGTCCCCTGGACTTTAATAATTTTACATGACTCTGATTAATGTATCATCCCCAGCAGACTGTTACCTCCTAGAGAGCAGGGACTGTGCCTTTTCCATGTGACATTTCCCTGTTTGCGCCTATCACAATGCTTAGCCCGTAGTAGGCATGCATTAAATATTTTTTGAATAAATGGATAAATGAAGTGGAAAAAATTGTACTTCATAGTAGGCAATGTGGGTTATAGCTGAAACACTAGTAATTGAAGTGTGACCTTGAACAGAGTATAGAACTTCTGTTGACCTTAGTTTCTTCTACTGAAGATGAGAAGATTGAAGTAGATTATTTTTACTGTCCCTTTCAGTTTTGAAGTTCTTTAGTTAGATGGAGGGCCATCTGTTTCCTGATTTTTTAAAAATACATAAGATGCTGTGATATACTTCGAAAAGCAAGTACTACTTTGTACAAGTAAATGCCACATTGCAATTTATAATGCTGCTTAAGATTGAGTTTATTCGAGTTAACATCATTTAAAAAATCCTAAAAAGTGAGACTGAAAAATCTCAACAAAATCACATAAAGATACTTTACGCTAAAACCTTAATAATAAAACATCCAGTCAGCAAATGAGAAGCTCTAGGATTTTTCTTTTTTCCTTCGTTTCTTTCTCATCCTTCTCTTTTCTTTTTTTTCCTTTCTTCCTTTTGCTTTTCTTCTTTCTCCACTTTCTTGTCTTTCTCATTCTCTCTCTCGCTCCCTTCTTCCTCTTGCTATGTACTAGGAAAAGCTGAGAGTCAGGAGACTCAAGTCACAGAATAAGTTGGAGAATTTATTTCTTCTTGTTTTTCTTCTTATTATTCTTGTTTCTTTTTTTTTTTTTCTCCTTCCCCTCCTCCTCCTTTTTTTGTCATTTGAAGGACTTAAAACGTGGGCATAATATTGGAAGAGGAACATAGTGAATGTTGGCAGAGCTTATGTCTCAAAATATGAATTGTTGAGGAATTGGGTGAATCATTTGGAAAGAGTCAAGCTAGAATATCATTAGAAATATTTGAAAGATTCACAGGTCGAGTCTGCTGAGGTCAACCTGGGGTTCCCAAAATAGCAATGATTACCCCATGGCAGGTACAATGAAGACCGTGCTAATAACCTGTCGAGGCCAGGACAGTGTTAGGTCGGCGGGAAAAGGGCCAGCCAGATGCCTGCCTGGAGACTCCCCAGCTTGACACCGGGAATCCAGACCTGAATAGGGCCCACCCTAAAGCCCTAGGCGTCACCACCCTAATCCGGAGGCTCAATTAGCATTGATTAACGATTAATGTTTCCCACCCTATACCTTTCCCCCCACATAACCCATAAAAGCCACACCCTCCCGCCCCAGGGCACGACTTCTCTGGCCCCTTTTCTAGGAACCAGAGACCTCGCCCGGAGCGCTCTCCCAATAAACGCTGCTTTTACAACTTCTCCCGGCTTGTCGCGTTTACCTTACATTTGGTGCCGAAACCGGGGAGGAGATTGTGTCCCTCGGCCTCCCGGCCTTGAGGGGCCTCTCCTCCCTCTTCCAGGACCTTCGCTGCCCACCTCCTACTGTCGGATAGGGTAAGTTCTCTTTCGGTCTCTCCACCCTCTCGCGGCCTGGCCCTCCGGGACCCCTGTCCGCAATCGCGGCCGCGTCAGGGGCGACCCTCTGTCACAGTTGACCTCCGGCCTGGTAAAGTTACGAGAGACGTCTCTGACTTGCCACGGTCCTTCCTGCCGTTGGGTTAAGTCAGAGTCTCGGGGACGCCTGACCTCTGGTTTCACCTGTCCAGGTGGCTGAGACCATGGGAACTTCTAATTCGGAACCGGACCCCCAAAACTCCGTTTGGGTGTCTCTTGTCAAATTTTAGCCGTCTAGGCCTCGATCAGGATCTGAGACCTAAAAGACTGACCTTTGACTCTACCGTCGTCTGGCCTAGATATCCATTAGCTAAGTGGCCTGCTGAAGGAACTTTTAACTTCCACATCCTGACAGATCTAGAACGGGAAAGTTGGCGGAAATCCCGTATGTGCAAGCCTTTATTGGGAGAGCAAACCTTTTGAAATGTACGCTCCCGTCCCTCCCTCCTCTGGTCCCTCAGCTCCTCCTCTGCCACCCATCCTGCCGGACTCCACTACTCACATGATATACCCTTCTCTTACTCCTTCCCCTCCACCTGCTGCATCCCCTATCTCAGTCCATACCACTCTTCTTCTGTCCCTGCCCTCACTCTGATCTCCTCTGCCCTCTTCGAGAGGTCGCCAGAGCCAAAGGTGTCGTCCGAATTCACGTTCCTTTCTCTTTACAGGAACTCTCTCAAACAGAAAAGCGGTTAGGGTCTTTTTCTTCTAACCCCACTAATTACATCAAAGAATCTTGCTATCTCACTCAGGTTATGATCTAACCTGGCACGATGTGTTTGTCATCCAGGCCTCTACCCTCACACCTGAAGAGAAAGATTGCTGCCAGGGCCTATGCTCACCGCTGCCAGGGCCTATGCTGACTAAACTCGCCTCACGGCCGCAACCATGCCCTCTGGGCCTCAGGCCGTCCCGGGAGCTGACCCGGGATGGGAACACCAAGCTGGGCGAGATGGCCACCGGCGACGTGACTCAATGCTATGATGTATCCTCAATGGCATGCAAACTGCCTCCAACAAGGTAGTTAACTCTGATAAACTTCGGGAAGTAGACCAGGGAGCCGACGAAAATCCAGCTCTCTTCCTTAATCGCCTCACCGAGGCTCTTACTCAATATACCCGCCTGGATCCAACCTCCCTAGCGGGCTCAACGGTGCTAGCCACCCACTTTATTACCCAATCGGCCCCAGATATCAGAAAGAAGTTAAAGAAGGCTGAGGATGGCCCTCAAACCCCTATACAGGAATTGGTGAAAATGGCCTTTAAAGTTTTCAATGCCCGAGAGGAGACGGCTGAACCCTGCCACCAGGCTCATCTCCACCAGCAGGGAGCACTCCAAACCCAGGCCTTGGTAGCTGCCTTGAGGCCGGCGGGCCCCAGGGGCCGAGGAGCTGGGGTCAAACCAAAATCAGCCCCCTCTGGGGCGTGGTTCAAATGCGGCCATGACGGCCACTGGGCCCGTCAGTGCCCTAACCCATGGGCTCCCACGAAGCCCTGCCGACCTGCAGGCAGACGGGCCACTGGACATCTGATTGCCCAATGACCGGATCGTCGTCAGCGCCTCCACGCGGGGGATCATCCAGTCAGGCAGCACCGTCACTGGGACTTCTCGGGTTAGCAGACAACTGGTGAGGCCCAGACTTCGGGACCCCACTCACTCTCGCCGAGCCCAGGGTCACGCTCCAGGTAGTGGTTTAAGTCCATCTCCTTCCTGGTGGACACGGGGGCTACCTTCTCTGTTTTGCCATCTCACTCGGGTCCTATGGTTCCCTCACCTATTTCGGTTATAGGGACTGACAGCACAGCCTCATGCCTGCCTAAAACCCTCCCTCTCTCATGTTCTCTGGATGGCTTCCCCTTCTCACACTCTTTCTTAGTCATTTCCTCATGCCCAACCTCCCCTCTTAGGTCTACACAAGTTAGGGGCCTCTCTCTACGTAAGGCCACAAACACAGGTCTCTCCGTTCCTGCTACCTCTCCTAGCGCCAGATTCTACTCACCTCCCCTTTCTGACCCTGTCGATCCCTCTGTCTGGGACACATCTACCCCTGTTATTGCTACTCATCACACTCCCATCCGTATTTGCCTCAAAGACCTTTCTCGCTATCCAGCTCGCCCGCAATTTCCTATTTCTGAGACCCATCATAGGGGCCTTAAACCTATTATTACCAGACTTCTTGGCCAGGGGATCCTCATTCCTACTAGTTCACCCTGTAATACTCCAATCCTACCTGTCCTTAAGCCCTCCAGAGCCTACTAGTTGGTCTGAGACCTCCACCTTATTAACGAGGCGGTTGTCCCACTCTACCCAGTAGTCCCCAATCCATATACTCTCTTTTCCCACATTCCCCCTTTCACAACTCACCTCACAGCATTAGATCTAAAGGATGCATTCTTTACCATCCCTCTCCACCCTGACTCGTACTTCCTCTTTGCCTTTATCTGGGAAGACCCAGACCCCTGTGCCTCCAGACAGTTAACCTGGACAGTCCTCCCTCAGGGGTTTAGGGATAGCCCACATCTGTTTGGCTCAGGCTTTAGCCACTGACCTGACTTCTTGTCCCTTGCAACCGACCACGCTCCTACAATATGTAGACAACCTGCTCCTTTGTAGCCGTTCATTTAAACAGTCCCAACAGGACACAGCAATCCTCCTAAACTTCCTAGGGTCTAAGGGCTATCAGGTTTCACCTTCTAAGGCTTAGCGCTGTACCTCCTCTGTCACCTACCTTGGAGTAGCCTTAACTCCTACCACCAAATCTCTTACAACTGACAGGATTCAGCTCCTAAGAGATTTACAACCCTCTCAAGATGCTGAACAGATTCTCTCCTTCTTGGGCCTCGCAGGGTTTTTCTGACATTGGGTCCCTAACTTTGCCCTATTAGCTAAGCCACTGTATCAGGCAGCCAGAGAAACCCCTACAGGCCCTCTTACTGCTCCTGCTCTCGTTGAACAGTATTTTTCTAAGCTCTGAGAAGCCCTGGCCTCGGCACCCTCTCTCACCCTACCTAACAGACAGTATTCTTAGAGACGCAGGGTGACAGGGCTCTGCACTTAACAGTGGCCAAGGCCCTGGACGCCTGGATAGGGCCAACTCATTGAGGTGGAGAACCTTAACTTGGTTATACATATAAAATCCACGGTCTTTAAAAAAGTGCATCTTATTTATTACTTCTTAGTCTTTCACATGGAAATTTTTATGTCATTTTTGGTTCTTTCACATGTAAGCTTTTTGAAAAGAAAAAGCAAATCATGTCCTGTTAACCTCTGCAGAATGGAAAGTGATAGACTGAAAGAATAATGGACTTTGTTCTTTGGAGATACCATGCTGGCTTTGATAGATCCCAGCTTGCTAATGGCCTCAGGCCGCTTTCTTTCTCAGTATGCACAGATAAATGAAGAGATTAAACCATTTTTGTGGCCTATAGGAAGGTCAGAGTTTGAGTATTATGCAAATCTCATGCACTAGATTCAGTAGGTTTCCTACTATTCTACCAGTTAATAAAGGAGGCTTTCTCCCCAGTTTTATTGAAAAATAATTTACATACACAAATGTGTAAGTTTAAGGCATATGGCATGACGCTTTAATTTACACTTACTGTGAAATGATTACCACAATAGGTTCAACTAAAAGCCATCTCATATAGATACAAAAAAAAGTGCTTATAAAGTAAGCTATTTTCTTCTCTGTGTGTGGTGAAATCTTATAGTGTTATAGAGAAAAATAAAGATTTTTCTCACAATGCTCTCCCTCTTTTTTTTTTTTTTTTTAAACAGAATATCTTTGTATTTTAAGCTTCAGGGGCCTCTAGGAGTTAAACTGCTTTCCAGGCAGTTAGTGTGTGGACCTCTAGGTGGCAGAGCAGGATTTCATTTGGCACAGTTGAATTTTCTTCGCTCTTTTAAGTGAAGGTTTCCTATTGCAGGACGTTCTTAGTGATTTGATAACTGAAAAGACTCAATATATATTAAATTTTTTTTTTGGTACAGATACAGATGACACATCACCAATCCAAAGTCACCGGAAGGAGAGGTAAGGTAGGTTAGTAGAAAATACTACTAACAATGTAGTTTAAAAAAAATCCAAAATATTTGATACTCTCAAGTTGTTAATCATCTCGAATGAATTGCTAATCATCTTGCCAAAAAGTAGATCCTGCTGGACAGGCTTTAATGTATAGATAAGACTGTTTTTAACTGACATGTATTGTTGCTACTTAATAAATGTTGCTGGAGGCCTCGAAAAGTATTCTCTAATATAGGTTTTTTTTTTTAATCATTTTATTATTATTTATGCCTACAGCACCTGGTCTTTCTAGGTGGGCTCTCATCCAAGCACTAACCAAGCCCGACCCTGCTTAGCTTCTGAGATCAGACGGGATCGGGTTCGTTCAGGGTGGCATGTCCGTAGACCATGGACTGTGGCTCCACTGGGGCACAAATTCAGGACCTTCTGTGTGTAAAGCAGACATGCTAACCGCTTACACTATGGAACCATACCCTAATGTAGGTTTAAAATGCTGTTACGTTTGCCTTTATGTGACAAATTTGCTTACTAACATATTTTTTTCCCCAAAAATTTTTAAAAATAAATGTTAGAAGAGACTTGGCTTAGTTATTAGGAACTTCGGATTAGTTACATCTGAAAGATGGGGTTTGTAGCAAGCCCCTTAAGTAATGATCATTTATAAGAGTTTATGATATAGTGATATATAATCTCTAAGTACAGTTGACATTGGGAATCTGTTAGTTTTCTTCCATCTCTTAATAATCTATTCCTACCAGCTCATACATTTTCTATATAACAGACATCCATTCGAATGGACCTGAATACAGGTCACATTCACAGCTTTGATCTGAAATATCTAAGGAGATATACATAAGAGTCAAAGTTTAATCTATTTTTAAAGAGGGATTCTCTTTCCCCTACAAACACCTTGGATCCTATGTTTCCCAAAATAAATATCACTCTTATTCCATTAATATGAAGGTAAAGTGATAAAGTCTAATTTCTGGATTTTAGGTTTGTCTATATTGAGGTCTGAGTCTTCTACTTTTCATTTTAGGTAGCAGAGAAAAGTAACACTTTGGGCTTTGTCAGCCTCTAATAACTTTGCCTAAGACTGACAAATACAGTCATCCTCCCTTACCTGAGGGATATGTTCCAAGACCCCCAGGAGATGCCTGAAAGCGCAGATAGTACCAAACCCTTTACACACTATGGTTTTTCTATAAATATATACCTATGAGAAAGTTTAATTTACAAATTAGTAACAGTAAGAGACTAACCATAACTGGTAATAAAATGAAATAATTATAACAATATACTGTGATAAAAGTTATGTAAAAGTCTGGTTACTTTCCAACACTGTATAATTGGTCCCCTTCAAAAAAGTGAAGTATAGTTTTATACCTTTGATGGTATATACATATAGTGTGTGTGTAACAATTTATTCTCTACGGTGGTCTGGTTACATAGTCTATGGTATACACACACACACACACACACACACATATACATATATACAATTATATATTATTTTCACAATTCTCAAAGATTGAAACTGAACATTTTAAAGAAATTCTAAGCTAATTAGCCCTTGTGTTATTTGGTATTGCTCAAATATCTATATGTCATATGATATTTTAGAATTTAGAAAACATATAACAACAAGTGATTACTCTATTTAGATATTAAGAGACACAAATTAAACACCCAGGGCCCACTCACCAGACTTTGCACAAACATCGATGATGCTCAGTTTGAGATGACAGGTGACAAAAGCAAGTACGTCTAGGCCTCATCAAACCCACATATGGGAACATGCAGGTCCAAGCAGTTTGGATGGCAGTTCCAAGACCAAACTAGGTGTTAAGAATATTAATTGTTATTATTACAAAACCCAAATTTGAATACATTAGGATTATATGACCTTCAAGTTGGAAAGAAAGAGAAAAGATTTGCTCATAATAATATTTGATGAGGTTAGGGGAACTGGGGAGCTGTCATTAGCCCTGTTGTAAACCTTTCTGGTTCTCCCCAATTCTGGGAACATGGAAGAAACTGAACTCCTTGCAATTGGGAAGCCACAGAAATGAATCTGGCCTCCGAATTTAGAGTGGAAATGATGACTACCACTTCCGGACTAAACCTTTTCAGGTGACTAGTTCTGTTCAGTGGAATGGATGTAAGTAGAAATAAACTGTTTTACCTCCAGTTTGATTTCTTGCTAATCTTTTAAGCAGGGAGATGATGAGACACCAGGATGAAAGAGGCCTGTGACAAGAGGGAAGAAATAACTTGGATTAAGTTACTAAGATTTCAGGTTCTATTTGTTACTATAATGTAGTCTATTGCACTTTGGCTACCATACCCAGCAACAGTCATGATGCAAAGGGCACTGTGTCCAATGGAACAACAGTTTCTAATTATTCCCACTGGTCTATACGTATGGAGACAATATCAGGAGGCCAATTTCAGGGCAGGTCCTTTGTGAATTTTCGTCTTTCCCCCTAGTAAGAGAATTTCTCCTTCTCTACAGTGGTCTGGCTACACAGTCTAAAGGGGAGCCAGATGCAATCAGTGCCATGGAAATCAGTGGCACCTGCAAATTCTGCTCATTTTTCATCTAACCTTAGCGACTTATATATGAAATTTCTGTATTTTTAGTATTTTGTGTGCTTGTTTTTTTTTCTTTTTAGAACATATATAAATTCTTATATTCCTTCTGCTTTTTAGAAGATGACGAATGGTTAGAGTATCTGCTTTAATAAACTATGTGCTTTAACGAAGAACAAGTTACTTCCTAGTCCTGACAACCGGTGCAGAAACAACCTGGTACAAAAGATGGGTTTTTTGATTTCTCTTTTATTGTACAGGCCACATTTACACACCTGACTGTCTGGACATGGCATACTCTATGGAACAGACTGTGAAACCCTATAATGTCATGTTTCTAAAAGCCATGGTCTCCTGGTACCAATCAAATCCACCCTGTAAAAGCCTGTCCAAATGTCTTAATTCATTCATTTATGTATTAGTCAACCACTTCGACAAATATTTCTCCAGGGCCTAAAATGTGACTGGCCCCATGTTAAGTGTTAGGGACACAAAGATAAAGAAGACTGGGTCTTAATCATCATGGACAAAAAAAGCCATGGGAGAGAACCATGCCACAAAATCATGACAACCATGAAGAGCATTACAAAGGAGGCAGGGAGCACGATAGTGATAAGGTGTGAGGGAAGGAAATCCAGGTTTGTGGGGACACTGTGTCTGAGGTGATCACTGTGAGAAAGTGATTAAGTTTAAGTTGAAATTGAAAGATAGAAAGAGTTAGCTTGGTGGGCAATGGTATGGAGAATGTTCTAGATTGAGAGATTGGCAAATGGCTTAAGGCTCCAAGGTGAGGAAAAACTGAATGAGTTTGAGTAACAGAAATAAGACCAGTATGACTGGGCGCCGCTGTGTCTTCTTAGGACAACAGCATCATCTCATGGTCTCATGGTCAGAGAAGCTTTGCAGAAAAGATAGTTTCCCTTACTAGAAATCTCCAATTTAACAGGGAAGATATAAAAGATTTTTCCTTTCTGATTCTGACTGTTCTCCCCATTATTGCCCATGTTCTGTAAAGTGAACTTTGATCAATGCATTCTTTTCATTTTTTTTTCAAATTTCACTGATGGTTGAGCTTATTGTACTTCGTTCAAAGCAAGTACATTACTGGCCCTTCTGTTTATTCAGAATCATTTGTGACACATTAACATGATGGGGAAGTTGAGAGGTTAAATGTTCAAGCTTTAAACAGCTGTAGAATAATGTCTGTGGTAACAATGGTGTTTAAGATTCAATATAAATGTTAATCAAAGGATTCACTCAGAACCCTTAAAATCTCACTGGACAGTCACATATCTGCCCTACAATCCTGGAAACTTTCATTCTCAAACATTAGTCAAAATACAGTCTTTCAGTTTCTACTAATTTCATCCCAGGAAATGTGAGAGCTATCAAAATGGTTTATTATTCCGTCTATGTGAACTATGTGATTATGTTTGCCAGTGGTTTGGAAATGATTCAATCAGGCTATTTTAGAAAGGATCTCTTTGCAAAAACAAACCATAGAATAATATCAGAGTATATTTAGTTTGGTGAGCATCAGTGGCAGGCAAAGCCATGTGTCCTCAAACACGAAGACTGCCAGTTGCCATCAGCTGAGTTCTGAGTGCCAAAAGTGATTTGGGGAGTGACACTGCTTTGTCTGTGCTCATCTCCATGTTGTGGCAGGGCACCCTGTGCTGGCAGCTCATTTATCAAGAAGTAGTAGCATTCTCATCAACAATGTCTGCAATTAGAGCCAATTAGTCCTCATGGAAAATGAGACATTGAAGGTGTTATATAATTTGAAAAAGGAGAATCAACATCTGGAGCCCTGTCATCTTAGTGGGAGAGAGTAATGAAAACTCAGAAAGAGGAAATTCAAGGCTGTATAAACAAGAAGTAAATAGTGGGGCAATTTCTTTAGGGATCGAATTCCATATGACTTTATAGATATGTAACCATGCTTTAGCATTTACTGAGTGCCACAGGTATTGTGCTGAAATGTCTACGTGTGTGAACTCGCTGAGAACTCATCACAGCCCTATGAGATAGAATGATTATCATTCTTGTTTAACAGGTGGAGCTTTATAACCATGGGATGAATGAATGAATCACACACCTACACAGTGCCCAAGGATGGGGAAACTGAGGCTAGAGCTACTGATAAACAGTAACAGTGGACTTTAGCTCCATGTCTTCTGGTTTTCCACCTTTATGTCTTTATGCTACACCACGTTTCCAGTTCCCCAAGAGAAACAGGGATGAAGAACCCTGAGGTTTCATGAAAAAATAGGCAGTAGCACTGGCTTAATCTAAGAGGGCTAGGTACTCATCTGCATGACTTATTATTAAGGATGAGATGCCTGGGAGTTCCCAGATATTTCTGCTGCCTGCTAACTAATACTTAAAATTCCAGAGCCTTAAGCATGAGGGTCTAATCCTGTCAGAGCATGTATGTTTCCCCTCCTGTTAAAATTCAGGAAGGGTAGAATTTTAAGCTCTAAATCAGTCATGGCATTTGTATGATTGAAAAGAAGAAATTTGTTTTTTCCCAGGAAATGGGGGCATTTTGAGGCCCCTTGGTGGAAGAGACGATAAGCAATAGGAGGAGGAACACGGGTAGAAGCATTTACTTAGACCTTAATGTGAAAGCTGTTCTCATAAGGGCCCAACACAGTGGTGGGCCAGGCGTCAGGGCAAACTGTGCATGTGTGATGAACTGAGGACGTATTTTCTTTCCTTGTCAAATACTCCTTATACTAGTTTCCAAGGCATTTTCATGCTCGACTTTAAAATTTGCCCTGCTATTATACCAGGCTACTTTTAAGGAGTTTTCTGAAATTCGAAGTGACCCACACATTCACTGAAGTCAAACAGACTTAACGACGTGTCCCCATTGTGACCAGAGAGAAGGTCCGTGACATCAGTACTCAGTGTTATTCCATGTTGGGTAAATAATGAAAAATAACAAGCTATCAGCTTCAGTAGTTTATAAATATTTTATGGAGCATTGATTGGTATGGGAAAATTTGAAAAATTTGCCTCATGTTGCAGTTATAAAAAATTAGTCTTTAAAAAATGGTTTCTACGGGCAACATGCTTTGAATTATTACTAAGCAGAAAACACGAGGGCCACATTAGGGCCAGATGACAGAAAATGGAAGCTATGTGGAGTTTTTCTAGCAAATGTTCCCAAAAGGTCCCTGCTAGCTGGATACATGCTTTTGATTAAATTCACTGTGTTTTCTCTCTTGTGGCTACAATGCTTGGGCTGATTACCAAATGTGTTGCTTTCAAGGGGATTTGTGCATTAAAAATCACAGGTGCTTTCTGAAAATGTCATATTATATGGATATTTCATAACATTATGTGAATGTTGTCCATTTTGGGTAAGAATTTTAACTTCAACATAATTACACCCAGTGTGCTCAGTGCAGGCATCCAAAGGTTAGCAAGAATGGAAAGTACATTGACTTGGCCCATTTTTGAAGGATCCCTCCCCCTTTTGGTAGGTGTGAAATGTCCCCTTGCCAAACTGTCTTTTACTGACAAGTATAGACATTAGAGTCAAACTCCCTGGGTTTGAATTCTGGCTCCACTATTTCTTAACTGCTCAGCTTCAGGCAAACTCTTTAACCTCTCTGTGTCTCAGTTTGATTCTCTGTTAGAATGAGAAGGACACCCATACCTACCTTGGTGGATTGTTGGGAAAATGAAACAAGATATGTATGGGGCTTGGAATTGTGTGGCACGTAATTTTTTACTATTTGTTATTACTATTGCCCTTTCTATTGTTCTTTTCTGAGCCTTTCCCCTTCATCTTTCTTCCATCATTCTTCCATCAAACATTTCTTGACACCTTCTGACAAATATTATTTGACCTTTAAGTTTCCTTCCAACTCTGAGCTTATGTTTCTAGGATTCTTTTACATGGAAGGCATTGTGATAGGTGTGCTATGGTGTACAGGTAAATAGGATGTGTTCATTGCTCTTAGATTATAGACCTCAAAAGAGATAGGATAATTGCCATGTTGGGCAGAATGTGACAAGTGCTGTTACAGACACATACAATGCATTGGTAATACAAGAATAACAAAAAAAGATAAATTTTAATCGAAGAATAAAATATGATCTGGGAAAGCTTTTCAGCCAGTCTGGCCTTTGCATTAGATCTTGAGGGACAATATGTTAAAATAAGGGAATAAAGTGAACTAAGACATTGAGATTGGACAGCAAAGAAGGAATCTTAGAGAATTTGAGTAATTTTGTAAAATTGGAACCTAGGGAATCATGCCTGTCAGTGCGATGTAGAAATTAGTGATTCCTGGAGAACTGGCATGACGTGTGAAGGAGTTTGAAATTTATTTTACCTATCATAAGATACCATCAAAGTTAGAAACAGAAAGGGGCAAAATCAGTCATTTTTTTTTCTTCCTTTTCAATCTGTTCTCTCTGTTCTTTTTTTTTTTTTTTTAATCATTAAAGAGTTGCTTTTAATTAAGACAGTTGGTCAGCCTTCCTAGACTTACCTTTGCTTTACACTTGACCTGGTGTAACTCTGGGCAGGGTGTGCTGGGTCCTCTGCTCTGGTTATTTATTATTGGTTGTGATTTTAACTTAGATTTACATATTCTAAATGACAGATGCAAAGAGAACATTCTTTATAATATGTCTTCTAATGACTTGAGCTTCTTCAGTGATTAGTTTTGAATAAAAATATTGTAGATCAAATCTCCTTGGTCAAATGTTGATATGAACTACCAAGTGGATGTTGTGCTCATATTAGCATAAATGCACACTCTTTTGAAATAGAACTCCATTTTTAATAAAAAGCAGATCCTCAAGTATAATGCAGTGTTTTCGATGTCATTTTGTTATAATATCAATAAGAAAAAAATCGTTTCTGAGCCAGAGCAACTGTCTGTGTGAAGTCGGCAAGTCTTCCCCACGTCTGTGTGGGCTTCTCCAGGTACTTGCTTTCTTTCCACATTCGCAAGATGTGCATGTGAGGTTCACTGGCGTGACCTTGTCCCAGTCTGAGTGCGGGGTGGGTGTGTGTTGCCCTGTGATGGAAGGGCGTCCTGTCCTAGGTGGTTCCCCACCTTGTGCCCCAAGCTCACAGATGAGGCCCAGCCACTTGCAACCCTGAACTAGAATAAGTTAATTAAAAAATCACTCTTAATTGTTTTTTATTAATCTTTCTTAAATGTATGTATAGCCCACATTCCAATGTTTAATATTAGAAATGTTTGGGTCTTTATTTAGAAGTTTGATGATGTTTCTGTGATCAGAAATATGCTGTCAGAATTTAGCTCTTATTTATATCAATTTGCCTAGGGTAAAATTGGTTTTGTTACTTTTGCTTAAAGTCACAGTTTCCAAGAACCTATTGATGACCTTAAGTGAGGACTTACTTTAATTGCATTACAAATCTATTATATACACGTTTAAGGTGAAAAAGAAACTGCACTCTGAATTCACAAAAAACAATTTGATTTTCTGTTGAGACTATTATACTTCCATGTAAATGTGATTCTGTAGTCAGTACTATAGTATAAGAAGTATAAAATATCAAGGTGCTTGTTATGAGTAGGACTCTCTTGGATACTCCCCAAGTTTAACTACATTCTGTTAAAGCATTGAACAAGAATATCAGACTGATGTGGTTCTAACATCTTGGTAGCCTGGGTGAGCAAACTGAAACCTAAACCAGAGTCAACACACAAGAATCTGAGAAAATGAAACGTCAGAATAGCTAATCACCAACAGCCAAGGACGCTTTCCCAAATAAAACAACCACTTACACTGTAGCCAATCAAGTCATTTCTTTGGTATAAATGTTCTACATTCATTAACTAAGGTCAAAATTTTTTTTTAAATACACTTTATTTTTTTTATAGCAATTTTAGGTGCACAGCAAAATTGAGCAAAAGTACAGAGTTCCCCCAGTTCCCATACATGCATAAGCTCCCTCCCCCTCGATGAGCACATACCACTGATATGATTTATTTGTTACAATTAGTGAACTTATACCAACAGGAGTTTTAGGGCAGTGAAATGATGCTCTAGGATACTGTAATGGGGAATGCATGTTATTACAGCAGCCACCCCTCTTATCCCGAGGGATATGTTCCAAGACCCCCCAGTGGATACCTGAAACTGCAGATAGTACCAAAGCCCACATATACTCTTTTTACCTATACACACCTATGATAAAATTTAATTTATAAATTAGGCACAGTAAGAGAGTAACAACAACTAATAAAATAGAACAATAACAATATACTAAAAAGAAAGTTAGGTGACCGTGGTTTCTCTCTCAATATCTTATCATACTATACTCACCCTTCTGCTTATGATAATGTGAGATGATACCAGGCCTAAGTGATGAGGTGAGGTGAAGTGAATGACGTTCGCATTGTGACCTAGGGTTAGGCTACTATAAGGGTCACTTAAACACAAGCAGGACGATATTGAGATAGGTGATCTGATGACTGAGATGGCTACTAAGTGACTAAGGGGCAGGGAGCATCTACAGCGTGGAGGTGTTGAGCAGAGGTGATTTACGTCCCGGGTGGGATTGAGCAAATTAGCATGAGATTTCATCATGCTGCTCAGAACAGCACACAATTTAAAACTTATGAATTGTGTATTTCTGGAATTTCCACTTAATATCTTCAGACTTTGGTCTGACTGCTGGTAATTGAAACTACAGAAAGCAACACCATGCACACTTGTCCAAACCCTTGGAATGTACAACACCGAGACTGAACTCTAGTGTGAACTACGGACTTTGGGTGATGATGTGTCTGTGTAGGTTTATCAGTTCTAACACACACGTAACTCTGGTAGAGGATGCTGACAGTAGGTGAAGCTATGCATGTGTGGGGGCAGGGGGCATATAGGAAATCTGTGTTCCTTTCTCTTTTGCTGTGAACAATAAACTTGTCTAAAAATTGTCTATTTAAAAAAAAAATCATCTATGTAATTTCTTTCATCCTTTCCTTCCCTCAGTCCCTGGCAACAACTGACCTTTTTATCATCTCCATAGCTCTGACTTTTCCAAAATGTCATATAGTTAATATCACATAGTATAGAGACTTTTCCAGATTACTTCCTTTTACTTAGTAATACACATTTAAGTTTCCTCCATATCTTTTTATGGCTTTTTATCACTGAATAACATTTCATTGTATGGATGGACCACAGTTTATTTCTCCATTCAACTGGTGAAGACATTTTTGTTTCTTCCAAGTTTTGGCAATTATGAATAAAGCTGTTATAAACATTAGTGTGCAAGTATTTGTGTAGGCATAAGTTTCAGCTCATTTGCCCAGTAGTGCAATTGGTGTGTTGTGTAATGAGAGAACGTTTGGTTTTGTAAGAAATGATCAAACTGTCTTCCCGAGTGGCTGTTATCAATTTGCATTACCACTGACAACGAATGAGAGTTCCTGTTGTTCAATACACTTAGCAGCATTTGGCATTGCCAGTTTTTTTTGGGTTTTGGCCATTCTAATAGGTATATAGTGATATCTCACTTCTAATTTTTAATTTGCAATTCTCTAATGATGTATGATGTTGAGCATCTTCCATATGATTTTTTGCTATCTGTATATCTTCTTTGGTGAATTGTCTGTGCAGTTCTGCTAATTTTCTAATTTATTTGTTTCCTTTCTTACTGCGGAGTTTTAAGTGTTATTTGTCTGTTATGAATAACAGTCCTTTATCAGACATGTTTTTGCAAACATTTTCTGTCAGTTTGTGGCTCATCTTCTCATTCTCTTGAGCTAGGTCAATCTTCTAAATTAAAAAAAATAAAATTAAAAAAATTTTAAGTTGGAAAGTTAAAATTTTAAACTGACAAACATCATCTGAAAAGTCAAAAAAGATTGTATGAGTGTGTTTCCACTGTAAAACATTAAGTGTCTTGGTTTTTTCCTAGTATTTTTTTAAAATTGATTTTGAAATAATTTTAGACTTACAGAAGAATTGAAGAGTTTCTATTTACCCTTCCTCCAGCTTCTCTTTATGTTAACATCTTAAATAACTATGGTGCATGTCACAACTAAGAAATTAACATTGGACTAACACTGTTATTTAAATTTCAGACTATTAGGATTTGTCTAGCTTTTCTGATAATGTCCTTCTCCTTCAGGATCCAATCTAGGATAACACATTACATTTAGTTATCATCGTTCCTGAGTGTCTATCAATCTTTTATGGTTTCTCTGCCCTTCCTAATTTTTATGACTTTGAATATCAGACAGATACTTTGTAGAATATCTCTCAATTTGCGTCTGTCTGGTGAGATCTCACGATTAATTAGGGTGGGGTTATGGGCTTCTGGGAAGAATACCACAGAGGTAATGTGGCCTTCTCATCTTGACATATTAGTGGGTACATGATATCAACATGAGTCATGCTGGTGATGTTAACCTTGATCACTCGATTAAGGTGGTGTCTGCCAAGTTTCTGTCCTGTCTCATTTCATGTCCTATTCATTAGAAGCTAGTCACTGAATCCAAACCACACTCAAAGAAGGGCAATTAAACTCCACCTCCCACAACCACAATAATTAACAGGTAGCACAAGAATTAATAAATGTTATGGGGTGATAGTTTGAGAACATGCAAATATCCTGTTTGTCCTTAGTTTTGCCCACTAATTTCAGCATCTATTAGTGGAACTTCCCTACAGCGGTAATTACCCTGGTGTCCTAATGATGCTTTTCTACTCTCATTCCTTCTCTATTTATTACTTGGAATACTTCTGTAAAAAAAATTGTTTATTTATCTCCATTTATCTGTGTATTCAATAATTTACTTATATCACGGCTATTGATTTTATTCTTTGGGTTATAATTCACTACTATTGCCTATCTTGTTGCTCGAGTCATCTCACCTCTGGGCATCAGACGCTCTCCCAGGTTGGCCCCTGTATCCCTTTCACCAGCCCCTATCCTGTTTTGTTTTGTTTTTTTAAAACTCGTCTTGAGTTCTTTACTTTCTAACCTAAAATTTGCCCAACCTGTGTTTTTCTGGCTCCACAATTAGAATCAACTAGGAAAAAATGTATAAATTTATGTGTATACATACATACGTACACACATACACACTACTTCAATGTCTATATTTCTCTTCCTTTATATATACATGTTGAAAGTCACAAGTTCACACCAATACCCTGTCTTCCAATATAGCACTTGTGTTCTTTATGGCTTTCTAACTTTCCGCATCTGTAAATTCCTTGTCAAGCAGTGAAAAACCTAGCTTCCACTAACCCCAGTATATTGACTTCTTTCTCAACCCCCTCTGTGATCCCAGTCTCCAGTCTGCACTGCTGTCACCTCCGCTCACCACTTCTGCATGTCTTCCCTCTGCCCCACAGTGGCCTTGGTGCTGCTCCATCCACACAGGAAAGGGAGAGCAAAGGAGCAGCCTGCTATTCTGAAGAGGTATATTTCAATGGACAGGACTCCAAACAAACCCACATAGCCACATTAGGATCGTCTTGGGGACTTAAAGACATGAGGACATGTGTCCTCCCATGAAAGCTTCTGAGGCAAGTGTTGGTCCTATTTTATATATGTGCCTCAGTTTATGTCCTGTGAGCCTGCTCCCAAGACATGGTCATCTATCGAGGTAGGTGCTGCCCCAGAGGTGCTCGGAAGGGCTGCCTTCAGGCCAAAACGTAATTCTCACTTGATCAATGGTTCCCAAAGTCGCCTCAAGGTGGGTAAAAGAAAACCTTTCCCGAGGAGGCTATAAAACAAACACATGCTGCCTCATGTTGTGCCCCATTTTTGTTTTACCAGCTAACCCAGACATGTATTTTCACTTCCTGATTAGGACCAATTCTGCCATCTGCTCATTATGTCCTCTCATGGCTCCAGGGAAAGTAGGTGGCAATCTAGTAGAAGCTGTTTGGCTTGACCATGAGAACAACCCCTGTTAAGTCAAACTTGGCTTTCTGGCCTGGATGCTCTTTGTTGTCACAAACCCATGCCAACCCTGGCTGCAAAGGGCTGGGCAGAGTACAGTCATAAACATGACTTAAAAAGTCAAAAGTGAGTATAGACAAAACAGCCAGAGAAGTCTGTTCTCAAGCAAATTAGATCCTGGTGGAGTCAGTCGATTAGCATATTTATCTGAGTCAGTTTCACTTAAACCAATTATATTTTCCTTTGCTCAGCACCCTTTGTTGGATTTTCTCAAGCTTCTTATGACTCATTGAAACACAAGCTTGTGGCTCTCTTCATACATTACTTAATAAATCAGCATGTCAACGAATGACTTATTTGCAGAGAGCTGGTGAAATGCAGGATGACTAATAATCTCTCAACGTCTAGAAAAAACACATTGCCAAATAGAGCAGGCTGGGAAATAAGTACAGAGGTTTGAAAGCCTTAATCTGCAGTTCTAGGTTTTAGTGCAGAGTGAGTTAATATAAAAATGGAGAAAGCACCTATTAGCTTCCAAGAAACAAAATCAGGATATTCCTTTTATGCCGTATTCATTAAGCATTGACAAAGCCACCATTTCACCATATTTGGGTTTTTCTTATATGTCAACAGAGACAGAAATTGAGTTTTGTTATTTGAGCCTGTCATATCTGGATGACAAAAGCTAGTAAATTAGCTAAAAAATTTATGTCACTAAATGTGTGCCTTTTGCTGTTGGACGTAGAGCTGAGATTTTAGGAAGAGAATCAGTGGGAAAGAACTTGGGTAAGAGTCAGAAGTCATTCAAGTTATAAAGATAGAACTTTTAGGGGAGATTCAACTTTAGGGAAGAAAAACCTGGAGGTAATTGTTCCATGGCTAATTCTTCTCTAGCTGGTTCAAGTTCAAATACTGAGCATCTTCCATGTGTGGGAATGTTATGGCAATGGCAATTGATAGAGGTGGCTTTCATGCAGGATGTGAGTGGGGGTTTAGTGATGTCTGCATTCTCCTTCATTAGAACATGTATAGCTTTGCACCATAATTTGAGTTTCTGAATACCCTTCATATCAAGACAGAGCAATATCTTAAACATTAATAAGCATCAAAATCCATCAAAAAGGTTAACATCTTCCCTCCCAGCAGTGAGAAAACCCACTAAAACAGGATGGAGTGCACTGGACAGTCGACAGTGATTAAAAAGGTGGGGACAGTTCTGCCTGAAGTGGAAGGAGAGAAGGGCAAAAATAAATATATGGAACATTCTAGAGCAAGAGCTCATGTTGTGGATCTGAAAGATTCAGATATTCAGGGGTGATGAATGAAAAAATAGGTCTTTATCATAGCAACACATTCTTGTATTTTTTTCTTTTTTACTACTAGCCATACCTGCTGTTTCTTCTATTTAAAATGTGATGAATATGATTGAAGCATAGGGAGACCAGAAGAAACCATTTTACCCAGACACAGGTTCTTGTTCTGCATAAATATGAGGTGGCCCCTAAAAAGTTTTTATCCAATTATATAATAAGCAATCTACTGTCATTTAAAGCTTCAAAAATTTTTGTCAAAACCCCACTAAAATATTATATAATGTATGTTTTATTTCAAATGAATTAAAGGATAAAATCTTTGAGGCAGCCATTAACTTTAGGTAATTGTCTGCATATGAAAGTTAAATGCTCCGGAGAACTACAAAGAATACTTTGCTGACAAGATCATCCAGTAAAGGTCCTTTATTTTGATTTGATTTTTAAATACATTTCTTTAAGAGGTGGTGCCAACTGGAGTTTTTATCTTTATGTTTTTATCTAATGTTGTGACTTGGTAAGATTCTTGTAAGGATTTGTATTGTTAGGAGGCCAAAAAAATACCACTTTTCAAAAACTAAGTGAGGAATAATAGTTTTCTCCTTAGTGCTGAGTACTTATTTTTAGTTTTTTCTCTCTCTGTCTCTCTGTCTCCCTGTCTCTGTCTGCCTCTCCCTCTCCCTCACCCCCCTCCCCTTAATGTGTTATAGTCTATTTGCATATAAAAACTAGAGTAATCTTTTGGCAAAGCAAATAGGATTATGTCAAGCTCTGCTTTAATTTTCCATTGGCTTTCCTTGTATTTAAAATACAAACTTCCTTAGTCTGCTACAAAGCTGAAAAGAATGAAGCTTTTCTCTTCAAGATCCTCTGTTGGTATTTCCCCATCTGCTCTCTCTGTTCCAATCACACAGATGCCCTTTCTGTTCCCCGATAAACTGTAGGTTCATTCCTACCTTAGACCTTGGCTGTTGCTGTTCACATGGCCAAGAAAGCTCTGCTCCCTGATTTTGGCATGTCCAGCTGCTTAATCAGCTTCTACTCACCTGTTACCTCTATAAACCTAAGGGCACCCTGGATCTCAGTCAATATCATGTCACCTGGCTTAATTTTTTTAATATAATTTTTCATTATCTAATGTTATTGTGTTCAATCCTCTGTTTATTTGTTGTCATTTCTCTACAAGCATGTAATGAATATAATGAATGAAGGAGGGGCATTATCTGTCTTTCCTCCCCCCATCCATACTTTCAGACTGGTAAGAGTCTGGAGCTATGTGACTACTTCTTCAATGAGTAAATGAATAATTATTTTTTCTTTTTTTGGTTGGTTAATTGGCAATCCACAGACACTGACCAGTAGTAAACTAGATGTGCTTTAACTACTTTGTACAAACAGAGAGTATGACAAATGTTATGAGCTCCTTGGAGATCAGGTTTTCCTGTCCTTTGACCTAGGAAGAACAGACCTTTGCATCTATGATAAAAATGGTACCAGTTAATTAAGAATATGATTTCTTAGGATCAATTGAATAATTAAATACAATATGAATTAAGAAGGGAGTTAAACAGAGACTGGAGGATGGATATGATACAACAGTTCCCTCTTATCCATAGGGGATGTGTTCCCAGGCTCTCAGCGGATGCCTGAAGCCATGGATAGTACCAAACCAAACCCTATAAATACTATGTTTTTTTCCTGTACGTATGTACCTATGATAAAGTTTAATTTATAAATTAGACAAGATATTAACAACAAGAACTAATGACATAAAAATAATATAAAAATGGAACTTATTACAGCATACTGTAATAAGTGAGTGTGGTCTCTCAAAATATCTTACTGTACTTACTCTTTTTAAGATGATGACATCAGTTGATACAAGGCCTGCATGAGAAGATGAAGAGAATAACAGCAAATATGATGTATCAGTAGGTTACTATCAGGATGACTTAAACACAGCAATGTAATACAATGATAGTGGATCTGATGACTAGGCAGCTACTGTGTGCCTAATGGGAGGGGGTGTCTATAGGGCGGAGTTGCTGACCAAGGGATGATTCAAGTCCAGGACAGAACAGAGCAAGACAATGCGAGATTTCATCATGCTACACAGAATGGCATGCAATTTCAAATTTATGAACTGTTATTTCTGGAATTTTCCACTTAGTATTTCCAGAGCATGGTTGAAACAAACTGCGGAAAGCGAAACATCAGATAAGGGGGACTGCTCTATATAGATTGGCCAAGAGAATTCTCATTCTCACTATCAAGGCCTAGAAATAATGTGACCTGATAGGGTGTCGACAGAAGGCTTAGCAGTGACTCTTTGCTGCTTTCTAGATCTACCAGAAAGACTGAGTAACATAAAGAGAAAGCCACTCTGTGTGTTTACCCAGCAGTAAACATCGAGTAAGGAAACATTTTCCACAAAAGAAAAAGTTGGGGACGCAGTGATAAAGCAATCCTTAGTGTTATTGAGTGAGTCCTTATGTATATCCTATGGGGTAAAATATGGCCAAAATAGATACTGATGGTCTTCTTGGAAGGTAGAATATATTTTTAAAAATGAAGTTAGGGTTGTCTGGAGGGAGAAAGGGGTTATTGCAGGCTTTGTCCTTGATGATAACTAATATGGGGAGAAATGGAGTCTAGTGTTGGGTATTGATTATAGGGAATGAAACTTCAGCCGTTTTGAACACCAGTTAATGGACTTGAATGTTTTCCATCCACTTCACCTTCTCAAGCTACTGTGCGCATATGGGTAGCATAAAACTGACAAACGATAACCTTGCCGCACAGCGGAACCTATTTCAGAAACCATGGGCAAGAGTTTTGTCATGGAGTCCAGGAGTGAACTTCAGGAATTGTGAACTCCTGAAACCAAACACGCAGATTGTCTGTGATTATATTCCATGTGTATTTATTTCTGGGGAAATTATTCATAACTTTTCTTGGATTCTTAAAGGGATCTGAAATTTTTAAAAGGGCAAAGTACTCAGCTGGATGGCTTTGCCAATGCTATACTTTTTATGAGAAAGCTGTTCCATTTTTCTCTCAGGCAGTGATAATCAAGAGGATCCATCAAAGGGGCAAAATTGGTACTAAAAGCCTTTCTGAAGGATGATAAATTTGAAAATGGCAGCCCAGGAGGAAATGATCCTTCTATGCTGAAAGTAACTATGATTATCAGCAACTCTGAAAAGAGAATTCCTGTGATGGTATGAATAAGACTATATATAGACTTCAGCTGATAGACAAATGACTCGTTCTTGAAAATACTATGAAGAAACTATGCTTTGCCTCTGTCTGGGGTGTAAATTTGCTTTTGATTGACACTGTGATGGCAAACAATTTAAAGTAAAGAAACAAAGCAGAATGTCATCTTTGTGGGCAGATGCTTCTATTAGAAGCTGAAGATGTGATGGAAGTGCTTTTGAAAATGTTTTATTTCTCTGTGTTCTTTTATGTCACTGTCTCTGTGTTCTTCTTTTATGTCACTGTCTCTGTGTTCTTCTTTTATGTAACTGTAAACACAGAGAAAACATTTTTATTCTTTCTTCGGTTTTAAAAGTGGGTGCAACATTCACCAGAAGCACAAAAACATTGAGAAACTGCATTTTAGGGTGCGTATACAGCAGTTTGGTTTGATGATAAGTTGTTCAGGGGTTTGTTACTTCAATTATTGCTGCAATTTAGAATGATGGATAAACTATTTTTTGAAAAATACTATTTTGTGAAAACTTCCAAATGTTTATTGGAAATTTTTTGCAAAGCATCAGGTGCTTATTGTCCTGGAGCTTTGAGCTCAAAATCTTTAATTTATTGGGTAGAATGAATTGTTCTAGCCCAACATCACAAGTACCAGGGTAATTTTGTGGCTCCTTAAATTTGGTTAGTGTTCTGGCATTTGCAGATGTTATGTTTAACTTTTAAAATTATTAGAGAGGCTTTTAAATAAATTCTGCCATGTAGCACTGAAACAGTCCATGCTTCGTGTCTCACAGAGTTGCTTAGACACTGGGAAAATCAGATTTCACACATATAACTTGCTCTTCTCCCTTATTTACCCTGAAAAGATAAGATGGGGAAAAACAGCACACCCAACTCAATAATAGATAAGAAAAGAGCACTTTTTCTCTTCTGAGAGCTGTGTAACTTTCAGGTCCATGTGGATGTTTACAGAATTTTTCTGTTTGTACTTTATGGGAATTTTAAAAATTGAGTTTATATCAAACAAAACGACCTACTTAAAATAGAAAAAAGAACCAGTTCCATTCATCTGAGCCAGCAGAAGCCGAAAACCCTTGATACTCTTTTTTTCTATCGACGGTCTCCCTTCAGGGACTCTCTTAATCTCTTTTGCACTCCTCTTTGCAGCTATCAACTAGAACACCCCTTCAAATGTGCACTGCGGATTCTCTTGGGGGAACTCTTAGGCTGTTCATTCTGTGTTATTATCTGATAAGAAAGGATTTAAGTCCCAAAGCCACTACCACTCAAACTCCCTTCGTTCCACCAGCCTCGAGAGAGCCCTAACAGCAGATCAGTGCCTACAGGCCTCAGGGGCCTCTGCAACCTGGCTCAGTGAGTCCACAGCAAGGCTTTACCGTGCTCTGTGGCTCAGTAGACACTTGGCTTTTGCTGATCTTCAGGCATCAAGATTTTCTCACCTGAGTCTCAAGTGTCTGCATCACCACGTCGTTCTCTGCTTCACTATAGCTACCTTTCCTCACAGAACCCAGAGTGCATTCAGAATGTCAAAAGTTTAGAAGTGGCTCCACAAAGCTGAATGATCTGACTTCCAAGGACTTCACTTTTCTACTTTCCTGTATTTATTTCACTGAGAGCTTTTGCTACTGTTCTTCTCCAGACCGTGGTGTCCAATGTGAAAATAATGCCCATTAACACGCTTCTTAATGAATTGTAAATTTGAGCAGTCAATCTATTGCTTATTAACTCTGCTTCTTTCTCTGAGAGCTGGGTGGCAGTGGCGGGGGTGGTGGGGTGGGTTGGGGAAGGGTGTGTGGGGAGAGAAAGAGAGAGAGACAGAGAGAGAGAGAGAGAGAGAGAGAGAGAGAGAGAGAGAGAGAGAGGTGAGTGCATGTGTGTACCTGTGTACATGTGCCATCCAGAAGAAACTGCTATCCAGAATGCTAGATTATCTATTAAGATATATTTAACATGTAACATTATATTAGTTATTAGTTTCCGGTATACAATGGAATGATTTGGTATATGTATTGTTGAAATAACTTTCTAGGTCCAAGATAGATTCACTCTTGTCTGGGGTGCCACATCAGCAAACTGAAATTTAGGTAACTTTTGTGTCCCTGTAAACGCTACTCTTGACCAGAAACACAGTGTATATATTGTCAGCCAATCCCCAAGTGCCGAGCCTGTTCTAGACCTTCTCACTCCCAGCAAGAGTGACTGTGTAGCCCCAGTCAATCGAATATTTTCTATTTTTTCCTCCCTTTTCCTTTATTCTTTATCTTATAAAAGCTTCCTGCCGTCCACCCACATCATAGTTCTTAGAAAAAAGACTGCTTCATGAAGTGTTAAAGTTTGTTCATATCACTTAAATTGTCTTCTTTGATCATTTCTAACAGTATATATTGCAAAATGATCACCACTATAAGTCTACTTAACACCTATCACCACACAGTTAAAATTTTCTTTTGATGAGAAATTTTAACATTTTCTCCCTTAGCACCTTTCAAATATGTAATACAGTGTTATTTACTTCTTAAAAAAAAAAAAAGAATACCTACAGCACCTGGTCTTCCTAGGTGATCTCCCATCCAAGTATTAACCAGGTTTGACCCTGCTTAGCTTCTGAGATTAGACGAAAATACAGTGCTACTAACTCTAGTCACCATACTTACTTATAAGTTTGTACCTTTTACCCCCTTCACTCAGTTTCCACACCTCTGTACCCCAGAATTCTAGCATTTAAATGCCATTTCACACATGTGTAGTAATAACTGTATCAGAAAGCATTAGTTCCTTTATGTATTTTTTAAATAAAAATTTCAGTTTAAAACATGTCATTTTTAGTTATAGTCCGACCTTCTTAGAACATTTTAATCTTAGAAAGCCTGTGCTAATCTATTTATACCTTGTAATTTAATAATCCTATGAAAGCATATTGTCAGTTATGATGCTTTGAATAGATTAAGGGGAACTTTGTCAAACCAGAGACTTTTTTATGTTACCATTCTCAACGTGACCAGATTTATATATAGTTTTATATAGGGACTACTTACCTCTTCAGGCAGATGAGACAAAGTGGGACAGGAGCCTTCTACCTAGTGGCTCGGGTCTTTATTAAAATATGACTAAATTTCAAGTAGCAAATTCAAAAAAAGAAATATTAAAGGTGATTCAGAATCCATTCAGAAATACTGAAAAGATCTCAAGACATGAAATCCTATCAATTATAACATTCTCAGTGATTAGCAAAAATATACCATTTCAAAATTGAAGTGTCTCTTTTAGGCCACTAGGGTATAAATTTTGACAAATTACTGTTTTGATATGTGTCAGGGTCAAGATTTTCTTTTGACTCTGTGAGGGAACCCTCTGATGGTTTAAGTTGTGCGTAAAAAATACCTGAACAAACTTCATTGACTTATTCTCTAATCGTTGCCTTCAAATCTGAAATTTTAGTGATGGTAGTTGGAATCAGGCAGGTGAAATGTTCTGGTATTCTGAAAAAAAAGCGGACTCACCTGTTGTGACAGTGTTGACCCTGAGACTTGAGTAACCACATGAGAAAGTAGTCTGGTTAGAACACTGACCCCTCTCTAAGCATTTGCAGCATGTGCTGCACACTGAGGAACCAGAGAATAGTCATCAGACTGAAGTTTATCAACTGTCGTAATGTTGTAATGCTAAAGGTTTTCCAATGAAAAACTCAGTAATCTTATAAAATGACTTATTATTAAACCCCTGATATCATACTGCATAAACTCATAAAAAATACCAAAGTTTTTTTTAATAGAAAATTATTGTTTTAATTCATAACATGGATGACACTTCAAATGCATAATGAAGAATGAAATCTTACCACCTGTGATGATGACATGAATGAACCTAGAGGGCATTATGCTAAGTAAAATAAGTCAGACAGAGAAACCATATGATTTCACTTATATGTGGAATCTAAAAAACAAACAAACAGACAAACTCATAGATGCAGAGAACGAATTGATGGTCACCATAAGACAGGGGGCTTGACAGCTGTGTGAGAAAGGTGAAATAATTAAGAAATACAAATTGATAGTTACAAAATAGTCACAGGATGTGAAGTACAGCACAGGGAATATAGTCAATAATATTGTAATAACTATGTATGGTGCCAGGTGGGTACTAGACTTATCAGGGGGGATAACTTTGTAAGATATATAAATGTCTAATCACTATGTTTTTTTCCTGAAACTAATATAATATTGAATGTCAATTGTAATTTAAAAAATTAAAAAGCAAACTGTATAAAGGATGCTTACACTAATTTTTTTAAAAATGAATATCATTTATTGTATACCCTAAGTGTCATCCTATTCTTTTCTGGGAAGCTCAGAAGTAAACTGATCAAAGAAAAGAGAACTACAATATAAAATCATTTTTTTATGTCTGTTTGATATGAAAGAAGCTATGCTATACGCAGTGAGAAAAAAGCAAATGTCTTTGTCTTCCAAGCAAAAATTTCAGAAATGATTCCCTTACTCTCAGTCTATTGAAAGATAAATCTCTTCATCAAAATCATTTCTGGTTTCCTCATCTCAGAGGATTTTTGTGAAGATCAAATGTGAAAATTGTTTATTCGGCCATCTTTCAAAAAGAATTTTTACTGAGTGCCCATTTTATAAAAAGCTTTCTAATAGCAAATCTATAAAATATCTACTCTGTAAGAGCAGTTAATGTATCCATGTATTTTGTCTGTTTCCCCCTACCCAACATGTTGCCTTTGTAAAGAGTACATACAACAAAAGAAAAAAAAGTGCTAAGGAACTGCTGACTGCCTTTTTGTCTGTTAAGTGTGACCCCCAGTGCATTTTCTATTCCCTTTTCTGCTGTTTCAGTGCAGTCCAGAGACTCTTAGTAAATGTTCCTCTGATCCTTCTAACAAATCAACCCCAACAACAATCGGTGAACTTCCATAAATTTAGAAGTGTTCTTTGGAATGAATATTTTACATTAACAAAGTCTTTTAGAAATTCCTGACTGGCTTAGGAGTTAGACAGAACTGAGTTGAAATTCTGTCCCAGCGTTTATTTTGTTGCTGTTAGCCTTTACTTTGAATTGAGGAAGCTGATGTCTGCTTCACAGGGTCCTAAAAAAGCAACCTGTATTATTCAGTGATATGTTATATAAAGTACCCGGCGTAGTGCTTAAGCAAGAGGAACTAAGAGCGTTGAGGGTATTGTTTCCATGACATCACCTGGCTGGGGTTGTCTTTTGCAGGATTGGGTATAACATGGTTGGGGGGTGGCTCTTTAAACTGGGAGTCCCCTTGATTTGCACTGAAACTACTTGGGTGGGAAAATTCTGTAATTCATTAAAACTGATGACTATGAGCATCTGAGAGTAATTAACAAAGAAAACCTTCTGGATGAACTCAAGACATTGACAATGCTCTCTAGGCAAAGTCCACCAACAACCCATAGTTGCAGCCAGGAACACACATCTTGGAGACAGTGGGGTGTTTCTGGAGGAGGGAGTAAGAAAGGACTTATGATGCTGGGTGATTTGGGGGATAGTTTAAAAAAGCAGAGCTCCATTCTGGGTCGGATGCTGTCAGAAAGGTGATGCTGGTGGACAGAGGTAGATGCCTAAAATTAGGTATGTATTAGTTTACCAGGCCTGTCCAGAACATTTTCCAATACCACCAAGCAATTCTCCAGTTCACAGTAGACACCAACTGGGTGGCCTGCAAACTTAACTTAATTCTGGCGCTATCTACCTGGAGATAGCATCAGATCCCAGAGTTTAAGGGCTCAGTCTTACAAGAGTGTCTCCACTTCAGACATCAGTGGCAAGATGAGATTACCACATGTACTTATGACTGACTGGCTACAAATCGGGGTTCCCATGACATCGTCTTAGGGTTTGATAATTAATGAGAACAGCCCACAGTTCAGAGGAACATTTACTTATGTTATCAATTTATCATGAGGAACACAGATGAATAATCAGACAAAAAAGCACACAGAGTAAATTTTGGAAGGTTCCAAGCACAGGAGTTTCTGTCTCCATGAACTAGAATATACCACCTTCCTGGCACACTCCGAAGCTCGTCAAATCTTCAAGATTTTTAGAGGGTTTTAATCTCCAGTTGACTGCTCCTCCCCACCACTTCTCAGAGGTCAATGGATAGGGCTGAAAGTTCCAACTCTTTAATCACTTGGTCTTTCTAGGGACTGGCCCCATCCTGAGGCTATGTAGGGACCCCACCATAAATCACTTCATTAGCGAAAACTCAGGTGTGATCCAAAGGGCCAAATATGAATATCAAGACACTGCTATAATTTAGGTAAGTACAAGAATTTTAGGAGCTCTGTGCCAGAAATTAGGATGAAGACCAAATATATTTCTTATTGTATCACAGGCTGCTATAACCAATTACCACAGATTGAGTGGCTTAAAAAACAAAACAAAACAAAACAAAACAAAACAAAACAAAAACAGCATTTCTCACAATTCTGGAGACCAGAGGTTCAAGTGCAAGTTGTTGGCAGGGCTGGTTTCTTATGAGGCCTCTCCTCTTGGCATGTAGATGGCCTTCTTCTCTCTGTGTCCTCATGTGGGCTTTCCTCTGTGCGTGTGTCCTAATCTTTTCTGTTTATGATGCCAATCATATTGGGTTGGGCCCATCTTTAGAGATTCTGCTTTTAAATAAAGTCACCTTCTGAGGCACTGGGGGTTAGGGCTTTAATATTTGAATCTTTCTGACACACAATTCAGCCCCTAAGAGAAATCATAAATAATCTTACCTAGAAGGAAGTCAGACTAGGGGAAGGCATTTACTCATAGTAATTAGAATAGAGATGCAGCTTTTTAATGTGGCTTTGCCAGTGTTCACATTTTTCCTACGTCAGACAAACACAGTGATTCTGATTTTCTCTTGATCCATCATGGACACAGAATGTCCTTATCTGATGCTGATGTTCTGTAAAGTAGTTTATATTCAACAGAAGTACACCAAGTCCTACTTGTGAGTGCTGGTCCAGGTCCCAGACGTCAGAGAGTGCTTTGTTTTTTCTCAGAATCACTAAAAAAGGAAGTGGGCACACTGAAGTACGATGCCAATTCATATTGCTACTTTTACCAATTTCAAACTCTGTGTTTTGGCCAATAGAACATGGAGAGCTTTTCTGAAAAGGCCATCACCTAACAAGCTTTAATACAAGCTTTACTTCTTAAACAAGATAAATAAATAAACAGGAAGCTGAAATGAAAACCACAATGCTAAACTGTATCACAAGACTCTTCATAAATTGACTTATTATTAAAAACTCTATCAAGTAAGAGACAAAGTGATTACTTGTGATTAATCGGGATAATGGGAAAGGCTGAGCATGCACTGCTCAAGTGAGGGAAAGCATGTGATGCCATAGGAATGGTAATGAGACAGGAGTCAAGGATGTAGCAGGAGGAATTTGGGCTTTAAAGGCAGGAATAAAGTTGGACCTTCACTTTTCTACAAATTAACTGGGCTACTTAGTTTCTCTGAGCCTTTGCTTCCTCATCTGTAAAATATATATCATAATAACACTAAAGTTTCATTGTGAGAAACAGGATGGGGAAATGCACGTAAAAGATGAGGCTTAGCATACTACTAGACACATAATAAACCCGAAATATTAGTGATGATGATGATCATGATGATGATGGTGACTATGGGAAGGAGGAGTCATTCTTATACTTTTCTATTCTTTATTCTCCAGATTCAATCATTTAGCAAATCTTATTAGCCCTGTCTTTAAAATTTGTACTGAATCTGGCAGTTTCACCAACTCTTTTATTTACCTGTTCAGGTTACCTTAATCTCTTCCTAGGTGGTTCACCTGTGTCTATTCTTGCCCTTCTAATCCCACAGTTCTGTATTCACTTAAAGAGTAAAATTGAATGATGATACATCTCTATATGTCTCCACCCCCAGAATAGAACCTAAACTCTTTACCATGGCCTATATATAATGACTTGTATGCTCTAGTCTCCTTTTATCTCTCTCTTCCATGTTTTCTGTAATTCCTTTCTAGCCTCCCTGGCCTTCTAGTTGTACCCAAGCTAACTGAGCTCATCCCTTGGTCAGAGATTTTTGCTTTTTAACTTGCTATTTCACCTAAGATGAAATGAGATGGCTCTTCTTTTACTTCATATAAATATCTGCTTCAATGTCATCAGCGGACACTGGCCCAGCATGACACATTATCTAAAATGCTATCTTCTTTTTCCAAGCTCTCTATCCCTTTAGTCTTCTTTAATGCTGTTCAGAGTACATATCAAAATCTAAGATTATTATATTGTATTATCTGTTTACATGTTTATTGTTTGTCATGTCCACAGTGTATAAGCTCTAGAAGGGCTGTCTGATTCTCTGACATCTGACAACATGCCTGGCATGTAGTAGACACCAGTAAATATTTGTTGAAAAGTACAAGACAATTGTGTCCCTTATGGTATTTATCAAATATTCATTTTTTTTTCAATGTTTTTTTCTTCGGTCTGACCTTGTGATCTCTTCTTATTTGAAAACTAAAGGCCTTGGATCAGCCAGTTGGTGTAGTCCATTCTAGCTTGAATATTAAGATTTCTAGAAAAGATACATGTAAAAATTTAGAGTTAATAAGCTTTCACTTAGGTTCTGCATACGTAAAAATCAATGCTTCCAGTGGCCCAGAGTATAGTAGCTGTGGAAAAGAAATATAGGCCTTTTGTAACTTGATGAGAAAAACACTAAAATTCTAATAAAGGACAGATAAAAAGGAGATACCAAACAGGTAATCCAAATAGATCTACATCTATTTAAAAAGTTGAATCAATAATGAATAACCTTCCAAAACAGAAAGCACCAACTTAGATGAGTTCACTGGTGAATTCTACCAAACATTTAAGGAACAAATTATACCAATTCTCTACTATCTTTTTCAGAGGATAGAAGTAAAAGAGATATTTTATAAATTACTTATGAGGTCAGTATTACTTTAATAATAAACACATACAAAGACATTACAAAAAAGCAAACAATGGACCATATTTTTTATGAACATAGATGCAAAAATTCTCAGCAAAATATTAACAAATCTAATCCAATGATATGTAAAAATCCCATGACCAAATGGGATTCATCCCAGGTATATGAGGCTCATTTGATATTTGTAAATCAATTAATGTAATCCACCACATTAGCAGGCTAAAGAAAAATCATATGATCATATCAGTAGATGCAGAAGAAGCATTCGACAAAATGTATATTATAAATGATAAAAACCCATTTATACATAAGGAGGCTGAAGCTTGTAGAATTTAATGATTATTGAGACTAGAACTAAGACTTGTGCTTTTTACTCTTTTACTACATCACTCTGGCATACGTTTTAAGTGCCAGACCTGTGATTAATTAAGCATCAATTCTTAAATGCTTAAATTTAGCAATTAAACTGTAGAGTATGTTGCTGAATGACACAAATATAATTTTTTAAAAAGGTCGCACTGGATAATTCAGACTGGATGTTACTAAAGTGAATAAAAAATGTTTAAGAAGTATTGCAGCATTAGTCACAGTAGGCAAGACATGGAAACAACCTATATCCCCATTGCCAGATGAATGGATAAAGAAAATGTGTTACATGCACACATACATACACATGGACGCGTGCACAATGGAATACAATTTAGCCTTAAAAAACAAGGAAATTCTGCCATTTGAGACAGCTTGGATGAATATAGATGACAGTATGCTAAGTGTAATAAACTAGACACAGAGAGACAAATACTTTATGATCTCACTGATATGGGGAATCTAAAAAAGTCAAACCCATGGTAACAGAAAATAGAATAGTGGTTGCCAGGAACTGGGGGTAGGGGGGAAATGGGGAGAAGTTGCTCACAGGGTACAGACTTTCAGTTATGAGATGAATAAGTTCTGGAAACCTAATGTACAGCACGGTGACTAGAGCTAATAATAATGTATGGTAGATTTAAAAATTTGCCAAGAAAGTAGATCTCAAGAGCTTTCCTGGCAAATAAAAGGTAAGCATGTGAGGTTATGAATATATTAATTAGCTCAGTTGTATATCATCACGTTGTGCACCTTAAATGTATATAAATTTTATTAGTTAATTTTACCTCAATAAAGCTCAGGAAAAATTAATTACCTTTAAGAAACATATTTTACTGTAAAATATGTATAAAATACAGCATTTTTACTGTAAATTCTGATTTATCTTGTGGATAATTTTTCTATTATCCACATTTTCTTTATGTCATTTATAATATTAAAATTGGGTTTAAATCTAAAATTACTTTTGAAGAAGTAACAGCGTTTAGGTGTTAGTTTTGTTATGTTTTTTGATTATGTTATTTCATATATTTTTTAATTATGTTATTAAAAGTATATTCTTTTACTTATAAATACAATCGTTCACAAAATTCAAAGATTTAGTTGAGAATGGCCAAAATATGCAACTGATAAGTAAGAGGGACAAAGAGAAAAATATAAATGTGTAATTATTTTATGTTTAAAGTGCCTGTTTTAATATTATTCTTTATCCTACATATCTAATATATTTGTATGTATTACATTTTTAAATAAAATATTGAATGTATTCAGTTTTTATGTATGTTATTACACACTACCTTATACAAGTTCCAACACTGACAATCTACTCAGAGACACTTAAATATATTTAAATATCAGTAACCTGCCAGCTCCTGAGGACAGTGCATTCTGAGGTCCAAAGTAATATTACTGGTAAGTATGCTAATGTCCTATTTAAGAATAAATTCCCATCCCTAACAACTGTAATGAAAGTAATAATAGTGAATGCTATCACATGGGGATATTTAAAATAAAGATTTCAGAGATATTTAAACTGTGTCAAAGTTTTCTGTCTTATGATATGAAAAAAAATGTTTAAATAAGCCCCCCTTGAGTTCAGCATTGGTGTCTGAAGGAGAGAAAGATATAGGAAAATGTCAGAATGACAGCAAAGGTCTGAGACATTTTTTCTGTGTGAAAAAATAATCTTTGTTGCTTTGCAGAAATCTCTAGAAAATATTATACTCTAGGGTTTGAGAAGCTGAGATGAAGCAATAAAATATAAGCTTTCTTCTGGAAGAAACTTGAGCTGAAAACTGATGAAGTAAAAATAGTGCCCAATTTCAGATGCCTTTTTATCTCACATGCTAACAGATTTGCCTAGGTCATGACGTGAAATAGTTTATATAATACAGAGCAACTTAATTATGATGTTAATATAATTCTTTACATTTAATGTGTTTTAGTGGGTTTCATTTTGGTTCTAACAAAAAGTATCTGAGACCAATATTGAAAGGCCACTTTCATAGACAGAAGAACAGCCGTGAACAAGGATGAGCTGACTCGCTCAGTTGTGAGGCAGGTGTTAATATTACCATCTTGCTGCTGGGAAAGTGAAGCTTAGAGAAAAGAAATAAGTTGATAAAGAAGACAAACCTAGTTTGAGGTGTTAGTAAAAGGTAGGACTTCAACTCAATCTTACTGACCTTAATGACTGTCATTAACCACTCTGGTCTCTTCTTAATATGTTACATTTCTAATGGGTTTATCCAATACAAAAAGAATCATTCAGTTGATTTATATTTCCTAAATATTAGTTCTAAATTACTATTTTCAATTCTATATTAGGATTACTAAATGCTAAAACACTACTTTTTAGAACATGGTTGCAATTTAGAATTAACTTCAAATTCTTCTGACAACGTGAGACAATTCATTTTATTTCTAAAATAACTGTCTATCCAGGGAGTTTTGCTTATGTTTTCTCATATGATTTTGACCCAATAAGTTCTAAGAGGAAGTTAACCTTTATCTGCAAAAAAAACGCTGTCAGTGTTCTTGATTTTTAAAATAGATCAAAATTGTGCGTTATTCTTTACTGTTCATCTTGTGCTTCAACAAATATGTTGCACCCTGATAAACTACAATTGACTCAATTCTTTATCTGTGACTCAATTTTTTTGCTATTAAAATACAATTAGTTTTAATTACATTATAGAAGTAAAATAAGAGTATAAGTGACAGAAGAATATTATCTCATTTAAAAATAATCTGGACTTTTTTTAGTTGTGAGGAAAATCTGACATTTCTTTGGGAGACATTTTCTGAGAGCTATTTACCATGTATATAATTAAAATAAATACTTGCACGAACTATTTGCTTTTTGCTGAATACTAAATAGCAATAAAACATTACTATTCTAACAGCTGTTTCTCCTGATCATAAGATTTTGAGACTTAAGAATCATATATGAGTAAACCTGGCACCTTACAGCTCAATTTTCCTTCCTCCAGGGTCGCTGAAACCAACCCTCTGTGTGTTCTTCCTCTGAGGGTGGGGATGGTGGTTCTTGAGATGTTACACAAACTGCCATTTATATTCATTGTTCCTACTGATGACGGGGATGTCACCTTCCTGAAGTATTCACACATAAGGCCCGTATCTGAAGCCTGGAAGTAACACCAGTGGTTCATTAACACTGCTCTGATGGCTGCTCTAAGCACCTCCCCACAGCCCAGCTGCTGGTGTTACCTGAGTAAGGTGACTCTGTGTGGGGAACTGAAACGAGCCAGTGAGGTGGCTGACTTTGGTCTCTTACTGTAGGTGATGATGGCCTTTCTCCTTCCCACATTCTCACTCTGCCGTGGGAAGTCTTTCTAGAATGTAAAACAAATCCTCCTGCACTGGTAGATGTCCTTGAACTGCTGTGATGATCCTCAAACATGACTGAGAAATTTCTGTCTCACATCAGCACCATTTCTTTGGAATTTGGTCCTTTTTTCCTCTGATATGACAAGATTTTCATTTACTAATGTATGAGGTAGATTTTGGCAAGTATGTCATGGAAAATTAAAAAGAATGTTCTATAATTAGAAAAAAATAATTAATTATAAGAAATTAAGTATCAAACAATTAAAAAATTGAGAAATAATCCAAAATATAACATTTAAACTTAAGGGCGACATACACAGTCAGTTACAAAATGAAGACAACCTGGCCATGTATATATAGTTGGTGACTATAGTTAGCAACACTGTAATGTATATTTGAAAGTTGCTAAGAGAGTAGATCTTGAAAGTTCTCATCAAAACAGAAAAAACGTGTAAATATGTGTGGTGATGGATATTAACTACTCATCGTTGTGATCATTTTACAATATATAAAAATATAGAATCATTAGGTTGTACGCCTAAAGCCTAAAACTAATACAATGTTATATGTCAATTGTATCTCAATTAAAAAATAAAATAAATTTAAGGGTGCTGAAGCTAACATTAGCAAGTATTTCTTTAAAACCAAGTAGTTTTAGGTTTATGCCTAAACATGTTGAAAGTCTGAATGGTTCACATATAACATTGTCTTTAAAACTGACCTATTTTCTACAAATGTATTGGATGTGACTTTTGCCTACTGATTGAGAAATGGACATGCATTGTGAGAGCCCAGTCATCAATAAGACTTTCATGGGTTTTTAAAGAAGCCCTGCGCTCAGTATTGACTTTGCTTTTGGAATCTAGGACACAGCTGAAATTGCCTAGCTCTGACGACTGTCTCATCTGGAATAATCTTCCTCACATCTCTTTTGGCCTAATAGGTATTTCAATCTCACACATTCGCCAAATAGACATCAGCTCTCTTCTCTTTCCTCTATTTCCTTGAAGAGAACTGATAGGTACTTCATTGAACTGAGAAAATGAAAACAAAATAGCAAACATCACTTCTAAAACAATAGGGTAGAACTGAGATTGCAGTTAAATATGAGATAACTTCTCCATGTATCAAATATTGGAACCCTTGTTATATGCTCATAAATAGTGTAATTTAGCACTGAATATAATATTTTTTGTTTATTATTCAGTAGAAGGACATCTGGGTTGTTTTCAGTTTGGGGTGACTATAAATAAAGTTTCTATGAACATTTGTATACTGATTTTTATGTGAACCTAAATTTCTGTTTTAATTGGATGAATGCCTAGGAGTAGAATTGCTGGGTTGTACAGTAAATGTACTTTAACTTTAAAGAAACTGCTAAGCTGTTGTCCACATTGGGTGAATATATACTTTGTATTCCCACAAGAAACTGAGAAGAGTTCCTGCCTATTTCTGATCACTCAGGATTGTCAATTAAAAAAGTTCATAGCTATTAGTGTTTAGTGGTATTACATTATGGTTTTATTTTTTAGTTTTCTGACAATTAATGACATTGAGTATCTTTTCATGTACTCATTGCCATGAATTATTTTCTTTGGTTTAGTGGTTGTTCAAATCTTTTGCCCATTAAATAGTTTTTAAATATTACTGTATTTTATAAGCTCTTCATCAAATGTTGCTTGCAAATGTTTTCTCCTAGTCTATGCCTTGTCTTTTAAATATCTTAACACTGTCTTTCAAAGAGTAGTTCTTGATTTTGAAGTCCAATTTATCACTCTTTTCCCCTTAGGAATTGAAATTTTGGTGTCACAAATAATAAAGTATAACCCCAAAATAAAGAGAATAAACTACTGACACACACAAAAACATGGCTGAATCTCCTATACACTAAAAGTGAAAAAAGCCAGATTTGAAATGCTATATGCTCTATGATTCCATTTATATGATTTTGGAAAAGACAAAACTAAAAAGATAGAAAAGGATTAGTAGTAGGTGCCAGGGGATGGGAGTGGGGAAGAACTGACTACATAGGGAGAGGGAAATTTTGAGGGGTAATGCAACTGTTCTAAACCTTGGTGGTGCAGATTACAGAGCTCTATGTTCTTGACATCAAAACTCAGCCCTGTTCACTAAAAAAGGTGGTTTTATTCTATGTAGATTATGCTTTGCTTAAACAGAAAAGCAATAATTTTTACTTAGTTGTCTTCTTACTGCATCTCACTTCCTTTAGGAAGCAGTTCTAAAAATATCAAAAACACAGAGGGGAAAAGCATGAAAGCGGTTAAGGGATCATACAATCCTATCATATGAACAATAACACAGATAAAATATTCAAAGAGTGGGAAAGAACTGTTATGTGTCATGGTTGATTAGAAAGGTGGAGCACCTTGGCAGAAGCCTCTGAAATAATTCCTAAAGCCATTTTATTTACTTCCAGAGAGCACTATTTGATGATGACTTCCTCCCTTGCAATTGTCTCTGGTCATGTTACTAAATCCAATAGACATGTGCCTATCATTTTCAAGCCTGGTCCATAAAAACCTCATGACCTTCCATTCTTTTTCTACTCCCAAATTCTTGGTGGATGGAGAAGATCTAACAGTAGATTTAAATTCCCGTGGGATAATGGAACCACTAGGGGGAAGTAGACTGGGCCCCTGAATGACCATATGGAAGAAACCCTTCCACTGAATGGCAACATGATTTAAAAATAAATTTTTACTTCTTTAACCATTAGTAATTGATAAATGGTCATGGAGATGGGTAGTATGGTGTAGGGAATGCAGTTAGTATTAATATGTTGGCTAGGTGTAGGCCAGGGGAGGGAGGAAACAAATGGGGGGATTGTTTTATGAACTATATAGATTTTACAAAAACCAACTGAGGTTTATTTGGTTTGTTTGTTGTAGCACTTAGTGTTAACTCAAACAAAAAATGATTGTGCTTCCTTGTCTGTTGAGGCATATTAAAAGGTTGGGATTTTTGGTAAGAGGATAATAAGATGATACATTTTTGAGCATAAGGGCTTCAGATATTTTTAGATATGGCATTTTCAGCTGGAATTTTTAGAGGTTTTTTTGACCTATAGATCTTAGGAAAACTTTTTGCAATTTCATTTGGGCTAGATTGTTAAAAGGTACCTAATTTACCTATTGATTAATAGAAGGCATTTATTAAAAACATTTTACTATGTTGGCAGATTTTTCTATTTCTCATTGTGTTTATATATTTTTTTGCTTTATATTAATTGAACTTATGTTATTGCATATAATTTTATACTGATACTCTTCCATGTGTTTTAAACCCTTAATCATTATTAATTGACCTATTTCTAGTAATACTCCATTTATAAACAAATTGTTTGGTTTTAATGGAATTATGCAAACTTTTTTTGAATAGTATTTGCTTAACATAAATTTCTATTTTTCTACTTTTATACTTTCTGTATCTTTGTTTTTAATATAATGCCTATAAACAAGATATAGCTGAATTGAAAATTATTTACAATCTTCTTTCTTAAATTGGAACATTTAGTTTATATAGTATTAAATTATTAATATATTTGGAATAATCTGTAATTTTATTTTGTGTGTCTCACCTATAGTATGGTTTCAAAAATGTAGTAGCTAGCTAGATCAATGGAACAGACTTGGGAGTCCAGAAATAGACTCATATCTATCTGGCAAATTGCTTTAGACAAAGTTGCTAAGGCAACTTAATGAAGAAGAAAAGTCTTCTCAACAAATGATATCCATATGAAAAAAAATGAGTAGCAATTTTTGCTTACCTTATACACAAAAATCAACTTAAAGTATAGATTTGAGTGGTTAAGTATAAATCTTCTAGGAGAAAACATAGGACAAAATCTTTTTGCAACTTTGAGTAGGAAATTTTTTTTAGATCTCACACAAAACAGATTATATTTCTTAACAGTTCACATTAGAAATTGTATCATTTCAGAATGATCTCAATATTACACAAAGCAAAATATGGAAGCTGTGAAGAAAATCCTTTCAGACAGTTGCAATATTAGAAGAAAAAGAAACAATTCATTTCTTTTCTCTAGGTTGGAAAAATAATATTTCAAAAATGACAGATCTTACTGAACAGAAAATTTTAACTTTGTTATTATTCAACTGAAGCCAATTTTAAGCCTGTGTTCAATAGACAAGTTATTCACAATATTTTGGAATTTGATACCTAATTTGACTTCATAATTATTTTACTTTATTTTATAGAACCTTTGAATTTCAGATGTTGCGGTGGTGTTAACCAAGTTTGAGTACCAGCTTTCTATTGTGCACTGGCTAACAACTTACCTCCTGCTTATTAATGCCAATTCCAACTGTTTTCCAAATCTCTCAAGGAATAACCTAGCTTATAAAAATTGATCATACACACATACGTACACACATAACACATCTGTCAATACATCAGTGAAATATGCAGTTTATTTTTAGCTCAGATTTATGTAAGCATCTGTAATGAACTAACTCATGTCTTATTTTCTTACTGTTACTGATGTCCTAAATATAGTTGTTATTCAATATTTGTTAATAAGGAGGAAGATTTTGAACTTATATCTTATCATGTACCATTTTGGATGAGAGTCTTAGTTCTTTCAAATAAAACTTTTCTCAGCTGTCGCCTCTTGCAACACACTTTAAAGTTTGTTAGTCATCCATTCACATTTCAGATAGATGTTAATTTTCTATTAGGCTCTATTTCTGGTAAAAGTATATTAATAAGCATTGCTTTTAATTTCTGAACAGAAAAAAAGAGAACATGGACTTACCTCAGCCTCTAGTTTTGAAAAGGTATATGTTGTTTTGATAAGCATTACTTTAAATCTCTGAACAAAATAATATAGAAGACTGGGAACAACATTTGAGAGCATACGATGAGCACAGAGTTTGAGGTTTGAGTCTGGCTCCATTCTTCACTAGCTATGTAGCACCAGAAAAAAAATTTAATAGTTCAAATCTAAAGTAAGTTGAATGTTACCTATCAGACAGGGTTGCTATGTGTATCAGTTAAATAATATATGTATTATGACTGTTACGTACACAAAAAATTAGCTTTTCTGTTTTCGAGTCAACTCTGCACATTAGCTCAAGTCTATTTAATTTGAGGCCCAAGGATCAAGGGAATCTACAGCTTGTGCTTAAAGCTATAAAAGAAACTCACCTTTGGAGCCCTCAGCAGCATCTTTCTAAGGCCCAAAGTGGGGACACTAATTTCAGGGTACAGTAGTTCTCCCTTCATCCCCAGTTTCTCTTTTCGCAGTTTCAGTCACCCACGGTCAATCGAGGGCCAAACATACTAAATAGAAAATTCCAGAAAGAAATAATTTATATGTTTTATTTTACATGCCATTCTGAGTCGCATGACAAAATCTCACGAGATTTGCTCTGGCCAGCCTAGGACGTAGGTCACCCCTTCATCGGCATCCTCATGATGCCAACACTTTGCGTGGCCCCTTCTTCCTGGTTCATCCCTTAGTCGCTGTCCTTATTAGATCTACTGTTGTGGTATCACAGTGCTGGTGTCCACGTCACCCTTATTTGCCTTAATATTGGCCCCAAAGCACAGGTGTAGTGATGCTGGCGATTTCAACGTGCCCAAGAGAAGTAAACTGCTTCCTTTCTGTGAAAAGGTGAGCACGTATGATATTTTAAGACAAAGAGACCACATTCACATCACTTTTTTTTTTTTTTACATTATATTGTTATAATTGTTCAATTTTGGTGTTAGTCATTGTTGTTAATCTCTTACTATGCCTGATGTATAAATTAAACTTATCACAGGTACCTATGGGTAGGAAAAAAACAGTATATATAGGGTTCAGTACTGTCCCCCACTAGGGACCTTGAAATATAACCCCCAGGACTAAGGGAAGACTGTTGTATCTCTCTCCATTACATTTACTCCCATTGTGGGAAGATCGGGGAGCATCATGAGATTCTGCCCGTTCTAAACCTTCGCTGAGAGGAGGCGTCTGTCACTCTTTTGTCGGGGAAAGATTTTAGATAAATGAGTGCAGCTGTTTTGTATTCTGAAAACCTTTGCCTCTGCAAGATGCCATACTAAGTATTTTACATGATTATGTTAAAGTGGCAGAGTTCCCGTTTCTAAGAAATTGACAGTTACAGACAGCATAGTTGAGACAGATGTTAAACTGAAGGCAGCACACACACACAATGAATTCTCAAGAACTTATTCTTTTTTTTAGTATTATCCTAAGCCCCATTTAGACAAATGATTTCTATGGAGGATTGTTTCAAGCAGCCCATTTTTTTTTTTCTTCTGTGAATTAAGCCAAAGCATCCAAGGGCTATACAGTGGTACATATTGTATTGATTTTCTCACAAAATCCCTTTTAAAGTTCTTTTGAATATGCCCTACAATTAATACCTTGTAGGATGCATATATATTTGTATTTATTCTAAGTAGTTGGGAAGCAGTTGAAGATGTCATCTACCACACCATTCAGTGGCCCTTGTGTGTAGACCCGTAGTACATATGGGGAATTAAGTATTATTCTCTTGGAGAATTAATTTGTGACCCAATTTTTTAAACTATAACAGCCATAACTACATACTAATGCATAGTCTTAAAGTTCAGGTATACCTATAGTTTTGTGACCTTTTTTTATATTTACTTTTTTTTTCTTTTATTGAATTGAGCTAATTTTGTCAGGTTGTATTTGTCAGTTCTTCACATCCTTTGTGTCTTGAAGTTTATGTAAATAAATAACTTCTCTAAATAACATTTTTAAATTATCAACATTCTGACAATGCAAGGTCACTTTTGAAATTAACATTTTAGAAATTTTTATTTTAAAATTCAATGTTGTAATTTTACATATTAAAGATAATTTTAAAAAATGAAATTTGAAGTATGCAATGATTAGAAAGGTTAAAAATGCTACCTATCAGAGAAGACAGGAATATGAGTAAATAATTACCCATTTACATAAAATTCAAACTACTTCTTCTGGTTTTAAACAACCAGTTTTTAAAGAAGCAATAGCCATATTTTTTTTCCCAAATAAAAATATTGGACATCACATACACAAATATTTCTAAAGTTATAAATCCTAATGCTTAAAATTGAATATTTGTGCATTCACAAACTTTCCTCCCCACAAATAGGTATTCCTTCCTACCCTTTGGGTAATAAAAATATTTCTTGTTGCTGGGAATTGGTGAAACTACCATTTAAAGAATAGCTTTTTAAGTAAATTTTATTTAACCATTTGTGTCTCTCATGCCATTCTTTCAGATTTCCCACTGCTTACAGCAAATTTATAGTTATTATTTAAAGTTATCCAAAGTTTATTAGTATTTATTCATTTTTTATTGTGTGTCAGGTGTATGCTAGAGTAAGAGGATAATGATAATATTCTTAGGTGATCTATCATTGGCTCTTGCTACAGCTTATTACTCTGCCATCTTTGAAACATTTTATTTGGTTTCCATTCTGTCCTGGTTTTCTTTTATTTCATTGTCTTTTCTTTTCAATTTACCTACCTGGTATTTCTTATCTCCTTTTGAAATTGGAATGCCTCAGACCTCAGCCTTTGGCCCTTTTTTCTATCTATACTGGCTCCCTAGGATATCTTATATAGTCTTGTAGTTTAATTATATGATAATAATAATAATAATAAATAATAATAATAATAATAATAAAGCTTGTGATTTAAATATGTATTAAATATCATATATAGTATGGTTTAAATTTCTCCAGTCTAGACCTTGCCCCTAACCTGCAGTCTTACATGTCTAACTGATCAAATGACATTTGCACTTAGATCTCAAATATTTTATTTCTTAAACAGAACTCTTGATCCTCTCAGTCATCTCCAGCTCAGGTAGATGAAACTCTATCTTTCTGATTATTCAGGTCAAAAACCTTTGACTCCTCTTAATCTCTAATGCCAAATGCAATCTATCAGTAAATTCTATTGGTTCATTTAACAAATATTTCAAGGTTCTGACTGCTTCCACCACTGTTATCACTCTAATCCAAGCCATCATCATATTTTACTTGGATTATTACCTTATCTGCCTGTGTTAGTCATGACACTAACTTCTATACAAACAACTCCAAAATCTCAGTGGTTTAGTGCTACAAATGTTGATTATTTGCTCACATGACAGTGAGGGGGTGAAGGGGCTCTGATCTACATGGTCTTTCATAAACCCAGAATCCTTCTGCCCGTGAATCTGTCTTTCTCGGTAATATGGGATTCTCTTTTGGATTCTCTGCATGAGACAGTGTGTGAGGACTAGGTGTAATATAGATCACTTCTGATTGCTTCCCATTGGCTGGAAGACAGTCATATGGGCCTGCCTAACTTCAAGAAAAGCTGGGAAATTGTATTGCTTTGTGTATACAGGAAGGAAATAAAATTATTTGATCAACATGTATCATTCACAGCAACCCTATTAAACCATAAGCATCCAACTACTTTATTGCTCAAAACCTGCAATAACTTCTCACTCAGAAAAAAAGCTGAACTTGTACAGTACGTAAAGGGGTTTGACATGATTTAATTACCATATCCTCTTTCACTTTATTTCTTACTGCTTTTCTCTTTGTTCATTCTTCTCCAATCACAGTGACTTCTTCGATGGTTATTGAATGTGCCAGGTACATTCGCACCTCAGGACTTTGCACTTGCTATTTCTTCTGCCTGTAACATCTTTTTTTCCCTCTAAGATATCTGTATGACTTTCTGCCTTATCTTTTTTGGATCTTGGCTCAAATATCACTTTCTCAGTGAGTTAGTTTCAATGCACCCAAATTAAAATTGCAGCTGTCAACCTCAGAACTCCTTATCCTGCTTCTCTGCTAATTTTTTTTATCCCTTATTACCTTCAATCATGCTATTTATTTATTTTCTTTATTGCTTCTCTCTTCATACTATAATATTAGCTCCAACAGGGTAGGGATCTTGTTTATTGTGTTCCCTGCTGTAGTCTCAGTCCCAGGAGTAGTGCCTGGCATTTAGTAGGTACTGGGTAATAATTATAATAAATATAATAATGCAACTATAGTACTAATAATGACAATAATAATGATTTGTTGAATGAATGAATTCTTCATTCACAAGGACTTTAAAATCAAGCTGGGAAGACAGACACAACTACAATATCTCACTGCAGGACACAGATACCAAGAGTTATGGAAACAATGAAAAGACTGATTTATTTTGTTTAGAAGCCCTGTGGCTTCACAATGAGGTCAGTGTTATACCTGAGCATTGAAGAATGAATAGGAGTTTTCCAGTTTTAATGGGAATTCTAGAAAGAAAAATAGACCAAAAAAGACTTGGAAGCAGGAGAATTGTGACATTTGGGAAATAACTGAGGAATCTGAGGGCTCTGAAGATGCATATGTGTATGTATATTTAAATGGGCATGTTAGGCTAAAATGTTAGGCTACTCCAAAAATGTCTAGTATTTTAACACATTTGGATTTTACTCTGTTGGCGGTGGAGATACCTAGTTGTCTTTAGCAGGGATATGATGACTACAGGTGTGTAAGTATGAAAGATGAACTTGGTGAAGGGTGTAGAAAGACCGGAGGGCAAATGACAGGGGACTTAGTGAGAGGCTATTCTGGTACTCCACAACAGAGTAAATGAATACCTAATCTAAGATATTCAAAAAACCCTGTGTGGACAAATATACTCAGTCACAAAGAGGTCATCTAACTTGGTTGCCTGTCTCTAAATGGCAGTCGAAATGCAGGTAACCCTTTAGAACATAGAGATCAATAGAAACATTGGTTTTGTTAAATCTAAGCATTCTATACCTCTATTTTGGTGAAAACGATTTCTAATGGTTTTCATAACCATTACAGGAACATTCTCAAAGTCTGAATCTCAAGTGTCTTCTTGTGAAGATATTATTTTGTGAATGAGAACAGGCATGAGCATTTACATTACTAAATGCTGACAAATTGTTTGGTTTAAATTTGATCTTTGATTCCTCAGGCCTATTTGGCCCTCCTTAAATGAACACCATAATCTGTAAGTGATTTATGTCTGTATTGACTTTACTTCATGCAATTGAAAAATTACTTATTGAATATCCACACATTCCCTTTGTAAGGTACTACAAGGCATACAAATATGATTTGTACTTAGATAAAAATACTTAGAAAAACAGCATTCAAGTCACAGTGTCTGTTTATCTTTGCCTTGGCCCATTACAATCATTTCCATAATAAAGCGATAATAAGAACTTGTGGGCCTTCAAATAATACACGTAATAGAATTGCTTTTCTCTCAATAAACCATTTGTGCTTATATTAAACTTTTAAATCTAAATAGAATCATATCCAAAAGATGATATTTCTGTTTTTGGTGTTCCCGAATGCTCTGAAATTTAGTATGCAATGTTGGATGTACTAAGTTGTGTGTGTGTGTGTGTGTGTGTGTGTGTGTGTGTGTGTGTGCATATGCTATGCCATAGCTAAGGCACAAAACTGATAAGCAACTAGGCTGCAACCAAGTGAGTACTTGGAACCAAGACCAACCATCAGTTTCTAACTGACATAATATGTTTATCTTCTAGAAAGAACAAAATCAGGAAACAACCTTGTTTTGTTTTGTTTTTAATGATAGATGCTGTTCCTTGTTACTGATTTTTCTCAGTTTGACATATGTGTACATTAACAGTGAAGATATGTAAAAGCCCAAGCTTAGTAGAAAACTGCACATTTGAAAATCCTCTACTGTAAAACATCATGACGAATATGTCTTTTTCTGGCACTGGGGAAATTGGTGATCTAAGGGAGCTGAGCCTGGATTGTCATTCCTCTGTGAGTTCATTTCACACTCAGTAGTAGAACTTGATAAAATATACTTGACTAAATTCTAGGCATAGAAAGTATTTCATTTTTGTGGGTGTTCTTAGCTTCACTGGTCTTAGAAATAGCCTTGTTCCAGGAGTGTAAATAACAGTCTTCTCATATCCTTTTCATCCATTATATTTCAGATGCAGAATACTTTCCCAGCATGAGTATCAGCCGTTCATTCTTTCTCCATCTTTCCCAACACAAACGGGGTACTCTGAAGTAAGAAACTTGTTTTATAATCCTGAACTTAACAGTTTTCATCATTTCATCATACATGGATTCAAATGTTTCTCTTTCAGATTCATTTTTGTAAAATCATTAAATTGAAAAGCCTCTGTGTCCTATTGGGTGCACACTTTGGTTTTATTTGGAAGAAAACGATGTGGTCCTAAAATGTGAAGCGGAAGATTTTTCCCATTGTTATCAGCCTTTTGAAGAAATGGGAGAGGTATGAGGTATTCTCGCACTGTTTTAGAATCTAAACAAATAAAAAATACTTGGCATAGAAAAATGAACTGACTTAATAGGTGTTCATTTTGGAGAAAATGCTATAATTTGTATTTTGTTTTGAGAGGTCTTTTGATATTTCCAACCAACCAGGTAGCATTCTAAACAGCAGTCTTTGGTGTGGATGGGTGAGCAGATGATCACGGAGGAAGCTGCTAACTTCCAGTAGGGATGTTTTTTTTCTTTTTCTTTTATTTTTTTCAATTTCAGCTTTACTGAGGTAAAATTAACGTATAAAATTGTAAGATACTTAGTGTACATTGTTGTGAGTTGACATATATGTACATGGTAAGAGGACTCCCCCATCTAGTTAATTAACACATCCATCACCTCACATATTCTCACATATTTGTATTTTATTTATTTTTTGTGAAAACATTTAAGTTCTACTCTTGTAGCAAATTTTAACTGTACAATACCATTTTATCAACTTTAGTCATCATATTTTACATTAGGTCTCCAGGCCTTATTCATCATAATTATAGCTGAAAGTTTATACCTTTAACTAATCTCTCCCTAGTTCCTCCACTCACCAGCCCTTGGAAACTATTTTTCTACTCTCCATTTCTGTGATAAGTGCCCACCCTGAGATTATTTTCAACCAAGGTGTAGGTAGATAACACTAGCCCATACACATTCCCAAGCCAAAGTGGTTTCAAGACTACATTTATGCAGTTATCTCTGAACTTTTGTATTGAACACCATATGTAATTTTTTTTACAACATACATATTTATATATTGATTAATTGTATAAATGCACAACTCTACTAAATATGATTGTTACAAAACATGCACAAAGTGGCTAGCTACTTTAAAGAGATTAAAAAAAAGTAACAAATAGCAAATGTGAACAGAAGTTATAGCACTTTTTCTGTATTCCTGCCAGATCATCTTGTCAGTTTCCTTAATCTCAGCAGGTAAGTCCATCCATAGCTGCCCCATGAAGACAGCTTTATCCTTGGCTATAGTTTCTTTTAGAGTTTCCCGTCTTCTAAAGAAGAATTTTAGGCAAAGTTGAATTGTGCAGCCACAATTCCACTTTGTCCTTGTCATATCAGGTTCATAAACCAAATGAGATCTCTTTATTCTGATTCTTAGGTAATTGTCAGAGTCTGCTATGGAGTTTACTGCTCTTTTCCCTCAAAGGACGTATTAAGACCATTCATGTTTGGAAGAGGAAGGGGTAGGTAAGGGTAAAGGGGGTCAAATATATGGTGATGGAAGGAGATTTAACACTGGGTTGTGAATCCACAGTGCACCACACATAAGACATATTATTGAATTTTACACTTGAAACCTATATCATTTTATTAACCAATGTCACCCCAGTACATTTAATAAGAAAAGTAAAGAAACATCTGGACAAGATAAAAAAAAAAAAGACAACTCATGTTTGACAGTCAGAATCTAAGGTTTTCCACCTGGTGTTGCCACTGATGGCTTGAGCGAATGTGACTGCTTTTCGTAGGTTTGGTTAAGGGCCCTTGTAGGGATGTGAGTGGCTCTGAAAAATTCTGAGAAACACTGGTCTGAAATAATTAATTATTTATATTCTGTGTTTTCTAACATCAGATCACCAGAAAGTTCAATTGATACTTTAAACGACAATAACTTTCTATAGAAATTCACTCAAATAATTACAACATATGTCCTAAGCTTTTTTGTTTTAAGAAGATTGATATTTAAAAAAGCCACACAGAGTAAATTGTTATTGAGGATACACACATTTGACAACCTTCATTATGCTGTTATGAAGGTACCAGGAGAAAACTTTCTCTCTTAAAATGAGATGTGCGATAGGTAACATTCATTTTCTTTCTCCACTTTCCATTTTATAAATAATGTGTGTGTGTATGTGCTTGCGTGCATGTATGGGAAGTCAAATGTTAAACTTTATGTTTAGCTGGTCTTATATCAAAAATTTACAAAATATATTTTCTTCAAAAGAATGCATTTTTATAAAGAAAGTATACTTAAAGATTCCTTTAAAGGCATGTTTAAAAATCACCATGAGAATTGTAGGCTTGAGAAAAATATCTATTTAGCTTTTTTTCCCTTAGACTTTAAAATGAAGCAGCATATTGATTTTATAATGAAACTATATAACTCTGATATTTGCCAAGGGTTAATATAATAATGGATCTCTCACATTATTGACTATATAAAAGCTGTTTGAAATATTTCCTATCTAAAAATCTTCTCTTAACCCTCACCTTCTCCAGCTCTTATCTAATCTCTTTGCCTTCTACACTAGCAGACTTCTTTGAAATAGCTGCTGACACTTTCTGTTTCCTCACTCTCTACAGAACCTGCTCTAACCTTTCTGCATCATTCTATAGATGTTTCTTATCAATATCCTCCATGTCGCTAAATTTAGTGGTCAGTTCCTAGTCCATTTTACTGATGAGATGGCAGCCTTTGACATCATTGGTTGCTGCTTTCTATTTAAAACTGTGTTTGCCCTTAATCACCAGAATATCATCCCCTTTTTGATGTGTGTCTCATTCATTGGACTACTGCTTTCTGTTTTTTTTGCTGGATCCTGCTCAGCTTTCTCAACTCAAATATTGGAGTATTTTAAGGGATTTTCTCTTCTCTGTCTATAGTCACTCGTTTGGGTTATCTCATCTTGACCCAAAGATTTGACTCAAAACAAGTCAGCTACCTTTCCTTTAAACCTCACATTTCAATTTTTCAGAAAATCTTGTCAGTTCTGCTTTTAAAATATATGCTAATTTTGAGCTATCGGTTAAAAATTTTTAGCCAAGACTTTATTATCTCTCACTTGGTCTCCCTGCTTCCTCTTTTGCTCTGTGCTCATGCTTTACCCCTGCCACAGGTGTTTTCTCTGTGGCCAAATTGTCCAAATCTGACTTGAGAGTCAACATTTTTATTGGATATTAGTGCTTATCAAAATCACTCTCAGCCAAAATAAAATGTCAATCAGAAGCATATATTTCACGGCCAGAAATTCAAGATTTCATAGGATTTTTGTGATGCATATCTCTTCAAGGTATAGTCTGACAGAAATTAAATTAAATCTGCCATTTCAAATAAATCCTGAGGATGAAGAAATTACAGATCATTTTTAATATTCTATAAAGATATGTTCTCTAGCAGTGAATGCTACAGTCAAAATAAATAAATAATATTAAAGATTATTTGAGATAAGACCAGCTTTCTGTAGAGTATATTAAAACTATAATGAAATATTACAAGATGATTAAAATTCTCCAAATGAATTTTTAAATTATAAAATTAATGTAAATATTATTGCTATTTGCTATTTAATTAATTAAAACTATTCCATGTTTAGGTGGCACGGTATTAGATTTTTTGTGACATCATAAAATACTTCACATTTGAATAGTCAAAATATCATGAGATTTTTACCCTGAAGAACACAATGAGTGGTAAGAAAAAGAAACCTAGAAGACACACTATATTAGTATAACGCTGTTAAGAACATTCCATAAAGTTATATTATTTTAATTTAAAATAGCTGTAAGGTTAATGAGATAGTTAAAAGAAATAAATTGAACATCATGATACAAAAATTCCATTTATTTTCCATGTATCTAAATCCATACCAATTTTTAACAGACATAATCGTAAGGTACATGTAATTTTATATCTGTCATTTTCACTTAAAAATCATATATATTTGCCTATTTTGCTATATAATCTTTAGGAATATCATATTTAATGATCATTTAATATTCAGCACATTGCTATAATTTGCCTAACTGCTTTTCTCGTGTTGTACTCCATCACATTCTGTTTGTTTCCCAAGAAGGCACTACTACAGTATTTAGTATAATAGAGGATTCCCTATGTGGTATGACTGGAGCAAAGCTGAAAAAAATTTCTCATTTCAAAATTTTCAGGTAAAGCTATTATTCATCATTATTCCTTAGCCCGAATCAGTTAACACATTAGTTCCAGCCAAAATATGAGAAATATATTTTGAGTGGAGAAGACATGACATAGGGCTCACCCAGGAGCATGGATCCGGCAGGCTGACACTGAGAGCAGGCTCTTGTGAGAGAAAGAACATCCCTAAGAGTCAGAGGGAATACCTGATTTGCAGTACACAGTCTACTGTCGGGCTGAGGTGCAAAAATGGTAGAATTGGTACAGAGTTTGAAAAGAAACTTCAAATAAAAAAAGAAAAACTACAAGTAATTTTTTGTGTGTGTCTTTGGCTTGGAGGAAGCTTAGGGGGATGTTTCTGATTCACAGGGTGTACCCAATGAGGGAAGAAAAATAGTATGTGTACTTGACCAGAAATTTGAGACCGCAGAGAAACATGGCTGTGGAAACAGTGGTCCCAAACCGGTAAAGTCAGAGCTGCAGTTGTCAGTTCTGCTGTTTGTCACTACCCATGATGAAAAGACTGATGACTGGCAAGATTTTGAAAACTGAGCAGTTTTTATTCAGATTCTTTTACAGTCCAAATAGCAAAGGCATCACTGAAACAAAGCTTCATAACTATAATACCATATGCAAGGAGCAATAAGATGATTTTCTTTTTCATTAGTGGTCCATTTGCATTGTAATTTAAAAGCTAATTTATGTTCACTAAGTCAAGCTACAGCCGTTTATGACCAAAATGATAATACTCAATTTTTAGGATTTAAGTGGAGCAATGAAGAAAATTGTAAATTACATAAGTTGTAAATTATGTACATATATGTAGCGGTAGTTATATTTATTCATCATTCATTTGTTCACGTAACAATATCTTTTGAGTTTTATATGTGGCAGGTATAGTGGTGAACTAGGGGGTATAGTGGTGAACAAATCACAATCCTTAATCTCATGGAGCTTATATTCTAGTGGAGTGAGATATATGCTAAACAAGTAAACAAATACATTTATATTTCAAGTTTTGATGCGCACAGGAAAGAAAAATGTAAACTAAAACCACTGTAGGCAGACCTGTTTTATATAAGGTGGTTATGGTAGGTCTTTCTAGGTCTGAGATATTACAATCAATACCTGAAGGGGACGAGGGAGCAAGTCTGCAAGTATGTGGAAGAAGAACTTCCTGGAGAAAGGGTAGCAAGTGCTCAGTTGTTGAGGGAGAGACATTCTGCATATTGTCCAGAGAAAGCAATGAAGCAGATGTGCTAGAGCAGAGTGAGTGAGGTCAGGGGTAGCATCAGCTGAGTCAAGAAAGAAGGCTGTTTGGGGGCGCAGATGCTATAGGACTTTTAGGTCACTGTAATGACTTTGGCTTTTACTTAGGATGACGTAAGAATCCATTACAGGGTTTCAACTAGAGGAGGGACATAATCTGGTTTGTTTTAAAGAAATAACTATACATGGAGAAAATAGACTATATAAAATGAGAAGGAGAAAAACAAAAAGGGAACTAGTTAGCAGTCTCTGTAAGAGGAGAGGTAACTAGAGCTTTGAGATAGTGAAAGTGATCAGATTCAGAATGTTTTTGGAAGGATGAGCAGATAGGTCTTCTGATGGATCAAATGTGCAGTGATGTTAAGGGAGAAGAGAAGGATACTGAGGCCTCTAACCTGAGCCACTGGTAAGATGAGATTGCTGTTTATTGAGATACAAGAGCGTGGAAGAAACAGCTTGTTGATACATTTGAGCTTATTTTTTAATATGGTGTAAGGTTAAGATCCAACTTTTATTTTTTGTCTATGTAGACATCTAGTTTTCCCAGCACCACTTGTAGGAAAGACTGTCTTTTCCTCATTGAATGGTCTTGGAATCCTGGTGAAAATGATTTGACCATATATGTAAGGGTTTATTTCTGGGTTCTCTATTCTTTTCCATTAGAATATATGTTTGTCTTTATGTCAGAGCCACACTGTGGTTGATTACTGTAGCTTTGTCCTAAATTTTAAAATCAAGAAGTCTGAATTCCACAAATTTATTTTCCTTTTAAAAATTGTTTTGGCTCTTTGAGGTCCCTTAAGAGTCTATATGAATTTTAGGATGTATTTTTCTATTTCTGAGAAAAAAGAAGCATTAAAATTTTGGTAGAGCTTGCATTGAATGTGTAGATCACTTTGGATAGTATGGACATCTTGATCATATCATGTCTTCCAATCCATGAACATGGATGTTCTTCCATCCACTGGTGTCTTCTTTAACTTCTGTCAGCAACATTTTGTAATTTTCAGTATACATATATTTCCCTCCTTGGTTAAGTTTATTGCTAAGTATTTTATTCTTTTTTCATGGTATATTATATGTTTTTATTTAAATATATTTGCATATTTATTAAGATATAATTGACATAGCTGAGTAAATTTGAGGTGTACAATGTGATGATTTGATACATGTATATATTGTGAAATGATTATGTATATAATCATTTCATAATTATATATTATGAAGTATATATTATGTATATACTATGAAATATGATTAGTTAATACAATTTGACATTCTTTTAAATAGAAATTGTTTCCTTAATTTCCTTTCAAGTTGTTCTTCATACATAGAAATGTAGCTGATTTTGGTTCAATCCTCCCTGCTTCCACCCATATAATATCTCTTAATAGCCTGTAAACTAGTGTTCTGAAGAGCACAGTTTGGCAACTACTGCCCAAAGGTAGACTGATTTTTGTTGTTGCTATTTCAAATTTTTTTGTTTGAACCTATTTGCTTTTTATTTCATTTGGAGAAATTTGTTATGCCAAATTCATTTATGATGAATTGTGTTCTTATTTTGAAGGAAAAAAACAGAGAATATGATAATGTCCATAGTCAAAAGTTTATTTATTCATTTACCATAATTCACTCTCTACTTGCATTTCATTAATTCAAGGGACAAAATTTCAAATGTTTGTTCTACTGCATATGAGCTATACAACTTTAAAAATCCTCTTCATGATTCTGAGCTTAAGCTTTCTAAACTGTAAGAACAACAATGCTAGAATAATTTTTGTTGTAATTGAAAGACATATACATGTTTATTTCACTCACTTAGAAAGTGTTTTTGGGTTGGAGATGAATAATATAGATTTTATTTAGACTTTGCTGTAGGTTCTTTATGTTCTAAGTTATAGACAACTTTTTAAAACTTTATTTCTTTTTTGTGGAAAAATGAAGACATATATGCAAATAATATGGTCCAATAATGCCATTCATTTATATTATTGAGGTTTGACAGTACTCCTAGACTTATTAATTTCTCTTATGTGTCCTGAGACCTGATATTTGAAAGCACAGAAGTTGGTAGTACTTTCTGAGATGGATGAGTTAGCTGAGATGTTTCTAAGCATGATTCCTAAGAAACATTGAGCAAACTAGTAAGTGAGAAAGAATCAGATTCTTGCATTATGAAAGTAATCTTACTTTTCTTATTTATAAAACTCAACCATTTTTATACAACCCTATGTATTGCATAGGAATAAACTCATTGGCAGGGATAAAACACCACTGCTGCCCTTGAAATTGTTGACTGCAGAGACTTGAGATCTTTTTTATTTCCCTTATTCAGTCGTGAAATGGACTTACTCGCAAAGATCTTAATTATTCCTGTCTTTAACCTCACTTTTCTCAGGGAAGTTTAAACTAATTTCTTCTCACTAGTCCTAAAGGTGGCATTGCTTCTGTCATTGGTGATAACTTACTTTCTGCTTTACAGAATACAGTTGCAGTCATTTCCCAAAGGGCTTACTTCCTAAGCAGGAAAGACTGTTCTAGTGTAAAACACCCTACATAAGAAATAGCAGCAGTATGGGGTTATTTACTTCTTAACTCTAGATAGAGGTAGAAGAAAAGACAAAACTGAGAAGCCTTATTATTATTAGAAGTGGTGTCAGCTGTTGCATTTGTCTAGGTCTCTGATACACATACTGGTGTCTGCAGGCAGGCAGCTCTGCCCCTTGCTCAGGCTCAGTGAGAGGACAGCATCCCACTCTTCAAAGCCCTCATTCTCAGCAGGGTTCAGAAACATTCAATTGGCTTTCTGTCAAAACCACAGATGTTCAAGATCTCATTCATCCTTTCATTCTTTTATGCATTGGAATCAACTCACCCATCTCATTTACTCTTCAACATGTATGTATTGAGCATAATGCATAAGGCTATTCTGGGGACAGAGAGATAGAAAAATGTTATTTCTGACCTCAAGGAACTCTCAGTCTATTGAGGTGACAAAATACATAACTCTACTAGAATATAATTAAGACCAGCACCCAGAGGAAAGATACCTTATCCATGAGGTGGAGGGAGAAGGTCACACTTGAGATTAAAATATAAATGCAGTTTTCTCAACTTAAGGGGTGAAATTTGAAATTCCCGGTGTAGGGGACAGTTTATGCAAAAGCACAGGGTGAAGGCACAAGGTAATTTGGTGTTGTTGCTTGAGGGTGGCCATCACTCAGGTACCTGAATTCTCTGTTCCAGAAGCAAGGCTGTTGCCTGGTCCTAGTCTGTGAAGAAATGGTGCCTTCCTCTTCATCACCTCCAGGGCACAAGCTCCCATTTAGGGATTGAGCCTGATATCTTGGCAGGTGGTAGAATGAGGTGGTTCCTGTCCAGCTCTTCTTCCAGAAAGTGGCTACTATCCTACTCCTGATCACCTTATGTAAATCTCCTGGAACGGTCAGACTTCTTCTTATAACTTTCTTGGCCTCCGCATCTCTTGATGGTCTGCAGGCCCCTTTGATTTTCCACATCTCACTGAGATGGAGTCTTCATACCTGGTTTGGATTGCCAAGCCTTCCCCCAAGACTCATACCTCTGCTATTGCTCCCTGTAGGCCTCCTTCTGCATCCTGTTGGTCTGAGTGTCCTTATTCCCACACAGTGGCCAATTGATGGACACAGTTTCATCCCTCACCTTCCATCTGGGTCTTTACCTGAATAGAGATTGTTTCTAAAATAAGTTATAGTTCAAGACTTTAAAGGGAGGTGAGGACGTAAAAGAAATATGGGTGACCAGCAGGAAAATAAAACAGAAAATAGTAGTGAAGAAGAGAAAATAAATGCCAAAGGTAATAAAGTGGTATAGTCTTTATGTGTATTATTGAAATACATATATAATTGAAACAGTGGTTCCAAAGCCTTCTGGGAAGAGATATGTATACATTCATGGGCTGTCCAGACAGATAGAAAGCAACTATTGCTTAACAACATTTATTTTACAATAAATATTTAAAAAATTTTCATATCTATTGATCTTTTATACAAATTCTCCACCATAAGATCCCTCAGTTACAAAAATAATCTTGGCTCTACCAGCCATTTACCTTTTTGATTCAATCTAAACATTCTAGCAAATCTGGGCTTTCCTGGGAAGGTGATGGTGAGGGTTTGATGTGGGAAGTCACTGGGAAGGGCTTGTTGAGAGGAGGAATTAATACATTTCATTTCCTGAGGCTGAAAATTAGAGAGAATGCCTGTCACCCTTTGGGTGACAAGCTGGCAGTGGTTGAGGTGGAACTGTCCCCCTAATGTCCAGGGCACTGACAAAACACAAGGGTGTACCAGTACAATACCAAATCTACTGATCCATTCAACCAAACATGGTCCAGTTAGTGGAAAGAAAAAACAATCAGACAGTCTAGCCATCTGACAGTAATGAGTTCAAAGAGTCACAGCACTGCCACTGCAGTCAACAGTCTGACACCTTTGACGGGGACTAGTGTAACACGACTAGATGAAATACAGACCATTAGCAATTCTTTATGGGACACCAAGGCAGTTTACTGGGACTCGCAGTTGTCTTTTCTCTAATGTTCCTCTTGCCCCAAATGCAAACCTCAGGTAATCAGCTAGTGAATTTTGTGCACTTTTGCATAAGCGTTCCCAGCAGCTTTTCTCCTCTTTTTTGAGGGTGAGGGGAGGGTGGGAAATCAGTTATAAGATACTAATATGCTAATGTGATGATGTTGGCCTCAACAGGGATCATAAATATTTAAATCAATTCAGTGTAGTGCTCACTCTGTGTTGGCTATAGCTCTAATAAAAGATGAGTAGAGCACAGTCCTGACCCTTAGAGGAGCAGGCTAATTGTTTGGGGAGGAATGCTAAAAATTAGGTGCTGTGTAGTCTTACATTTACATGGAGATTATAGCCCCAAAACGCTAGGACCCAAATGATCATCTCAGACAAGGAATTTTAGTATTTATACATGATTCCTTGGTTACGTCATTGTGGGTTCATAGTAATACAGGAAGTTTTTGTGAATGAATTAGGACGTCAGTGGTTTCAGGGAATGAACAATGGTTGAGTAGACAGAGTGGTTGGGGGAGGACATTCCAAAAGGAGAAAGAACAGAGCAGAGTCTTGGGAAGCTAAAGAAAGACGGGGAGGCAACCTGGTTGAACCAACATGTATAACAGGGAAAGGTAACATTGGAATATCATGATATACCCAAAATATGGGAGGCCATGAAGATAAGATGGTTGCTCTTTATTTCAAAAGAAATTGGGAATTGAGAAAGTTATTTGAGTAGGGCCTTTTGAATAGGTAAATTTACTTGTTAATTTCTTAAAAATAAGGATTATATTACACAATATAAGAGAGAAGAGAGAAGACTGGAAGACCAGTTGGAAGCCTGGTCCAGCAATCATGGGGGAATGAGCTTCTTGAATTAAAGTTGTGGCAATGAGAATAGAAATGATTAGAAAAGAAAATAATAACTAACACATAACTCCATGATGTGGCAGATACTTCTAAGTCCTTTACTATATCACTCATTTACTACTTGCAAAAACTCTCTGTGTGGCATGTACCAAGATAATCATCCCCATTTTATAGCTGAGGAAACTGAGGCAACAAGAGTCTGTGCAACTTCTCCCTGGCACATAGCTATTAAGTGGTAGGGCCTGCAACCAATCAGGGAACACAGCTACATAGTCTGTGATTTTACTGCTAAATCTCATTGGCTCTGGGATAAATAAAATGGATGTTTATGAAAAAATTTAGATAGTACTTGGAAATTCTATACTGTATGCGAAGAGAGGCAGCATTGTCTTTGTCACTTGGGTATTTTAACTGTTTATTCATCATCTTGTATCGTTTGAGTTAAGGGTAGATAATGTACTTTAAAATAGAATGATGGGAGACTTTTAAAAATGTCATTGATCTTTATCTTCAAAGAGTAAAGATAACATAAGTCTATTCAAATGCTTCTAAAATGGTAGACATTTATAATTTCCAGATGTAAATTTGGTAGTTTGATGTGTTGGTGTATCAGAAACGCAGTTTGCAATTGCAAATATAAATGACTTATACTATATACAGAGCCCAACTGAGGCCTTTTGTACACATTAAATTAGCTAATTGTCGGTTTGCAGCAAAACCCAAACATTTTTCCTTATAAGGTGAGCACTTTGCCAAAAAGCTTTTGCATAATTTAGTAATGTACCAATAAATAACCTGTTTTCAACTTCTCTGTAATAAGTACTTTTTATGTTTGAAGACAGAAAAAGACTTATAAAGTGTTTTCTTCACTTCTCCAGTTCTTACTCTTTATTTAAGTGGTGAATTATACTTCTAAAGAAAGGACAATCTCGGACTTGACGTCTGTTATGAAATACGTGGTTTCCATCTTCTTTGGGGGTAAAATTGTAACTTGCTTTATAAAAATGCTAACAGCTTTATACTAATAACTAATCAACACTGATAGGAGTGTAGAGCGTTTTAATTAGTGTTGTATTTGACTGAATTTGTTCTGAGCTTAATGGGAGAGATAAAAAATTAAAGACCTCAAAATGAATGTTTGAAAACATTTTATTGGTCTTGTCCCAAGTATGATTTATTTTAACTTGGTTTTTAATTTGGAGCATATTTTATTTCAAACAAGGAGGATTTAGCAAAATTTATTTATTTATTTCAACGGGAATAGGTTGACTTAAATTTTTTAAAGAGCAGAAAATTGTCTCATTAACGTATAGCTCTTATTTTTAAAAAAATTGGAATTTTCATGTTTCGGAAATGTTGGTTGACCCCATGCTAAGGTTCAAGTTTTTTCTTATGTTAGTGATTATTTTCAAAGGAGGTCAAAAATATTAAAGACTCATGATGAAAGAGGCCAATCTTTCAGAAAAAAGGTCTCTTTCTGGGGCTTTTCAAAATTGTTTTAGAAGTTCTGTTGGTCATTTAACTCTTGCTTATGTTACCTTCTACAATCATTTTATTCCATTTTGCTGCAGGAATATGTGTCTTGATAAGCCCCTTGTAAAAAGATATAGTTTCTGAGTGAAAAACTGTTTCTGTAACATGTAGACAGAACAGGCAGAATGAACTTCAGAATTGCTAGGTGGTAAAATTCAGGTTGCTGGCCAGACTAATTATTTGTACAGTCTAGAGTGACTAGAATTATTTAGAGAAAGAAAAGAAAAACAAAACATCACAAAACAAATGTGTTTATCTCCAAGTGATATTCATTTTACATTTACTCAAATAGTAATTTCTTAGATAGAATGGCAATATTTTCCAGAATAGATAATTTTGTGACACACAAATGAAAACAGCCCAGATTTATAGTAATGGAACTATAATCTGATAAATTGCTATGTATGTAGATGACTTTCTGATGATTATAGATATCAAGATAAGAATATAGTTTCTCAATGTGCATAACATTTAAATCTTAACGTAACTGCAAAGTGCAGAAGTTTAGCTATGACCTATTGTCAAAGTTATGTAGGGCTTCATGAGCTGGTGAGAAGACAGTGCAGAAGGAAGAGCAATAAATCAACATTTAAATAAAATAATATTTGTGATTATAAAAATATTTTCAATATAGACATTTTAAAGTATAGTGAAATAGAAGAAAGTAAAACACCTATAACATCATAAAATCATTGTTTTGTGCCTTAAGTTTTGGTCATTTGTAATGCAGCAATAGTAACTGGAATAGCAAATATATCAGGAAAGGTAGGTTAGTAAGATGTTTGGAATCTCCATTTCAGTGCTGAGGAAATACAGAGGAAGAGAAGAAAGTGACATTTTCAGGGTTTTCTAAAAAGTTAGTGTCATTACAATAGTGGACTGTTTTCACCATTGGACACTCTTTAAAAGATGAAACTAGTGATGTAAATATAATGGAGACATTTTATACTCAATCATTCATTCAGAAATATTTATCAAGTAATACTACTAGTTTCCAGCCAGCAGATGAGTTTTGATGGTTAAATGGTGAGCGAAAAGCAGGTTCCACTTCTATGGAGATCACAGGCCAGTACGAGAGAGAGACATTCATTGAATAATCACTTATATAAGAGTTAACAGCTGGGTACATCAAATGGAAACAATTATAATAGTGCTCTGAGAACTAAATCAAATTGAATGTGGTCAGGAAAATTTGAAGAACTGGCATTTGACGTGAGAACTGAAGGATGGATAATTGTATTTAGCTGTATTTAGGTTTTCTTTTCACACATTATTTAGTTTTTCATTTTTCCACTTTCCGTGATTAAATTATATATTGCTTCAGACCAAGAAATGTGCTTTCTATTTCACTTGACATGCTTATGCTCATAGTTATGTTCAGGCTTACAAATGATTTTATGTAACACAATGGACTTACTAGTAATTTAACTTAGGGCTCCATTTCTATAATTGTTTTATAATTCTGCTTTCATATCACTTACCTTCAGGTCTCCCTATCACCTGTACAAAGAGGTTCTGGCAAGTGTGAGGTCAGTGGGTTGACACAGATCTGTGGTGGAAGATTCAATTGAGTGCTAAGCCATACACTTATTTGGCAAAATAATGGGTATGTCCACAAATGACCTCAGTGCTTTTTGTTCTATTAAGTATACAAGAACCTTTAATGGTTATGAATTGGCAGTATAAACTAATAACAATTTATGCAGATTTATAGAACTAAATCTATTCTTACAAATAATCTGAGAATGGAAAGAAAGTGATAGCAGTGTAGGATCCCAAATCCTAAAATGCTCAAAAATTCACTTTTCAACTTACAACTTTATTAAGATTCTCAGTACTCTATAATAGACTTTCTAGGAATGAACTGTAACTGTAAAGAAGACTCTTCATTGGCCCAAACTTAGGGAGTTTGGTGGAAAACAGAATGGATATGTGAGGAGGGAGCAGGAGTAGGAGGGGACCTGAGGCGGAACACCATGGACACTTCAGTTTAGTCAAGCATTCATACTCCATCAGGGCAATGAAGAGCAGATGTTCTAAGATGGATTGCCCTCTGATTTATGGCCTTCTTTTTTTGGAGACCTATCTATTGTGGTACTGTGCCTCTCCTAGACTTGCTGAAATACAGTTCATTTATCTTCTTGTCAGAGACTTTAGCTCTCTGAGGACTGAGCTGTGGTTCAGGTAGACAGAATAGTAGAGGGAGATGTGACATATTGGGCAGGGGAGGGGAGGAGGCAAAGCCGATGCTGTTTCAGTAGGTGAATGGAATCCAGAAGATCAGGGGAAGGTTTAGAAGAAACACTGGCAAATCAATAGTAAAGAGGTGAAGGCAATTAAAACGCAAGGTTGGTGTCCAGGACAGAAAACAGGACTAGAGTTATAAATATATTCAACTACCTAAGAAGAATATAGAAGCTATGGGAATGATAGAAAACAACCAAGTGAGACTTGAAACAGTCATCAAACAGTCATCATTCAAAGGTATATAGTCCATAAAGTCCAAGTCAAAGTAATTAAAACACCTACTTACGTTGCTCAGACACAATGAAGGAGATAAAAAGCACACAGTAACTCTTTAAATCTTTTTTTATATCTATTATTTTCCACCTGCAGTATTTTTTTTGTTTTTTTTTTTAGTACTTTCCTTTTACCAACTATATACAGATCATAAAACTTCTTTTTCTTGTATTCCTCTATTTATCATTTTCTCAATTCCTCATTACAAAACTTTGAAAAGAGTGGTACAAATGGAAGTTTTGAGAAGGCATTAGGTTTTTAGATATATTCTGAAGGTAGAGCCAATAGAATATATGCTAACAAATATGAACAGAGATGTGACAGAAAGAGAGGACTTACCAGTTTTGGACTAAGAAGATAATAATGGAAGAGAAAAATGTTGAAGGATCAATGGAGTGACAAAAGAAAATATAAATCTTACATTACAATTTTGACTGGCATGAAAATTTCCTGTTAATAGTGCACACATGTGCATGTGTGTGTGAGAGAGACAGAGAAAAAGAGAGAGAGAGAGAAAGAGAGACAAAGAGAGAGATAGGTGGTAGTGTAGGGGAGGGATTGAAATATGTAACTTATTATCTATTGAGAGGGTAAAAGTTAAAATAGCCCTTAAAGAATCTGACTGAAAGTCAATATTTTTATTAATCTGTATTCTATAAGAGGTACTTCTCTAAGACCTTAAAAAGCCTTTACAAAATTACATTTTTATATTTTTGTTCTGTTTTAGCACTGGCTGTTTAAAGTTCAATTTTTAAATCTCTTGGCACAAATTTTTGTATTTTTATTCTATTTTTTAGATGAATGTTCAGTTGTTCATTTGAGATGACTTATAGAAGAAGTCTCTAGAAGATGCTAAGGAAGAGTAAAGATTCAGGAGTCATTCAAGCCATAATGCTGTAGGATGCTGGTAGAAGTCTGAATATAAAATGATAAAAATGTGGAACTGAGAGACTACGGGATGAAAGGAGAGAAGCAAGTAAGTTCGGTGCATGCATAAGTATTAGCTTCGAGACATGATAACTGTTGTTTGTGGTCCCTAAAACATCCCCAAATTATAGTTTTAAATTAAATTCATTAGGGAGAGTAAAAGTAAAATATCGCCTCAAATTTACATTTTTTCACAGAACTATTAACATGAGAAATATAGTTAGGTTTGTTGTTAAAACTAAACAGTTGATCATACATTACAACTAGATACAGAAATACGTCGGATGTGTTATTCATCTTTATTTTCACTACTTCTGTTTAGGTTCTTTGACCCTCAATACTTATGGAGTTAAGTTTAAGAAAATCTTTACACAGAATACTGAGTATATAAAACCCTTTGTAACCTGGTATTTACCTGTTTTTTCCCCACAATTTTCTGAAGTTCTCACTACCTCTTTCCTTATCATAGACACACACACCAAGATATGATCATCTTCTGAACACACTAAGTCTGCTGATGATGCTGCCTTTGCATATGTGATCCTGCTTTTCCTTTGCAGAGAAAGCCTTCTGCAACATGCACTTATTCTGGTCACCTCCTTATGGTATAAACCTCATTTTGGAGAGGCTTTGAAATAAATCTCTGTCTTCATCCCAGAAAAGGAGTTGATTGTTTCAAGGGCTTACTTAGTATCTAAAACTTCTTCTAGCACTTACTAGAAGGAACTATAATTATGTTCATGTTTTATCAACAGACTCTTGCTATGAAGAGCTCCTATCTTATTTAACTTGTATTTCTAATCCCAGAAACAAAGATTTACAGAAAATATTTGTTGAATGAATTGAAAAGATTCTTTCCAACTGGTGGTAGGGTAAATAGTACATGGCAACTAGTGAATAATCAATGAATGGTATATTGAGTAAAAAATGTCTATTTTGACTATATCTCTTGAAATACAAGTGGATTTAAAAAAAACCTAATTGGAATAAATCAAAATTTAAAATATTAAATTTACATATCTTACTTGCCACATTTTTCATCAAGATTACAGAAATCACACCAAATTTCAGCATTTGGGGAGAAAGGGCAGAATGTGTTCATTACAATTGTCCCATTCAATAGGTTTTCCTAAATTACATAAATCTAAACAAGATATATCAATTTACAATCTCTTTTCCTTTCCTCGAATAGTATCAGGAGAAATAGTGCTTCTGATGTAAGAACGTCTCATCCTCTATTAGGAGCAGGGCCTTATTTGCTTAGCCTGGTTTTCTTGAAATGTGTATTAATGCCTTCTCTTACTCAGAGCTGCCATTAGCAGGCTTTTAAGCCTCCCAGCATCCCATCCAAAATCTAGCTCTAACTAGGCTTTGCTCAGGTGAATGTAAAAGGAAAAAGAAAAAGTGTATGCAAAAAATGTGCAAACTCTCCAAAGTGTTTAGGAAAATAATTAGTGAAGTTTTTCTCCTTTGAAGACTTTTTTTTTTAAAGCAGATTTATAGAATGTTAGGAAGACTTATAGGTAACAATAGCAGAAATAAAGTCTAGACAAAAAAAAAAAAATTCTTTCTGAGCTCTTTTTGAATATAAAGTCAGAATGTGTAATGTCAGGGTTAGATCTGTATTTGGGATTTTCAGGGGACTGAACTCATTTACAGCCAAGATTCATTTACCCCAAGAAAGCTGAGCAGTATTATTGGAAGCTGTCAAGAGGAACTGTTTTTATAAAGGGGTGGGATCCTGATTGATCCAGAGCCACTCTGGCTTTAAAACATCATATTACAAAGGTCAAGGCAATACTCAGAATGAACAAGCAGACCACTGGGGTTGGTTTGTTCAAAGGCCTAGGTTTCACCACTACCCACTCTAAAACAAGTATAAATGTGGAGGCTGAGTAAAGAGAATAGCTCGATCAACAGCCGTGTTATCTCTCAAGCCAAAACAAAATACAACAAACAGCAAATTAAAACCAAAGCCAAGTCAAATCCTCTGTCCTCCCCAACAGCAACAACAACAATCACAACAAAAAATCTACACTTACTGAAGGTAGGCCAATATTTTCTTTGTATGTGAAAAAAATAGCCTATTAAAATAATAATGTTCTTGTTTGCATAACTCCTAAATTAAATCATTCTTTAAGAAACAAAACAAAACAAAATTAATAACTACTCTGTTTGCATTAGCAAGCCTGTAACAGAAGAAATTGGATTATGGTAGTATCAGCCACCCAGAGTTTTAAGCTGTGTGTTCCAAAATTAGTCTTGTCACCTTGGGCATGACCTTTTGTCTTTAGCTTTTTCCATCTGCAAATTGAGGGAATATAATTAGATAAACTGGAATGTCTCTTCTGGCTCTGGTGTCGTTTACGATGGATTTCAGAGGAAGGATGATTATGTTCTGAAGCACAGGTCTGCAATGCCAACGCATGCCATTTTAGGACATTTCCTAGAGCTGAAAGTTGCTGGAAACTTGATTAATTACTCACTACAGATGGTGCAACATTTAGTTGGTTTCGTTTGAGCTCTGGAACAGATCTGAAATTGCTTTCTAAGAAATCTTGGCCTGACTTGTGAGAAGACCTCCAGGAGGCTTCCCCTTTGGCTGTATTTCAAGTCAGAAATTTTACTTTTTATAATAAGGTATCTTTTTATCCTTTCTCTCCTCATTTATATTTCCAAAAAGTAGAACATAAGTTCTCAAACTTTATTGTGAAAAGAATCCCCTGGAATATTAATTAAAATTCAGACTCCTGCATTCCACTCAGACACAAATTCTCTAGGTCTGGGCTGGGTCCTAGGAATATGTATTTTTAGCAAGCTACCATGGGGTATGGACAACACTTGGACAAACTAATCTTAGACTGTGGTTGCTCTCACTTTCAACCTGTGTGCTTGCCACGCCCTACTAAGTTCTATCTTGAATCAGAACAATTCCAGTAGTGACAACTAATTTTTAAAAGTGGTGGTTTTTGGTAATGGGTCTCCAAATGTGACTACGCAATCATCTGAGAATCACTTGCTCTATATGTAGATTCCTCGTCCCAATTCCAAGGTTCTAGAGAGCAGTGTAATAATTTACATTTTTTATAGCTCCTATGTAATATTTACAGATGATTAATTTAGGGAAACACAGGCTTAATGGACTTAACTTATCAAGAAACTAACTTAAATTAAGAACTAAAGTTCTCCAGACTTGGTGTACATTATGTGATACTAATCATTCTTTTATTGGAAGAAGTAACCAGAAGTCTGCCTTTCTTTATAAATTCTTTAGCACTATGCCTTTTGCTATCACTAAAACTTTGATATTAAAAATAGCCATATGTCCTAAGATGTTATTTATTATTAACTGCTTTAAAGTCTACAACCTAGTACATTATCAGTGTTCCTTAAATATAGAACCTTGAGACAAATTTTTCCTAACACTGAGATTTAAGAAAGTTTGTTTCTCCTGATAAATTGATGTGCTTTCTTCTACCAGACAGTGAAAGGTACGCAACATATTACAATTTTCCTGTGACTTAGACTGCTAGGAAGGTCAGGGCAAAGCTTTGAGTTCATCAGTTATTTTCAGAGATAGTACTTGCTACCTCTCACTTTTCTACATTGACATTTTAATTTTATGCACTATTCATGTATTTGTGTTTTCATTGTTAGCCAGTTCAAATTGTTTCTTGAAGTGGAAAGAATGAGTAGACTTAATGAGAATGATAAGTTAACTTTTAAAAGCTGTGCTTTTGAACCACTATTCCGTGTTTCCTGGTGAAGTACTGCCTTCCTTGCTCTTTGCATCTAAAGCATAGTTTCCACATGTTGCAATCTACATTAAGTAATGTAGATCAGGTGTTTTTTTCTTATCTACTGGATTAAACACTAGTTATCTAGCCTACATTCCCTTCATCTCTTGGTTGATTTTTATTTTTCCTCTCACTCAGTGTTTCCAAAACTTGCCTAATCACAGAATCACCTACAAGTGCTTGTTAAAAATACACAATCCCAGGATCCAACCCCAACCCAGCCCCAAGATTTCAATTTAATAAGTGGATAATATCGTAAGGGTGCATATTATTAAGTACCTGACTATTTTACTGGTGTCAGATTTGAGGGATGACTAAGCCATACCTATTGTGCCAAGCTATCTACAAAAGTCAAGAGCCTTCAATGCTTTCGTTGAAGAAAGAAGTGCACCATTCAGACAAGGCCGAATCATGACATTATCCACCATCATTTGGAATCTTGGCTTTAAGAAGAAAATATCTGTACTAGTCAGGTCAGTCTTTATTTTCATCAAGTATTCCAAGGAATTAAGAGACCCGTCAGTCTATGAGCTTCCCCTATCCAAAATGAGAAATAGACATAAAAATAATACAAGTCCGCCTTTAATAAGATGGCCAACTGCTTCATGCAGGCCAAAAGGAAAAATGCGGTAAGACATTACATTGTACCTTGTACCCTGAGCACTTATCACCAGGCTGACATCATTCCTGGGAAAAATGGATATGGTCTCCACAAAAACAAGTTGTTGAGTTGTCTCTTGTCTTCCATTTTTTTTCTCTACCATTTCTAATGTTTTATAGTGAACTATGCATCTTCCTTAGAGACTGAAGCATTTAGGCCTTATAACTTCTAAGACATACCACAGCATGACTGAAGTGAAAGTCTTTATCTTTTATTTTTTAAGTAAGGGAAAGCTTAGATTGTGAATATTTTCACAAATTTTTTAAAAAATCTATAAATAAGTATATTTTGGAATACCCATATAATTGAAAGAAACAAAACAATGAGATGTTTTGTTTCCTTTAGCACAGTTATAGTTCTACTTTGAAACATTTAGGGAATGTCTACCCTAGACATCAGATGAGATAACAGACATTGGGAATGGACGTGCAAATAACAAGCTTTCTGCTCTCAGAGAGTTCAACACTGAATGGATGAAAAGGACTGTAAATAGACATATGTGCCATCTGGTTGGTAAAAGGAAACCACTATGCATGACACAGATATTAGAAAACGGTTATTTGATCATAATTGGAAAAGTATTAGAGAATAATTAAGTGCTAAATAGAATACTGCTGTTTAAAGTATAATAGGAATTTAGAAGAAGTTGGAATAAGATTTACACAGGAGATGTTACTTTACTGTGTGTCCTGAAGAAAGACTAGAACTTAGGTAGAGGATATGAAAAAAAAGGTCATTCTAGGTATGTGACCCAGAAAAGCAAAGGGGCCAATGTAGTGTAGACAGTGATATATAAGAAGACACAAATTCTTACATTTTGGAGGGTATCTCATGAATTCTTTTGATAAGCTAACGAAAGTTATGCAACCCTTTCTCCAGAACAATGCATATGTATACCAATGCAAAACATTCTATTTAATTTTAAGGATTTACAACTTCCTTAAAGACTAATGGAGGAAATAAAGCAGAAATGGTTTGTTTCAAAATGACTATTGATTTATGAGCAGGGGAGTGAAATTATTACATTGGCTTAGAAACATTTTTCTGGCTTCAGAAAATTTTACTGGTAGTAATAACTAGAATAACTGGAGCCAGCAATGTCAGTTTGAAATGAGGACAACCTGGATGAGGAAGGCAGCTGCAGAAATGGAGATTAAACCTATAAAAGGAAGATATTGCTCATTAATTAACCAAAGATGAGCTTTTTTAAATAAATGGAATGCAGTGAATAATCTTCTGTATGTATTTTAGTTTTTATATTTAATGTTCCAAACATTTGAGGAAGTGTTTTATCATACCAGAGTTATGTAGGTAATTATCCTAGAAGCAGAAAGACTTCAGTGAAAGCTTTTAGAAGTGGATATTGTAAATAAAGAAAAACTAGCATTTTTTATCAGATTAATTTGTAGGAGATGAAAGAGAGGAGGTAAAAATATGATAGTACTATCAAATTCTTCAGAATGATTGGAATTTAACAAGAAGGAAGGTTCTGCTTATAACTAGTTGAATTAAAAACCTTCGATTTTAAGAATTTTTTATTTATTTGTTCATTGAGAGCTTACTAAGGTAACTTAGTTCTTTATAAGGAAAGGTAAAATAGAAAATCTGATGTATAAAAAAATAACACATATAAGAGGAAGAGATGATGAACTCGGATGTCCTCTTGCTTGATGAGACAGGTGTTAACCAGCAGAGGGAGTATATGAACTGGATTTTCGACGGTGTTAACGTTTTCCACTCACAAGCTGCTGAGTAATATGAAAAACTTTACTGTAATAGGGTGAAGAATAAAAATTATAAAAGTATTATCTACCTTGGCAACTAGGATTAATTTAATTAGACATGGGCTGAAACTGGTAAACTGAAGAAAATATGGTAGTAAACGTTTTATTCTTGTTTACTGTTCTGTTGTGAAGTTGATAGTCTTGTCTTCTGAAATGCAGGGAGAGAGGGAGGTCTTTTCAAGAACTGAAGTATGCTAGTGCAGATGTCACATTTTTTTTGTTTCAATTTGTCTTCCATTTAAGTTTTATGTACAGTACTTTTACTTGAAGGTTATCTTTTAAATTTACACAGGTCATTTGTAACAAAAGTAAACTGATTTTAGAGCAAGCTATACTTGTTTTGTGTTAATTGCCAAGACGAAATATAACAGAATATAGCAAAAATAGCAATGGTTTAAGCAATCTATTCTTCACGTTTATGGTTGTTTCAAGATAAACGTTTTTGGTATTTCTTCTAGTCATTGTATTTCAAATATACAGAATTCCCTGAGATAGTATGGACATAGCCAATGTTAAAGAATTAGCCACTAAGAAGAGATACTATACTACCTTGTAATGAAATAAAGATGTGATTTTTCAAATAGGTGAAACTCAACAAATTAAATTTGTGTATGAATATTGATTTTGTCTCTTTTTAAAAGACATTGTAACTTTGCTATTTATTGTTACTATAAGAATAGATTTGTCCAAACCTAAAAACTGATTAAAAGAACAAAGTTTAATTAAATTAATAACAGTAAGTTTAATTAATAGTGTAATCATTCCAGAGAAAATAAGGCAGTGTATAAGTTTACCTAGAGAATAAATCAATGCAAAATAAGTGAACAAATAAAGCTCAGCAGTTTGGTGGTAGGAGAGATAAAAAGACAAGGGCAAGAAAACAAAAATAGAGCAGTTTCCTCCTTTTTCCTGGGGAATATGTTCAAAGTTCCCCATGGATACCTGAAACCTCAGATAGTACTGAATCCTATATATACTATGTTTGTTCCTTTACATATGTACCTATGATAAAATTTAATTTATAAATTGAACACAATAAGAGACGAACACTAATGACTAATACTAAAATGGAACAGTTATAACAACATACTATAGAAGTACTTCTCAAAGTATCTCTTCGTACTGTAGTCACCTTTTCTCTTCAAGGAAGCTGTTCATGCCTTCGCCTTGTAGTATCTGAATCACCAGCATCACTACTCTTGCACTTTGGGGCTGTTATTAAGTAAAATAAGTGTTAGTTGAACATAAGCACTGCAACCGTGACAGTCAATCTGAGAACTGAGACCACTACTAAGTGACTAACAGGTGGGGAGCATATGCAGTGTAGAGACACTGGACAAAGAGGTGATTCACATTTTGGGTGGGATGGAGTGGGTGGCAGGACTCAGAACGGCACTCAATTAAACACTTATGAATTGTTTATTTCTGGAGTTTTGCATTTAATATTTCTGACCATGGTTGACTGTGGAAAGTGAAACTACAGAATGCAAACCATGGGTAAAGAAGGACTACTGTAAATCTGGGGGAAATTGGTGTTTTAAAATGTCAACTATAAAGTTTATACATTTGCTGAAGTTGTGCAGAAATTTGACTCCGACTTCTTCATAGTAGGAAATAAAACAGGCTATATTATTTTTTCTTTTAATTAAAAATTTAATAACTTTATTGAGATATATTGCATTCAAGGTGTACAATTTTAAATATAATTACAAACACATGCACCTGTCACGATAGTCAATTTTAAAAGCATTTTATCACTTCAAAGGTAAACTCTGTACACTTTAGTTTTTACCTATCCCCTTCAGTCTGCCCTTTACCCGTCAGCCATAAGAAACAACTAATCCACTCTATATCTCTATAGATTTACTTATTCTCAACTTCTGTGTGAATGAAATCATGTGGTGTTTTTTTTTTTTTTCCCCAATGACTGGCTTCTTTCATTTATCATAATGTTTTCAAGGTTTAACTGTATTGTAGTATATTAGCAGTACTTCATTTAGTTTTTGTGGCTAAATAATATTCTATTACATGGCCATGCCATGTTTAGTTTATCCATTCACCCATCGATAAATATTTGGGTTGTTTGCATCTTTTGGCTATTATGAATAATGTTTTCATAAACATTTGTGTACAAATCTCTGTGCGGCATGTTTCATTTTCCTTGAGTACGTACCCAAGGGTGGAATTCCAGGATTATATGGTAATTCTCTGTTAAGTCATTTGGAGAACTGCCACACTGTTTTCCAAAGATGTCATTCAATTTTACATTCCTACTGCTAGTATATGAGGATTCTGATTTCTTTGTGTACTTTCCAACATTTAGAATCTGATTATTTTTATTCCAGCCATTCCAGTGGCATGAAGTGGTATCTCATTGTGACTTTGATTTGCATTTATCTGATAACTAATGATAGTTATATGTTCTTTAATGATTATGGGATAAAAAGTAATAATTTACTTATCATCATATATTCATTTTTCTGCTATCTCCACGGACCTGAGAGAACTTTATCTCATGAAAAGGACTCCGTATAACACAGGATAATCTCCTCTAGACTATTCTTACAGCCAACATACAATATGTCCCACAAGGTAAAAAGCAGTTAAAAATGTGAGAGTTGGGGGATGTGGAGCACCGTAAGAAAAATTAAAATTTAGAATTGTGTTTTAGGAGCAGGGCTACCTTTATTGATGCTGATATGATAAAGGAGATACAGCTGTTAAACACACATATGTTTTCTTTGAAGCACATCTAGTGAAAAGCTGACATTTACCGTTATTTGTTCTTATAATTGTGCTAATCTTAGCAAATATAAGTCAACAATTCTGTTTACTCCATTTTGCTTGAAATTAAAAGGAAACAATTTAAGGCCACTCTGAAGAGCTTGTTCTAAAGAACATAATTCCAAGTTTTCTTCCAGGAATCTTTTCTTATCAGCTTGCTGTGCAATGATTATAAATCCTGTCTTTCTGCAGAATGCCCACCCCACCAGAAACTAGTTTCACTATGCTCTTATTCACTTTAGACTCTATGTTCATTTTCCCAGATCTTTACAGTTGGGTTGAAGATAATAATAGACTAAAGCCCTGGGAAGAATTCATCCCCTCAGGTGTTTTTGCTGCTGGGACTCAAACAGGGATATTTTTCTGTGCTCTTTTCTTAAAACTTCAGCAGGGCTGGCTGAAACTAGGATGTTATTAAGAAACAAAGGTACTCTCTTCTTCCCTCAAATTAAACCCTAGGGTGTTAAATTAGCCCCTGGAAGTGGTTGAATAGAGATAATGCATCTGTTCAAGAATTAGATGCATTACAGTTAATAAGACTGCATTTGATGCTATGTTATTCCCTTGTCAGAACCTTATAAATCATTTCATACTTTTAAAAGAACTGCAGGAAGTTGTAATAAAGCATTGCTATTCTCTTCAGCAGCCCTTTGTCACTAAGTCTCTTTTACCTTTGGGGACTTAATATTTTTGATGATTTATTTCATGGCTTCTAGGTTCTCTGAGTTTGGCAAAGAGAAGTTACATTTTAAAAAATCACTACATCAAACTGAAAAGCTTCTGCACAGCAAAGGAAAGCTTTAACAAAACAAAAAGGCAACCTACTGAATGGGAGAAAATATTCACAAATGATATATCCTATATATATTATAATTCACACATCTCAAAAAATGTGCAGAGGACATTTTTTCTCCAAAGAAGACATGCAGATGACCAACTGACATAGGAAAAAATGCTCAACATCACTAATTACCAAGAACATGCTAATCAAGACCACAGTGAGATACCACCTCACACTAATCGGAATGACCACTATCAAAAGGTCAACGAAGAGCTACTGTTGGCAAGGATGTGGAGAAAGAGAACCCTTGTGTACTATTGGTGTGCCTGGAAAACTGGTGCAGGCCCTATGGAAAACAGTATGGAGATTCCTCAAAGAAACTAAATGATCCAGCAATTCCACTTTGGGTATTTATCTGAAGAAATCTGAACACTAATTCAAAAAGATCTATGCACTCCTGTGTTTATTGCAGCATTATTTACAACGGTCAAGCTATGGAAACAACCTAGGTATCCATAGATAGATAAATGGATAAGAAAAAAATGTGCACGATGGAAGATTATGCAGCAATAAAAACAAATCTTGCCATTTGCTTGACCACATGGATGGACCTAGAGGGTATTATGCTAAGTGAAATAAGTCAGGCAGAGAAAGACAAACACCATGTGGTTTCACTTATATGTGGGATAGAAAAAAACAAAACAAACAAAAACAAAAACAGACTCCTAGAAACACAGACCAGAGAAATGTTTACCAGAAGGGAGGAAGGAGGGGAATGGGTCAAAAAGAGAAAGTGGAATATAGTTAGTAATATGGTGATAAGTTTATACAGTGACAGGTGGTTACTAGTAGTAGTGAAATGATCACATTTAAAAGTATAAAAATGTCGAATCACTATCTCACACACTTGAAAATAATATAAGTACTGCAGGATTGTATACCAACTATACTTAGATAAAAAGTAAATTTAAAAAGAAAAAAATCACTGACTGCCATCTTTGTGAAATTCTTAGGTTTCAATTCTTGTACTGTAAAATTTTATCAAGCAGAAGAAAAAAGTACAATAATATATAAAGATTTTGCTAGATAACCCCCACAGATGTATGAAATAGCCAAGAAAAATGTTCTGATTCCATCATCATCTACCAATACGTAATTATACATCCTATCAGCTTTTAACTAGTGGGGGAGAACTAAATTTAATAAACATTAGATTAAATTTGTGGATCTCCTTGGCATTGTAGTGAATGAAAAAAATAAGTGCCTTGAGTAAAAGGTAGAAAGAGGCAAAAAGAATAGATTTACCTCCTAAATATTTTTGTGGTCATGCAGGAATAGCAAAACTGTTAATTAAATGTCACCAGTAATAAGAAAAAGAAAATAAAGCAATTTGAGGCACTTCCCAGAAAGCTTGACTTTCATTGTAGATTTGGTTAAATCTCATTTGTTTTTTCTTGGCAGCTCACCAGAGCAGAGAAAGATATGGAAAGGAGCTTTTCCTGTGCCAGAGTAGCCATTTTCATAGGCTTAGTCAGATTTCATTTGTCATGATCTAATCAGCCCATGTGTCCTTGGCTTGGACCATCCTTTATTACCAGAACCTGCTTCCTGGGTGTGTGACCAGTGCACGCACTTAAGGTTTAATTTTCTGCAATTACTGTCCTGAAATCTTAATAATTTAATCTTTGAATTTACGCTACTTAAGTCAAGTCTGATGGGACAATGCAATATATTCCAGGGGCTTGGAGCTTTGTTTCAGGTGGGGGGTCCTGCCTTCTGCTACTTTTCTGTCTCCCCAGGACAGGTGCTCAGGTATCTGCTTCCCTCTCCCAGCAACCATTTTGTTGTCTCCACTGCCAGCAGGGCCTGGTGTGTGGACAGATAGGATTTGGCATGAACCCATGTACCCTGTTGTGGGGTGGGACTGTGAGGTCTCTATTCTCCCAAAGAAGGGCAACACTAAATCACATGTCTTGAGACAGATGGCGAAAGCCAGGAGAAAGCTTTTTGCCAGCTTTGTGAACGAAAGGTCACCATTTTCATTTTGCAGTGTTTCTTGACAATTATGTAGCAGGACCTGTCTGTTATACATTCATTCTCCTTGTGTCTCCCTTTCTATCAGGTTGTTTTCTTTTAAAACATGTGGATAGAATAAAAATAACATCATATTTTCCTTGTTCTACCAGCTGTCCCCAGCCTCTCATGGATCTGAGTGCTTTTATGGGGTTTCACTGATCAGATCCACTCCTGAAGCTCAAGGGCTCCAATGACACTTTCTTACAAGGGCCATCGTCCTGAGTAGTCCAGAGAGTAATGTCTCTAAATGAGTCTGTTGAATTTTTATTTTTCCTTCTGGTAATCCAGGAAAACATTATTCGAAAGATTTTTGTAATGATTGTAATGTCCTATACTTACTTTTATTATCTCTATCGATTAGCCACATAATCTTACAGTCACAGAGACCCATCCGATTATCTCTAGGGGCCTGACCAAAGGCTGCTCACTGGTTACCTTAGCTTTTGATTGTCCTGCTTACCTGAGCAAGGTGGGCAGAATGTAAAAAAAATAGTCATGCTACCTTAAAGATCACCCTGAAAACACTCACTTTCATGTGTTACCTAGTCCTACATATTGATATACTGTAGGGCACATTTTTGCAATTTTTGTATTTAGAATTTGATTACTCATGATTTACAGAGGGACAGTACCTCACATGCCTAGTTAAAATAGGCATCTTAAACAAAATTAAGTAGATGTATTGAGCATATCTAGCTGAAATATATGTAGCTGAGCATATTTAGGCTGAAATCAGGCAATATTTCAAACTTGACATAGACTCTGTTCTTCTTCTCCAAAGCTCCCAGGAGAGAATGTCTCTGCTCTCCAATATCTTGCATTTTTTTATAGCTACACCATTATGTGTTTACTTTGTAATGTCCATGCAGTCCAGGTTAGTGTTTCACACACTGTTATCTGTACATCGTCACTATCTCCTGAAGTCAGCCCCTCAAAAATAGGTGCTGTGACTGGAAAATGCTACACACACCAACCCCTTCTAGGAGAATCCCAACATGCATAAACTCATTGAAGGCTCTCAGCAGGGCCACAGTGAAACGGGTGTTTAACACTTTTTAAACAGGGATCTTCCAAACTGATTTGAACACGAGACTTATTCCCCTCCATTAACATCTATTAACATTTTAGGGCAAAAGCAGTCCGTGGTGAACCATTCGGTAATTTCTGGTTTGATCATTAGAAATAGTTAGGAATGAGACCTTCACCTTTTACCAATTTGATCTGTATAATTGTAAAGATATGTATGGACTCAGTGATGTCTGGAGATGTTAGGGTGCCTAACATCTGGAGATGTTAGCCACACCTGTTTGTTTCAGAATGAGGTGCCTGTAACTGTGGGCTGCAAGAAACCAAGAGTCTCTGTGAAAAAGAAACAATCATTTGATGGATATTCTGATGGTAAACATCTCTGAAATAGAGTGGAGATATTTCTTTCAATATTATTCTTGCATCTTTTTGTAGGATATGAGCTCTTGTGTTAATAAGAAGGTTGAATATAAAGAGAGTTTTGTAAGATTATGTGATGTGAGTATAATAGGCTGTCTAATGGCCCCAAAGATATTAGGTACTAATCTCTGGAACCCAGAAATATTATTGTATATGAAAAAGGGTCTTTGCAGATGTGACAAAGTTAAGAATCTTGAGATGGGGAAATTATCCTGGATTATCTTGGTGAACCCAATTGCGATCATATGTTCTTATAAGAAATAGAGGAAGATAACACACAGAGGAAGAGGAGAAGGAATATGGTCAAGGAGACAGAGAACGGACTGATGGGGCAACTAAGTGTATTAATCAGGTTTCTTTAGATAAACAGAGTATGTGTGTATATAATAGAAACTGGCTCATGTGATTATGGAGGCCAAGAAGTCCCATGATCTGCTGTCTGCAAATTAGGACCCAGGAACACCAGTGATGTAATTTAGTCCAAGTCCAAAGGAACAGGAATCATTTTGGGTGGAAGCAGCTGATGACGTAAGTCCTGGTCTGATTCTAAAAGCCTGCAAACCAGGAGATCTAATTTTTAAGGTCAGGAGAAGGTCAATGTCTCAGCTCAGGCAGAGAGAAAAAGCTGACTCTTCTTCTTTTGCCCTTTTGTTCTATTCAGGTCATCAAGAGATTGGATGTTGCCCCCCTCCCCCACATTAGTGAGGGGGTTCTTATTTACTCAGTCTACTGATTCAAATGCTAATCTCTTTCAGAGACACCCTCACAGCCACACCCAGAAATGATGTTTTACTAGCTATCTGACCATTCCTTAGTCCAGTCAAGTTGACATATAAAATTAACTATCATGCCAAAGCATGCCGGCAGTCACAGAAGCTGAAAGAGGCAAGAAGAAATCTCCAGAGCCTTTGAAAGAAGTGAGGCCCTGCTGATGCCTTGATTTTACCCCAGGATACTGATTTTGGACTTCTGGCCTCCAGAAGTGTCAGAGAATGTTTCTCTTCTTTCCAGTTACCAAATTTGTGGTGATTTTTTTTTTTTTTAATGGCAACCATAGGAAACTAACAGTGAATGAAAGTACAGTTAAATTGTTCAGATTTTATGTCCTTGATCTGGGCTGGAGACTACTTTTTTCTTGCTTCCCTAAAAGTGGAAATTCAAGGGATCTTTAGCATTTCTTCAGATTCACATGGAAGACTCACATTCATCTTCATTGTGTTATTTCAGGAGGCCTCAGTTATAGGAGGGAGCATATGTGACCGGGTAAGTCATAGATCTCATAATAGGAACGATGGCAGTTGTGCTCAAGGTGAAAAGAAAAGGTAGTGATTATGAAGTCGGTATTTTTTTTTAGCCAGTTTTCCTGAGATTCTCTCAAATTTGATGCAACTCTGACCATATAGTTTAGGCAGAGCAAAATAAAAAGGAAGTTAATTTTAACAAGGATACATATTTGTTTCATGGAATTGACTTGAATATAAATAAGTTCAGATATCTGTCTAAAAGTCTATCTAAATCTATATAAAATTCATTTATCTAGTAATTTATTATTTATTAGTGTGCTTTTCAACACATTTTTGACCTATGACATTGTCATTATTAGCTGTTTAAAGTATAAAAACCAAATGTAGACAGCCTTGTCTGACGGCCTTGGTCCTGTCTGACAGCCTTGGTCTTGTTTTTCAGACTGATTTAGAGACATTCTGCATATTTTGATATTGACCTGGGCTGAATCCCATGAACAGATTCTTCACTTACCTTTAGCAGACCTAAATCTCTACCCCTGGCTAGGTTGTAATTCTTGACAAGGCTTACCACTGTTGTTATTTTATTTTATTTTTTCATTTTATTGTGGCACTCTGCTTCAAATCCTAATAATTAGGAACTCAGCATTTTGCAGATGAGAAGAGATCATAATTTTTCTGTCTTAGCAACTATTAAGCTCAATTATCTTTCTCCCATCATCAGCAATTATATAGGCTTACATAAATTTACACTGCCACAGTAGTCATATTGCCCAACTGAATTTCTGGCAAGTATAAATGTCATTGTCAGAGGCAATTCACAGCACAATGCAAACAGACATGATCCTCCACCAAAATCTCTTTTTCCCTTGGCTCTCTGCAAGCATAATTAGAAAACTAGAAAGCTGTATATGAGGACAAATGTAAATGTAGTTGCTATATTAAAGAAGAGAGAATTTACGAAGTGAAACGATTATTGCTAACTTCCTTGGAGTGTGTGTGTGTGTGTGTGTGTGTGTGTGTGTGTGTGTGTGTGTGTGAAGGTAGAAATTGGGGAGAGAAAGTAAATCTCCATTTCCTATGTAGTTGGGTCAGCTCAGTTAAAAATTCAACAAACAACAAGACATCAAATATTTATTAGTGATGCACCTCAACTCTTGCAAGGCAACATTGGATACACTTGACACATAAAACCAAACCTTGTCTTGAAGCATTTAGTTTTTGTGATAATTATTTTATTTTCGTAAACTCTCTCCCTTGTATCCAATGAAGCAGATCATGAATTCATTTGTAATTTAGATTAAGACCCCTTTGGAAATTTGAAGATGATTTAGAAGAGAAAATACAATACCTTATGGGGGCCATTTGATATCATTCCTCATATCTGGGTTGTATATGAGGATAAACAATTTTTGTCTGTATTCCTTCTTTTCAGTCTGCAAGCTTGGAAAGGTAATTTCAGTAATGCTTCTGAAGGCTAAATAGTCAGTCTATTTATTTTCCATGATCTAAAGTAATTTTTAAAAGGGTAGGCTAATACTTTTTTTTTTCCTATGCTTGAAATTGTTGTAGAGAAAAATAGACAATGGGCTTTCCCAAAGATTTTATCTATTTTTCTTGGTTATTCTGTGCCTTTTGGTATTCAGTAAGTCTATAGTGTATAGAATATATTTGGTATATAGCAAGATAGCAGAAAGGGTGTTTTTCAAATTAGCAAACTTATTAGACAGCATTTAATGAGACCCTGATTCTGAGAAAATAAAATTGCCTAATAGGCACAATATTTCATTATCGTTTGTTCACTCTCTGTGCTGGTTTAACGACTGCATTCTAAACTTCTTCCACTGTCATGCATTTTGTGGCAGAAGGAGAGAAAATAATAGTCAAAGCAGAAATAATGATTCTTTTCTGCTTCACACCTTCTTTTCTTTGCATTTTGGGGGAATAGTCATGATCTGTATGTAAAAGCAGATGTTTCTTCATTTGAAGAAAGATTGAGTTTGAAAACCATCCGAGTAAAACTGCATTTTCTCAAGGAAAATTCCTTACTGTTTCCTACCATAAAGTTTCCTGAAAAATATTGTCATAGTTTAAACTAAAGAAAGAGTAACCATTGTCTATCAACTCCTGAGGTAGGTGGCATTTATTCAAATCCCAGCTACATCCAAATAAAATTTCATTTTTGGATTTTGAATTTTAGAATGTTTTTGAAATCTTAGCTTCTCATGGGTATTATTCAAAGTGTAAAATTGGCAACACTAGTAATTAAATTCACTTTGAGGAGAAATATTAAGTGTTTCACTGAGGAGGGATTTTATTTCAATTAAATCGACTTTGTTAGGTCGGTGGGGGAAGGGCCAGCCAGATGCCTGCCTGGAGACTCCCCAGCTTGACACCGGGAATCCAGACCTGAATAGGGCCCACCCTAAAGCCCTAGGCGTCACCACCCTAATCCGGAGGCTCAATTAGCATTGATTAATGATTCCTGTTCCCCACCCTGCACCTCTACCCTCACATCATAACCCATAAAAGCCACGCCCTCCCACCCCAGGGCAAGACTTCTCTGGCCCCTCTCCTCTCTGGACCAGAGAACCTCTCCCAGGAGCCCTCTCCCAACAAATGTTTGTTTTAAAATTTATGTCACGCATTTACCTTACAGACTTATCTTAAAGACTCAGCACAATCAGTTTTATTTCTACAAGGAGTACCTTCTCGTTGTTAGACATCACCTTAATGTAGACACTTCACAGTTCAGGAAGATTTACCTTTTAGTTTTATGCGGTACATGCACTGTACCAAAAGCAGGACCAGTGTGGTTTTCCACCATAAACATGATATACATCTGCACCGTCAAACAATAATCTGGTGATTTTAATTTCCACCAATAATTATAGCATGAATTTAGATTTTATTGGGAAGTGAGCTATTATGATACAACAAATAAATTACGTTTTAATTTTTTCCCTATAATGTGTTCTAATTTTTTCATAAAGGAGCAGAGTTTAGAAAATTTTTGTTTGAGATGTTCGATTGTATAGAGAGGCTGAAACTTCCTGTTACTATATATTTATTTTACTTTATTTTATTTTAATTAAAACACTTTTTCAATTACAGTTGACATATACTATATTAGTTTCAGATGGACACATATCTGATTAGACATTTATATAACTTTCGAAGTGATTACCCCCAAAATTCTAGTAGCCATTTCCTGTTACCATTTTAAACAAACTCAAAATAGGATGGCAGAAATATGTTTGCGTATATCCAAATAATTATAAATAGGAATGACTTTAAATCCATTAGCACAATCTCTCAGATTCATTAAAAAAAATAAAGTCAAAAATTGTGTCTTTGATTTCGAGATGCATGCCATGTTCACATTTGTTAACTCTGAAATTGCAAAATATAACTTGCCTAGGCAACATTTATGATGTTCACTGTAGTTGTCACTAGGCAGTATGACTGGTGGCATGATTGCACAATAGCATGATTGATGCTTCGATGAACAAATCATTAAAGAGCAAATCATTTGAAAGAAATCTCAGTTGCTCCTGTTTTAAAACCTTCTGTTGAGATCTTCAAATTAGATTAAGAAAGCAGGGCCATTAAATCTTGAGTAATGAAATGAGTTTGCTAAGTCCAACAATTTGTGACATTAAAAGTTGGAAAGAAATTCTAGAGACAGGAATTAAACACTGTAATGAATGCTGTCTCACCAGTTCTCTTATTAGCACAGAAGACATAGGATATGGAAAAATGTGAATATCAACAACTTTAAGTAAAGCAATTCATTAGATTCTGAATGTGAAGAAATTTTATTTTGGAAATACTTCTTTTTTATTTTGTTTGTATTTTCCTTTTCTTTTAAAAAAACCTTTTTAAATTAAAAAATATATTTTTATTACGGTGACATTGGTTAACAAAATCCAGTAAATTTTAGGTATACAATTCAACAGTAAGGTGTTTATATAGTGCATTGTATGTTCACTGCCCATAGTTAGATTTCTTTCTGTCACCTCATATTTGACTCCTTTTACCCCATCTACCTTCCCTCTCCAACTGCGCCTCCCCCACCAACCCTCTAGTAACCACTAGTCCATTGTCCGTGTCTGTGAGTCTTTGGATGTTTGTCCTGTTCATTTGTTGCTTTTAGTTTTATATCCCACATATAAGTGATATTATGTAGTTTTCAACTTTTTCTGTCTGGTTTATTTCATTTAGCATGATTATCTCAAGGTCCATCCATGTTGTCGCAAATGGCAGTATTTCATCTCTTCTTATGGCTGAGTAATATTCCATTTTATATATGTACCACAGCTCCTTTATCTAATCATCTATTGTAGGATTCCTTTTCTTTCAGTATGCACATGGTTGATATAAACTAACAAATTTCTAAATATTTTATTTGTAACAGTTGTTTTGATAAGTGTAAAATTATAGTTTTAAGTAATAAATATATTACACATTATATTTATTTGTAATTACATCATATTTATTATTACATACACATTTATACATTAACTGGAAGAGTTTTTTTTACAGTGGTAACTAACTTAATGGTGCATGTACAGTCAGTGAGGATTTGTTACTCTTTCTGAGACGTATTTGAAAAAGCATGTGATGTAATTGGAAAATAAAATGATGGAAAAATAACAAAAAGCTGGTGTAGCATAATCAGACAAAATAGTATTCAAATAAAAAATCAATACTAAAATGGAAATTTCATATCTATAAAAGAAACACCCCACTAAGAAGATATGCTATAAACCACATTTATGTAAATATAAACAGAAAATATAAAATAAAAACAGACAGAGCTGCAAGGAATTAAAAGGTCAAATCCACAATTAAAGCTGCAGACCTCAGCACACCTATTCTGATGAATATATTTATTAATCCAACCAACAAATATATTTTTTGAGTGTCTATTCTGGGCTAGGCATTGTTCTAGATTTTCGTAAAACAACTTTTATTAAATAGCATTTATTGAAAATGAAGCTTGCAAAGAAAACAAATAAATCCTCCCCAAAATAGAGAACTGATCAAATGAAAGACTAAGACTATAAACGGTATACGATTAATTTGAGTACTATGTAATTGCATTTTGAAATATCTTGTGTAAAAAACCTTTCATTGTAATTACTATTTTACTTGGATATTTTCATATTCTTTTGTCTAATGGAATAAGTTTGCTAAGTTCAACAATTTGTGGCATTTAAAGTTGGTTAAATATTCAATGCGATCAAGAAATAGGCAGAGGACATAGAGACATTTGTCCCAAGAAGACATACAAATGGCCAACAAACATATGAAAAGATGCTTAACATCACTGATCATTAAGGAATTGCAAATAAAACTACAATGAGATATCACCTCACACCTATCAGAATGGCTATCATTAATAAATTAACAAAAAACAAGTGGTACTGAGAATGTGTAGAAAAGGGACCCTCATGCACTGCTGGGTCTGACTGCAAATTGGTGCAGCCCTATGGAAAATAGTATGGAGTTTCCTTAAAAAACTAAAAATGGATCTACCCTGTGACCCAGCAATTCCACTTCTGGGTATTTATCTGAAGAAATACAAAATACTAATTTGAAAAGAACTATGCACCCCTATGTTCATTAATTACAGAATTATTTACAATAGCCAAGACAGAAAAACAATCTTGATGCCCATCAATAGATAAATGGATAAAGAAAATGTGATATGCACACAAAGAAATATTACTCAGCAATAACAAAGAACGAAATCCTGTCATTTTAACAACAGAGATGGACTTAGAGTGTATTATGCTCAGTGAAATAAATTAGACAGAGAAGGACAAGTGCCACATGATTTTACTTATATGTCGATTTAAAAAATCAAATCAAGCAAACAAAAGGAGACAAAAACAGGCTCATAGAAACAAAGAACAAACTGATGGTTGCCAGTGGGAGGCTGTAGAGGGGATGGGTGAAATAGGTAAAAAGGAATATAGTCAATAATAATGTGAACTTGCACAGTGACAGATGGTTACTAGATAGTGTAGTGAGCACATTGTGAGATATGTAAATGTGGAATCAATATATTGTACATCTGAAACTAACATAATATTGTTAACCAATTATAATTTAATAAAAAGAATAAAGTTGGTTACATATTCAAAATAATTCTAAATAAAGGCAGCATAATTGACATGTTTTATCTTATAAATCTATTTAAGAAAGATACTCTGAATGATGACAAAATTATATCTGTGAAAATATTTTGAACAAATATTTACACATTCAATAAATGTTAAGAAGAAAATATTCTCTTTAAAAGAATTGAGTTTGAGTTTAACAGTATTCTCAGAAACTGTAAAAAGACTATTTGCTAAATTTAAAATATTGTAGTTTTTCAAGAAGAGCTAACTACAGTTGTCAACAATTTCAAATTTATTAATTATGAGAATTCAAATTTTAAGAATATTGCAAGCAATAGTATGAAAAAATTAAACTATTAAGACCTGTTAAATAAATATTTTTAAGAAAAAAACTGGTGACATGATGTTAGATAGAGATAGAGTGAAGAAATGGATTAAAGTACCTAAATATATACCAAGAATAATTTTTTGATTTTTTAACATTCAGATAATATAAGGTAATTACTTTTACTTTAATGCGTGTAGATGTTAATTTTATTTTTATAAATAATTTTTATTTTGAAAATAGTTTTTTGCCAGAGCTATTTTTATAGGTCACCAATATAATGAAATTAATTTGTCAGTTAATAAATGTTTCACAAGTTATACAGTTTTAATTACTATTAAGTACCCTCTTGTTTACTAAAAAAGTGCCAGTTTATGTCATAAATTATAGTGATCCTACTAATACAGCAATCTGCAAAAAGAAATAGCAGGAAAAAAAGTAAAAAGGAAGAAAGAGACAAAAACCATGCAGAAGAAGACAAATTTGGACACATTACAGATGAAAAACATTTTACCAACAAAGATACCATAAACAAAATTTGAAACAATCGATAATTTCTGGAAAAAAATGTACGTGAAATATATCACAGATAATATGTGAACATCCTATACAATATGAAAGCATATTTATGCATTGGAGAAAAAGATGAGAAGCATGGATAGACGACAATATGTGAAAAACTCAAATCTGGAGGCAAAAGGTGAATACACAATGCAATATACATATGACATTATTGAATTGTATGCTTGAAACCTATATAGTTTTATTAACCAAAGTCACCCCAATACATTTAATTAAAGAGAGAAAAAGAAAAATACGGGCTGGAATGTGAATAGAGGATTCAGAGAAGAAAAATAATTGAAGGATATCTTGTTTATTTTCAAGTTTTGGGAATTATGACTAAAGCCTTGATAAACATACCTGTGGAAGGTTCTGTGTAGACATGTTTTTAACTCATTTAGATAAATACCTAAGAGCTCAATTGCTGGATTTTATGGTAAAACTATATTTAAATTTTTAAGAAACGCCATATTGCTGTTGTCAGTGTGTTGGATTTTGGCCATTATAATAAACATGTAGAGATATCTCATTGTTTTAACTCTCATTTCCCTAATGGCAAATGGTATTGAGCATCTTTATATCCTTACTTGTCATTTGTATGTCTTCTGTGTTGTGACATTTGTTTGTATATTTTGCCCATTTAAAAATATTGGATTGTCTGTTTTCTTATTTCTTGTTTCTTGTAAAGGATATCTGTCTTTTACAAGATATGTGTTTTGAGAATCATTTCTCTATAAGTCTGTGGCTTGTCTTTTTGTTCCCTCAGTGCTTTCACAGAGCTAAAGTTTTCAATTTTAATGAAGTCTAATTTACCAATTTTTTTCATGGGTAGTGTTTTTGATGTATCTAAAAAGTCATAGCCAAACTCAAAGTCACCTAGATTTTCTTCTACATCATTTTCTAAGAGTTTTGTAGTTTTGAGTTTTATATTTAGGTCTATGATCTATTTTTAGTTAGTTTTATAAAAGGTGTAAAATCTGTGTCTAGATTCATTATTTTGCACATGGATGGCTAGTAGTTTCAGCACCATTTGTTGAAAAGACTATTCTTCCTCCATTAAGTGGCCTTTACTTCTTTGTCAAAAATCAGTGGACAGTAGGTGTGGGGTCAATTTCCGGGCACTTTAGTCTGTTCTTATGATTTATTTGTCTATTCTTTTGCTGATACCAAACAGTCTTTACTAGTATAGTTTTATAGTAAGTCTTGAATTCAGTCCTCTGTTCTATAATATTGCGTTGGCTACTCTAGGTCTTTTACCTTCTATATAAACTTTCCATGCATTTATTGTATTTCATGTACAAAGCTTTTAAAATCAGCAAATGATGATTTGTAATAGCTATGTATACAATATATTGCACCAGGAAATATCCTCACTTTCTCATCAGTGTATTTTCTAGCTTCTTTGTTTTTTAAATATGTAAAAACCAATCTTTCATGAACTATAAAAGAAACACATAATATTGTGGCATTTCCTCTAATAATTCTACATAAAATATCATATCCTGTTTTAAGACTTACTTTAGAAAGAGTAACTTTAATTTTAAATATCTGAGACTAGCACTGGTTAGTGGTACTTTAGTTTTGTAGTAATCTAAATAATAAAAGATCTCTCTTTGCCACTTTTACTCCAAGAAGCATACTCCTAGCCATAGTCACCCCTGAAACTACCTTGATTAACTATGGTTCTAGACAATCAACTTTGTAAAATATACACACAAAAGACCAGATTTTTTGCTTTTAAGATGACCTTTTCCCTCATGAGTTTCTATGATCTTGTTGAGGAGGAAACATTTTCCTTAACCATTTTAGGGTTCCTGCCAAGGTCTGAATTCCAATTGGCCAGGATAGATTAACAGGAGAAAAGCAAATGAATGTATTCAATGTAACTTTTACATGACATGAGAACCATCATAAAGAAATGAAGCCTGAGGAGACAGTTAGACCTGTACATTTTTATGTGAGGTGATGGAGAGCAGTCATGTAGAAATATGATAGGTTAAGGAGTATGAAGTGTGTGCAGTAAACTAGACAAAATTTAGAAAGTGCTGTTTGTTAAGAGTATTTTTGGAGTCCCTTTGTCTTCAAAGATAAGGAAGCCCTTTTCCTTCGGCCTTAGATAGGGCATCTCTCACTGAGGGTTTTATGATCTGATTCAGGAGAGAAGAAGGAGAAGGTCACAGTGACTTCTCTTCTTTTGTCTTTTTCTCAAACTCCTTCAGCTTAAAGTATACAGTATGCCAAGGTGTCGTGTTTTGGGGTAGTAAAGCCCATATTTTGGTTTACTGAACCCCATAGACCTACCTTATTTGAGTTTAAGATTTTTCATAGATGGGCTTATGCACTTGTAAATGCCATCCATGTCTTCATCAGGTAGAGAAGTATTTTGGAAAGTGATTTCAATTAAGTCAGTCTGTTGGGAAGTCCTCTGATATATGTCTTTTGACCAAAACACCACGTTCAAGAGTGACAATAGAATATAAAAAGTGGCTGGAGGTGAAGGATTTAACATCCTGGCTATTCAAAACTTTTTATGTGAGGGTAGAAAACAGCAAAAATAAATTTGTAAACTCTTGGGAGCCCATTATATAAGAAAAGAAAAAATAAATCTGAACTTATGGAGCTTTTCATACTCCATATTATGTCCAGTTTACCCTCCATCCATCATTTTATATTTTGCTCAATTGCTTTTCATTTAGTTTATTTTCTTTTCTATGCCTTTCTAACATTTTCAAGTGTCTGTTTACTTTTAGCTTTTCCTTTAAAAGAAGAAAAATACCACTTGAACTTTAGATTTTAAGTGAGAAAACCATGTGTGTGTGTGTGTGTATGTGTATGTATGTATGCATGTGTGTGTATGTGTATGTATGAATGTGTGTGTGTGCATATACACACACACACATACATACATAATTTATATTTATGCCAGACTCATATTGTGATTTAAATGCCCTAAAGGCAGAATGACAAGTTTTCATTACCTTTGTTATCATGCAAATTGACACCCTGGAGTCACAGCAAATATAGAAGTACACACCTCTTGAAAACTATCTTAGAAAACAAAATGAAATTTTATCTCACTTCCAGGACCTAACTTTTTTCATTTAACTAATGCTTCCTTAGCTAAAGGATCCCACCTACCTTGAATAAGAAACAGAGTAAGTAGTCACAGCACATGATTTGCTAATCAAGCCTATTGTCAGCGGTCAATTTATGTTCCTATAACTAGAAATTACTGCTGGAATATCTAATTTTTTTAAAAAGCGAATAGGCCACGAAGATTGCTGAAAGCAGGTAGTTTAAAATCATCAGAGGTAATTGGTTTCTAGACATTCCTCTTAATGTAATCATCACATTGGCTTATCATCTAATACAGTAGTCCCCACATTAGCATGTGTCAGCTTGAAGGCTTGTGAAAACAGCTTTCTGGGCCCCACACCTAGCGTTTCAGATTCACTGAGCTGAGTGTGGGGCCAGATAACTAACGTTTCTAACCAATCCCCAGGTGGTATTGATACCTGCTGACGGGGGCCACACTGCCAGGACAGCTCTTAAGTGAGTTCATTTTCTTCTTTGACTTCCCCGCAACTGATAATCTATAAAATAGTTTACAGTGTTCTTTTTATGCTTAAGAATGATTGCTTTTTCTCTGAAAAGGCTACCTATAAAGTTACTTTTCCTTTCCTGAGTGTTGGAAGGTAAGCAGGGATTGGTTTTCTCACAAAGCTAATTTTGAGAACAACAAATCAAATCATGTCAAAACACAGAAGGCATCTCCATCCCGTACAGGAAACTTCTATTTGTTTCAAATGCCTCTCTAGTTTGTATATCTTTATGTCTCTCTATTGCTGACAAATTAATGATCCACTTTAATATAAATAAAACTGTTTAAAAAATTAATGTTTATTAGCACCAGATTCAACCATGGCCGCAACAATATTCCAACAATTATTTTGAAAGCCATATCAAATAACTAAATATTCTAACTTTAATTTGTATATCTTTGAGTAAATGTTCAAGAGGAAATTCACCTTTGGCTTTCTAAGGATTCTTCCCCATTTTTTTAGACCACCATTACTGATCGTTTTCTGCTATAAAATAACACTGTTCAATTTCTGTGCTGATTGCTATCATTTCAGGCCTCTGTTGCCTAGAGGACAGATACTGAAGTGAAGGGAAAATGATAGAGTGATAAATGTTCTTTTTACTTATTGCTGTAGGCTGTAGACATCTCTTTTAAATATGAACAACAACAAAAAAAATCCACCTGAAAAAGGTTTTATTAATCTACTTGGTAATGCTCTAAGCTTCCCAAACCTCATAGATCATGAGTTATGTGTCATAAGAATTCCTCAGGTGACATTTCTTTCCATGTCGAGAAGCTTGAAGTAATCACAACATTAAAATCATTTTTTAGGAGAAAGAAAGTATATGTCATGTCATCTCAAAATGCTATCTTTCTAATTGACTTGGGGTTAGTTAAATAATTAAAAATTTGGATTTATTGCAGACATATTTTTACAGGGTTCCCTGGATTATCATGATATATAAAATTTCTTTAATTGATAGACATTTAAGTTATTTAAATTTTTTGTTATAAGCAACGCTTTAATGAATGATTTTGTACATATTTCCTTGTGCATTTATTTGAGTATTTCTGAGGAATAAATCTGGAAAACTTAAGTACCTAGATCTATATCTGTGTCCAGTTTAAATTCTGATTGATTTTTTTCACATACCCTTCAAAACCGCCATGACATTTTGTATTCTTGCCAATAGTATAAAGAAAGGCATGCCCACATTAGATTTTTATTAGTTTTTCAATTTATATTTAGTTTAATGATAAACTTGAATTCTCATGATTCCTAACGATTTGATCATTTTATATGTTTATTTTAAATTTATATTTATTTTGTGAATTCATAAATCCTAAAGACATTTCTATTTCTTTAAAAAATAATGTGGAAATCTTTTATACACTATAAGCCTGTTCTCTCATTTATTTTTTTATTTCGGTTGAGATTTTTGTTATTCAAAATTTGTTTTTTTTTTAAGTCAAATTATAAAATTTTCTTGTATGGCTTCTGGGTTTTAGTTTTTTTTTTTTAGAAGGCTTTCTCTGTGTGAATGTAATCTAATTTTCTATATTATCTTCTAAAAGTTTGTAGTTTTGCTCTTTACAGACCATGGCCTTCACCATCTCCTGGCTCCTGGGGTAAGGCATGGGCTCCAACCCATTGTACTACAGATTCTTCACTTGCAACTTCTTGTCATTTTGCAGGTCAGTCTTGCAGCCCATGATGACCATGCCACCTCCTTGCAGAAGTGATTCACTTCTGGTACTACTGATTAAAGTTGTTATCAAGGAAGCAGAGGAGCAGTAAGTTGGGGTCATGGTGGAACAAGGCCCACAAGTGGGCATGACTTGCCCTGCTTTGCTCCCCAGAGTAAGAATGTGGAAGGAACAGGGTGGTGGGAGGAAGTTGAGAAACATTTTTTTTATCTCAAATTATTTTTGAACTTTGTATTTTACATCAAGACACTTTACAGGCTGTGTATTTCTAAAAGTTTGTGAACAGTTATTCAAAATAACATTTGGATGTTTTAAATCTAGTTTAAAGTCACCTTAAAAACCTGATGAATAAATGGAGAAGTAAAATTGAGCATTTCTGCTCAATTTAGCCTTAATTGTATCCAAATTTAGATGACCTAGGGCTGTTATTGGCATTTAGATTTCATATGCCTCATATCCTTAGCTGTTAGTGTATGAACATCAAAACATAATCCTTAAAGGTATAAGAGTAAGAACCCATGTTTGTAAAACACTTTATAAATTTGAAGTGCATTTAATTCCTAATATCAACACTGTATTCTGCAGTTCTAAGTGCAGTATAATATCGAGGCTTTAAAAGCATGGATAGAGCATTTCCATTTTCAGTCATTAAGGAACACCCATAGTGAAAGGTTATTATTCTCCCTTGATTATAAAACATTAAGTTGTGATGCTGTATGCAGAGATTTTGTTTAATTATAAACTAAACAGCCTGAGATTTGACATAGTGACAATGGCTACAAAAGTAAGCTTTAAGTGCTTTTCAAGCTGTGCTTGTTTTCATTAATGTAGAACTGTCATTTTTTTTTTTTTTTTGCTGACTTCCAGTTGCTTGCTGAGAAAAGCATCCCTCTCTAATTTCTAATACTAATGCTAATCTAATCATAAATTTAGGGCATCTTTTCTCTTATATAAAAAAGACAGAGTTATTAATCAACTCCCCATGTCTCTGGCAGAAAGAATAAAAAGTAGTATTTTTCACACGACATACTCTCTCTATATTTTCTCAATGGCCACTATTAAGGTTGTCATTTGTTGAGCATTTATGTGCCAGGTAATTTATAGGCTTCTTCTACAATCCTCATAGCTACAGTATATGATGCATTTTGTTATCCCCATTTTCTAGAAATGACGATTTCTCGTAGTTGTTGCATATAAAAAATTGTGGAGTGATTTCAATGCTTTGCATGCTACCTTCCTGCAGAGAAAATTTGTTTCTGACATAGAGGGGGTTTGGGGGAAGAATACTTTAGTGTCATCTGAGATTGAGTCAGTTTGCAGCTATCTTTACATTTTTGTGAAAGCTGCTCTATTTCCAGTTGCCCTTACTCCTTGTAGCATAGCTCCTTATACGCCCCAAGTAAAAGTAGGAGTGTTTATTAGGCTCCTACCTTTGGAAGGCTCTTATTTTCAATTTTTTATTTTTTCAGTCCACTGAGACCACTGAACTCTCTTTTGAACTCTGCTCAGCTTTTCAGCCTCTGAGTTGCTGCCAGTTTGGGTTTTCAGTCTGTTGGCCACCACTTAAAAAAAGGCTGATGACTCAAGGGAAAATATGATGGTGAGTTTGGGCCTTACATTTTTCTATTTCCCTTTTCTTGGGGCTGTTGGCCCATCAGGTTCTTGCTGCCCTAGGAGCATGTTTGTCTTCCATTTTTGTTTGTTTGTTTCTTTTTAAAAATATTCTGCTCAGGTTTTCTAGTTCCCTCCCTGCTGCAGCAGCAAATGGTCTGACACCAACCAGTTCTCTATAGTTGTAAGTGGAAGTGTTTCATGAAGACTTTGTCTGGAAGCTCATTGATTTTGTTCTGGAAAAAAATTCCAACATTGTTTTGGAAGCACATGGATTTTGTTTTTGCCTTCGTTCTATCAATAATAATATATGCTTTGTGAAAGCTGAATACAGTGCATCCCACAATACTTTTCTTAATTGAAGAGCTCTGCCCATCCTACAGTCGATTGACAGGTACTCACTTCCAAATGCTGCTGTGGCTATTGCTGTAATGACTACAGTAGAGGTAAAAAATAAGATAAAAGATAAAAATTCAGATTTTCTGTCACCCTAAATCTGATTATAACTTAGAATGTATGGGATCTTTAGTAAAGCACATTAAATGCAAAACTTCAAGCCTATTGTATGTATAGTGGAAAGGCCAACTAGAAAGCTTGGAAAATTATCTTGTGTCATTTGAATTTCATTACTTTGCTTGATATTTCCTTCACTAGTGAAGCCATGAACCACTAAATAGAACAGTGCCATGCATAGGGATTCTGACTGAAATCATCTGGAGTAGGACACAGATGTCTTTCTACTTTATATCCTCGATCTTCTGAATCCTACATAAGCAGTGTTTTCTTGTCTGTAGTATTTTCATATACTTGTCTGGTCTATTTTTCTCTTAATCAGAATTTCCAAGTTTACTATACCCTGGGACACTTATTTGTATATTAATTTCATATCAAATTATCTTGTATATGTCTTGCCTCACCATCTAAATTGCCACTCATTGATTGGGGAACATATCTGAAGCTTATTTCGTAAGCTATTTATACAACCCAGCCCCATTCCAAGAGAAGATACAAAAATGTGAAGGAAAAGGAGCAGGATTGAAATCCACTGAGAGAAAGCACTACCTTTACTTAAAGAAAATAGAAAATACTTGATAAATCACTTATGGTGGAAGGTGAGAACATGAAAGCTGGTATTAGCAACCAATGAGCTTGCTAAATGTTGTTGCTTTAGAGATGAAGAAAAATTTAGAGGTGAGGAGAAAGCAAAGTCTGGATACCATAAGAGAGAGAGGAGAGGAGAGAAAGAAAAAAAAGAAAGCAGAGTATGGCTGAGCAACTGGCATAGTAAGTGGCTGGAGAAATTTTAATGAAAGGACATTATTATTCAATGTTAAGTTGTTTGTCTAGCTGCAATGGGGGGGTGGGACATGTGTCTCACCCAAGAAATCAGTAAAGAAGTTTGCGACATACAACCTTATTAAACGCATTATAAGTTATTTAGCTTAGTTTTTTCTTTTTTATAATGGTGGGAAGTGGCTGATTACCACATGTGGTTATCTCATGGGCCAACAAACAAAGCATGAAGAAGTGCACGGCAGAGGGTAGGATGAACTGATTCCATGAAGGGCAGACCCTGGAGTCAAAGCTGACCACTCATGAGGTGTTGTGAAGAACTTTGGGGAAGGTCACTAGACTTTCCATAGATAATACGGTAGAGGAGCAAGCCAATCCCATTTAAATCTTAAGGTCTTGAAGCTTTCAGATTTTCAGATTTAAGATCTTAAGCCATCACACGGGCTATAGAAAGAAATTGCTTTTTCTTATTTGATATAAGGAATGCATATATATATGTATTGACAGAAAACTGTCTGGGCTTAAATCTTCCACCACACATTTCCTGTATGACCTTGGGAAAGTTATTCAGTTCATCTCTGTCTCAGATTTCTTAACTGAAAAATAGGAATAATAATATTCCCATCCTCAGAAGATCATTATGGTGATTAAATTAGTTGAGACATGTAAATCCCTCAGCCAGGCACCTGGCACATGGCAAGCATGCAAAAATTGTTAACTTCTCCCATCATTTTTACTGCAGTGGTGTATTTCTCCACTTCCTTTGCATCAGTCACCCATGGAGTTTGATAAAAGGGTACATGCTCAGGTTCTACCCCAAGCCCATTAATCAAGACTTTTGGAGTCAGAGCCTAGGCATGCATAGAAAAAGCCACATGGATTCTGGAGTTGTAGTCAGCTCCCAGAAGCACTTCTGTGATACATTCTCAGGTAGAAAAATGTGACAATGAAGAGAATGGTGATCATCTATAAAAATTTTATCACTAGAGGCACATAACTTAAGCTACCAAGCCCAGAACTCATTAAGATTGAAACAAGTACTGTCCAGGAGCCTTTGGCTTCCTATGTGAGATGTGGATAAGCAGCTGCCAAAGGCATTTCAAGGTCTGGCACGAACACAACCTTGAGGGAAGAATGTTAGCCTGTGCTTCACCAGGTGGCTTTTCCCGAAAGACAGTAGCATTTTTCTGTTTTGTCTTGAGAGTAAATTCAAGGTTATGAATGTTTACATTACAATGCATTAACTGTCTTTTCCCTTCAGAGTGAATCCAACTATTATGCTTAATAGGTTTGCATTTTAGAAGGCTAGAATAAGAGTAATGATGTGTAATGCTTGTGATGAGGTGGACCTTTGCAGATAATTCTGGTTTCCTGGAATTCCTTTTTGCCTGCCATCAATGTGTACATGTCCACTATTTTAGTTGCTCAGACTGATACCTGACCACATGGACATGCTTTTAATTACTTCTCAGTTCCTTCAGTGGTTCTTACTGTGATTACAGAATCACGAAGATGAAATCAGTTGGCTGGCATTCAAGATTCTGAAGCATGATTCCTCTGGTGCAATTATTTTACTCTTACTTTAGCCATTTGAGTCTATTTCTGGTGAACCAAACACTAAAGACAGAGGCGGCTTTCTGATGTAATTGTTATAATTAGCCTAGCGTTGATTTTTTTTCTAGGATTTGCCAGAAGACTCAGTTCTTCTCTTCTGCCCCTCCTTTTCCAATCTGGGGACCCCCAATGACAATTATAAGGAGGCAACAGGTTGTAAAAGCAATTCAGGGCATGAGTATATGCCCCCAACATTGATCAAATTCTTTTTTGTAGTGAGGCAGAAGACCGTAATGGTTAAAAGAAAATAATTGAGAGGAAGATTTTTCTTTGGAAAGTCACAAACTATTTATGCTTCTATCTATAAAATGGTGATGTTATAGTAAGCATTTCATAGGGTCGTTAGAATAATTAAATGTATTTTCTTTATAAAGCACATAGAGCAGTAGTGAACATAGTATGAATTATATTAGTGTTTATTAAATAGAGAAAAAAAAGTTAGGGCTGCTCGGAGTTCTATCCCATATGAGGAACCAAGTATGGCTTTCTTAATTTCTGCCCAGTATTAAAATATTAGACTCTGATCTTAGTTTTTTAATTTTTTTAATCTATTTTTTTTTTTTGCCATCCAGATCATATTGTTTCCTCTTACTGGGTTTGCTGAAATTGAAAGAAATAATACCAACCACCTGTAATTTTTCACTAGTTTTTTTTTTTTTTTTTTTTTTACTTTAAGCTAAAAAGGGTCTTGTTGCAATAAGAATATCATCCACTTCATGGAGTCAAAATGAATTCCTCTTCAAAATTCTCTCTTTGTTACTTTTTGGAGATATTTTGAGTTCCATATCTGGCTTCATGAGTTCAGCAAAGAAAAGGAAACCTGTCTTATGCTTCATTGGTGATTCCTTAATCCTTGTGTTTTATAGTTTCTGGATAACTGGAACTTTCCCACTTAAAACGGTCTCTGAACTCTTAGTCATTGGTCAGCCCAAGCATGTTGTAGCAGTTGCTGTTGGTTCTCCACCCATATTTCTGAGGCCTTTGCACTTTTGTGCCTCCCATCAGATTTCTAAATGCTGTGATTTCCAGAAGAACTTTCTCTGAAGATAAAGAATACATATCTGCCTTGCCCATAGCCATCTCAAAGTTCAGGAGAATTTCTATCACCGGAGGTTCTTAGTCAGTGACTGATGGCAGGTAGTGTATAAACACACCAGGTCCCTCAGATTCGATCCAGTGCTCTTCCAATGGATTAAGCTCGAGGAACCCTCTTTACTGAATGCCTTCCCTTCTTTGACTTCTCTTGTCTCCAACTGGTCTCCCTTCCCTTTCCAAATAAAAGGCTTGCATTCAAATACTTGCATCAGCATCTGTTTCTAGAAGAAGCTGAACCAAGACCCTCATATCCCTTAATGTGTAGAATAGAGACTGGGGTTGAATTTGAGCTGCTTTTCTGGTACAGGGGAAGTTGGGATTGTGTTGCCATTGCTGCATTATTTAGTGTTACAAGTGACATTGGGGATAACAGACAGTAAAGAGTTTATGTGTGACGTGAAGAACAGAAGTGTCTAAGGGATTCATACATCCTTGCTTTTAATGTGCTAATGATCTTTCAGGCCTCTCCTGAGTATTGCCCTGGACTGAGTACTATCTAGTAGGGTCGAGTGAGGGCTACTTCACAGATTTAAAAAGAGCAAGATACTAGAAATAGATGCTAGATGACTGTGTCGTTCTAGGTTTTAAAAGTAACAAGTACCAGTTTCATGCATGTGTGGACTCAGCAACTAAAAAATCTCTTGCAGACTATTATGCTATGCTATGCTATGCTATGCTATGCTATGCTATGCTATGCTATGCTATGCTATGCTATGCTATGCTATGCTATGCTATGCTTAAATACCTTTCTTTCCCCATCAACCCTTCCCATTCTGTGTCCTGGCTTCCAGAGACTGTTTGGACCCTTTCAGATATAATTTTGTTTTACCTACTACTATTTCCTATGTATTCTTGACTTCAGTTAAATTGTTCATTTTTCTCCAAACATAGGACATTCATTCTTAGATGTGGTTATGTTTTCTGCTGCTGCTGGTTTTTTTTTTTTTTTTTTTAACCTGGTGTTCCTTCCCATTCTTCTTAGGCTGCATCATTGAGGATAAGAAGCAGAAAACTCAACTAATAGTGGTTGAAACAAATAAGATGTTTGTCTCAAGAAGTTTGGAAGCAGGAAGTTTTAGACCTGTAGAGTAGTTTAATGCTTTCATTATGAACCTAGGTTCCTTTTAGCCTCAAACTGTTTTTCATCCTAATGGTTGCAACATGGCTGTTGCATCTCTAGGCATGGTATCTATGTTTCATACAGAAGAAAGAGAAAAGATAAAGGGCAAAAGCAAAATGCCAAAACTATACTACTGTTCATTTTAAAAAGCCTGTACAATGACTCGTGCTTGCATTTTATTGGTTGGAACTTAATCACAAGGCTAAACCCAGCTGTGGGGGAGTCTGGCTTCAGGTATCTCAATTCTCTATTCTCCATTACGGAAATTAAGAAAAAATAAGGTTGCGGATGAGTTTTGCATATCTGATGCATGGCATCCCAACATTTAGCTTTTTAGCTTTCATGAACTCCAGAAACACTTATTTATGGCAACAATTTTATTTGTAATTTAACCTATGTCATTATGAATAAAAAAGGTTTTAGCTCTTTGACGAGATTAGAAACAACTATGAATTTCACCTTGTTATATTGTGACTAGCACCTACTGAGATATTTCTTGAAAATAAATATACTCCATTGAGGCTGAATTAATCAAATGAAGAGAAATAGCCAGATCCATGATAATAATTTCACTGGCTCTTGTTCCCTGTAGTTGATCCTCGTCAAGCTCCATATTTCATGGATAAAGTCGAAGCCACTGGTCACTAAAATAAATGTCACTAAAACACTGAAAGAAATGTTCAGAGCTGAGGAAGAGATATGAATAAAAAACATCTAGAAAAGTGGATGTGGGCCACTTGAAAATAAAATGACATCGTTTTAAATTTTACTTCAGGTCAGTTGTGTGTAAAGAAGCATTATTTCATATAATTCTCATTAGATAGTGAGGTAAATTTTGTTGAGAGGGGAATTCACAGAAGTTGAATAATTTGCCTTCAATAATACAATGGTGGGTAATGAAGCTGGAGTTGGCACAGATCTAGCTGTGCAGTTAACTTTTCTTCTGGTTTAGGATAAAAGAGTAAGGAAAATTATGTGCATGGAAAGTCAGCCAAAGGCCAGCACTCAAATAACTGTTGAAGGAACATTGCTTCAGTGTCTGTAAAAGTTAATCGCTTCTGACTATGAAGTAAGCATCTATTTAGGCAACCATTGATAGCAATGAAAACAATCTGGACTTTTGAAATGATTTTGCTGAATGGTGGAGCTAGACACTTTTACATATATTTTCAGAACCAATTTGAGCAAGTGAAATGAAAAGCTGAGAAGAATACTGCTTTATAAATAATGGAAGTCTTGACTTTCTTTAACATTAGAGAATAAATAGTTCTAATTCTAATTACTAGTGTATAATGTTGAGTATCTTTGGTGAAGTTAAAGAGTGACTCGAATATTTTGCCTAAAATATCCATGTCTCACTTTTATCATGCTAAATACTTTAACATGCTAACAGTTGGGAAGAAACACAACCAGATTACTTTTCTTTTCAAACTCTTCATTTCAGTTCTTTGTGTGAAGGGGCTGCAACAGTGGATATTATTTGGACTGGAAGAGAAGAGTGAAAGAGTTTCTTTAGAGTCAGTAGTAGAGCTTTTCGGTTTTTGTTTTTTTAAGTTCTTGAATTAATTTCTTAGGTTCAGATGATGATGTACTGTTTTAGAAGCTTTTTTCTTTTTTTTTTTTTTTGCGTGTGTGTGTTTTTTTTTAGTGCTATAATCTTTCACAGTTATGGAGAAGATATTAGACTCTTTTTTTCTCTACTCAAATCATTATAGAATGGAAATTTTACTGTTTGACAATTAATGCAGTGTTTTTTTTTAACTTATCTGCTATGAGGAATTCTTTTTAAAATAAGAAAAATTAATAGAAACATTCATGTTATATAATTTATGATTTTTATGGTAGTTGAAATGACATTTAAGAATGCTATTTAAAATTTAAAAATGCTATTTAAGAATAATTTTAAGTAATTTATAATGTATTAATTTCTAAAATTTAGGTATATTTGAAATATAACAAATACATACATGAGACATTATTCCATCTCCATTCAGTACTTAGTGCTATGTGGGCCTAATCAAGACTATGAGCATCTTAAAGGCAGAACTGATTTATTTCATTTCTGTATTCTTTCTGCAAAATGTAGTCCCCATCACTACACAGACACTTAGTAGATACTTTAATTGGAGCAACAATTGTTTAAACATTTCTAGGCTGCTTTAAATGAAACAAAAATTCTGAAAAATTGAGGGACAAGGAAAGAACTTAAGACTACCCTTTTATACAATAATGAGCCTACTAATAAATGCTTTTCTTTGCTAGCATAAAAGCATTTCTTGCCTGAAACCTTTTATTCAGGGGTTCCATGTAGTCAAAGACACAGACCAGATAGGTTTATGTCAGAGGACTATCAGATATGTGTAAGGAGCACTAAAATCCAGTTTGGCAATATTATAAACCCCCTACCTGGTACTCTGCAAGAGCAACTTATGGGGTGAAGCCTGGTTCCATTCTCAGATCCTTTTGTGTGAGCACTGTGATGAGGGTGTAGCTGGTTTCTTTCAGGTTCAGTGATAGCCTGTGGGCAGGACAGGTTGGCTGGGAGGCTCTACAAAGCTAATAGCCTCATTTTGTGAAAAAGTTTTACAATTATCACTCAACAGAGGGAGGCTACAGTTATAGTAATGGCAGTAGGGGAGGGCACAGTGAGCGAATCTCATACTCAGGGTCCTCAAAGCTTTTCCAGTGGTTGAATAACTGGTATAAAGAGTAAGAACAACTTGTGGGATGTAGTGAAAAGATATTTGCATTTATTTCTTAAGTCTCTCCACATTTATTTGGTGAGTCTCATTCATCCTCTGCCCTTAGTGAAAACTCTAGGAGTCCTTATCTGTGTACACTCTTAAGAAACAGAAAGGTTTCCCATCACTTTAGTTGTACATTTCTGAAATTAAAAATGTCTTGTCTCTGGATTTTCTTTTCCTCCTGAAATAAGTGAACAAAAACTTGACAAAATATGTGAAATAATTATGAAGGCATTGGATGTTAGGCACGGAGGACAATGAATTTCGAGAGTCCTATGATTGTTTTAGTAGCCTTGAGAGAATTTCCAGTTATTGTGCAGGAAGGGGTAACTCAAGGAGAACCCAGTGGACTCCTTGAACTGAAGAGAAAGAATTGACAATTCAAGTTGACAAATCAGCTACAGTCCATAGGACAAAGCCCTGGAAAAGATAGAGTTGGACAAAGAACTCTTAAGCTCAGCAAGAGGTCTCTCTCAAGTCTTTAGCAAACTATTGATTAGTGTATGCATGTGAAAAAGCAGTGGACCTGAGTCCAGGGAAGGAACCATCTGAAAGAATTAGCAGTTGCAGTTATATGGCAATCAACCAAGGTTAGGATAGTGCCTGTCCCATCAGCCAATGAAAACTTTCACAATTATGTGGCACTGGGTAGGGTACTTAGAAAGGTCTTGCCTCAGTAGTGCAAAATAATTAGCCCAGAAGTAAACACTGTTTCAAATATTAAATAAATTAATTAGAGACATGAAAGATATAAAAAAATCTGAATAAATCTTCTGGAAGTGAAAACTATAACATATAAGATGAAAACTACTTTAGGCTGGATTAGTGGAAGATTTTATATTACAGGAGAAAAAATTAGTGAACTTGAAGGCATAGTAATAGACAATTCAAAATGAAACACAAAGAAAGAAATAGGAATTTAAAAAAAATTATTAAGTTGTGAGACAACTTCAGGTTACCTAATACACATGTAATTATAATTCCCAAAGTTGAGACGTATAGAAAAATACTTGGAAAAAATAACAGCTGAAACTTTTCCAAATTCGACGAAGACTCTAAAATTGTTAGCTTTTGCCTTACTCATCTTGATGCTCAGTTGTTAGATGTATACACAATATGAATTGATTTGTCTTCTTGGAGAATTAACCCCTTATCATGTAGTACCCTGTTTATCTAGCTACTCTAGCTTTATTTGATTAGTATTAGCATGGCATATTTTTATCTACTCCTTTACTTTTTAACTTATCTGTATTTTTTATATTTAAATTTATGTTTATATTTATATTTTCTATAGACATAATATAGTTTGGGTCTTGTTTTATTTTTTTCTCACTCTGACAATCTCTGTCTTTAAGTTGATATATTTAGGTCATTGATGTTTAATGTGATTATTGAGAGAGTTAGGCTAATTTCTATCATATTTGCTACTCTTTTTATTCATTACCCTTGTTCATTGCTTCTTGGTCTCCATTTTTTTCTGCCCTCTCTGATTTTAATTGAACATTTTATGTGATTCAATTTTTTCTCTTCTGCGTTAACATGGCAACTGTGTTTTTTGTATGTTTTTAATTTTTTTTAGTGGTTGCTTTTAAGTTTGAAATATACATTTACAACTATTTCAAGTCTTCTTTCAAATAATACTACACCACTTACTAGAAAATATAAGTACCTTACAACAGAGTATTTCTACTTCCCCTTGTTCATCTTTTACAGCATTGCTGTTATTCATTTTCTTATCCATAAGCTATAATCAGCAATTACATTGTTGCTGTTATTATTTTGAACAATTTATTTTCTGTAAGATAAATTAAGAAAATTAAAAGATTTTATTTTACCCCCGTTTATTTCTTCTCTTACACTCTTTATTAGATCCAAGTTTCTGACCTTTGCAATTTACTTTTTTACTGAAAACCTTTTTTTTTTTTTTTACCATTTTCTTTTACTATTTTGTGTCCCTCTCAGTTCCCCTCCCCATAAATATGTGATGAGGATAGGGCCCTCTTGCCTGGGATTTGTGCCCTTATAACAACGTTGCAGAGAGATCCCCAGTCCTTTCAGTCATCTCCCATGTCAACGAGGCTCTGATAAAATACTTTTTCTTGAGGGCAGATCTTCCTGAGAAAAACAGAATGCTCTGGGTTTACAGGCCTACTTTATTTTATTGTGTTTCACTTTATTGAGCTTTGCATATATTGAGTTTTCATCAGCACCAGCACAAAGGCTTACTAAAGGCTCAGATGATGGTTAGCACTTTTTTAAGCAATGAAATATTTTTAAATTAAGGTATGTACATTGTTTTTAGATATAATGTTGTTGCACATTTAATAGGCTACTGTAGAGTGTAGATATAACTTTTATATGCACTGAGAAACCCAAAAATTCATATGACCCACTTTATTGAAATATCTACTTTATTTCAGCTGTCTGGAACCAAACCTGCTCTATCTCCAAGGTGTGTTTGTAGTTCAAAATGACTACTTTTTCCCTCCGCCTGCTCAAAGCATATGGCTCTTTTTCTCTGAGTTTCACTTTGAGAACCTGGTAAGTGTCCTGATGATAACATTGTCAGAGGTGTGGGTTCTTGATGAAGGCCAGTCCTCCCTTGGAGTTTTTAACTTTCTATCTTGTGCACAGTAAGCCTCTTGTTCTTTCTCAATTACAATTTAGGTTTTTCTATCCTGGTACTGGTTTCTGTGGAAGTTTCTGCTTTGGTTAGGTTGTGAGTCTCTGTATCTGCCTGTCTGTCTCTATAACATATTGTGACCGCAGTTTGCCCTACAGGCTCCATTCTCCGATGGATCTAAAGAGTCATTATTTTCAGATTGTTCAGCTTTTTTCTTGTGGGATGAAGAGCAACAGCTTCCAAGCTCCTTTTATGTTAGTCTGGAAACTGGAGGTCAACAATTGTTTTATGACAAATGTGAAAACCCAGAACATTGGGGAAAAAATAATTTTTCCATAAATTGTGCTGTAACAATTATATATATACACACACACACACACACATATGTAAGAGAAAAAGAAAGAACTTGGATCCATTCCTTGCACTATATACATAAATCAGTTATTAATGGATCAGATCACAGATCTAAATGTTAAACGCAAATCTATCAATCTCCTCCAAGAAAATGTAAGAGAAAATATATTTTCCTTGGGTTAGGCAAAAATTTCTTTGATATGAGACTAAAAACATTATTTATAAAATATTGATAAATAGGAGTTTGTGAAAACTAAAATCTTCTCTAATAAACTGCTGTGAAAAGAATGAAGATAAGCGAGTGGACTAAAAGAAAATATTTGCAGTCATATTTTTAATAAAGGACTTGTATCTAGAGTGTATGACAAACTCCCAACTATCAATAGAAAAGCAGGTATCCTAAATAAATATGAGAATAATTTGAACAGACACTTTGCCAGAAAAGATAACATACAACTGGCATACAAACACATGAAACAGATACTCATCATAATCAGTGCTTTGGGCAATACAAAAGATCTCTTGACGAGATACTATTACATATCTAATAAAATAGATAAAATTAAAAAGACTAACCCTAGCAGATGTTAGCAGAACATAAAGGGACTGGAACTCTCATGGACTGCTGATAGGAATGTAAAATGTTAAAACTTTTTTGGAAAACTGGCAGATTCTTACAAAGTAAAGATATATCTATTACATAACTTAGACATTCTGCTCCTAGCTACTTACTCAAGAGGAAAGGAAGCATATATCTACACAGAGACTTGTCAATGAATGTTCATAGCACTTTATTTGTAATCACCAAAAACAGGTAAAAAGTCAAATGCCCACCAGTTTATAAATAAATAAGTAAATTATGATGTATCCACACAGTGGAATACTACTGAGCAATAATGAACTATTGTTACACACTATAGCACGGATTCATCTCAAAAGAATTATGCTGAATGAAAGAAACCTGATAAAAAATATTATGCACTATATGATTTCATTTACACAAAATTTGTAAAAAAATGCAGATATATTAATAGCGACAGAAAATAGATCAGTAATTGTCTGTTGGCATGGTGGGTGCCTTAAAGGACTGAGATATGGCAGGAAGTGATGTGTTAGTCAAATGCCTTTTCCTTGAAAGCCCAGCCTTTTGGTGTTCTATCCCTGTGGCCTCTGTTCAGTTCAGAGATGTTAAGGCTGGATTTCGTGGACCAGCTTTGAAGAATTCTTCTACCTCAGATATCAGTACTACCTCCATTGCTTTTGAGTTGCAGCTGAAACATCTTTTTTTAATATCACATTGCAGTCTTCTATACAATTAGAAACAAATGTAGACCACAGAGTTAAAACAAAAACAAAAACAAAAACCTTAAAAGACAGTGGAGGGAATGTATTCTCAGAGAATGCCTTAGTATGGGGTGTGACTCAAATGTGAATCAAGTGTCTTTGGAGGCTTTATTCATACCTAGTCCATTCTTGACTTCTGTATATAGGAGAATTAGTCTTGACCGTAATAACAAAATTATAGAAATTCAACTATTATTAAAATTATTAATTAGTCATAATCTTTTATTACGATATATGGTGATAGTTAAACAGTGGCAGTGCCTTGTGGTTGAGACCAACTGGCCCCATATTTCATGTATGCTTTCTAAGTAGAACGTCTGCTTTTTTATTTCTTAAATATCGGATGGCTGGAATTCAGGACACTATTTCTAAGGCATTTGGACAGGAAGGTGTGGGACAGAATCATAAGTAACTGTTTACTTTCATTTAGTCAGTTTCCTGCCGTAAATCGTCCTCCCAATGGCCCACCTGCCTACAGCCACCAAAACATTCTTAGGAACTAGAAGCAACAAAACTTACTTGGTTTGTGATTTAACTTTCCTCTCTTCATTCTCTGATAATGAGTAGCAAAATTATGCAAAGCCAGGGAAAATATAATTTCCACTTTTGAAATGCTATTTTCCTCTAAGTTTTAGGTTTTAAAATTTTGGATATATTTTTTAAAAAACAGTTTCAAATGATTGATGCTGTATCTTCAGCAGCACTAGTAACACCTGACATGTGAAGAGGAACCACTTCAATTATTTTCTCATTTCTATAATCTCTGTTATTTCCTCCCTCAACCCCCTCTTAAGTGTTTAAATAAAACTCACAAAACATCATTTGCATTCTACGACTTTTCTTTCTGCTTCTGTTTCCTCATGACATCTGTGAAATATCACTCTTTTTAAAAATTGAACATTTTGGCCCATCTCCTTGAGAAATATGAGGCTTATAGGCATTATCACAGTTTTGTGATTCACCTCCAGGTTGCCATTTGAGATGTTGAGTTTAAATGAAAAATGTTATGATTAGACTTTTGTTACCTGAGAAAAATGCCTTTTTTCTCATGTGCATCAAGAAATGGGAAAGATCAATCTATGTACGCTCACTGCTGTTTCTGTGATTAAACTTTAGGGGAAGCAGCGATAAGATATGGTGCTCACATCTTGGAATTTCACACCCACTCTGGGTCTGTTATAGTCACATTGAGATAAAAAATTTTAAAGCAGTGCAAAACCTATATTTTGAAGAGTTGTCTGTGTAGGTGAGATTGGGCTTGGCATATTGTATTGGCTAAGTCTGGCAATTTAAAAAGATGATTCTGCTTAAAAGTATATGTTTGTAGGGTAACTGAATAATTCTCTTCTTTGGAAGCATTTTTATAGATGTTTAAAACTAATAATTCTGTCTGTAAGTTATAAGCTTAAATAGTTATATCATCATAAATGAAAAATGTTTATACATTTATACTGCTGGACTTGGTATGTGTTGTCCTGACTAATTTAGACAGCAGTGCTGACACTTAGTCTAATGACACTAATTTAGACAATTTTAAAGACTATATGAAATACTTTAACATAACTGAATCATACAACTGATCTATATAGAGCTAAATACTATTTAGAGGTGATGGGAGAGCATTGTGGTTTTAAAAAAATTGTTTTGAAATGTTATTGTTCATTATACACAAGGAAACATTTATTTATGAAAAATTTTAATAGAAAAAAGTATAATTGCAGTACTTTATCACAAATAATACAATTATGAGTGCTTAGTGTATCTTCAAAATGCTCCAGAGTTATCTTGGCCAATTTCATAATAGAGTTTCTACTACCTTATGCATTTGCCAACTCAGATATTTTTGGTTAAAAAAGAATCAAAACATAAACATAATTGTTTCTTTTTCCTTGTGAGAGGCAGTAAGCCACATTTCCCATGCCATAGAGGACTATTTACTATGAATGCAAATTCTCATTTTTCCCTTTATCCTTGGAGGGGATGTCATTCTTTTACATTGCCATCTGTAAGGTATTTCTGAAGAATAAAATATACTTAGGATTATGTTGCTTATCCCCACTTGCCTTTTAAGCTATTACTACAGAATTATAATTTTTAAATTTATATTTTTAGCTATCTTTCCCAGACTTTTTTTTTACTCGTACAGAATTTTACTAATGTGCATGTTATAGATATGTTTTCTCAGTAAAGTGCATTTTAAATTTATTTATTTTTATATGAGACTCCAACAAACATCAATATTATCCTCAGTAGCTATACTTATTTTTGTTGTTGTTCTCTATTTTTAAGAAAAACACTGTTATAGAGAATAACTCTGGCCCTGCCCTGAGACATAAATATAAAAATGTCATTTATGTTGTATTAAAAATGGTGTGAATATTATTGGTTTTTAAGTATTCTGTTCCTGATCTCCAATCTGTTCCAGTTGTTTTCTTGGACCCAATGGCAACCTCTACTCAATGATCTTGTCTTTATTTCTGTCAACCATTACTGCCTCTTATTTTAGCTTTCCAACTACCCCACATACATTTTCTTATCCATTATTATAATCAACCTCTTGAATACCTTGCCCTTGTCTTCTTTCATGATACTCACCTTGCCAAACCCAACCCCAGTTAAACTCAGCTGTTCAACCCTTGTACCTGCTCTGAGCACTAAATTCTTCTAGAGCAAGTCATACTCTATTGATTGATTTAACTTTAAACTAATTATCATAAACCTCAAACAGGTACCCAGCACTGCTCAGCAATGGTCCTAGGAGGCTCACACATGTGTGCTCATGTCTACATGAACTCACACATAAGTACACATGTATGTAATTATATATGTATATGAAATGAAGAAATCAGAAAAAAGGAGATGTCAGGGAAACTGCTATATTTTTGGCATGTAGAACTGGATGTCTCGTGAGGAGCAGAGGAGGCAAGATGGTTGAAGGCAAGATGACAAATTCCATTCTGTACATATATAAAGTAACTTTGTGGCATCTTGGAGGAGACATCAAGTAGGCACTTGTTATGAGTATCTGAGATTCAGAGAAGAGTTCTGAGTAAAAAATGTCAATCTGGGAAATACCGGTGAATCTAGGAAGAGAGAATATGATGGTGGGGAAAGAACAAGGTAGAACTGAGTCTAGCCAAACTATAATATTCAAAGGCAGCTAAGAGTGGATGAGCTGGTAAAGATGAGGCCAGAATGTGAGGAAATAATCAGAATAATGTTATGTCAGGGAGAGGATGGCTTTGGAAGGGAAGAGAGGTCAGTATAAAATGATGTGGAGACATGAAATATGATAAAACTCTATGAACAAAATATTGTATTATTGACATTTAATAGACAGTAAGGTCTTTGGTGGCCTGAGGTGGAGGGTAATTTTGACGTATTGTGGAAGCCAAATTAAAATGAGTTTGAGAGTTGGAAGTGAGGAATGAAGACAAATGCAGGACATTTTCTCAAGAAATGATGCTGTGAAAGGGAAGCATGAGAGAAGGTAGGACAGTATGTGAAAAAAAGGTTGACATGAAATTCTTTTTTGTTTCTCATTTTTACTCTAGGAGGGATTGAGCAATGAGATACAAGCGTAGCTTAATTGCTAGCATCAGCTCATCTGAATTTCAGTTTATTGTGCCTTTCCTGGGTCAAGGAAATGCCTGTAGGGATCAAGCTGCTTTTGAGTTTTAGTTCCTCTAACTACTAATTGCGTTTCCCAGCAGCTCCAGTATAAATTACAAAGTTGGTGCAGAGGTTTATTATGTTGTACATGTTCAGTTAGTTTGAATCAGGTTTTCTTTTGAGTGCATTGATATGATGTAGTTTCTAGACCTTCAAAAACTAAGTGATTGACCATGGAATAAAGCATCTACATTTAGGTATTACTCTCAAACCAGTATGTCAGTTTGATTTATCAGTTACTAAGAGGAATACAAATATTAGTTACCATTTGTCCAGTCTTTTTCTCCTACTTCACATATTTTTAATCCTTTCCGGCAAAAGGCTATTATCTTCATTATTTTACAGGTGAAAGAACTGAGGCTTGGATAACTGTGTTTGAAATTTACTTTAGAAATATTAAAACATATATAATAATAAAGAAAATAGTGTTTAAAAAAAACCCCATGAAACCCAGATTCAAGAACTAGTGTTCACCAGTCCTGTTTCATTTATATTCTCTCCCCCACATCCCTACCACATTTTCCTTTCGTATAGCTCAGAGAATGTAAACGCCTTGTCTAAGGCTGTGTGGTTAGCATGCTTTTCAAGTCTTTCTTAAAGGATAAACACTAAGGGAGTCATTGAGAGCCCAGGCACAAGGAATGTCTGGCCACTTTCACCACCACCACCAAGAATTTGCTAGGTTTTTGTTCTATAGGAATTGAGTCAACTAATTGTTGCAACATCCCATGAATTTGATAAATATTATGACCATGTTACACGTGGAAACTGAGTTAGAGAGAAGACAAGTAACTTGCTCAAGAGTGGTAAAGCTAAATTCTAACCCAGATGGTGTTGCTGGTGGGGAGGGGAACTCATAAATAACTTGGAATGGTTAGTGATGGGATAAAAAGATATAGAAGGTACAAGCTTCTGTCTCGCTGGCCAGCATACCTCCCAGCTATCTTTCTGAGTTCCACCTGCAGATATAACATCCTACAAGGAGAGTAGACATTTGCATTAATGCACCAGCACCAGCATCTGGATCTCTCTCTTCTGTAGTCTGTGCAGCCACGACAGAATGAAAGTAGAGAAAATTGGGAAGTTAATGGCAGACTAACTGGATGATGGGTAGGATTGAACATGTTAGTGTAAATTGACAGGGTCAACCTCTGAAAAGCCTTTCAAGGGAATAAAACTGGAGGCTTTTTAACAGCCAGCTAGATCTCATTTCAGCAATGCTGAATTCAAATGATGTGGCTTGCTTTATTGGGAGCACATCCACTGGATAATCATGTTACTTTCAATTACATAATATCTCAGTCTTTAATAAACATTCTTCTTTTTATCTGGAGTAGAGAAGAGTAGAAAAAAATTATATCAAGAAGATTATGTTCCTCTTGATTTATTTTTTTAGTTCTCCACAGATATTCAGATAGTATGTGATATACACTCAAATTAATTGCCTATGTGATTAGCAGTGATTTTTGTGCCTACTCTAGGAACTAAAATGACAGCTTTTTTACCTTATAGTTCAAAGGTAAACAGATTTATAGCTGCAGTGCTGGTCGAAAGAGGAAAAGTTGTAAAGAAAGGAGAGGAAGGAAATTAAATGAACAGGTGGTAGATTACAATTCTCTTCTGTTAAGAGTCCCGACGCTGAGTCTCGATGCTGAGTATGTTGGGTACATGGGAATTATCACTAACAAATAAAATTTGTCTTGGTGGGGTCAGTTGATGTTAGAATTTGTATCTTTTGATTGGAGTTTCAGAATTGTACATTTGCACAATTTCGATTTTGCCTTGAAGCCCCTTTGTTAGTAAAACCTTTTTATGCTTGAGAACTGAAAGGCAGTTCCCTCAGTTGATGTTGAGAGTGTGCCAGTGGGAAGCTAGGTTGCTTTTGACTGATGAACTGTTATAGAGAAATGCTGTACCCTAAATTGCTTCCAAGTTTATTTTGTAAAATGCGATGGAAGGGTATGTTTCTAGATGCTTGGCAATCTGCTGGATAGCTAGTGTTCAGCAAGTAAACCCTTTTAGTTATTCATCAAAACAAAGTCTCCTACTCCCACTCATCTTGCAAATTCTCATCGAGCTTTTGATGGAAATAAACTCTTACCAAGCTCACTTTCCTATTTAAAAAAAAGAGAAAGAAAGAAGGAAAGAAGCTTCTGTCACAGTGATTCATTTGAGGCAACCGCCCATATCCCAGTTCATCTAAAGTTCATTAAGTTCCAATTTCCCCAAATGCCAAGTTCCAATAACATTGTAATCCAAGAAGTCAAGGATATAATTTATCCCAATAGTTTATATACTTATAAATGCCTTCCTAGGCTTGCAATATACATAGTTATGTTGGGCTCATTACTATATTTGACAAGTTCATACATTAACTTTGGGTAGAAGGAATTTTACATACTAGAGAACATACCCATTAGTTATGTGTTGGCTAGCCATTCATTCGAATTCTGTGTTAACACAATTTCAAGCTTTGAAATCATGGCTTTGAAGAAAGTTTTACTCTTTTGAAAATGTTCAGAATTTGAAGAACATAATTGCAAATTCTACCTTTTATGCCTCTTAAAATTATTTTCAAGGGGTATCACATATGTGACTACTGAAAATGTGAAGGAATTGTAAAGTACTAACATTTATTTTACTATCCACATATTTATTATAGAGCATGAGATCTAAGGAAGGTAAGTCTGACTGAGGAAAAAAATGAGCTGTGTTATTGGTAAGAATTAATTAACACACTAAGCATTTTAATAAATAATTACCATTAAAATATACAATACAATTTATGTTTAGGTTAAAAATCAAATTTGAAAGAATAAAATTTGAATGAATAAAAATTTTGTTGAATTTTATTCATTTTAGACATTGAAATTTTTTTGTGATGTCCTATAGAATCAATTTCTATAGAGGATGAATTTTCTCATATTGGACATTTACTGAATAGGATTATGTCTGAGTGAATTATTACAAATATTGGTTGTATTCTGAGGGAGAAAAGTTATATTATAGACTATATAAAAGGAAAATATAAATAGTCACTTTAAGCTGACTATTGCTATAATGAAAAGAACAAAATGTGTGATATTCATAAAATAAAGTTAAATACATATTAAGCAATGATTTTGATTAAAAGATAAAAAGACATACCCTCTGTCTTTTGTCATTTCTCTGCTGAGAACTCTAGGCAATATTCCTGACTTCCTTTATTTTTATTTTTTAATTATAGCACATTTTATCTTACTCAGCCCATGTAGGACGTCTCTGTCTAATACTTCCAGTTACTCTTATAAAGATATTCACTACATAGCACATGGAACTCATCTTCACCTATTGAACCACAAATATTTGTTCAGTGGATATTATGTTCCAGGCACTGTTCTAAGCATTGGAGATATAACAGTGAACAAAACAGGCAAAGTCCCTGGCCACAAGGACCTTGTATTTTAGTAGGAGGAACCAGACAATAAACCAACTAATATATGTCAATATATTAATAAACCGAAATATCTCTATCTTAGGTGAATGTGAATAAAATATGTATTAGGAATGTACAGCAAGGCAAGGATGTGTAAGGAAGAGAGGATTATTGTTTTTGAGTAGGTAAAGGAGGCCACTCTGATAAGGGACCTTTGGACCAGAGATCTGTAGAATGTGAGGGAACAAACCAGGTAGTTATCTGGAGGAAGTGTGTTGTAGGCAGAAGAAGATACTATAAAATGGAGAGTGGGTTTGATATGTTAGAGGGCCGTTGAGGAAGCTGGTGTACAAGCACAGTAGAAGGGTATGTCAAAGAGTGGCACGTGTCCTGATTCTGGGGGGCCCTGCAATTCTTAGGTGTTTATGCTGAGAAAGATTGAAAGCCGTTGAGGGTTTCTGAGCACAGTGACATGATCCGATTTACATCTAACAGGACTGTTTTTATTGCAGTGTGGAAATAGAGCATAAGGACACATGAGAATATGAGACAGATCTCAGTTAAGAAGTTGCTGCAAGAATTCAGTTGAGAGATAACGGTGGCAGAAAGGGAGATGATGGTGGTGGACTTGGCATGGAAGGAGGAGCTCTGAGTGTATTTCAATGGCAGCAGACTTTGTTGATGGATTGGAAGTGGGAAATGAGAAAAAGAGACCAACCTAAAACCGGTCTTCTCTGATCTGCAGAAGCAAAGCATTGCATTGTGTCCTATTCCCTTTCTGTCTCACGGGGTGGCTAGAGGATAGGTGGGGAGACTATTGAGACTTTAGCTTTTGCTTCATGCAGCCTTTGTGTGTGCTGTTTCTTGCACGTATTCCCCATGGTTCAGATGGTTCCTTCACTGTCACTGCATGAGTTTCCTAGGATTGCCATAACAAAGCACCACAGATCGAGTGCCTTAAAACCACAGAAGTTGATCCTCTCACAGTTCTAGAGGCCAAAAGTCTAAAATCAAGGTGTCGGCTGGGTCATGCTTCCTCTAAAACTTTGGGAGCGTCTGTCTTTGACTCTTCCCAGCTTCTGATGGTGGCCAGTAATCTTTGGTGTTCCTTGGCTAGTAAATTTATCTCTTTAATCTCTGTCTCCATTGTCACATGGCCATCTTCCTGTTTGTCTCCATCTTCTTATGAGGACACTAGGCAGATTGGATTAGAAGCCCATCTTAGTGTGATCTCATCTTAACTCCTCTGAAGCGACTATATTTCCAGATAAAGTTTTATTTTGAAGTGCTGGTTTCTAAGACTTTAATATATCTTTTTAAGGGACACAGTTCAACCCATAAAAGTCCTGGAAATAATGAATTCTGGTGGTATTCACTGCAAACCTGAACATCCTATGGTGGTTATGATGACTTTGTCTCTTGAGAGTTTTTTTTTTTTTAACATCTTTGGTGGTCTTCATTTCTCTACCCTTGGCAAGTTACTTTCCAGATTGAGAATAATAATAATAGTTTTTAGCATTCTCTCTCTCTCTTTCTTTTTTTTTCTTTTCTTTTTTTTTTTACCAGTGTCCTTTCTAAGGTCCAGCAGTGAAATGAGTGGTCACACAGAGCCAGAATTTTCTGTCCTACTCCCCTCTACCTACCACTCTTTGAAATCTTTTGAGTTTAGAGTGTACTCACTTTTTAAATAAATTGCTGCTAGCTTTTATTAACTTCATTAGATACATGAGGAAGAAATCTATGGTCCAAGTTAACTCTTATTATTATCTAGAAGTTTAATTTCAAATATTTGAGTGTAACATAAAAGAATATACGTATTATAAATTATTGTCAAGAATTGTGAATAGTCTGAGATTTTACCCTACATACAGCCTGAGAAGTTAGCCTGTCACAGTTTCATTACGGCAATAGCAGTAGCCAGAGTATCAGTCTTTTGCACCAGTGCCCCAAGCCCCATTTCCCACCAGGTGATGGGAAGAGAGTAAGAATACATCTGCGAGCACCACAGGCTGCATTATAAAGGGGGAACCCTGAGTTCAGACCACCTGAATGTTTTATAATGTAGGCATGCCTGCCCTTTTCTCCAGAAGGAGCATTATCTTCATCATACTGTTTAGTAAGCATGTCTGCCCTTTGCTGTGAAGGGAGACACTATTTCTGTCTATGAAGGGTGCGAACCTACCCTTTGCTCCTAAGGAGAAATTATCTCTATTTATGAGGGTATTTTTTTTATATATAAACATTCATTAAGGATGCCTCACTTATATGGCATTCAGAAGTTCAAGGGGCCTATAGAGAATTGTCTTCCAACAACCGTTATGAGGGAATATTTTCTTATAAGATGCACTTGTGGTGATGTTGTTAACTTTTCCAAAAAATGTGATAATTTGCATGGTTTTATAATGACAATACATTAAAATGCTTATAAAAAATATGTCCCTGAATAGAATAATAACTCTGTGTCATGTGCTTCAGTGTGTATTTAGCATGTATTTTTTGTAATGGTTTTGTGCAATAGGTAACATAGGAGCTTTGGAGACAGACAAGATTGATTTTTATTGCCAATTGGTCTGTTTCTTCATCCATGGGTGAATAAAATAATCGTCAGAATTGTTTTCTTATTCAACCCAATTTATCCTCAGTAAAACAGATCAGATTGGAGGAGTTTAGTATCATGCACAATGTCATAGTGCTAATGGAAGATACTCAGGATTCAAACCAAGGTCTATCTGACTCCCAATTCTGAATTATTAACCACTATGTTACTACAGATGCATGAAATAGCTGATATAATCATTAACAGGTGTTTTACATCTAGTAGTCAGAATTTGTGTAAGAAGCTTGGTCAACAGATTTTGAAAACACATTCTGAACTACTCCTTGGAAATGGACAAGACACAATTGTGTTAAGGGCAGAGAAATCAAAGCAGGTACCATCTCCAGAAAACAGACATCTGTCATCACTGTTAGCGAAGTTGCTTTTAGAGAGAGATTTCATATAAAAAGAAATTGCCATCCGTCCAGGCCTGGACATTGTCTGTTGGCTGCTGAGATTGTTTAACTAGAATAACCAGTAAACACGAAGTGTGATTTATATTTATATGTCCATTTGATTCATATGTGCCAAATCTTTGGGACAGGAGTGGGGAATATTTATTTTATTTTGCTGGTCAGAAACAGAAGAGTTTCCTGTTTCACTGGCTCGGTGTGGAAGGGAGCCCTGAGCCGCGCTCCACATCTTTCAGTTGAGTTATACAAACAAAATTTATAACCCACTTGCATTTTCTCCTCTGTGTACTTGGCTTCTTCAGGTTTGTCTAACCTTTTCCAGTTGGCATTTTACTTTGATTTTATTATGTATTTACTGGGTGTTAATGAAGTGCAAGCACTGTGGGCAACACCAGAAACATATAGAGTCTCTTCTCAATGAATTTGCAATAGAAATGAAAACATCAAGTGTTATTTTCTGGAATGACAAGTGGATATTTCTACTTTGAATTTATTTCCAGTGATGGGTCAGTAGATTCTCAAGTTGCATACAGTCAAAGCCTATTATCTGGCATATTTATTTTGCTAACCTTTAAAATTTTAATTTGACTGGCCATCGTTTTTGTTATTGCTGGAGTTCATGCTGTTCTGTTTTCTTTGCTTAGTAATATAATTGACTGTACTGCTTACATGTTTGAATAAGGTCCTGTTGCCAATAATTAATAAATACTAATACTTTAGGCTTAGGAAAGGAGCTATGATCCTAAAGTAAATGTTTATGTCTGGGACACACATTTGACTTCCCATGTAATGTGAGTTTCCTTTGCCCTGGTTAGTGCTTAGAGTTATCTTTTGAAGAATACCAATTAAGTATAGATCTGCCCTAGAAAACAAATGCCTTTCAAACACAGGTGGTGTTTGAAGGGGCACGGCCTGTTGGCAGGACATCAAAGTAGGAGGCTGGAGGATTGCATTTTAACTGTGATGACTCTCCTTATTCTTAAATTTGGGCAAATCTCTTAACCTTTCAGTGATCATCTTATCATAGCTAGAACATGTGAACATCTCTAAAACTGATATATGTGTATAAAGTATATCTGATATATGCATATAAAATGTCAATTTCATTTAACTTGTGTTGACATTTAGGAGTTTATTAAGTGTTTTCTAAACTTCTATGTTCTAGTTTCTATTGGTATATAAAAAAAAAATCACCCCAACACAGAGTGGCTTGAGTCCATAACAGTTGTTCTTCTTTTTCATGTCTTTTCCTCCTCTTTTTCCACCTTCATCTGTAGTCTGGGCAAAGCTTGACAGGGGACAGTTCACCTCTACCGGCTCTCTGCTGGAGCTGCTTAGACTGAGGCCAGTGGATTCATTTTCGAGATGGCTCACTCACATGGCTAGCAAGTAGGTATAGCCACTGTCTGGGGCGTGGTTAGTGCTGTGGGCTAGGGACTATTTCCTTTTTACCCAGCCTTCTTTGTGAGCTCTTTGGAGTTCCTGACAGCATGGTGGCTGGATGCCAAGAGCTAGTATTCCAAGAGACATGTGTAAAGCCTGGACTCAGAAACAGACACTGTGTCACTTTTGCTGTATTCTGTTTTTCAAGTTTTCACAGAGCCCCAATTCAAGAGAGGGAACATAGATACCACCTTTCAATGAGAGAACTGTATAAAGAGAAGTTGGAAACCATGGTTTAAAACCATCACCTCCTGTTGATGGTTCTGGAGCTACTGGGCAGTCTATCAATATATCATAACCAATATTTGATTAATATTTATTTTCCCTTTAAAAATATGAATTGTCATTTAATATGATATATTTTTTCTCACCATTAGAGTCATCATGTATTTCACATATTTATGCAAGAATTTCTAGTGAAGCAAATGGACAAAGGACTATAAAAAGAAGTAAAACACCATCTATTCGATACCACCTACCACTATTAAGGCTCTCGTAAAAATGTGCAAGTACAACTTGAGTTAAAGATGAAACGCATTACTGAGCAGTCATCATTCAGGGTGATATCAAGGTATCATCAAAAGGAAAGCCTAGGGCAGAGTTAGTGGTTGGTTGGTTGTAATATAAACACACTATTGCATGAGCACATTCTCACCATTCTGACTGATGTCCCAGAACAGCAACCACAATGAGAAAGCATGGGAGTGACAATCAAGGTGAAGATATACTCCCCATGATGGTGTAGAGTAGGGATTGCAAGGGTTAACTCATGATGGGCAGCAGAGTTTAAAGCAGCTCCAGAACAGTGAAGTATGGACTGGAGAAACCAAGGGAATGAAATGGATACAAGTCCTTTAAAATATACACTGAAGCAAAATTTCAGAAATTTTAGCAGATTTAGAATAGTGTAGAACAGTTAAGGTTGAAAGATGCATAAACCTGGTGGTATGCAACAACAGTCTGAAATGGGAGGAGTATTTTTGTGTGGGAGCAAATACGAGACAAAGAGAAAGGGAAGATTAAATTAACATTAAATACTGAAGAAAAAACTAGCCACAGCCAAATCCTGAAGACTCCTATCATCACAGGGGCATCTGTTCGGGCCCATCTTTTTCTAGGAGTCTTGAAGAGGCAGGAGGTGGCCACATGAAAGCAGCTCTTGTGCTGGTCACCGTCCATAGAGATTTCCCTAATTCCTCAGGCACATATAAATACTTTACACTCCTCTCTTTTCTTCTGACAGCCCTCACCTGTGATGGCACCTTCATATCTGTTATAAATTTTTTGGTTACAAGTGCCTCTCTTTCACTTAATAAACCATGATACCATAATTCATGGTGCTAAAAGAATTGTTATTCATTGGATGAATGTGGAACTTTGTTCTATAAACACATTGCACCTTTGCACAACTCTACTCCTAATTATTGGTATAAAACCACCTCCTTGTCCCTCTTAAGTTTAGGTCTGCCTTTTATGCTAACAGAATAAATATAGAGAAATACTCATCTACTGAAAGGGCCTCATGAGTCACAAACTGGTTTCTTTGGTCACAGCCACATCTAATAACGACTGTATTTTCAACTAATTGCTTACCACGACATTATGTACAATTATACTTTAAAACTTGTACCACTGAGAAGAAAGATCAGACTATGTAAAATGTTGTTTTTTTCCTGCTACACGCATTTACATTTGCTTTTTTTTTAAATTGGAAAGTGAGGCCAAATATATATTTCTTATTCTCACATCTTCTCTGTTTTGCTCTTCCCAGTCTCTTACCTTCCAGAATAAACTACCTGCATGCAAATTTTTGTCTCAGGCTCTGTCTGTTTGGGGAAGCTGAGCCTAGATATCAGAAAGGACAAAGGCAGGAAGCGTAGGTACTAAGTATTCCTAAACACTGGATCTTGAGTTGTTCATCTATTACTGCTTTTGAAATGCTACTCCCTTTTTATTTCATTATGCAAGATATCTTGTATGCAAAAAGTTGCTGCAGCACTCCCTTCCCAGTCTCCATGGTAACGGTGGCATGTAGGTATTTACAAATACGCATATGAGTATGTGATAAAAAAAGCTCTCATGTGCCAATAACTCTTGCTACATGAATATTTTTCTTTTGTTTAACTCTAAATTCAAGTACAAAAGTCAGCCCGTAATAATGGTGCTGCCCAGTATGTAAACAGCAGGTGGATTTTGCTATGCATGCCCACAGAATTGAAAAACTAAAACCACAAAATAAATTAGAAACGTCAACATCAGGAGAAAAGAGGAAAGTACTGGAAGCAAAGAATCAACTATTGCAGCAATGTTTTTATAAAGAAGTGCACGTAACACAGGTTCTGCATTTTAGCAGCTTAATTGAATTTATGTATCAGACAATTATGTTCTTGAGTTTTCTTACTTATTTTTACCTTTGCTCTTTCTTACTAAGATTTGACTTCATCTTTAGACATCTTTTCGTAATCTTTGTCCATCTTTGGCAATAACCACTTTGATAAGATGAATGTGCAGCAAACAGTAGCACCTTTCACATCAAACACATTCACTACATATGACAAATTTCTTCCTGAAATTCTGAAAAATTTGGTTGCTTTACTAATCTTTTTTTGTGTCCTTGGAAAACCTAGACGTTTTGAGTATTTTTTAGACTAAAAAGACTCATTGTAACTACATGAAAGTAATTTGCAGAACCTAATGATGTCATGCCTTTGGGTTACAGAAAAGATCAGATAAGCAAAATGGAATATTGTCAGGAGCCAAAGCGGCGATTCCTGCTTTCTCACATGTGTCCTTTTTTCTCTGTCTGGGCCTATGAGATCTCTCATCTCTCTTTTTCCTCTGCATGTTTGCTTCATTCTTTCCTTCTTCTTCATAACAGCACCAGACCTATGTGGTCTCCCATCCGAATGTTTGAGACACATACCATATTTGTACTATATTCCCAGATGTACCGTTCATTTATTTATGTATTACTAAGGAAAAAATAGTTTCTATTAAATTTGATTTTGTAAGATGCCTAGTGATTTGAGACAGGATACAAGATGCATCCTAGCACGAATGAAATATGGTACCAGAGTGTCTGGAGTCCAGATTCTAAATTATTGGAGAAAGAGAGTCTGAGTGATTTAGTCCAGCTAAACATGTTGCCTCCTTGCGGCTCAAGTGTCTAACTCAGGCCCAGTCAAGAAGCACTACTGCTGGCTAAGGAGAAAGTCCTCAGGCAAGAAGCAGGTAGGTGGAGTGGCGACAGGAATCAATCATCAAGGCCGACAACTGTAAACTGCTCTTTAACATTTTCTAGAGTTTTACTGAAAATATTTTGTTAACACAATACATTCCTATGTTTACTCTTGGGTTTTCTATTGGTTTTGAATTGCTGTGAAGTATGGATGGCAAAGTTATAAGAGCAAAAAATCTGAAGTATATGTTAAATAGTTATTAATTTAAAAATGAAAACAATGACTTTGAATGTTGGAAGTTTCATTATGGGGCACAGCTATAAATTTAAAATAATTTTATTTCCATTTTGTTGAGGTTTTTGGGTATGACTTTATTAAAAAAATAATATTTAATTCCTTATTTTGAAATAACTTTAGACTTACAGAAGTGTTATGGAAATAGTACAGAGACTTCTTGCATGCCCTTTAATCAGCTTCCCCTTATGTCAACATCTTACATAACCACGGGGAGATGATCAAAACTAAGAAACTGACCTCGTTACAATACTATTGACTAACATACAGAACTTCATTAGATGTCACCAGTTTTCCAGTAACGCCCTATTTCTGTTCCCAGGATCCAGTCCTGGATTTCACATCACGTTTGAGTGTCATGTCTCTTTGAAATTCTTTCTATTGGTGCCACTTCCTCAGTCTGTCCTTGTCTTTTGTAACCTTGACACTTTGGAGAGTACTGGTCAGTCATGTTGTGGAATGTCCCTCCATCTGGCTTGACCTGGTGATTACACATGATTAGAATGAAATTATGTATAATTGGGAAGGGTACCTGAGACCTATTAGAACATACTTTCAGGGATCCATGATGCCAATATCTGTCACTGGTGGTTGATTACTTGGATAAGGTGGTGATTGTCAGGATTTTCTACTGTAAAACTATTTTTTCTTTTGAAATTACCGAGTATTTGGGGAGAGATCCTTTAGTCTCTATAAACACCCTGTTTCTTGCCATCCAGGTTTATTCCCAAGGTCTTTGCCACCCTTTTTCTTTAAGCACTTTACTTGCTGACACCATGAGATGCCCTGGCTTATCGTGTGTGTGTGTGTGTGTGTGTGTGTGTGTGTGTGTGTGTGTGTGTGTATTTTCTGCCCTAATCTCAAGATCAACCAGTTTTCTAGAGAATATTCTCTCTTTTTACCAGAGAATGGTATTTGGAAACTAAGATGTGAGTACTAGATGTATTTATTTTTCCAAACTGTCATTTCTTCTAATGCCTGTCAGTAAAGAGAACTAGGAAATATATGTATGTAGAGTAACCCGTAGAAACACACATCTACATTGCTCTGTCTCTCTGTTTCTCTGTCTCATTGTATTTTAAAAACACCATTATCCCTTTGACTCCAGTTCAGCACCACCAGCTTTATTTGAAGAAAGTTAATTGCTTTTCATAATGGTTGGAAAACAGAAATATTTATCCTTTGAAATTTATTGAGGCATCCTTATATTGAGGCCTAATAGTTTATTTTAGTAGGTACTTGAAAGGAACGGGTGTTCTCTGTTAGATATAGAATTCTTTATATAGTTAATACCTTAGTGTATTATTTTGATATTCTACATCTCTCTCTTTTTTTTCTGCTTGATATTCAATTTCTGAGTGAAATATGTTACAGTGGTTCTCCAGGTGTGGTCTCTAGACCAGCAACACATAGATTGCCAGGGAATTTGTTAGAAATGCCAGTTCTTGGGTCCACTCTGGGTAGGATTTTTACTTCTTTGTAGATGATCAGCTCTTTCTCTCTAAAAGGCTTATAACTTTTTGTTTGATGTTTTTAAAATGTCCTATTATTTGTCTTAGTGTGTGTTCCCTATTTTCTTTCTTTCTTTCTTTCTTTCTTTCTTTCTTTCTTTCTTTCTTTCTTTCTTTCTTTCGTTCGTTCGTTCTTTCTTTCTTTCTTTCTTTCTTTCTTTCTTTCTTTCTTTCTTTCGTCTTTCTTCTTTCTTTCTTTCAAATTTATTGGGGTAACATTTGTTATTACAATTATATAATTTCAGGTATACATTATAATTTGACATCTGTATATTCTATTGTGTGTTTACCACCTAAAGTCCAGTTTCCTTCAGGTACCATATATTTGATCCCCTTTACCCACTTCACCCTTCCCTTACCCCCTATACTTGACCGCCTTCAACCATCTAATTACCTGCCTCCCCCACCTGCTACCCTCTGCTAACTGCTAGTCTATAGTCCATGTCCATGAGTCTGTTTGTCCTGTTCGTTTGTTGCTTTTAGGTTTATCTCCCACATATAAGTGATATGATGTGATTTTCAACTTTTTCTGTCTGGCATGTTTGGTTCTTTATTTTCTTATCTCTCATATGTAGTGCTCTATGATCCCTTTTGATCTGAGGTCTTTTGTACCTCTTTAATTCTGGAAAATTTATCTCTATTATTTCTTTGATACTTTGCCCCTTTGGATTTCTATTTCTCTTCTAGGACTCATAATCTGTATCCTGGTATATCTCTTTCCAAATTCTTTAGCTTAAAAAAATTTCATCTCTTTATCCTTTTTCTGCTATTTCCTCTGTTTCTCAATTTAATTGTCTAGCTCTCCAATGTGTATGTGTATTTTTTTATTAAAAAAACAATATTTATTTTATTGCTTGTTTTGTATTGTTTTTATTATTTTGAATATTTTATTTTTTCTAATTAATATTACACTTGGTCCTCTTTGTGATTACTTTTTCTCCTGTCAAATTAGGACTATCTTTTAAAATATCTCTCCAAGGGTTTATTACTTTCCATTTCTTGGTCCTTCCGATTCAATATTTCTGCTGTAGGTTTTATATGTTGTTAATTCAACCTATTTCATTTGAGGTCATTTTAAGCTTCAATTGCCTAGTTATTTTTGTCTCTGTTTTTCTGGGGAACACTGTGGTGACGTGAATTTGCCAAGAGCTGTAAATCCAGGCTTTAATCTCTGTCATTCTGGGAGATGGTTGGGAGAGGGGAGGGGCCTCTCCTCAGATTAGTGACCATCAGTCATTACAAAACTCTGTCTGGAATAACCACACCCAGAACCCCCGTTACTTCTTGACAGAGAAACAGCACTGGGTGGTTTGAGCCTTGAACAGAGTGGAGAGAAATGCAGTAGGGCAGCTGGTCAGGCCACACTGGTTGGCTTCAACTCCTAACCACTCTGCGCTCTGTAGCAGTTTTTGTGCTGTTTAGGTACTCCCATGCCCAACCAGCACAGAAGGCCTGGGCTGCTGCTGCTAATTTCTGTGGAAGACACAATGGTTGCCTAGGGCAACATCAGAGAAAACAGTAACATTTCTTCCACAGCATCCTCTTACAGGTGTTACTCACCTCCCCAGCCCTGCTCCTACACATATACCACCAAGACAGCGCTCATTCTCTCCAGGAGTTGCTCACAATTGGTTTGTTTATTTGATTTGCTGTTTATTTCGTTCTGGAATCCGCGTTTGCTTCCTGGTGCTATGTATTCTCTAAGGTTGAATTCTGGGAAAAGGTGTTATCATTCTGTGCTACGTTGCCATCTTGGCAGGTCATTTAATTTGTACCATTTATGACCACAGACTCTGCACTTGGACTGTACTCTTGGATAACCTCCGGTGCTAGTGGCCACTGCTGTCTTGCTACTGTCCTGGAGCCAGAAAGCATCACCAGTGGAAGCCAGAGAACTAAGAGCCTGTGCATTTCAGATTCCCACTGACCCGCCTTCCACTAACACTTCTTAGGGCTCACACTTGGCCTATGCTATATCCAGGACTACACTTCTTTTATTCAGTTCTGAATTTTTTCTTTGTCACTATCAGTCTCAGTAAAAGGCTAAGATTTCTGTCTGACAAAGAAAGCTGAAACATGAGCCACCTTGCTCAAAATCTTATTTCATTATATTCTTTTCTCCTTTCTTCTGAACCTTCTATTCAGTTCTAGATCTGAGTAGATATTCCTGAAATAACTTTTCCACTTGTTCTCTGAGTCCCATTTTTCTTGGGATGATTTTTCTGTATTTCTCTTTTATATTGTTAGCATCATTTTCGTTTGTTTTAGAATAATTTTTGTTACCATTTCCTAAAACTATATATATTGACAAAAATATATGTACATTTTTTTTCTTAGTCTGAGTTTGCAAGGAAACTAGACTGTGAGGCAAAAGCTTATGTGCTAAAACTTTCTTGGGACCAAAGAAAGGAGCATAAGTGGGAAAAGACAGGGGAGCAAATATGAACTGCTCATGGCAAGCCATTTGCTCATTCCTGTCCTCAGGCCTCCACAAAAATTCTGTCCAACAGTCTTTCTGTGGGCAAAAAAAAAAAAAAAGGAATTTGTTGATTGCTTCCTATCTCCTGTTTGTCAAAGTTTATCTTGTCATAGGGTCAACTCCCTTGCATTTTCTCTTCTGCGTCCTGATCACATGCCTCAACCACAGGATGGAAGTTGAAGGACACTGATAGGCATGGTAAGGTGGGGACAAATCATGGTGAGACATGAAAGATTAGGATTGTCACCTCAGACAGAGTGTCCCTCTGGACAGTAAGGCAAGGGCGTCGTCTGGGGGGTCTCATAAACTGAATCCAAACAGCAGTGTTTAAAAAGTTCAGAGAATATAAAGGTACTCATCACCCAGATTCAGGAGAAGAAAACTGATAGCATTGTGGCTTTCTATATATGGTTTTTCTATTCAAACTCTCTTTTCTTTTCCCTTTCCATTAATGTCCATTCTAAATTTTGTATTGTAATTCAATTGTTTTCAATAGCTTTAAAAACATATGTACATATCTTTAGCAATGTATTGATCAATTTTGGATGTTGAACTATCTATAAATGGTATTGTACTTGAATTTTCCTGTGATTTGCTTTTGCTATTGTTGAGGAATTTCAAAAAATCTCTCTATGAAGACAAAGAAAACAATTTTTATTACTGAATAAGCATTAAAGTAGTAGGAAGTGCATCTCAGGCAAGTGGTACTACAAAATGATCCCAAATTGTTCTCTAAAATTGTCGAAATAATTTACCTCAGATCAATGGTGTACTGTTTGTTGTTCATAATCTTCATCAGTATTTGTTAAGGTCATATTTAAATTTTTTTGCCAATCACGTGTGTGTAAAACTTTTGCGGTTTTAATTTTTCATATCTCTGGTTAAAAATGAGATCAGGCATATATATTAGGCATTTGTAGTTCCTCTTTTGCCCATTTTTCAAATGGTTATTTATCTTTTCATCTTTGATTTGTAAGAACTACTTCTGTATTGTGATTTATGCTCTGTGGTTGCAAAGATATCTTCTAGGTTTGATATTTGATTTTACATTAAAAAAATATTTTGATGAAAAATATCTTAGTTTTAATGAGTCAAGTTTATTTATTTTTCAGTCATGATTTATGCTTTTGTGTCTTGTTTAAGAAAGTTTTCCTTATTTCAGGGTCCTGAAGATATTCACCTATGTATACTTTTAAATTAAAAATACACTTTTTTCTCTTTAAGTCTTTAATCTCCTATAATTGGTTTTTCTATATGGTATGAGATAGAGTTCTCATTTCTGTGTGTGTGTGTGTTTTTTAATGTATTTAATCAAGTATTCCAGCATTACTGGTTTTTAAATCATTTTCCAGCATCATTATTTAAGCTCCAGTTCATCCCTTAGAATTGGCCATGGCTTCTCTGTCATTTCTCATGTTTCCATGTAGACAAGGGTTGGTTTGGGGATGTTCTCTTTCAGAGGGCCCCAATGGGGAGCCACATGCTTATTAGTGGAGGCAAGGATAAATTGAAAATAATTGTGTTTCTATTTTGATTTCTATTTAATTGCATTCTGCTATTGATTTTTTTCTTTATCTCTCTTTGGTTTATTCTTTTGTGCTTTTTATGACTTTTAAAGAATCTCTGAGACTTTGGTTTTCTGCATTTTTAATATAATATATCGAGGCTGTGATTTTCTTTTTAAAATCCTTGAGTGTTTTTATGTTTTATTAATTTTAGAAATTTCTTAGACATCATTCTTTATTAAATTTTATTTTTACTCCAATCTCTGTGTTCTTTCTTTCTGGAACAGTGTTTAGATATATATTGAAGCTTCTCATTTTTTTCTGTACTTATTAAATTCTCTTATTTATGCTGCATTTCGGTAATTTCTTCATATATATCTTCTGATTTTTTTTATTCTCTCTTTGGTTTTGTTTAATGTGCCATTTAACTCTTCTCTTGAGCCTCAAACTTTACTGATTACGTCAAAATATTTTTTAGACATTTTACTTGTTTTCTTTTTTTTTCCAATTGGTTTGGTCATTTAAAATATTTTTTTCATTCTTGGCTATGGTTTGATTTTTTATTCTTTAAGCATTTTGTTCCTTGAAGATTTTATTTCCTGTGTATTCCGGTATTAAAATCTTTGGATATTTAAATCTGCTGTTTTTGTTTTTACTGACTCTCATTCAAGACAACTTTTTTTTATTGGTAATTGATAATTATTTTGGAATAATGTTTGACTGTGGAAAAATCCTGTGGGGGCTGTTTGGAGGATGCTTTCTTCCAAAAAATTTATGTGATCAAACTTCGTCCACTTTAATAAATATTTTGGCTTCTACTTTCCCAAATCATACATGTCATGTGAAATCAAACCCAAGACATATGGTAGCAGGTTTCTGCCTAAAATTATTAAGGAGAGATTATTTTTCTTCTTCTTCTTCTTTCTCCTCCTCCTCCTCCTCCTCCTCCTCCTCCTCCTCCTCCTCCTCCTCCTCCTCCTCCTCCTCCTCCTTCTCCTCCTCCTCCTCCTCCTTCTGTTTTCCTTCTTTCTCCTCCTTCTCCTCCCCTTCCTTTCCCCCTTCCCCTCTCCTTCCTTTTCTTCTTCTCCTTCTCCTTCTCCTTCTCCTCCTTCTCCTCCTTCTCCTTTTCCCTCTCCCTCTCCTTCTCTTTCTCCTTCTTCATTTTCCACCTGGAATCAAGGCTGAGACAGGTGGGTTTTCTTCTTTGCTTCCTTTGTGCAGGGACAAGTCGACCTGTCATCCTTTCACCCGGTAGTATTGTTTCTCTGTGTGAGGGCTTATGTCCAGTAGCTTTCATCCTGGCAATGGCCCAGAGTCCCACCCTCATCTACCAGTGCGGTCACACTTCCTCAAAGCTCTGGACTCCTTTTATTGGCACTTGTCCCCAGAACATTTCCAGCTTTATATTCTCTTTATCATTCTACTTTTGGTTTATCTTCATCATCATCATTATTTCTTGACTGTGGATTTTCTCAGACTTTCCTTTTAGATTAATGATATATTTGAAAAATATGATTTTTGTAATTCATCCAATACCTTTTTTTTTTTTTTGCAGTACATTGGAGTAGTGGGCTAAGAATATTAATTCCTAAATGACCAGGAAAAAAAAGTCTCATCATCTTTCCAAAAATATAAGAAATGAACATTTCAATTACTCTGAGCTCCTGAGGAAGAAGGAAATAAAAGAAATAAATAATTATTTGACAATGTGAGAAGGTACATTGAAAATATCTCAAAATCTCGGGAGGTGGTGCAGATAGATATCACTAAGAGAGGACATTTTTACTGTAACCACAGTTTCTACAATGCCTGCAGGATAGAAGAGGCTGATTTATTAATTCCATTCTCTGTGTTACTGTGAAGCCATTGCCCTAAATTACTTTTTAAAAGCTGTAGATTATAGTCAAATACTCAAGGAGAAGATTAGATGTACTAAAAATCTCAATCGCAGAATCCCTAACAAAAGTTTTTTAACTAAGTCTCTGTTCTAAGATCCTTCTTTCTCACAATATCTATAATTTGAACATTATCTTAGAATGGATAAAATTCAGTATCTGCTGAATGGCCTTAAATTTAGAATGTTTTGATTTCATTTTATAATGAACCAAGAAATCCCTTTCCAGTAATCCAATTGAAGTGTCTTCTATAAATCTTATTAAAGATGTAAAACTCAAGGAAAATTGAAAATATAGAATAACATTGAGATATTTAAATGGACTTCTGACTCATTTTTTTCCCCCAATTCATCCTATAGACAACTATCAGAATATTTTCTTAAAACCCAAATCTCAGTATATGACTTTTCCTTCACTCAAGAAACTTTAATTGATTGCTGTTTCTAACTCCTTCTTAGACATTTCTATGTGAGTGCCCAGTTTACAATCAAGTGCTATTTATCTGACACTGAGCTTGGCCACATTTACTATCATTAGATCAAGATTGATTGTAATTTTCCTTTGTATTATATCCTGTGCAAGGCAAAGTGAGTCATAGATGATTGATTAGGCATGGTATTTCTAGGTGACATTTAGTTCAATGAGGGCAGGGAGGAGGAGAGACAAAAAGCATGTTAAAAAATCACATGGTGTGGTAAAGGTGATAATGGAAGTTCATACAAGTAATCCTTTTTTTTCTTAACTTTCATGGCATTTTTATTTTTATCTTTTATATAGCATTATCACTTTCACCTTTTAGGATAGTCATTTACCTCTGCTATGACTTCAAAGTTTTTGAGGGGCAAGACATGTATATTATGTTTTGTGGTATCTTTATAAAAGACAATTTTTAAAAGCAGTTTTAGAATCACTGAAAAATTGAGGGGAAGGTATAGTATTATCCCATATACCCCATATGCCCTCTGCCTCCACACATGCACAGCTTCCCCTAGTATCAACCTTCCCGCCTGGAGTCATACATTTGATGAAACTAATAGACACACCATAATCACCCCAAGTCCAGAGTTCACACTAGGGTTTTTCTGGTGTTCTACTTTCTTTGAATTTGAACAAATGTATGACATGTATCTATCACTATAGTATCGTACAGAGTATTTTTACTGTCTTAACAATCCTCCATGATCTGTCTATTCATCTCTCCCTCCTTCTATGATCTCTTTTTAAATCTCTAACACATTTAGCTGAGTGCCTTGCATGGAAAAATAACAATAACAAAACAACTCCAGTAACATCAATTGTAATACAAATCATTTATCATATTAATACAAATCATTGTACATATTAATTCATTATATTCATTATATTCATATAACAGCTCTATGAATTGGGTGCTGTCATGGTTCCCATTCAACTGATGAGGAGACTAAGGCACAAGTAAGTTAAATAACTTGCTCAGACTCACATAGCTGGTAATGCAAAACCCAGAGCTGGATACAATGTGTGGTCTGTAGATATATATTGCAGACATAATGAATTCATGTAAAATAGCAGTTTAAAGAAAAATTTAAACATGAAAGTCTTGGAAATTCTACATCTAATATACATTTTCCTTTGGTTTTGGGGCTGCATAATTTGTGGAGACTGTAAAATTATATCTGCATGAAAAGATTTTATTATGTCTGATGGGAAGCCCTTCAGTTTCTTTGCCCTAAAACATGAAATATTGACACATTTTACCTCTAGCAATTCTTTGGTTTTGTTGTCCTGTTTTTCAAGTCGGATTTTCCTCAGAGGACAGAAACTTCATTGGCATGCTAGACATTTCTTGTGTTTTACATGGAAACTTCCCTTATTCTCTGACTATAAACAAGCTTTACCTGCACTGCATAACAGCTGACTTTATAATTCGTGTATTAATGGAAGGCACTAAGCCGAAAGTCATTTGGAAACCTGGACCTTTTTCGCCTTCCTGGTCTTTTACCTTCAGGCCCTAAGATAATCAAAGCTTGTTGGAGTTAGAAGGGGCTTTGATGATCATGAGGACCAATCATCTTCTTTTATGAACAAGCAAGCTACGGTTCAGAGAAGCTCTACTAACCCGAGGCAACACTGTGAATTAAGGGAGAATAGAAATGAGAACAGTCCTGTTTAGAGATGAGACTGACCTGCACGGAAGAGTCCAAGTCATGATTGGAGGATAGCATGAGCTATTGCCATACAGAAAATTACATGCACCATTCTCTGTATTCAAGTAATTTATATCTAGGGGAAGACAATGCAGGGCACAAGGTGCCATACTACAAAGCAGTCTGATAGGGGACCCACAGGTGACAGAGGCTAGATTATGAGATTGCAGAGAAATAAGGGGTGTATTCTGGCTGTTGTTTTCAGGAAAGTAGCTCATTCATTTATTCATTTGACACATTTTTACCTAGTATATGTTCTAAGCACCATTCCATATTCTGGAGAATCAGTGGTGAACAAGACAGACATACTTACTCTTCACAGAACTTATATCCTGATAGAAATAGATTGTTAACAATGCAGAAATAATTGAAGACCAATAATGAGAATAAGCAGAGGCTATTTATTTAGAGCTAGCTATAGCAAGGGAGTCAGCCATCACTTTCACTTGTGTTTGGTAGAAACTCAGAGACAGAGAAGTAGGAAAGCTTAATAAATAGAGAAAAAGGGGAGCTTGGGATATGCCCTGATTGAAGGCTGTTGGCATGAGGAAGCTGTAGGTGGGCTAATAAAAATGTACACCCTATATAATTGGTTAGGGGTGTATATTTGGCTTTCTGCAGTTGGATGTAAATTGGAAATGGGCCAAAAATTAAGGACACTGACATTTAGTAATCAAGTCTTGGCCATTTGGGGCCAGTTTGTTATAGACGTTTATTGTTTGGCTTCCTAGAAGGGCCTTAGCGATAGTAGTCTGACTTCCTGCAATTCTGATATGCAGAAACTAGGCTGGCTCTCTGGGCTGGTTGCCACAGACTGTGGGTCAGAGTTTTATTTTTACATGTGGGCTAGCCACTGTCTGTTTGCATATTTAGTCTCTCAACAGGAAAACAGATGTTCTAAATAATGCAAATAAATGCAATTTTAAAAAATCGGGGAAAGGAATAAAGTGTAATCAAGAGGTAGAAAGAAACTTACGTAAGACAGGGTTGTTAGAGAAGGCTTCTCTGAAAATAAGTAACATTTGAGTAGAAACTTGAATTGTGTGAAGGAGAAAATGTGAGAAGTTTGGGAAGTAAGTAGAGGAGGGAGAGGAGGGTTCTGGTGGGGGACACAGCGAGCGTGAAGGCTCAGAGATGGAAATGAGTTTGAAGTGCTCAAGAGGACAGCAGAGGGCCCAGGGGATGAGCAGGGTGAGTGCTGAGGACAGTGAGGATTGTTCAGAGTGATGTGTGGGCCGGGGCTGGGTAATTGGTGTTTCCCATGTCCTCTAGATCTTCTAAGGTTATCGGCAGTGACTGAGCTAATTGCTGATGTCAGTTTGGTCACCATGTGGAGAATAGTAGGTTGAATGTGTAAGCAGGGAGACACTTAGCAAGCTAATTGTGAGAACAAGTTTGAGCAGAATATTTAAGACAGAGGTGGAAAGGATATTTCAAAGTGAAGGAATGGTGTCAGCTAAATAGAGTGAGTAAAGAGAGAATTATGATAGAGAAATGAAGAATTCAGATTGACTGGAGACCTTGTGTCCTGGGCAAGGGTTGCTGATAAATTGAGACTGATCTAAGGCAGAATTGCACTTAGTATAGGTTTTCTCAATTAGGAAATAAGCATCTGTTGTGAGAATAATCTCATTAAAACCTTGCGTTAGGACATTTTCTTTCTTTGAAGTTGCACAGTGGGCGAAGGGAGACGAAGTGTGTTAGCAGGAACCACTGGTGCTGAAGTTATCTCAACAATCTGTGTATGCACCGTTCCTGAAATAGTGGGGACAGAAGTAATCCAGGGAAGCTATGGTTTTTGTTGTTTCAAGAATTCCACAGAAGAAGAAAATGTTCTACTGCATGGAATAAATACTTCATACGTTACAATGCACCATTGTAGCTGCAATACAGTTTTTAATTTCAGCCATTACAGACAGGCCATGTGTAGTGGATCTAAATGATAGGAAGCAATCATAAAGCAATGAGATTCTAAATAATGCAAGAGAAGTCCTTCAGGCAACACTGGGGCAGGAAGATACAATGCCTCTGCTTAAAGCAAGGGAGGTCTGAAAATCTTCACCTCCCACAGAAGAAAGCCTGTGGTGGCAGGCACTGTACAGAGGTAGAGGTCAATTTCAAAGCACGTTTTTTGGTTTCCATTCTATCCTTTTCTCTATGCATTTCAAAATAGCTGAGTTGGGACTGCAGATAAAATTTTGAGTCTTATTCTTCTCAGGCAATATTAGAATTTTCCTCTGGCATAAAACTCCTGGCGAGCATACTTTTTAAGCATATTCCTGTCTTTATACATAAGCCATTATTAATGTTTCAAATTATTCCTCTAGGAAATATTACTAGAAGAGAAATGAATGGGTCATTTCTAGGTACTTTGGTTTCTAATAGCTTTTGCTTTATCCTTGTGAATGTAGGAAATTCAAGAGGTGGAGAGTCTTTTATTATTTCTTTTAAATGCAAATGTGAGAAGTTAGACAGGATTTAGAAGCACATCAATGGCTGACACAGAATGAAGTAACAGTGATTACTTCAGTGACTACTGATTTGTACTAGGGGTTTCATACGTTACCATATGTAATCCTCAAAGTAGTCCAGTGAGATAGGTATTTTTATTTCCACTTTTCAAGTGTGGAAACCGAGGCTGTGAGGGTTAGCCTAAGGTCTTCAAACCCAAACATTTGACTTCAGAGTCTTTGCTCTTAATCTGACCAAAGACAAGCAGAATGAACTAGACAGTGACGCAAATGGCGATACCCTAGTCATTTCTGGTGAAAGGCTTAACCCTTAGCCTCTCGAAGGAACTATTCTCTCACCTGAAAACACCCCTTCTGACTTCCACCCTGAATGACATTTGAAGTTGCGTGTTTTAGTCATAGTTTGAGAAAACCATGTGATTAGTGATCTTACAAACTCATGGCTCCATAACAGTATAAAACAATAGTAAAGTGACTTACTGAGCAATTACTCAGTACTAGCCTCTGAGTAGTTTCTCTACATACACTATGCCATTTATTTCTTAGGAGAAATGCATGTGATACAATTTGGTCCTGTTTTAAAAATCGTGAAAGTGAAGCTTAGTTAGGAAGCCTCCCAGTGTCACACACCTATTAAAGTGCAGAGTTCAGTTTCTAATCCAGAGTCTTTGACTCCAGTGCCCATATTCCTAAATTCTACAGAGCCTACCTCTGGCTAAACAAGCTATCCCTTAATAGTTTCAAACTAAGGCCTGATCCAATTATGCTTAATTGTTTGCTATGTAACCAGATGCTTACATGCATGCTAAAATATCCTTTTTTATCAACAAATTATATTTCAAATGGGTCTTTTCTTGGCTCTTACTCTCAGAATACTTTTCTTTCTGTAAAAGCAAATGTGACTGCACTATCTTTTCACAAATTAAAAGGAATGAAAACACTTTATTGAGCTTAAAAGCCTACTAATTTATGTTTCAATTATACCTTTGAAAACCATCAGGCAATGCTCAAACAAATCTTTTATAGTCTGAAAGCACAAAGTTATATTAATTATTAAATTTTAAGAGAATCTTCAGAATAACTTGACAGTGAGGTTGTCTAAATGACATTTTCCGAACAATTACATTAAAAAATCATTTTATTGATAATTTTTATAAATGCCATCATTAAATACGGGCCATTTGTTTAGCCATTTGTGCTTTTACTGAGATTGAGCCAAACAAGCAACAAAAGCTTAGCTAATAGAGACCCCCACACCCATTGGCGTGTTTTTGCTACCTTTTTGTTTTAGGTTACAAATTCTCCAACTAAGTTCATATCTGGGCCATCTTGTTTTGCTCAGTTCTTCTGTGCATGATAGTGCCATTATTGAAGTCCAGTGACATGGCCACAATCCTACTCAGATGTTCTGCCATCATTCTGGGATAGGTTTGCATCAAAACTATTTGAGCTTTCTAAGAAAAAACTCAAATTATGTTTGCAAAATTTAATACCATTGATTCATGGTATCAAGTAGGTCAGTCTTTCCATAGCTATAAAATTTTTTGTATGAATATTCAAAAAATTTCTGTTTTTGTTGTTGGATACATATTATCTGCAGTTATTATTTTTCTATTAGTAACAAAGTTGCTTGGTTCATCATACTCATATCTAGGTACATGTGTGCAAAATTTTCTGTGGGTCATATACCTAGGTAAAGAATTTGCTTGATGATAAGGTATGCACGTTTTGAACTGTATAGAGATTTTCAAATTGCTCTCTAAACTGACTGTCTCATCAATAATGTATAAGGATCCCCAAGATTTTACATTGTTGTCCTAACAATATTGCTGGACTTCTTACGTTTTGTCCATTTAATGAGTATAAAATGATATCTTTATTTGGTCTTAATTTACATTTTTATTAGTATTGATTAAGTTAAGAATCTTTCACTGCCCTTTTATTTACTTTTCTGTGAAATTCTTGTATTTGTTTTTTGTTTATATTTCTGTCGACTGGTGTTTTTTTCTAATTGACTTGTAGGAATTATTTTTTTTATTACAGTCGACATTCAATATTTTATATATAGGTTCAGATGTACAGTGTAGTGGTTAGATATTTATATAATTTACAAAATGATCCCTCTTTTAAATCTAGTACCACCTGGCACCATACATATTTATTACAATATTATTGACTATATTCCCCTATGCTGTACTTTACAACCCATGACTATTTTGTAGCTACCATTTTGTACTTCTTAATCCCTTCACCATTTTAATCCGGCCCTCAATCACCTCTGATCTGGCGACCATCAGTTTGTTCTCTGTATCCAAGTTTGTTTCTATTTTGTTTGTTTGTTTATTTTGGTCTTTAGATTTCACATGTAAATGAAATTATATGGTGTTTGTCCTTCTCTGTCTGACTTATTTCACTTAGCCTAAATACTCTCTAGATCCATCCATGTTGTCACAAATGGTAAGTTTTTATTTTTTTATGACTGAGTAATATTCCATTTCATGTATATACCACATCATTTTATCTAATTGTCTGTTGATATACTGAAGTTATTTTGATAACTTGGCTATTGTAAATAATGCTGCAGTGAACATAGGATTGTATATATCTTTTCTCATTAGTGGTAGGTTGTCTTTTTGTCTTGATAGTTTCCTTCGCTGTACAAAAACCTTTTAGTTTAACATTATTTATTTTTTCTTTTATTTCTCTCGCCTAAAGAAATATATTAGAAAAAATATTACTAAGAGCAATATCAGAGAGTTTGTTGCTTATGTTTTATTCTAGGGGTTTTATGGTTTAAAGTTTTACTTTTAAGTCTTTAATCCATTTGGAGTTTGTTCTTGTATATGGCATAGGAAGGCAGTCTGGTTTTATTTTTTTTGCATGTAGCTGTCTAGTTTTCCCTACACAATTTGTTGAAGGGACTCTCTTTACCCCATTGTATCATCTTGCCTCCTTTGTCATAGATTAATTGACCATATATGCATGGGTTTATCTCTGGACTCTTTATTCTGTACCATTGAACTATGTATTTGCTTTTATTCTAGTATCATGTTGTTTTGATTATTAAAGCCTTGTTTAGTTTGATATTGGGGAGTGTCATACCTCTAACTTTATTCTTTCTCAAAATTGCTGTGGTTTTTTGGGATCTTTATGGTTCCACATAAACTTTGGAATTATTTGTTCTAGTTCTGTAAAAAATGCCATTAGTATTTTGATAGGGATTGCATTGAACTATAGAGTGCTTTTAACAACGTTAATTCTTCCTGTCCATGAGTATGGCATATACTTCCATTTATTTGTATCTTCTTCAATTTCTTGTAATCTTCTGAGTACAGCAACTTTACCTCCTGGGTTAAATTTATTTTTAGGTATTTCATTCATTTTTTTTTTTGATCCAATTGTAAATGGAATTGTTTTTTAATTTTTCTTTCTTACATTCTATTATTGGTATATAAAATTGCAAACAATTTCTGAATAATAATTTTGTAACTGTAAGAATTCTTTATGTATTCTGGATATTAATCTTTGGTGATTCAAATAATAGTACAAGAATGTGCCCTATGTGGGACTCTTTTAATGGGTTTTAGTAAGATTTATGAATCTATAAATTGAGACTTACATTTTTTTTTGTAGGATTTAGTGCCTGAGGCACTTACCTTATATTTTTGTAATCTGAGGATGTGGAATTTATTAAAGACATCTTATTTGCTTATGATAAAGTAGCTTCTAATTTTAAAACTGAAATTCTTTAAAAAACAAGATACAAATAAAAGCAAGAAGTGTGTAAAGATAGACTATATTGAACTTATAATTTAGAAGTAAGACAGTGTTTCGTAAGTGCCAGTAATTTGTTTCTTACGTTTGTAGGAGAGTGCTTAGGAGAGAAAGAAGTCTCTAAAATAAGATTAAAACATATTGTTTTATATTAATTAAAATTGAAACCATAGTCTGTGCTTTTGTGCATATTTTCTCAATAGCACAGGTTTATTTTTCTTGAAAATGATTAAAGGATCATAGCTTCGTTTAAACATAGTATGCTTTATAAATATTAAATTGTAATGTATTTCATTTTTGCATACCTGTTGTAGCATAGTATCAGGAATAGTAAATGTTATTGTTACTGTTATTTTGGCAAGTGAGAATGTTTGCCTGACATATTCGAGTTGAAGATCTGGAGACTCGAAGTTCCGGAGTCCTAGACTGACACGAAGTTCTATCTGAACAGTTTTGATGTGTCTCTCTTTCCTCTTTTTCTTTAGCATTATTAAGCCAAATCCCTACACAGTTATTCAAATAACAATTTTAATAAAAATTAGATATTGGCATCATTAGAACGATATTACTTTCCAAATGTGATACCTTTTATGAAGATGAAATAGACATTTTTAGCTCAAAACCTTGTGATCGTGTACTGGATAACAACTACCTATTTATTTATGTCACCAGGCTTAGTCAAATGAATTTCTATATATGAGAAAAACAGCTCAGTTCAACATATTTTTAAGTGATTTTTTAAAAACCTCAATTTATTCTCATGTTGTTATTTCAAGATTTGATATAGAGAAAATTTCATAGATTTGCTCCTTTTAGCAAGCATCCTCTACACTGGCTGTCTTCCCTTGGAACTGTCCCTGTTGTTTCGATTGCCCACATTGTCTCATTGCCTTTTTATTTGTCTGCTGAAGAGACGTCTGTTAGGAGAATTATTCTGCAAATTTTTGCTAAACATTTCAGTTCATCTATTAAATCCAGAAATTTTCTCTCTCAAAAACAAATCTATCTTTACGACTTTTGAATTTCTGTATTGACATACCTATCCAAAAAACATCCAACAAATTGTAAGTGCTTAGCTTAGTGAATTACCAAGCATTGTATAGCCACCATCCAGGTGAAAAATTGAATATTGCCAATATCACAGATCACCCTTTAATGCTCATTTCAATATCCCTATTTTCTCTCTAAAAATAACCACAATCTTACATTTAACACTATAGCTTCTTTCACCTTTATTAGCTATGATATATTTATATAATTGGAATCATATGTTTGCTGTGTCTTATATGCATCTAACTTCCGTTGATTCATATTGTGCCAAAGTCTGGTGACTAGCTATAGTTAATTCACTTCCTATATTCTTTTATATGAATGTGTCACAATCTGTCTGACTCTTGGGGGGATATTGGGGTTGTTTCCAGTTTTTTGTTGTCATTAGCAATGTCAATATGAATATTTTTGTACAAGTATCTCCTCTTGGTGTGCATACATATGCAGTTCTGTTGAATATATACCTAGGAACGGAATGGTTGGGTCATAAGGAGAGTGTTCAGCTTGAGCAGATAATGCCAGACAGTATTCTCAGGTGGCTTTGCCAGTTTACACTTGACAGCACTGTATGAGAGCTCCCATTTTTTCCACATCGTCAACAAAATCTGCTGCTGTCAGCATTTTAAAATTTGATCATTCTGGTGGATGGGTAGTGGTATTTCATTGTAGTTTTGATTTTAATGTCCCCAATGACTAATGATGGTAAAAATGATAAGTACCTTTTCCCACCATTGTTGTTCATTTGGATACATGCTTTTGTGAAGTGTCTGTTGTAGTTTTTGCCCATCTTTAATTGAGTTGTCTGAATTTATAGCATAGCTTTATGTCTGGATTTGAACCATTTGCCTTGCTACACCTATTGCAAAGATTTTCTCCCACTCTGGGACTTGACTTTTCATTTTCTTAATGCTGTCTTTTGTTCTTAATTTTAACGCAGTTCAATTTAGAAATATTTTCCATTATGCTTAGTGTTCTTTTTTGTCCTGTTTAAGAAATAGTTTTACATTTTAAAGTCATGAAAATGTTCTCCTTTACTATTTTCTAGAAGTCCTTTATATTTTTACATTTAGATCTGAAATCCACTTGGAACTATTTTGTGAGGCTGTTTTATCCTCCCCCAAATGGTTATCCATTTGCCCCTGTAATAGTTATTGAAAGGACCATCCTTTCCTCACTAATATATAGTGCTGCCTTTGTTGTTTGTTAAGTATTTATGTAAATATGAGTCTGTTTTAGGTTTCTTTCTTCTATTCCATTTGTTTATTTGTGTTTCCTGGTGCCAATACCATATACTTTAAGTGCTTGAACTTTTACAAAAAATTTAATATTGGCATTGCGTATCTTCTTAAGTGTTTTTTTTTTCCTCTAAAGGTATTTTGGCCATCCTTGACTCTTTGCTTTGATAAAATGTTTAGAATCAATTTATTTATTTCCACAATAAAAGTGTTGGAATTTTTGTGGTGATTGCATTTACTCTATAGATTTATTTAGGACAAATTGACATTGTTTAATATTGCATCTTTCAGTCTATAAACACAATAACTCTTCCCATTTATTTTGGTCTTGTAAAATTTCTCTCACTGCTGTTTTGTAGTTTTCTATGTAGAAGTCTTACACATATTTTGTTAGATTTCTTTATAAATTTTTGATCTTTTTATTACTACTGTAAATGATTCTGTTATTAAACCTATCAACTGAATTCTGTATTTTACATATTTTATTTTCCAATTTTCAGTTCTAGGATGTTCATTTAATTCTTTTTTAAAGATTCCAATTTTCTGTTAAATGTCTTTGTTTTATCTATTTGATCCACATTTTATTCTTTAACATATTATGGCTATTTTAAAATCTTTGCTAACTATAAATTTTAATTATCTGTGCTCATTTCTGTTGTCTGCCCTTTCTTTTTAAATTGGTAACATTTCCTTGCTCCTTCACACTTCTAGTATATTTTATTGTATGTTGAACATTTATGTATGTTTGACATAGAAAGAATCATAGAGATTCTTCACATAAACTTCTCCCAGAGAGGATTCTCTGTTTTCTCTGCTGGGTAGACAGAGTGAGAGGCTTGTTATCTTAATCCAATTTAAAGTTGAACTGGATCGAAGCTGAGTTTGAGTTTTAGTTATACAGTCTACCTCTGGCTCATCTTTGTTTTCAGGATTTGTCTCTCTCAGACCTCTGGTTTAGAGCCTAGATGGTCTTATTTTTCTCAAGTGTGAAACTGTAACAGTTACGATTCCATGCTTCAGAGCTAAGTCTCCAGGCTCACACCCTGCATACTTTGACAATCTGGCAAATACCGAAACAAACTTGACTGTGGGCTTGAAGCAAGTTTTTGTTTCCTAAGCATGGAGAAACGAAGATAATTTTTGTCTGCCTGAAGGAGATTTTGACCTATGTCCCCTTGAACCTTTATAGTCTCGGAATACAGAAAAGGTCTTGTCAACATATTAGCTATATTTTTAGTTCCCTCAAGTTTTCAATCTGCAACTGTGAGTACCCAGTGCTTTTCCAGTTTACGTTTTCCCCATTAGGGACTCTGTGCTTTCCCCTGCAGCTTGGACACAACTTTGGTTTTCCCCCAGGCAAACCTGCAGCTTGGAGGTCTGCAACTGAAATTACCACATGTTCCAAGGGGGGAAAAATAATGGGATGTTATTAACTCTTGAGAAAATTTCTTCTTTTAAATACTCTCCTTAGATTTCTTCTTAGAGTTTTATTTCATCTATCTCTTTGCTTCTACAGGTGCCTAGTATCTTTAAACATACATTTGGAATAATTAGTTTTTATCCCTAGTTGCTGCAGAAGCATTGCCCTGCTGCAAAATATCTATAGATGGGTTATTTTTATTTTCTTTTTTTTTACTGGCTTTTTAGTTATATAGCCATTTCTTTATTCTATTTTTTAAAAATTGTTACCCAGACACTTTAGCATACACTCTTATTCTCATTGCTCAGACAATGAAAGGTATTGAAATGATCTATTTTGCACAACAAACCATCACAAAACTTAATGCCCTAAAGCAACAATTATTATTTCTTGTGTTTCTGGTGATTGGGCTGACCTGGAAAATTCTCACTTGGGTTCTCATATATGGTTCTAGTCAGCTGATGACTAGGGCTAGAATCATCTTAAGGCTCAGCTGGGCTGGGTGTTCTCTATGATTCACTCAGATGGTTGGCAGTTGATGATGGTTGTTTGCTGGGAGTTCAGCTGGATCCTTTAACTACTATGAACTAAAGCCCTTCCGTAGTAAGCAGTTTCCATTAATACCCTCCTCAATGAACCACGTCCCCCAGTATGCACAACATTGTATATTCTGCTAATTTTGAGTCTGGGCTGATACTGTGGCCAGAGCATATGGCAAAAATAATGCCACTGACTATTGAGGCAATGTCATAAGAAGCCTTGCAACTTCTATCTGGGTCTCTTGGCATGTTTTCAATGAGATACTTCCTCTTGGAATTCAGTTAACGTGATGTGCAGGCTCAAGTTAGGTGGAGAGACCATGGAAAAGCACTCAGATTGACAGTCATTCTAGTTGGCATTGAACTCTAATTTAAAACCTACTCTTGTGAATCTTTATAAAGCCCTGCTCAGCTATTCTCCCTCTTATCACTCTCTTCTGGAATTAGAAAAGAGCCCCAGGGGAAAAATAGCCTGAAATGCTAGGTCCATCTCTTGGGATATCTCTCTTTATCCAGGTCTTAGCCATGCATCTATCTTGCTTGCTTGCCTCCTTACCTTCCTTCCTTCCTTCCTTCCTTCCTTCCTTCCTTCCTTCCTTCCTTCCTTCCTTCCTTCCTTCCTTCCTTCCTTCTTTCCTTCTTTGCTTTCTTTCTTTCTTTCTTTCTTTCTTTCTTTCTTTCTTTCTTTCTTTCTTTCTTTCTTTCTTTCTTTCTTTCTTTCTTTCTTTCTTTCTTCCTTCCTTCCTTCCTTCCTTCCTTCCTTCCTTCCTTCCTTCCTTCCTTTCTTTCTTCTTTCTTTTTCATTTTCTTTGTTGCTCCATTAGCTACTTAATTACCAATTGTGGATCTTTTAAAAACTTTTATGCAGCCTTCTAGTTTTTCTCTGCAAGGAAGATTGCATTGCCACTACAGGAAGTAAAATTTCCATATATCTTTTTTTTAAAACTTATAATATTGAACTTCTAATGAATCTAATTAAGACAATCTGAAGACTTTTCCTCGACCTCATTCCAACATCATTAGCTATTTAACAGACTGTATAACCCTTTTATGATAAGTAGAGATAGGATTCTTTGAGGATGGTGATAAAAAAAGAATTATGTTGATTTTCCCCCTTGAATTTGTTCTCAAATTCATTTATACTATATACATTTTGGTTTTGGGCCAGACTGGCAGGATAACAGATTTTTTAATGCCAAAATTATGTGAAAATATTTTTGAGAAAACCTGAAGAATAATCTATTGACACAGCCACTTGTCTATTATGTATACTTTAAATCCTTGAAGTTGTACCTTATTTATATCTCACTGTATTTTAATACATTGCATTGGAATCATCTGCTTATGTTTCTAAGTCCATACTGAAAATAAAATTTCCTCAAGGACAATGACCATTCCTATTCATCTTCTATCACCAGCACCTAAACACAACCATCATACAGGCAGCACTCAGTACATTTATGTCGATCTGTCCTGATGGGAAACACAAGCTGCATTTTAGACATTAGTTAACTTGCTAAGGATATTTAAAAGTTTAGGTTTAGTAGTATTATTAAGGACAAACTTTCTAGCATTTTCTGGTATAAAACAGAGCTTAATTCAATATCAATGACTGCAATAGTCATTGAGTAAAAGAAAAAACAAACAAACAGTAAACTGTCAGAATAAAAAGCAGTGACTGTTTCTCCACCAATTCTATTCTATTCTTTTGCTAGATCTCTCCATTTTGTTCTGATTTTCTTTCTTTCTTTCTTTTTTTATTACTTAACATTCTTATATACAACTAACATTGCTTGATACCCACCTAGCATTAAGTGTTAGAAATATAAAAGAAAGTTATATTTTGGAAGGTAAATATCTATTGATCACTTATGATTTGCTAGGTGTTACCTTATGTCCTTGTGATACAATATTTTCCAGAAGCATACATGGTCACAGGTTTCACAGAAGAATTCATAAGATAATCATGGTATTTGATTGGCTATGTGACGTGCAAATGGAAAACACAGCTAATAAGCTTCATGGATTTAAAGTAAGTCATCATTGAAGACTGACACTGAGGTGATTAGGTCTCAAGATAGAGGTAGAACTTGACTAGTGGCATGGTTTTTATAAGTAGAAAGATATACTAGTTGGTTAAAATCCTTGGAATTATGAATTATCCAGAGATAAAGAGTCAGATTTGATGCATAATTTATAAAATAACAAATTGATAAATTGAACATCAAAATTAGAAATGTTTACTCTTTGAAAGACAGTGTTGAGAAAATGAAAAGACTTAATTGGGAGAAGGCATTTGCAATAACAGGTGTGATAAAGGACCTATATCCAGAATAAATAAAGAAGTATCAAAACTAATAATAAGAAAGCAAACAATCCAATTTAAAAATGGGCTAATGGTATAACCAAAAGAAATATAAATAGAAAATAAGCATGAGAAAGGATGTTCAAATGTCATTAGTCTTCAGGGAAATGCAAATTAAAACTATAATAGATACAGCTACATACTTTTTAAAAAAGATTGAGCATATTGAGTGCTGGTGAGGATGTGGAAGAACTGGAATTCTCACACAGTGATGGCAGAAATGTAAAACAGTATATACGATGCTAGCCATCCTACCCCCAGGTATCTATCTACCCAAGAGAAATTGAAGTGTTTATCCATACAGAAACTTGTACTCTAACATTTCATGGACTTTTGCAAACTGGCAGCTTGCTTCTTCAAAGATAACAAGGGAGACATTACATAAATAGTCTATGTAATTACCATGCGTATGTTACCATGTACATCCTATCTCCTTTGGTACATTCTATTGGTTAGAAACAAGTCACAGGTTCAGGCTGCACTCAAAGGGAGCAGATTATGCAACGACATGAACAACAGGAGTCCACCTCAGAGACTGTTCATCATATTCGGGGTTGGGAGGACTGCCATAAAGAGGGATAGGTTTATAAAGAGGCAGAGGGAAACTTTTGAAAGTGATGGATATATTCGTTAATTTTATTGTGGTGATTGCTTCATAGATGTGTGTGTGTGTGTGTGTGTGTGTGTATAAACATCAAATTATATAGTTAAATATGTATAATTTGTTGTATATCAATTATATCTAAATAAAGCTGCTAAAAAAGAATTACATTTGCTTATATATCTAGATTTGAATTAAAGTCAAGCAAGAATAAAATCATGAAGAAAGACTGACATTTCCTTAGCTGCAGACAAGTAAGCCTATGGGTATGACCTTGACTGCTCCCTAGATGAAAATGCACTAATGATATTAAAGCAGTCAGCTTTCTATAAAAAAATGCAAGGTGTAGAAAACATTACTGCCACTGGTATTCATTCAAATGTCACAAAATTATGAGCTCTTATAGTTTTTGTCTTAAAAGGAATAATGAACAATACAATTTGTATATAGTTGGCTGGCAAGTAACTTCCCCACATGAAGTATGAATAGAAAAAAAAAATAACCTGTCACATTTGTGAAGCTGGAATTAGAGCTCTTAGAGAAGGTATATTATTTTAATGTCAGAATGCAATTTTTTTCATTTTATCAATTTTTTTATAATGAAAGTTATGAAAATTGTTTAATAACATGGCAAGCATGGAGTAACTTGATAGAAATGAGGGCATTAAATTGACTCACTTTTATGTTTACTGCTAATTTTGAAAGTTTATGAAAGATATATTATTAAAAGAGCCAAGAATGTAATAACATAGTAGTATTGCTTTCTGGTTGGGAGAAATACTCACAGGTTAATATAGTCTATGTTTATAAAAATGGAAAAAAGAAGATTTTATTCACAGTGGAAAGAGAAAGTTGCAATCATTGAGTACTAGCTCTATGTTAGAAAAATATGATAGGCATTTATGTTATGAATTGAATATTTAATTCTTACAAAATTCCTATGACTAATTTTTTAAAGAAATATGAAATGGGGCTGAAGTCACACAGAATTGTTCACAGTGGAATTAGGTGTCCAGTGATGGGCCTCACCCTAGATATTTTGTTTCTCACTGTAAGGCGCAGGATGCCACTATGGTTAGAAGCATAAATTCTGGGGCCACTGTCCTAGGTTCAAATTCTGGCTGTATAATTTGATATAAATTATTCTGCATCTCTATGCCTGTTTTCTCTACTGAATCAATAGTACCTGTCTCATAGGATTGTTTGTAAGAATGAGGACATTTTCTCAAAGGGTTAACAATAGTAATTATTCTGTGATTATATGTTTTCATTGCTATTATATGCTCTTGGGCATGTGCATTAGTCAGTGTTTTCCAAAGAAACAAAATCAGTAGGATTGATTGACTGACCGATCGATCAATTGATTGATTTGTGGGTTGGTTGTTTTATTGATTGGCAGTGATTCACAATTTTGGAGACTGACAAGTCCTGAGATCTGCAGGGTGAATTAGCAGGCTGGAGACCCTAGAGTGCTCATGTTTCAGTTTCAGTCCAAAAGCAGGACAAAGCTAAAGTCTCCTTTTGAAAGCAGTCAGGGAGGAGGAATTCTCTTTTACTATGAACTGGCAGGGGGCTTATTCTGTTTTTGTTCTATTCAGGCCCTGAATAGATTGAATGAGGCCCATCCACATTAGGGAGAGTAATCTGCTTTATTTGATTTACCAATTTAAATGTTAATCTCAATTAAAAACAGCCTCACAGGAACACACAGAATATTTTACTAACTATTTGGGTGCCCTGTGGTCTAGTCAAGATGATGAGTAATATTAACCAGTACAGCATGGAAAGTGTCAGACATCACATCAACAACGTGCATTCCTACATTTTGCCCTTTTTATAATATTTTTGTTTGAAATTTATTGATGTTTACATGTTTTATTAAAAGATTTTATTATTATGTTTATGCTTTTTTTTTATTCCTAAATACTGGGTGGTTCCATGTCTTGTCACAAGATTATGATTTCTCTCCCTTCAGAATGAACCATTTACAAGTTATATTGGCCATAAGATGACAAGCTGTTATTGTGAAAACAAATCAGAATATTTGTGAGTGATGAAGTGACAAATCTTATGTAGCTATTTTCATTGATAAAAGATTCACTTATTTAAAAAATTTTTGAAATAATTTAGAAATAATTGGAGCCTGGTTGGATCTTAACTATCATTTCAGTAGCAAATGAGACATTAATCAAAACTTGAAGAAGAATAATTATGGTGATGTTAATAATACCAGTAATAATATTTGTCATTTATTGAGCACCTACTATATGTGAAGTACTGTGACAGGATCTTCACAGCAGTTGCTCCTTTAATCCTGACACACACCATGAGTTTGGACACTATCTTATTCCTAGTTTACAGTCCAGGAGACTGGTGGTCAGATAAGTTAGAGAAGCGATGGAGCCAGGCTGAGCTTGCGAGACTTGAGTGGTTTGACTCTCAACACACTACTCTGTCCTTCTGAAGGAAGAAGTGATGCCTCAAAGCATGGGACTCCTTGGGAGATGGGTGGCTCCCTGTTGGCCTTCCCTTCCAAATGACAGTCACTAAGGAGTGACATCTTAGCTTCAGTGCATAGTCTATCCCCTTTCTAGTCACTGTGATTAGTTTCTCTTTGGTGCTAAATTACAGTGAGAGTTAGCAGTTGTCCTAAAATACACTGTACTGATAGAAAATTTGAGGCATAGGAAGGCTGACAGAACAGGGAACAATTGTCATCAAGAAGACAGCTTATTACTCACAGTTCCTGAGGGGAGGGCATATCATGCCGTTGGAAGGCCACATGGGGAAGCACTGGGGCTGGTCTTGAGGCAGAGGGGTGAAGGAAACTGTGGGCAAGAGCCTTTACTGTGGTTTCTGCAGGGAGGAATGGGTGAGGCAGGATCAGCAGGCTTAGGACTGGCTAGTGTGAATAATTTCAGCAGGCTGTGGGACATCGGGGTGTTCTTAGTGTCTGGTTTCTGGGCCTGGGGTGGTTAAAGCAGATGTATAGTGGCTTGGAATATGAGAGGAATAAGAAGGTGGTTGGGGGTGTGGACTCTGGATTGGTTGGTTTGTATTCGAAAAGGACACTCCCTGGGAGGAGAACTCCTCCCAAGAAGACAGATGCTGAGGGAGGTGGGAGCCCAAGGCAGGGTAACTCAGGCATATTGTCAGATTGTCCAGAACAATGCATGTCCAGTATATGTTTGTGGGGCAGAGGTGAAAGCATCAGGTTTACGGAAGTTAGAAACACAGTAAATAATAACAGACCAGCTTGCTCGCTTCTATTAGACAAGGGGATTTTACAAGGTTTAAGTTTATCTTCATTCCCCTAATTTACCTGTTTTGGAAGAATCATGCAGAAGTATCCTTATAGTGCCCATTCATTCCCTGGGTGGTGTGTGATGAAACCCTTTGTCTGCAGAAAGACAGCTCATGAATGTTTGCACTCCGCAGAGAGAATTGTTACCATGGGCAGACATCCTCCATTATAAGGTATAAAATGGGCATGGCACTGGGGAAGATGATAAAGCCTCAGGACGCCTAGAGGTACTGTGAGAAGGGGGCTCAGATTGTGCCTGTATGCACCCCTATCTGCAATTCCTCAGGAATGAAACATGCCAGGGCCCACAATGTGGCTCTTTATCTTAATTTCTGCCAGATTAAAAAAATTATTATGTATTGAAACTAGTCTCTCTTTGAATTTTTTCCTCTCATTTCTACATTCTTTATTGATAGTAAGTGACTCATAATTTTGGAGATTATGGGTGTTGCAATCATAACCAATAATACTAATTATAATAATAGTAATAAAGCAAGTTTGAGAGAGACAAAATTTCTTCGCTGACAAAGGAGGAAAATAAGCTGAGCGACACAGAAATATCTTTTTAACGGAGAATGGAGGAAAGAGCAAATTTGGAAATATTTATAGTTTAAAATGAAGGCCTGACAGTTTTGTAAGAAGCAGGTAGGTTGAACTGAGTAGGGTGATTGATGGATTTCAATGTGGCATGAACATGTAGTGAAAGATTGCTCCACACATCTGCGCAGACCCAAATACTGCAATATGTTAGCTGTCAGAAGAACTTTGGAAGAGGTTATGCACTGTACCTTCTTTGCATTCTCATTTTAAGTGTTTGGCAAAGGTGGCATTTCTTTGGGTGACCCCGAAGAACAGGATTAGTAAGTTTCTGGGGGGACAAGTTGAATAGTGTGGATGATAGTAGATGAATTGCCTGAAAGAAAGAATTGTTATGTGCATCCTTCTAGAATCCACAAAGGATTGATTAACCCCTGTGAAGGATTAATTAAAGGAAGACTCTGGTTTTTTTATGAATCAACTTTATTTTCCTGCCCCTTTGAGTTCAGGATACAGAAATATAAGTGAAGCAGTAACAGAAAAATTACAGATTTGGTGATTGTCCAAGGATATTTTTCAATGTCCAGGCCCATCAGGCCTTAAATATTTCTTCCTCAGATAGATGGTGTGGTTGGCTTTGAGTCTTAAATGAAATGAAAGGTAGAAGAAATACTAGAAAGTGAAAATGACATGTGTAATCTAACGCAGAGCTTCCAAACCAGTGGTTTGTAGGGTTGCCAGATGACATGTCATGGCCTTTTTCATTTTCTCCAGGATTCCTTGAAGACCTGACCATATTATATGTATGCCATGATGCTAATATGATTGGAAAAGATTCACTTAACTAACTGTTGTCTAGAAGGATAATAATGTCTGATTTTTATATTGGCACCTTACTATTGCCTCTTTAACACAATGACCAGATTTTATTTTTATTTATTATAAATGCACTTTCAAGGGCAAAGTGTATGTGTTATTTAAAAGGAAAGCCACCAAGATTTGGGGTGTGTGCAAGCACATGAATTAAGCACCACGAATGAGCCTTTTTCTGTGTCTGATCCATTATTCATTATTTTGTTAATGAGTGGGCCTCTATATTATTATGTTGATTAAGTAGAATTTATGGAGATCTGTTCTGTAGATGAGAAGTTGAACAGAAAAATCATCTTTCCTTAGGTTTAGCCTAAAATGCTCTGATTTAGGTGAGTGCATTTCGTGGCATTACTCTCCATGTTTAGAGAGCTCTATGCTGGAAAGTAAGCATTCTTTCTGGGTCAAGGTATCACCTAAGATACATAAATCAAGATTGCTTTGTGTTTTTCTTTTATAAACCATGCTGAATTGCGATTTATTTTCTCTTTAAGGTTAATACAAATTTTGGCAGCATTCCTTTCTCCATATTTTCTATTTCAGTGACCAAAGTCACTAAATTCTTAATCATGTAAGCCAAAAATGTGGGTGCTATCTCTGATATATGTCTCTTTTTCACCTCCCACATTGAATTAGTCAAGTCCTTTCAAATTTCTCTCTATTATTTCTGCCTTAGTTTATGATCCCATGAATTATTGCGACAACTTTTTTATTGGTTTTTCAAAATCCAAGCCTCCCCTTCCTCTTCAGTCTGTCCTCTGCATTGTACCAGAATGTTCTTCCTAAAATGCAAGTTTGCTTTTGTTTGTTTGTTGCCTGCAAGTGATGAAGACTAAGTTCTTAGTATAGTATGGCTGTGAGTAAAAGGTTTTCAAAAGTTTTTTTCTTTCTACATGAGACATTTATCTTGAATTAAGTGCTTCTTTCTCCAAAACCTGATAAAGGTAGAATGTCAGCTGTATTACTGGGCAGTATTCTAATGGTAAAATTGGCTGTCACTGGCATATTGCATCTAGCCTAGGGGAATTGTGGATGGGAAACTACAGTTTTGGGTTCCTTGAGTGTGGTGACTGACACTTGTAACTGGGCATGTCTCTTTGGATCCCTGGAAGCTGTGTCTAGGGAACTGTTACAAGAGATATTGGTTTTTATATGGATCGTGAAACTACTAAGCTGATGTGGCTCCCACATCCACCAATAAGATCTCTTTCCTTAGCCCCTGTGCATTGGTTGAGGTGGGGCCAAAGAAGACCAAACTCTGTAATGCTGTGAAGACTTCTTTTTAGGAATCATGACTGACACTGCCCTGCTGGCTTATCCACGTCCTTCTAAGTAAATCTTACACCATGTGTAAACTATTATACTCCTGTGGGCTTGACTGTTTAGCTGAGGTCAAAGATCAACAAGAGGCTGACACTGCAGTGATATACCAGTTCTCGTTTCTGCTTCCCACACTTATCTCCAGTCACTCTCAAACTCATGTCTTTTTACTCGTTTCCACTAAATAAAAGTAAAACCTTGCTGGGATGTGTTCCTTGAATGTCTAGAGCAGGGATTGGATGACCTGTGGAACAGGTCAGGCCTACTGTCTGTTTTCCTTATGATCTGATGTTGGGAATGATTTTTAAATGATTGAAAAAAAAAATCTAAAAAAGAATATATGACAACCAGATTTCAGTGTCCATAAATAAAGTTTTATTAGAACATTGCTCCACTTATTTATCATTTATGTGTTGTCTATGGCTGCATTTAAACTGTGGTGGCAGAGTTGAGCAGTTGTGACAACATGTACTGTCCAACAGAAATTTTTGTAGTGATGGACATGTTTAAATTTGCACTCTTCAATATGGTCACAACTAACCCTATCTGTCTATTTAAATTTAATTAATAAAAATTAAAAATTCAGTTGTTGAGTCACACTGTCCACATGTGTCTGGTGGCTACCATATTAGATAGCACTGGTTTAGAAATCTGGCTTTGTTGTGTTGACTAATTTCATAGCACTCTGATTATAACTGTGTTATTGCATTTAATACATTGTTTAGTGACATCTTACTTTTTTTAAACTGTTTTTTTTTAACCTAGATAGTGAATATTAGGAAGAAATTAATTTTATTTGACATTGAGTTGTTAGAGCCTATTCTAGTATATGGTAGATGGCAAGACCTCAATAAAGATTTGTTAACAGCTATATCTGGTAGAGATGTTTTAGATACATGGCTTGTTGAGCTGATTTTTTCCCCAGAGTCATTATAAAGATTTTAGGAATCAACTATGACATGACTAGACTTGCCAGAAAGACCAACGGGGTGGTTATCACTCTCCTACTGTCAGCTAGGCTTTGTGCTAGGCATCACCATGTGCAATATCTTAATTTAATTCCCCAAAATATGCAAAGTAAGTTATTTATTGTAGTCATCATTATATAGCTAATAAAGAACAAATTCACTCTTCTTATATTAAGAATATATTATATTCTTATATTCAGTTACCCCATCCCTCTACCTTGGGGATTTTACTTTTGTAAAAGTAACATTCTTTAAATCAATGAAATGATTCTCTAATGCAAAATTTTAATGATCCAGAATAAATGAGAAGAGATGATATTTAGGGGCAGAAATATAATCTCCAGTTCTCTTGGAATCTTGTCACATGGGTTATTGTCTGTTTGTGTACTTTATTAGAAGATTCCAAAGATGTTTAAATAATATAATTTTATTTTTATATATGGTGGAGAAAGCTATCTAAGAAGTTCAAGACACACTACCCCAAAATATGGCACCTTGGCATATTGAATATTTTAAGCTAAAGGAGTTTGAGGAAACAGCAGAAGCAGACCTTCCTCCCAGCCTTCTTCCCTGAACCAAGTTGTAAAACTTTCATGTGAGAGGTGTATCCTTACCTCTGAAGACACAAGAACTCCTAGAAGAACCCAGACAAACAAGGCTTGCTCAGTTTCTCTCAGTTTACCACACTTACCTCACACTCTTTAACTCCTCTTCATCAAACCTTGCATAAAAATACTCCAGTCTGCTTCTTCAGGTCTTTACTTCCTTAGCAAAACGCTCATGTAAGGCAAAACTTATATTCAGTAAATCTGTGTGTTTTCCTCCTATTAATCTGTCTCCATCAGATTTTCAGTTTGAGGAAAACTTCTCTCTCTCCTATCTCTCTACCTTATCTTTTAAATTCAACATCTTACTCTCCGTAGAGATAAATATTATAAATATTGACATATATCCTCCTAGACTAGATATTTTTCAATATATGGGTCATTTAGTTTTTACATAATGCAATCATTCTATAATCACTTTCTTGTGACTTGCTTTTATGACTCAGTCACATATCTTTGAGACTGTCACATGTTAGTACATGTCTCATTATTTATTACTACAACAATGCTATGTAATACCCCAAAACTTAGTGACTTAAAACAGTCATTTATTATTTCTAACAAGTCCCTCATTTAGTTTCATAGTTTTTTCAGTCTTGGCTGATCGTGGTTGGGTTTTTCCATGCATAGTAGACTAGGAGCTGGGCTGGATTATAATGACCTCAGCTGGAAAACTTCACTTCTCTCCATGTATTTCTCACATTTCTCACGAGGCCAGCTCATGCATGTTGTAATTGTGAAGCTGCCGGAGTTCTAAGAGTTGATGAAGAAGCATACTAGAAGTGTGCATCAAATTTGCTACTGCCCTGTTGACTAAAGCAGAGCACAAGGCCAAACCCAGTTACAAACACTGCTGCAAAGAACATCTTTGGACTCCTATATTTATGCCCATGGTTAAGTTCTCAATAGGAATACGTTCAAAGATAATCTAGAATTCTATTTTTTATTAAAAGGAAAAGAAAGTGAGTATAGTAAAAACAAATTTTCCTATAAATCTAAGAAGGCTCTTTCTCTGAATTTACTGATTCCTGCCTTTGGAAACAACATTTTGTGCCCCCAACCTGAGATTTTTGACTGATTATTGAATTAGTTAAGAGTAAAGGCCATGCTTCTTTCAGATTTCTTTTGTTCCTCTTAGTGGTTTAAAGTGGGGTCCAATAAAGAGAAATAGAAACTAAAGAACTGAGCCACATGCAACGTCAGGTAAAACTTGATTTTATTCTATATTTATCCTTTCTTTTTAGAGTGTTGTGATGTCATAACAGCTAGAGCTTATTGATATTTAATTTAAAAATATATAAAAAGCTAAGCAAATAAAAAATTTAAAGTTAGCATATGTGGTTATTTCCTTTTGGGATCTATAAAACAAAATAGAACCAATTAAAAGTGACACCAAAGCATACATACATATATACATATCATTAACTATTTCTTATAATATGTTCATGTTCTAACCCCATACATGGATCAGTGCCCCTAACACATAGTAGGTGTTTAAAAAACTTTTGTCGAATACATGTCAAAATTTTTGTTTAAAACCCACACTATACATCTCTTGTCATGGAGATGATGTGATAGGAGAAACTGGCCATTTGAGATCCGGGCAATCTTGTTTTTTAGCTTCTCGGGGACAGTTTTACACAGCATGAGGATTCTGTTTTGCCTGACTCTTCATTTGGTATGTAAGATGCTTGGAATAATAATTTCCCACCATTATGCAGTTCCATTTAGTCTTAAATATAAGAGTCCTTTAGGTGCAGCATAAAGATCAATACATTAGAAATGGATTTATAAAGAGCCGGAGCCTTGTTTGGGGTCATGTAATTGAAGACAATTTTCCTAAATATAATGAGAGCAGCCAAGGACTAAAAGCTAAGAGTTTAAAAGGAACAGATTTATGCAAGAATGAGACATGCCAAACCATTAAACCATTATATGAAGAAAGTAATTTTTCTTTTCTGAAATTGCATTTCCTAATAAGTCAAGGTTCAATTTATTTTACTTATAAATGAATATCCACTTTGGCTCTGCCTTCTGCCTGTTTGATTGTAGAAGTTTAGTTCAGAGAGTGAGGGAAAAATACAATGCCACTGGTCTCCCTTAGAGAGAAGATTGTATAATCACCAAATTCAATTAAGAATATGGAAAAAAATATTAAAACTTTCTCCACATAAAAAACAGTACACTTTCATTGTTGCTGACAAGAAAAAATGTAGCCTAAAGCAAGGTAACATATTAGCAGTCATTTTTATTTTTGTCAAATCATTTAAAAAAATAAACGTAGGTTCTTTTATTAACTATAAATATTACTTCTGACACTATGTAAGTCAATCTACCATATTTGTTTTTTCAAATGGAGAAATATATTGAATACATGAAACACTTTTGTCTTAAAAATTTAGAAGTCTCTCAGGAATGTGGCTTAAGCACATTTAGAGTCTGTCGCCAAAGAAAACATGTAGGAATTGCATAATACAACCTGTATTTCTCTAAGTCACATGAGGATGGATACATGACGTAGCACGAGGGGCCAGATGGCATTACTTCAAAAAGAATCATCCTTTATTTGCTGGCTTTTAACACCACCTGCTCACACAGAGCCCCAGGAGCCCGGTCCCCATTACTTTAGCAAATTCCCCGAAGTGTCCCCAGGGCAAGGATTTCCCCATCTTATACAGTGCCCATCTTCTTCACTACTGTCCCAGTCCTACCTCGCCGATGCTGGCTGCCCACGACCTTGCTGCCCATGGCGTTGCATGGTCGTCAGTGGCAGTGCCACTGGGAGAACTTGTACTGAGGTGTGCTGCCTCCCTTTCCAGTGATTGCCCTGAAGGTGCAGTGATGCAGAATCAGAAAAATCATGGGTTAAATATTACAGTTTCTTAGGAACATGGTAAAATTCAAATTTTGCACGACTGCCATTTCTGAAGGAAGAACTTCAGGCTGCCCTCCAAATAAACTAAAATTAGGAGAGTGGGTGGGGCAAGTGATGATGGTGACGATGGTAGTCGTAGGAAAAGCATTTAGTACAATATTGTGTGTTATATGTTTATGCTTATTATCATTATTTCTCATCTGGGTGACATCATTACCTTAATTTGGAAGCAAAAGACTAGATAGTTTCTATTTGGTGATAGCTTTAGCGGTGTATAAAATGTCAGGATGCAATTTATAATTTATAGAATTCTAGCAAAATATTACTTTCACACAGTGCAAATTTTACAATTACAATCACATGTACATTATAGAGTTAAACCTTTGTAACAGCCTTGTGAAAGTAGATGATGGAATTAAATGTTGCAAGTGAAGAAACTGAGGCTAGATTTCATTCTTTTTTTCTGGCTAAGTAATATTTTTTTGTATATACATACTACCTTTTCTTTATTCATTCATCTGTCAACAGATACTTACGTTGCTTCCATATCCAGGGTTTTGTAAATAGTGCTGCAGTGAACATAGGGGTTCATATATCTTTTTGAATAAGTGATTTGGATTTTTAAAGATTAATACCCAGAAGTGGAATTGCTGGGTCATATGGTAGCTCTATTATTAATTTATGAAGAACCTCCATACTGTTTATCATAGTAGCTGCACCAGTTTACAAGCCCGCCATCAGTACATGAAAGTTTCCTTTTCTCCACATCTTTGTCAACACTCGTTTGTTGATTTATTGATGATAGTCATTCTGACAGGTGTGAGGTGATATTTCATTGTCATTTGAATTTGCATTTCTCTAATGATTAATGATTTTGAGCATCTTTTCATACATCTTTGGACATTTGTATGTCCTCTTTGGAGAAACGTTTATTCAGGTTCTCTGTCCATTTTTCAATCAAATTTTTTTTAAATGAGCTGTATTAGTTCTTTATACATGTTGGATATTAACCTCTTATCAGATGTATCATTGGCAAATATCTTCTCCCAATAGGTAGGTCATCTTTTTATTTTGTCGATAGTTTTAATTTTGTACAGAAGCCTTTTAGTTTAATGTATTCCACTTTTTTTTTTTTTTGTTACTTTTGTTTTTGGTGTCACATCCAAAAATTTATTAGCAAGGTTGATGTCAAGTAGTTTACTGCTTTCTGGGATTTTTAAAGTCAGATCTTATATTTAAGTCTTTAATCCATCTTGAGTTGATTTTTGTGTACGGTCCAGTTTCATTTTTTTGCATTTGGGTGTCTATTTTTCCTAGCACTATTTATTGATGAGACTATCCATTCCCAATTTTAAATTATTGTCTTCTTTGCCATAAGTTGATTGTCCACACATGCATAGGTTTATTCCCAGGCTCTCTATTCTGCTTCATCAATTTATCTTGTTTCTCACTAGTACCGTCTGGTATTGATAACTGTAGTTTTGCAATATAGTTGATAATCAGACAGCATGATGCCTCCAGCTGTGTTCTTTCTCAATATTGCTTTGGCCATTCAGGATCTTTTGTTGTTTTCATACAAATTTTACGATTGTTTATTTTATTTCTCTGAAAAATGCCATTGAAATTTTGATAGGGATGATTTTTTTTTATATAAAGATATTGTTTTTATTATCTCTTAGGTTGGGATATTTCAGTTTATCTCTCTTCACATTTATTTATTTTTTTTCATTTGGAATGTCAAATTTGCTTTTACAATTACCCAGCAAAATTTAATTAGATTTATTTAAATTTTCACTTCTATAATTTCCATTTGGTTCACAATTATAGTTTCCCAATCTCTTATAACATTTTCCATCTCTTCATTCATTAAGAATATTTTCACTTATGTTTTTGAACATGTTTATCATAGCTGCTCTAAAGCAAATTTATTTAGCCTCTATTTAGCTAACTTCACCATCTGGGTAATCTTAGAGTTGATTTGTTGACTAGTTTTTGTCTTGAATATGGGGCAATTTTTGTTTTTGTTTTGCTTTAATGTCAATTAATTTTTTTGCTTATATATCATCTGTGGTTGATATGTTGTAGGGGTTCTGGATTTTGTTGTCTTTCAATGTTGAATCTCAGCTTTTGTTTCAACAAACAGTTCACTTAGGTGAATTGCAACTTCTAACCTTAGTGAGCAAGCAGCTGAAATTTCCCCTTAGTTCTTGAAGCTTGCAAATATTTCTTTCATGTAGTCTCCTAGCTGATGTGCAGTTCAGGGATCAGAGAAGGATTTGGATCCAGTCTGTAAACAGATCTAGTCCCTCTCCTTTATAGCTCTCGTTACTGGGGATTTTCTCCTTCAGACCTGTGCTCTATTCTACCTGATCACAATGTACTAAGCTGCTCAGACTCAGAAAGTGCCCTCATAGAAAAAGCAGCATTCACAGACGTTTCACCCAGTGCAGTTACATTCTTTCAAAAGTATTGTCTTCTTAAGTCCTGAATCCTTTGCTCACTGTCTGTTACCTTAACTTAGAATGTTTGTTTTTATTCATGTTTTGTCTAGAGTGTGTAATTGTTATCGATGGGAGAGTCATCCACTCTGCCATTACTGGAAGAGGAATCTGTACAGACTTTTAATATGCTCAGGAAACCATAAATTATGAAATCTGCCTTATGGTATCTCAGGAAAAGTCAAAAAGCATTTTTAAAGTCTGATTAAAAAAATGAGTGATAGTTAAGACAATAGTGTTTTCTATTTGTTCACACTGTGAAATAAATCAATTACAGATACTCTAGCTTGTAGCCTAATGCAACTTTTCTTAAACATATAGAAACTAATATGTATTTATAAGAAATCTACAAAGACTGATTAATTAATTCATAATAAAGCTGACACTTGTGATTAGTATTTATCAATGGCCAGATTTATATGTAAATTTGAAAGTTCATTGATCAACAAAAACATAAATAAAGAGTGTCAATGCCAACATAGACATTAGGTGTATAGAAAAATGTTTTGTTTTGTTTTTTGGAAACTGTTTAGTTGTTTGGAAACTGGCAGTAAGTATGGGTAAAAGTTATTCAAAACACCTGGTTAAAATGAACAAGTATTTCCTTATCGATGTCACTGAAGCTAATTAAAGTTTACAGTTGGTGACTGGGATGGGTTCAAGGTGACATTTTCTTTTCTTTTAAATAGTATTTTCTTCTTTGTTTTTTCCTGCTAAAAAGACTGAAATTTTTATGAAAAGATTTTTATATCATGTATTTGTTTTAAAAAAAGCTAGCCAGAGTAGGGACTCATTTTATACTTTTCCTTACATTGAAAATATGCTTTCGTAGGGTGTTGACGAGAAGCAAACATAGGAAATTTCAATGTGTTAAACATATGTGGTAATGGATTTTTATGGTAAATAGTCAATTATTGTCATACTTAATAAGAATTTTACATTTTTCTTTTAAGTTGTGTCTTAAGGTAACAGTTTTATGTGTAAGAATAGATTAGATTAGACTGTAAATAGTTTGGGCATAGAATTACGTCATACTACTTTGTACTGTAGAGTCTAGCACAGTGCCTGGTATATAAAAAAGACAAGAAATGTCTGATTTCCAAATAGTGTTTTCTACCATAAATACCTTCTTAAAGCAACAAAGAATAATTTACATCATTAAATTTTTATCATTTCTATCATATTATACCTTATTTTAATCATGGAGTTTTAATACAACTACTTCAATCTTAGATATACTTCCTTTTTACATTAAAGTATAATGATTTATTGGGTAAGTAAAAACTTTATTCTTTAAGTAAAATATTAAAATTTGGAAACAATCTAAGCTCTCCTACTTCAAAAGTGAGTGTCACATTTTCAGAATTAAAAAACCAAACAAACTAAGGAGACTATTGTTTAAAGGGAAAAATAATTAGGCTCCAAGTTTCTTAAGGTGATGTGTGTACTATTCTGGTTGTCTTTATATTTGGAAGTTCTAGCCTGTAGTAGGAAATTAGTGAATATTACATTAAATAAATGAAGAGTGAATGCTATGGTTATTCAAATATCTTGTTAAAATAATAAAGGTGATCTTAATATTTCTTAGCTAATAAACTCTGAATCAGGAAAATTCATAGAATATCAATTCACTACATGTTTGTACACTCCATCAGAATTTTCAAATAAAACATTAACTTTCATTCACCTAACTAAATTTATTTGTTTTTCCCCCTACTTTTATTATAGAATTTTATTACATATATGTTCACTGTTTAGGTTTCCTATTTGTTTAATGTTCCTGGCAGCTATGAGGCAATGTGCTGAAGAACTGAGTGTTTTGCACTTATTCTGATTGATAAGCATTTTGTTTGAAGGGCTGCTTGTTAGTGAGTGAGTGCCCACCCAAGACTCATTTCAGAAAAAGAGACTCCAGTGCTCATTGTCTTCTCTTCACCTAATAGATGCTGGGAGTATTGATAATGATTATGAAGGTAAATCGTTTGGAACATGGAATATTGTGCAATTGCCCTTTATTCCAGACTTCACTCTTTTTTTGACTTTGCATTCTTTCATTCAAATTTATTTAGCTTCTATAAAACAAAGATAAGAATAATTTATAATTGTAATACAATTGGTATTTTTTTTACATTCTTTCACATATAATAACTATCCAGCTGAATTGAAAATAAAGCAGGTGGATCTATTTCATGTTAGTATCATTAGTTAGTAGTGTCCAGTCAGAGATGGAGAAATTGGATGGTGAGTGTTACTGTCCCTTCGCTGGAGCCCCAAATCCCCACTTAACTATGTTGAGAACTCTAAAACTGCTGGAGTACTACTTTCCTCCTTATTTTGGGCTTGTAGATAGATATTTCTTTTCTTTTAAAAGTTTATTAGGATACATAGGCCAATAGGAGTGAACTCTATTTAATAGGAGTTATTGTGCATAAAATCTAGCTAATGAAACACTTTAATGAGTATCTGCTGTTATATTATTATGATGACCCCAATAGCTTTTGAAATCCAAGACTTAAAGCCCCTGTCATTATTCAGTACCATTTATTGAATTGAATTAAGAAATTTATGAGTTGTAACTTCATAAAGAGCTCATAAAAGAGGGAATAACAAGCTTACTAAATTTTAAGAGATTTAATTCAATAACCTTAGAAAATTGATTAAATATTATACTTTTTACTTGCTTTTAAGAATTACATGGAGAAATCCCTAGGACTGATTAAATTGGGATGTGTCAGTTCATATGTAAATGTGTAATATCATATACTAAGCATAATACACTGTTACATAAAATTTATATTTTTAATTTTATATTAGATATTTAAATGTGTAGGTATAAATCATTTATAAAATTCTAGGTTTCAGAGATTTTGTTGGTACTTATGAAATAAAAATTTAAAATATAATTTACATTCTTTTTATATAATGAAAGATTTCAAGCATATGGAAAAGTATAGAAAATACTATGAAGAACATCATGTACCTGTCACACATGTTGCTTTAGAATTTGGAAAAGATTTGAAGCATAAGAATAAAGTAACTTTTTTAAGAGTATAATTACATTACATATCTTTTTGAAATCTTTACAAATTTCAATTGATCCCTTAAAGTTAATTCTGTCTTCAGGAATTAAAAATTCTGTTTCTTTTATTCATTCATTTACTCATTCATTCATTAATTTTTATGGTGACATTAGTTAATAAAATCCAATAAGTTTCAGCTGTACATTTTAACAGTAAGGTATATATATGTTTATAATGTGTGTACACCTCCCATAGTTAGATTTTTTTCTGTCATCACATATCTGACCCCTGTTACCCATCTATCTCTCCCACACACATTCTCCTCTACCCTCTGGTAACCATTAGTCTATTGTCCATGTCCATGAGTCTCTGTTTGTTTGTCTTGTTCATTTGTTGCTTTTAGGTTTATATCCCACATGTAAATGATATCATGTGATTTTCAACTTTTTCTGTATGGCTTATTTCACTTAGCATGATTATCTTGAGGTCATCCATGTTGTCGCAAATGGTAGTATTTCATCTCTTCTTATGGCTGAGTAATATTCCATTGTATATATGTACCACTACTTTTTTATCCAATTATCTATCATAGGACTACATTTTCTATTTCTAAATGAGATATTCTAAGAATGGTGTGATTTAGTTATTTTAACATTTTCATAGGTTCGTTAAACATTCTCAGTTCAATCCCTTTGATTCTGTTTTATATTTAAAACTGTCATCCTATTTTTGAAAAATTAGCTTTTCATATTCCTATAATTTATAGTGTATGACACATGAAAAACTCTGTAAATTTGACAGACCAAAATCAAAACATGTACTTGTGTACACAGTATTAATACAAAAGTATCAAGTATGTTTGAGCATGCCGCATTATCAAACATGTTAATATTTCACAGAATAGTTGTAATGAAATTATTAATCTATTATTTAAATGAGGCAAAGGATTAGATGGTCCTTTATGCAGAAAAATATACCTAATTTTTCTTACTTTGTTATATCATTTGGTTTTAGATGAAGGATGTCAGATTGTATTATGAGGAAACCAGTCCTCATTTTCACCAAGACTACCCAAATTTAATACATGTGTTTCAAGCTTCAGTATCCTTCTAAATAATAATCTGCTGTCTTAAATTTTTGTTTGTCAAATTTGGCAAGAGCATTGTGAATCTTAAACTGCTCTGCTCAACTGTCTGTAGTAATATTAATTAAAATTATTATAGTTTTCTATGATATTAAAATTTGTAGTTTTCTACCATTTCTAATATGCTTTTTCAAAATTTTCAGATATTGAAATTGTTAGAGGTAGCACCCAGACAGCCTCATTAAATATTTCTAACAGAATTGTAAATTCTTTATTTATAATTAAGAAATAATAGCATAATAAAATATATATCTAGGCCTAGTCCTGTAACGGTTTTTTTTTCTCTAATAAATCAATTCAAAGTAAATCATTCAATGCCTGTACTCTAAATGTCATTACAGACATTTAGGGAAAAAAGTGGGGGAAGGGGCAGCCTTATGTAAATGTCTCAGTGTCTCTTGTCATCTGTGTCTATATGGAATTTACTCAAGTAAAGGAGGACTGCTTAAGGCTAATATGGAATTATATTTTACTTATTCTCTTCCCAAATATACAGTCAGACACTCACACTCACATTCACACTCATATGTCATTTGAACTGTTTTGTCAGCTAGACCACACTTATACCTAAAGGAGAATTTGAGCAGTAATAGTGGTGATGGTATAAAAGGGAGAAAATAAAAGGGCCAGCTTTATCAGACTTGCCTTTTCTGGGAATAAAGATAGCAGGAGGGTTTCAAATAGCTCTGAAGAGAAGAAGAATGGCAAATTATTTAATGCCATGTTAAGATAAAGACAAGACTTATAATTACTATTAGAAAGAAGGACATAATTTGATTCTCTATGTTTAATAAAACTTATCTGAAAATGCATGCAGGACAAAATGGCTGTAGTGAAGAATTGCCTGGAGATCAAATCAATCAAGTAGTATTTTTTTTTCTTGATTTTTAAAATTTTTATTGAATTTTTAGGAATTCCAATTATTAATATGGGTTATTCTTTATTTTTAAAAATTTATTCATTTAAATTAGTTTCAAGTATACAGTACATTGATTAGACATCTATATATTTCATAAAATGATCTCCCTAATTGCTCCCTCCCTCTCTGGCCCTCCACCTAGCCATGGCATTTCCTCTGCCATGCTCCCCATCCCCGTGCCCAACTGTCAACTTCTAATTTGTACTTTCAAGTAGTATTTCTTAATTGTTTGTTGCCATGCTAGACACTCAGAAATGCAAAATAAGATGAATTGTTTAACTGTGAGGATAAGAAGTTATGCTGAATTACAAAATGATGTTTATTTAGGGAGTAGAGAGCAAATATATTTAGGAAACATAGTGTTCTCTTGAAGATACGGCCTATTAGGCTAAGTCATAGGTAGAGTTCCAGAAGACACAGCTAAAAAGAAGACATATATGGAAATAAATATTAGGTGTGTATGTAGGACAAGAGGAAAAGGCCTAATGACACCCAAGCCCTTAGCATTTACTTTTGACCTGATTTAGCTGAAAAGTTCAGCTTCAGAGATAAAATTTGCATAATGGGCAAGGCTTGATTCACTTAGTGATAAAGGAGACAGGCTGGTGTTCAGAAAACTGATGATGAAAAATGATCAGAACCTTGGTCCTGATAAGGCAAGGGGAAAATGCTGAAAGTAACAGGGGACTGGTGACAGTTATAAAGACATGGTTATGCAATAAGAAAACATTTAAGTATTTTAAAAGGCCCTTTTTAAATTGACTAATCAATCTATATGCTATAGTAAACCTGAAGAAATCATAAAATGATAGCTTTAAACTTTATAAAGATAGACATTTCCTGGTTTTGTTGTTGGTAGTGATTTGACAAGAAATGAGGAAAATCCACAGCTTTTTTCTTCTGCTAGAAGTTAGTGAAGTTCGGCTGCTTATTTGCAGTGCTGTGACATCTCCCATTATTTCCTTCTCCTTGAGTCTTTTGCTTTGGGCCCAGAATTCCTTTCATGTAAGAACAGAAGAAATGGTTCTACATAACAGATCTCAGTTCTTTGATTTCCTATGATAAATCTATTTTAAAACGACTGTGATACAGTGGATTTTGTTCATCCTATAGCTTGTGTATTTTTAACTCTTTTTCTTTTAAAACCCCAACTAGTTATTTTACTTTCTTCCTCTTGACTATGCCTGATGCAAAAAAAAAAAAAAAAAATTTAGAAAGCTAAAACTCAATAATCTTGTGGTAGGGCTGGGTGGTGGTTGGGAGTAAATTATTTGAAATCAACCAGAAACTTTGTTCTTGATGTTTCCACATGTTCACATCTGTGAAACAGAAAACATGTCTTAGTCAAGTCACTTGAACTCTGGGGGCACTGTTGTTTTCATTTGAGGTGTGAGAACATGACTTTTTCTTTTTTTCTTAGTCATATTTACTTTTCTCTAATGAGACAGCTTAGCATTTCGAAGTTTTGAGTTCTACACTCTTACAAACTTCAATTATTAGCATCAGAAGTACAAAAACATTGTAAGACCTTGAAACAAATAAATACCAAATAAAACCACACAAAAATATAAAACAATAATGCCATCAGAAAATTAAATAGTGTTAATTCACATTAACAACATGATATTGCTGAGCAATAACTTATACTCTCTCTTTTTTTTTTTTCTTAGAAGAGCAGAAAAACACAACTGTTTGCATGGGCCTTTTTTATAAACAAGACTTTTAAACTGACTACATTTCAATCATTCCATCAGGACTTACCAAGTCTCATTTAAAGGCCATACTGAGTTTATATCAGTCTTTGTAAATAAACTATTCTCACTCGGTATAGTATATCTGCTAGTAGTAAGTAGTCATTGTACAATGAATGGGTGGCATGTATTTTTCTGGTGTTATTGACTCCAGTTGGAAAGTCATATGGTATCTATTGTCATCTCTAAACAGAAAAGATATCTCTGTTTATACCTGATGTAGTTTCATTATCCTCCCTACTTAATTTGTTTTCTTCCTCAAACTGTTCCTCTTTATGTTGTTATTATCAAGGAAGATGAAATGGCTGTGAATAGTTGAAACCCAAGACACATCCAGGACAAAATTTGTATTTGGAAAAATCATAAATCGGGATTTTGGAAGTCTAGATAGGTTTCAGAATTTTCCTAATATTATTGATTTTAAGATTACATGCTCATACTTTTTTCACTTTTACACATTTAGAAGTGTTCACAATAATTGAATCTAGGTGAATGTAGTTGGTATAAGAATAATTTAAAAGTGTTATATTGTCTTTAATGCTTATGATAAAATGTTTTTAGAAATATATTGATACAAAATGACAAATTACTTTAAGAAAAATTTTTAGCTTTATTTTCTTCTTAGAAATAATATAGTTCTTATACTAATTTAGAAGATTTTTCTTTTGGTGCCAAAAGAAAATGTGATCCAAAAAAATTATAAATTAATAAATTCATCATGTATGCCTAGAAGAAAGGTTGAAAATAAATGTATTGAGAGTCACTTATTCAAAGAATAAAAATAAAAGATAGGGTCATGTCCAATATTAGAAAAAGAATTTTAAAAATAGAGTGATATATTTATCATTCAAACTCCTTTTGCTATTCAAAATTTAATAACATGTTTAACCAAGAAATACACTGAAAAAAAGAAAACATGAGCAGGAACTAGAGTTTCAAAGTTGTAAGATAGAAATAGAAAAAAATAGCAAACCAAAAGAAAAGCAGATGTCCACTCTCCATAACCCATTTACTGGCAGCAATATCTTCAACTTATTTTTCTACTCCTAAGTTTATATATGATTTTACCCTCTTGCCTTTGCATTGGAGTAAAATATTCCTGGTCTTAGAAGTTGCCTCTTTCTCCACCAGTTCCTTAAACTTACGAATCTTCTCTGCTTTCTTGATGTGATCCTTTGTCTCAGCTTTTCATATTTCTTAACACTGTCTGGAAAGTCCCAAATCTTAGTCTGTGATCTTTGGCCTGCTGCCAATATTATAAGTCTCTCCCTCCTGTCTTTACCCCATCAACCAAACCACTCATCAGCAATTTATTTCTGAATTATCTTCCACCTGACTTATAAAATTGCCATTATCAATCAATTTATTAAATATTTTATAAGTTCAGATTGAAGTTTCAAGGTTTAGCCCCATAACCCCACTCCACAATTTCCCAATATATACTGATCTCCACAGATTTCTTATTACAGCTGTAAATTAGTTAATTTTATTTAACTTTTTGTAACATTTTCTAAATTAAACCAAGAGCTAGATCTTGCTACCCTTGAGTGTGGACTCCTGTTTCTCTCAGAAATGCATCAACTCTTTGAGGAACCCTGGGAACATTTATTTGTTGACTTTTTTTTTTTTAAACCATTGAACCAGGTATCTTTTGGGCAGGGGTGGAGGTGAGGATTAAGAGACAATATCTAAAATTTAAAAGGAAGAAGCAATCTGTTCTGAGCTGCTCATGGCTCTACTGGACTGAAAAATGATACCAACTTTCAGAATAAGTCTTTCTTAGGTATCACAAGGATAACTGTCATGGGTATCGTAGGATGGACATTATTTGGTATACGTTTAGACACATTCTACCGAGAATTCCACTTTGATATAAAAAAATCTAAAACTTAATGTGATATTTAAGTAATGATAAATTGAACTGGAATCTAAATATAATTAGGATGAGATAAAGGAAGGAACCCTTATGTGATCATCTGGCTCAGGGTACTTTGCTAAAACACCTTTTATGAACTTCCTACACAGTAATTCACTACATTTCTAACTTTCTTTAAGAGCTCTGTGCTTAAATTGTGAGATGCACTTCTGAAGGCTTGAACCATTGTCTGATTTTTCTGATATTATTTTCTCTCCTGAGCTGCCTCCTTCTAAAAGTATAAAAAAATTAAAATCGATATTATTTGGTTTTATTTTCTAAGTTTGCATCTGGTCTATTTCTGCCAAAGGCATTAAGACTTCATTTTCATAATGGAGGCTGGACAGGGGACATGGATGCGGTTGGGAGTGTATACCCTTCATGAGGACTTTTTTTTTGAGGCAAAGATACTGTGTCAGCAACTGTATAAAGACCTGGTTAAATTTGCAAAATTTCCCAGTTGGCAGTTTGACCTGATTCTGTACCTTTGTTTTTTGTTTGTTTGCCATTGTGTGTAGTACCTATTGTTTTGGTATTTGTGTATCTAATGCCCAAACCTCAGATCCCAGTGCTTTTAGGCTACTTCCCTGCCTCCATTCCTCCTCTTCCCCATTTCCTTCCTCACTTCCACAAATATTTGTGGAACACATAACTCGTGTCAGGCTACATGCTAATATGTAGTGGAGAACAATACAGAAAGAGTCCCTGCCATCGAGAATTTAAACAGAATTATGCAAATCAATGAAGATTAACAGACTATAACTAAAGAAAAACTTTTAAGTGCTTAGAAGGTACGTTATAGTGGATGGTAGACTTTCCTTTATTATCTATGCAGTGGTCATCTTTTGAAACTGAAAAGGCCAAGCTCTGTAGTTCTTTGAGTCTTCACACAGGCTATTTGATCTATTTTCCTGCAGAACTCAGCTTAATATCTTTGTCATGCAGAAGACGAAGACATCTTCGTTTAAGAATGTAGTCTTTTGAGCAGAAGTACCAAGGTTCAAATCCCACCCCTGACAACCATGAGATTCATTAAGGTAACACTGAGATATCCATTCAACTTCCCTGTGCCTCAGTTTATCTATATATAACATGAGGGATAATAATAGTGACTGATCTCATAAGATAGTGGTGTAAATTAAATGAATTTATTTGATGTAGTCTTGGGAGTTTCCTGTCTATATTTTGAGCTTGGCTAGTATTTTTTTTTTTTTTTGATAGTCCTTTGTAAAAAAAAAAAAAATCTTTCTTGTAATTTAGCTGTCATTTCTAGTTGCGTTGTTATCGATGCCCCTTAGTGGTATTTTACTGAAGAACTCTTTCCTCACCACACTATGAGTCATCACCCACACATCACCCAGCACCAACGCTATTAACCTTTTGTATACTTCTCTGCTAGCATTTTTTTTCAATCATAGTTTTCATCTCCTTGTTATTTACCCAGAAGAGTTGAAGACTTATGTTCACCAAAACTTGCACACAAATGGTTTTAGCAGGTGCATTCATAATTGCCCAAACTTGGAAGCAACCAAGATGTCCTTCAGTAGGTAAATGGTTAGATAAACTGTGGTCCATCCAGACAATGGACTGTTACTCAACACTGAAATGCAGTGAGCTGTCACGCCATGAGAAGACACAGAGGAAACTTTAATGCATGTTGCTAAGTGTAAGAAGCCAGTCTGAAAATGCTTTGCACTGTATGCTTCCAGCTATATGACGTTTTAGGAAAGGCAAAAGTATGAAAACTGTGAAAAGATCAGGGTTGCCAGGGTTGAGGTGGGAAAAGCGTAGGCAGAATACAGAGGATTTTTTAGAAAAGGAAAAATACTCTGTGTTATAAAGATAGATACATGGCGTCATATTTGTTCAAACCCACAAAATCCACAAATGTAAATTGTAATGTAAACTATGGACTCTGGGTGATTGTGATGTGTCACTGTAGGCTCATCAAATGTAATAAATGTCCTGCTCTAGTGTCTGGTGGGGGATGTTGACAATGGAGGAGGCTATGTGTCTGTGGGCAGGGGGTACGAGGTATATGGGAAGTTTCTGTACCCTCTCAATTGTGCCACAAGGCTAAACTACTCTTAAAAAATGTTAAAAATAAAAATTAAAGATAAAGTTTTTATAATATAGTTGCTATATACTACCTAAATAAATGTTTCTAAACAACATTATATCCTAAGTTTTTGCATGTCATCATCTAGCCACTGATCTGCTCTCTATCACTGTAGTAGTGTCTTGTTGATAACCATGATTTTTTTGTGAATTTGCATTTACTTAATGACGAAGAAGACTGAACATCAATTCATGGGCTTATCTGCCATCTTTACATCCTGTTTGCATTTTATATTTATTAGCGCATATAATTCTCACAACAATTCTATGAAGCTGTGAGGTAGGTAATATTTTTATTCCCATTTTACAGATAAGGAAACTGTGACACAGGAGAAGTAAATTTACCTACCATCTACAGTTTCATAGCTAGAAAGTGACAAACAAAATTTTAAACCAGATCCTTATAAATGGACATTTCAGCTATTTATAATTATAATTATTTTTCTCATTACAAATGTTTCCCAAAAGGATGTTTTGGGCATGAAACATTTTATGTTATGAGATTATTTACTTAAAATTTTCTTAGAGGTAATTTTAGTGGATCAAAGGATAAGAAAAGAATTTTGAATGTCTGTTGATAGCTAGTGTCAAATTGTTTTTCAAAAAGGCTACACAAATTTATACTTCTCAATAATCTATGAGGTTACTTGTTCTATGTTTCTTGGGTATCAGACCTGTTAGATCTATAATTCCAATTTAACAGAGTTCGAAATAGCAAAAGTGCAAGACATAATTAAAATGCGTTAAATCAGTTTATCTTATTGGTCAATTCTTTTTTAAATAAGAAAGAGGAGAACAGAGAGAACTTGCCCTGGAGGGTTGAGATTTAATTGTGTTTGAATGCAGATTCTTAACCACTAATCCTGAAACTCTGGAGAGCCAGTCAGGAGGTGGAGCCTCCTGGGTACAAATTCAAGGATGACAACCTGCTGAGCAGGCTGTCCCAGACCCAAGTTTAGAAAATGTATCCTACTTCAGAAATGTATGCTATGGACATAATTTTAAATAAAAGCTATTCTCATGGAGTGGGGTGCTGCAAAATTATTTGTTATTTAAAACTTTTGAAAGGACTGATTAGGAGCAAAGGGGAAATGGTTATATTAATTGTTAAATCTTCTTGATGAAATATTTGAAAGCAGTATAGCAACCTGGCAACATAGAATTGTATGTAAGCTATTGTGATGATTGAAAAGTGTGTGAATATGGATGAGAATATTCAAAGAGAGATAGAAAAGTGTATATATTATTAGACTGGTGGCACTAAGGTCACCATGGTGTATTCTTAATTGTGCTAATTTTGAAAGAATTATACAGTTAAACAAAACAAAAAGCATACTCTGTTGAGATATGGCTTTAATCTTCACGGAGCTTAGTTTAAAGTTTAATTGCGGGAGGATGATACACCTGTGTGTGGAAAGACAACTGAAGCTCCAAGGCTTCATATGATGAGTTAAATGAATATCATGGGCAATAAGAACTTTAGTTTCAAGATTTTTCTTCTATGCTGGCATTTCCGTCTCATGAGATATTGGAGAGATGGTCAATTCAGATTCCATCAGACACAAGAAATGTATTACATAAAGAAGAGAATCCCAGAGCATTACTCCTTCATTTCTAGGTCAGTTAGCTCCCATCTACAAATCCATTTGGAACTTCTATTACACAGTGAGTGATTTTCCAATTTACGCCATATTAATTGATGTTTTTACATAGTTTTGTTTTATCATAAAAAAGGAATATTCTTTAGGATAAGGGCTACTCTTCATTGCTAATTAAATTTTTAAAAAAATTTTCACTTAATTCTTGTGCAGTTTAAATTTGCACAGGGAGTTGGGGATGTTGTAATTCAGATCACTCTACTTCTGAATAACTTTACATAGAATATTCTTGAGTAGGTATGAATGTAATTACTTTAGAGAGGGCTAATTTTTAAGTCTGTCCTTGATGCCCTTGATACAATCTTGTGACTGTATATACTGAGAGACCAGAAGACTAATGTATCAAGATCCTAGGTTGTTTCTATGTTGCCAAGTTAGGGAGGAGATGGGCTGGTAGGCTGTACCCTGCTGATGTGTTGAAAGCCTTACCAATACTATAGATTGAATTGTGTCCAAATTCATCTGTTGAAGCCTTAACCCCACATTTGATGGTATCTGGAGATAAGGCCTTGGGAGGGTGATTAGGCTTAGGTGAGGTTCAGAGAGTGGGGCTTTCTTTATGGGATTTGTGCCCTTATAAGAAGAGACATCAGACAGCTCTCTCTTCCTCTCTCTCTTCCTCTCTCTCTTCCTCTTTCTCTTTCTTTCTCAACATATAAAAAGTTGGCCATTAACAAGACAGGAAGAGAGACTTCACCAGTACCTAACCATGCTGTCACTTTGATTTTGAACTTCTAGCCTCCAGAACTGCGAGAGAATGAAATTCTGTTGTTTAAGCCAGCACAGTTGGTAGTATTTGGTCCCGGCAGCCTCAGCTAAAGCACCACTTCCTTTTCTGAAGGTCACATTCCCATTGCAGGTACCTGGGACTCATCTGAGGTAGTTCTCTGAAGAATCCAAAGGCAGCTCAGTTCTGCAGTCTGGTAAATGCCAAGAAATGATCCAATGCTCTCCCCCACTGTCGGCAGCTCTCAACGCAACCACTGGAGAATGGTGTCTGACTCCTGACCTCTGGAGGATAACTCTGAGGGTATGTTCTAAATCGTTTATTACCCATAATGGGAGCTGGTTTGGTAACTGATGCAGCTTTTTTTTTGCTACTTTTCCTTTGCTTCCCTCTCCCTGATGGGAATTTCCCATGCTTCTCATACTACTGAATCAGGTACTTGAATCCCTACTCAGGGTCTGATCCTGTTGGAACACAAGACATAATGATCCTTTTTTTTTTTTTTTTTTTTTGACCACTTTGTGAAGGTGTAGAGCTGATTACCATGGGGGAAATTTCATACCATGGGGAAAATTTCAGGAGTCTGGAAACACAAACTCAGGCATCACCCATTGTTGGAAAAAAGATCTAAGCATAAGCTCTAATCCTAGTGGGTTAACAGTATTTTTATTTCTTTCCTTCTCCAGGACATTCAGGCAACACATGCATGTTTGTGTTGAGCATTTCTATTTACAGTGAATATTCAATTATTTCCTGCTGGGTCATAGAACTGGCTTTCTTAAATAATATAATTTACTCAAGCAAGGGCAGGCCTTAGGGTACATACTGGCTCAGTCTTACTAGTTGTTGAATATGCAAATGCTCCTAATCTGGTTGCTAAATGGCTACTTCCCAGTGCTACTAAGCACTTCTCTCCACCACCCCACTTCTCTCTTCAAACCCTCTAGACCCTCCTGATTATTCTCACCAGCCAGATTTGATAATTGAAAAGTTAATGCATGTACACCATTTTATATTTTAGCACTGCATATAGGATAACTTAACAAAAAAAAATATATATATAGGTGCTCTTTAATGTAGGAATTTTTAAGACACCCTTATAATTAATGACTAAGTCCCCACAGTTAAATGAGCTCTATTTATTTTTACTTAATTAGCTTATTGATTTATTGTCATCAAATAACATGAATATATGCGAATGCATTTATATATATGTATGTATGTATATGTCATGTGTGTACATGTATTATGTGTATGTACATATAACCATATGCATAACAAATATCTAATGCGTTCATAACCAATGAGTGTCACAGTATTGCTTCTGCTCTGGGCACACTTTTGTAGTTGTTATCCTATGCCATTATCCTCTGACTGTCTTCTATATGGTCCTTTATTTTTATCATCTCTTACTGTATGTACCAGAAAGCTTAGACTTTGCTTAAAATGTCTGGGCAGCTATAATAGGATAGTGGGGTGGCTTAGATAGGGGACACAGTGTTGATCTGAGCAAGGTGATTTTGTAGGTTGCTAAGAGTCAGCTAAACACATTTTTTTTTCTTTCTGATAACTTGTGAATATCTGAGCAAACATGGTTCATAAGAAGATTCTTTGTCCTTCATCAGAGACCCTGAAAAGTCCCTCTAGCATGTTATCCTAGGGATGGGTTCCCATCTACTACAGCTTTCTGTCTGCTTTCTGTCCTGTGAACACTCTTATTCTCATTGTGACTATGGGAGGAGTTTATAGAATTTGGAAAAGAAAAGAACAGCTTCTGAGGTTGATAAGAACCCAAAAAAGTCTTGTTCAACACATAAAAAATGACAATTCTTCTGTTTTAATAGAAAATGTTGCTCTCAGTTTTCACTGTTTAATTACATCTAGTCTACAACATGTACATTGTACTTTCAAATGCATCATTTTATTTAATTTCCCCAATATCAATATGAGTTAAGATGTTGGAAATTTTATGTTGTACTTTTATAGCTGAGGAAATGGATTCAATATTTTGTGGACTATATTGCACTTCATCAACACATATGGCCAAATTAATAATGGCAACCACAAGAACAACGTTGACGCTGTGTAGGAGCATTGCTTTCTTGAGTCTTCTGGCATAAATGCAAACTCCTGTAGCTGTAGTTAAATATACACAATTTGTATTAAAATAGATGCCCATAGATTAAGATTTTAGAAATGATTGCATGTTTGCAAAATGTGTTTTTAAGGATGCTGTTGGTAATTCAGCATCTGTTTCCATTTTAATTACATGCTTCTGGCTGTCTTCATTTTTATTTATTTTCACCTCTTAATCATATTACTTTTTCTCCTCTTGCTTTTGTTTTTCCTCTTTACTTTTGCACTTGTCTCAGTCAGGATCACACACCTACAGCTCTTTATTATTTAGATTCCTAGGGAGCCATCTTATAACCACAGTTCTCTTCCCAGCTTGTGCTTTGTTTCTATGAAACAAAAGTAGATTTTGAAATTCATGGGGAGGATCATAGACATGGTTTTTGAAGGTAGTGGCCATGCCTGATTTAATTCGTGTCTAACCTGGTCTCGTGTGGACATAAGTTAATGAATGCTTGTTGAATGAATGCTTGTTGAATGAATGCTTGAAGGAGAGGAGAACACCACCAGTAATAAGAGTTTGCACCCTTCAAATAAAAAGAGGAAAAACACAGGAGTGACGATTGTAAAATATTAGGAAGATTCATTAAAATTTATTTATTATTATTATTTTGTTGTGCATTAAAGATTAAGTTGTCAAATTTAGGTTAGAGTGATGAGACAAAATATGTTTGCTTATATTCTACATAAAAAAAAATAAATACAATTTTTGCATACTTATTTAGTCACTGATGTACTCAAAAATGAACTGACTACTTTGTGTCAGCCATTATGATGCGCATTATTGATACAGTGGTGAGTAGAAATGATATGACTCCTGGTTTCACAATTGATGAACTACTGGGATCTAAAAGAACTGAATAATAACTGTGTAATATTAAGGAATTTTTTGGTTGTAAGCAGAAGTGGAAAATCAACCTGGTGGAAATAAAAGTGATAGGAATTTTGGCACATATAACTGAAAAGTGGAGATTATTATTTAGTCATAATTGGACTAGAGAACTGTCACTCTCTGTTTCCCAGCTTTATTTCCCTCTTGGGTAGCTTATTACCGGGCAAGCACTCTTTACTTCTTAGCCAAGGTGACTCCTTGTGCTCCAGGTTTATATGGTCCTCAGCACCTATGACCTCAGAAGGAAACAATTGTTTCTTAGTTTGTCTATCTAAGATGATTTCTTATTTGGCTCGCAGTCACTATGGCTTGGAAGAACTGGTTATTCAATGCTGCAATTGGAGTAGGTGAAACTTCACCCCCATGTAAGAAAAAGAGTGTTTATGTTTCAAAAAAAAGAAGGAGAGATGATATGCAGGCAAAATGATTATAAATATTACAATATATAGTATTTACATTATAAATGCTAGTATATAAATACTATATTTCCTATTAACAATAGTGAAAAATATACAAATTATTAGTTTGAGGGAATTGAATGAAATTCTTTAAAATCAAGTCAAAGCAGTAAAGTAGCTAACAATACAATTGCAATAAATATTGCACATCTATATTCTATATATATTTGACATTTATTGTTTGGATAAAATGATTATCTTTTAAGTGAAGAAACATTGACAGCATTTCTTTAAAAATCAGCAAGAAGCCAGGTAGCCATTATGTATATTCACCAATTTAATGGAAGTTTGGCTATGCAGTAATTTAAGAAAAAGAAATTAAAGCCATAAATATTAGAAAGGAGGAAATACAACTACTATTGATTTTGCTAGATATAGTTGTCTACCTAAAAGTTTTAAAATAATCTACTGATAAATTATTCCAAATTATTAGATCCAGAAAAAGAGAGTAGCAAGATGACTGGCCTTAAGATCAATATAAACAAATCAATTGTATATTCATTCACCAGCAAAAGGTTTTTAAAAGCATCACTTGTAATAGCAACAAAAACTATGACATACATATAAATAAGTTTAAAAAAAGGTAAGTAAGGTAGAAAATTATAAAAATTTAATAAAGGCACTGAGGAATACTCAGCAAATGAAGAGTTAATGCTAAATTTCTATATGTGCTTGTTGCCATCTTGGACTGAAATTGAGGTCATTTATGACAGTCAACAGATAAAGGGGCCTGTGTCTCCAATTCAAACAATTCTTAATCAGTGTCTAGCAATTGTTTTGTTTTATCACAGATAACTAATTACTCAATAGATTGTGGGGCAATTTGTGATTTTTACATAGCTTAGGCTGAAGGGGAAAGTCAGAGAGATTAACACCTAAGAAACATATACACTGAGCCATGGTTTTACTTTTTTTCTGAAGTCAGTTACTCTGGGAGATGAATATTTCCTTCCTTTGTGAATACCAGAATAAGTTACTTTAATGGTGCACAAACAAATGTTTAGTGACTAATTTCCAAGGGAAAAAGCACATCCCTGATTGGTAGCATTTTCTGATTTCCTTGTGCTGTGGCCGATTTGAAGCTTTCTGAAGATGGGTTTGGGAAGAGACGTGTGCCTTGTGAGCATGTCCCAGTACACTGCTGCCTGTATTAAGTGTCTGACTGTGATGGTCAATTGATAGTAGTGAAGCTTGAAAAATGGGTGAGATGACCTCTTCCGATGTTCTGTCCTTATGATACTACATCTTCAACTTCGAAGTTCTCTCTGTAATATATAATATAGACCTGCATACATTTTGTTCAAATTTATTTGATTTCCATACCTATTGAAATCCAACATAGTTTCCATCATTCCTAAGATTGAATTTTCAACAGCAAACAGATGGGTTAGTTTTCCCCAAATAGTGAAACATGTAAAAACAGAACATCTTAAGTTTAATAAGTGGTCAATTACAACTTAGAAACAATCACCTGCAGACTAATAACTCTGAAATGAAAGTCACCATCAATGTTGTTTTTGATGTTTTTTCTTTTATAACACTAACTCAATGTTGTCCACATCTCGATCTTCCTTATGGTTATAGTTGGTGCTGTGGATTATTAGGCCAAGGTTCACACGCAAGAAACAAAGATAAAGTAGCGGAAATTTGAACTTTGATACATTGCTGCTTCTGGGTCATAGAAATTTAGTTTCACTAAGGGGCAAGTGAAATGACACTGGGCAAAAAATATAGCATGTGTCAGTGGGAGGGGAAAAAAAGATAAAAGAAAGCTATTAAGAAAGAGTCAGGAGCAATGCAGAAAGTTTAAGAAAGCCTGTTAACACCATTTCAACAAAAGGAGTCTTTCCTCAGGTCTTAAGGCTAATATTTTAAAGTATCGTCTAGACATAAAATATTTTAATCCTTGACAAATAATGTTTGGTAAAAATTAAGGGTAGATTATTTAAAATTATAGGTAATATTTTACTAAAAACTAAAATATTAAATATATATTCTCCCTTTTTCCCTGTGTACCTAATTAGCACAGGCAATTGGAAAAGAGTTATAATAGGTGTTAAAATGGATTTTGAGACACTTTAAAGGTTCTCATAGTTTGGTGGCTCTTCTTACTTCTAAAATATAATTAAGGAAAAAATGTTATCTTTATTATGGATAGGATTGAAGTACTTCAAAGTTGGTACTTGACCTCATATTTCCAGTTCCAGGCCTTATATGCTGTCTTCAATCTGGATTTAGAAGAAAAAGTACTACAGAAGCTCCTCTTCAATAAATTTTCAATTCTAGTTTAGCTTCCAATCTCTAAAAGCAATGTCATGCTAATCTCATCTGGGCCGCAAGTATCCAGAAGCTGCTACTTTAGAGAAGCCTAAACATTTCAGCCCATGTCTAATTTGCAGCATGAAATGAACTATTAATACAGAAACAGAAAAAAAAAAATGGTCTCTAAAGTGCTAGAGTGAGGCAGGATGTCATATATTAAGAAATATGATAATATTTATTGTTCTGATTTCCCCAAAATGGAGTTGGAATATGAAACAATGAAAAATAAAAAAATAAAATATGCTTTGTTCAAATCTTTAAATAAAAAAGCAGAGAGGAATTACTAAAAGATGACTATAAAGCTTTAAGAGAAGTAAATTTAGAACAAAGAAAATATTGGTTTACATAGTGGATAATAAAGTGAGGACATTATTACATGTTAAGAATGATTTAAAAAAGTCATGGATAGGAGATATAGTCAATTCTTATGATTCACAGATAGTATATTTGCAAATTTACCATCATGCTAAAATTTATTTGTAAAATCCAAATCAGTACTCACCATGCTTTTGCAGGCATTCATGGACATATGCAAATTGGCAAAAATTTCAAGTCACTTTAAGCTCATTTCTAACCGTGGTGAAAGAAGGCGATGTTCTACCTTCTTGTTTTAGCTCTCGGGCTGTAAACAAGTATCTTTTTCACAGTCCATTAGTGCCATGTGTTTTTGCTTGGTGTCACTAATTATTAGGTAAATGTAAATCAAAATCACACCTGGCTGTTGTAAAAAAAAAAATTATAGAAGATAAAATAAATTTGGCATGGATGTGGAAAAACTGAAATGCTGTTCGTTGCTGGAAGTGCAAAGTGGTAGAGTTGCTATGGAAAACAGTATAGAGGTTCCACATTTTGGGGCTTTGCGTTGGTTATATCTGTTGTTAAAATGGCCCGCAAGCATAGCAGTGAAGTGCTTTCTAGTGTATCTAAGTGTAAGAGGCAGCGATGTGTCTTATGGAGAAAATACATGTTAACAAGCTTCATTTAGGCAAGAATTACAGGGCTGTTGGCTGTTAGTTCAAGATTAACGAATCAACAATATCTGTAACAATAATATCTATAATGGATCATTAACAACTAGGGGGTCTTTAAACAGAAACACACTTTGAACAAAGCTATCTATTGAATGGTTGAACAAAATGTTGTGACCAGTGACCAAAGAAACCTAACCCCGAATTTCCCTTAAGAGCAGTGGTTCAGCGTTGGCTAATTCACCATTCACAGTGATTCTATAAGACATAACTACAATGGATAGTGGGAATTAACTACGAATAATATGTTGTAAAAGGAAGCTTAGGGTGTTTGAAAGAAGCATCTGCAACATTTTAAGGTTTCATTGGAGGGTGCCATGTCAAGTAAAATCACTCAAAATCAGAGACAAAAAAATAGGCTGAATGGGCCAGTCTGATGGAAGAGATGAGATCTTTTGTTTTCAAATGATTATTTCAAAAGGGGATTAAAAAAAGCCTAAAATCTTATTTGAGTAATTGTAATGCATGGAGGTCAGATGTAAAGATGAAGGGGTAGGTCATGGAAATAGGGTTTCAGAAACTCTATTGTCTCCAGATCTGACAAGAATTTATGAAGTGCCCTCCGACCCCTGGATTATCATTGGACTGGATGAAAATGTAGGACTTTTTCTTTTTTTTTTATTTTGTGAACACTGGTTTTGTGTTTTAATTACTACTCAGTCTTAGAAGATCAACAATTTGACCATGCCTCATTGTAAAGATTTAATATTTTCTACAACTTTTCAAATACAATTGAAGAACATAGAGATATAAAGTGCTTTGATGCTTTGGAAACTTTTGATAAACTTTTTTTAAGAAAAGTGGAAATATGCTCTTAAACCAATGTGTTCTTAATATTTAATCTGAAAAATGAATTTGCCACACCCTTTAAAGCTGAGTACTATAACATTAACTTTTTTATTTTAAGAATCAGAGGGTCAAAACACATCTATTTGTTAAGAAATTCTGGCTCACTAGAATATTTCATATTATTGCTATATAATTATTGTAATGAAGAACCTCATCTATGCCTTTTAAATTTATGATAGCATGGGGAGGGCAGTGGTGCATGGAAATTTTATTTTAGATGAAACTGAATCAAGGAGATGATTAGCTCCCTCTGGCATGATGCTGGCAAACAAGAGTCTCACAATAAAAAAAAAAGTCTTTATTGACTTATGGAGCAAATTGGGAATTATAGTTAGGGAGAAAATGAATGCAAGAGCAGATGGGAACTTTGATAGATGAGTTTTGGTTTTGTCATCCAGTATTCTCAGAATATTCCACTTTTATTCTGGAGAATCATACCTTCCATTTTGTTTAAAGAAAAAAATAACTCTCTGTGTTTTCTTTTACTCTTAATACTTCTGGTTACCAAATGTGGTTTTAGGAACCTCAGGTTTGATGATTTATTAGAATGTCTCACAGAACTCAGGGAAATACTTACTCAGTTTACTAGTTTATTGTAATAGATATAATAAAGGATACAGATGAACAACCAGATGAAAAGATACATAAGCTAAGGTTTGAAAAGATTCTGAGCAGAGGACCTTCTGTCCCCGTGGAGTTGGGGACACCTCCCTCCTGGCACATGGATTTGTCTACTAGCTTGGCACCTCTCTGAACTCTATACTTTTGCAGTTCTTACAGAGGCTTTGTTGGAACAAAATGGCCCTTAACTTTTCACCCCCTCCATCTTAGTGAAAAGCCCACCGGCGCCAAAAGCCCCCTCCATCTTAGTGAAAAGCCCGCCGGTGCCAAAAGCCCCCTCCATCTTAGTGAAGGTCCAAGAGACCTATCAACACTAGCCCCCCTACCACAATCCAATCAATACCCTACACGAACACTAGCCGTCCCCAACCGGATCCTCCCCCTATATAAGCTCGCTCCTCCATTTAATAAATTGGAATTCCTCTCGGACTCCTGTGCGTCCTGGTGATTTCTTTCGTCTTGGATTCCTGCGCTTCCTGGTGGTTCCCTTCCTTGTGGATTACTGCGCGTCTTAGTGATTTCTCTCATTTCGGATTACTGCGCGTCTTGGTGATTTCTCTCATTTCGGATTACCGCGTGTTCTGGTGGTTTTCTTTCAGGCTTCATTATGTAGGCATGACCAATCATTAACTCAATTTATTTCCTTTCTCCCCTTTCTAGAAATGGAGTTTAGACTGAAAGGCCCAAGCTTCTCACCATAGAGTAGTCTTTTTGGTGACCAACCTCCATCTGAGAGCCCACTGAGAGTCACCTCATTACAACAAAAGACATCAAAGAAATTGCAAGAGATTTAGGAGTTCTGTGTCAGACACTCCTATTACTCAGGAAATTATAAGTGAAACAAGATCGAAGACAAAATATTAGCAGAGACCGATATATATATATATATATTTTATTTCACACTTCCATTTTTAGTTTCAGTCTTGGCTCTTCCTAACACATTCCATTGACACAGAGATTGCTTTAATGGTGGCCTTGAAATCAATCAGAGCCATGGATGTGTCTCCTGAGGCTACTGGGGGACAGAAGCATGTACTTTCATCGCCACCTTTGGAGCCCTGGCATCAGCAAGGATATATAACTGGCTCTCTTAAGAGCCAATGATGAAATCTGAGAATGAAGCCAACTCAGGGGAAGGCAGAGCTGAGAGAAGGAAACTGATGATAATACTTCCCACCTGGATTAGACTTTTTTAGCTGTATAAGCAATAGCTCCTTAAAAAAAATGCTAATTTTTTAACTCTTAGAACTGAGAGTCCTGATAGGTAGAGATACTCACCTATTGCAAATCCCAAATTTCAGAGATGATGAATGCTTTTGCATCGAGTCTCACATCTTGCCTTACTTAGCATGATATAGAAACAAGTGGACAGTGATTTATTTTTGAAGGAGGACTACACTAGGAATCCTTACTGATGTTGTGGGGAGTTTAGCCTTGGCCCTAAACATAGAATATTATGAAGGAGATGATCAAATACCATAATATTAGCTTTAACATATTTTTCTGGTTGCTTTAATCTCTGTTTGAAGATGAAAATATTTTAAATAAGATATAGGACTTCTTACCATGTCTTAGACTATTTTGACTACAAAAATGCACATTAGATGCATTTCTACTGTTTTTTTTTTGTCTTCTAAAGAGCTCTATGTACTTTTATTATTACAATATATGCTATAATGTGTATGTATCAGGTATATAAATATAATAAATTATTCAACCCATAAAAAGTTTTACTATCTGAAACTAATGTAATATTGTACATCAACTGTAGTTATGTACACTGTACATATGTACAGAGTAAATACACTCATGTTGGAGAGAAATGAAAGGCGGACCTGTACAGAAAAAGAAACTTAAGAGACATATTAACCAGCCACAATACATGGACCTTAGTTGGACTCAAACTCAAACTTAAATAAATTTCTAAGACAACTGTGAAAATGTGAACACTCACTGGCTGTTTGGTGACATTAAGAAGTTGTTATTAACAGTTTGTAGATATAAAAATGATATTGTGGTTATTTTTTAAGATTTTATTTTTTTTAGTTATACATAAACATCTATAGATTTTCTTCAAAGTAACCTGTGCAGGGAGAAATATTTAGGGTAGTGGTAGGGAGGAATAGATGAAAATAAACTAGTCATGTACAGATGAGTATCTGGGGACATTATACCATTAATCCCATTTATTTATTTATTTATTTATATTATTTTTTAAATTACAGTTGATATTCAATATTATTTTATATTAGTTTTAAGTGTACAGCATAGTGATTAAGCAACTACATAATTTACAAAATGATCTCCCCAATAAGTCTAATATCCACCTGGCACCATGTATAGTTGTTGTAATATTATTGACTATATTCCCTATGCTGTACTTTATATCCCTGTGACTATTTTATTACTACTAATTTGTACATCTTAATTTCTTCACCTTTTTAACCCCACAGCCCCACCTTCCATCTGATAACCAATAGTTTGTTCTCTATCAATATGTTTCTGTTTTGTTGTTGTTTATTTTGGTCTTTAGATTCTGCATATAAGCAAGATCTGAAGGGATTTGTCCTTCTTTGTCTGACTTATTTCACTTAGCATAATACCCTCTAGGTCCATCCCCACTGTATTTTAAAAATTCTTTTCTATTTTGAGGAAAACAAGTGGACACCTCCATTTGTCATGCTAAAATAGATTGATTGATTCAGCCATAAAATATATGGAAAAAAATTCAAATGATCATGTGTACAATGTTGCATTAGTTGTCTCAGTGGGAAAGTTCAGATACATATGCTCGTGGTTTCTAAGATGCTTTGTGTAAGAAAGTTGAAGTTGTGTACAGAAAAGATTTCATGCACAGCTCTGCCCCATTGTTTCTGCTTTTTTCGGCTTCATATCTGTTAGGAGAATCCAACATAGTGTTCGATAATTTTCCTGGTAGGACACATTCTTTGCAGTTGGGTTACTATCAAAATGATTGAAGCAATACATCTAGATCTTATTTGATAAAGTTGACAAGCTGACTTGTGTCTTCGAGAGACATTTTGTAAATTTGACCTTTAATGTGAAAAAGCGAATTGTGCTTATTAGATTTTGGAATTCACCTTGTCATAAGCCAGTCAGGGTTCTCTCTATACAATAAGTTTTAGCACCAAATTTATTTTCAAAAGTATAACTCAGTAAATTCAGAAAAAGAAAAGTATTTCTTGAAAGTCATTTAGAGAGAATGTGGGAAAGTCCAGGAAATGGGACCAGCTTGGTATCCCAGGAGCCATCTTCTTAAAAGATCATCCTTGAAAGATCACTGGATACTCCTCAGCTATAAGAGTGTGCTGCTGCTTAAAGTTTGTAAGGGTGTGCTGCTCCTTAAAGTTTGGAGTGCAAAGATGCAAATCAGCTACACTACACCAATAATCTGAAGATAACCTTTAAATGGGTCTTAAAAACAATCTATTAACTTTAGCAAGCGTGAACTTTGAGAAATAGCTAAAAAACTAATTTAACAGTTTAGTTTTTTACACCTTCATAATTATTCTTCACCAGTGGAGTGAAGTACATAATAGCCATGAACACATAGACTCATAGAACAAAAGACAGGAGTGGGAGAGAACATAGAAATAATTTGGCAAAGCTTCTCATTTTAGAGACAGGAAATTAAGCTCATTTGAAATTAAATGAGAAACTTGCAAAGAACTTTAAGCATTAAAATTTAATTTAATTTTTAAATCATAGTGGCCAGATATAATTTAAAAGTCAAGTATTACCAGAAGGATTATAATTTTAAAAATCAGTTCCTTGTCCCAACCCTATGATAGCATTGTTAACAGGATAATATTGATAATATATAAATATTATTGACAAGTGAACGGCTTTGCATTCAGTGATGATATTTGCTTCGATGTACAGTCTTGTTTTCCTTGAAAGATAACATGCCTCTTTTATTTTTATTTTTTGGCCTAGTTTTTGATTGAACTGTAAAACTCTTCTCAAGATAATCAAACACATCAAGTGCCTCTTTCACCTCCCCCACCACGTACCCCCAACGCATATCAATTTCTCCTTGGGGAGACAAGCCTAGAGGTTAGAGACTTCTACCTGTCTTCCCTAATGCAGGCTGCTGTGCTGTAGGTCTGCTCTACAGTTGTACAATCCAGAAATTTTGCTGCTTTCTTGTGTAGACTATGGCTTCCTGAATCCCGTGTCTTCTTCTATCTTGGTTTTCTTCTTGCTTTCTTGGTAAAGCATATCTTTTATTTGCTTCTTTAGAAGGGTTGCTTCAAAAGCAAAGTTTTTGTGACCTTCTTTGCTTGAAAATATCTTTATTCTCCCCTTAACATTGACTTACTGTTACATAGAAGTCTAGATTGAAACTATTTCCACTTCATAGTTTCAAAACTGATACAATATAAGTAATAGATATAAATATATTACTTATATATATTCTGAAGACTCATAGGACACTTGTATTTATGGTTTTCTGAAAATTTTCTTTTCTTTTTTTTAGTTACATCCTCTTATAGTTACCTTTTTATGTGATAAGAACTTTCAAAATTTACTCTCTGTCAAGTATACAGTACAGAATTGTTAACTATGGTCACCATGCTATAAAATAGGTCCCAATATCATTCATTTTGTAACTGGAAGTTTGTACTTTTGACCATTCTACCACCCCATTCCTACCCTGAGAAAGAATTTACTCTTTGTTTCTGTAATTTTTTTTTCTGACTTATTTTACTTAGCATATGCCCTCAGGTTTCATCCATATTGATCTAAATGGCAGGATGAATAATATCCCATTATATATATATTACAGTATATATTTATAATATATATTATTATTATTATTACTACTATTAGTATTCTATTATATAGTTTTGTATATGTATATAAATCTATTTATAAATGTATATATTATATCACATTTTTTAATCAATTATCTATTTATTGATGGACACCTATGTTATTTCCATGTCTTGACTATTATAAATAATGCTGTAGTGAACATGGGGGTGTAGGTATCTCTTTGAGATTGTGATTTCATTTCCTTTGGATAAATGCCTGGTAGTGGGATTGCTAGGTCATAAGGTGGTCATATTTTTTTAATTTTTGAAAGAACCATCGTGTTGTTTTCCGTAGTGGCTGTACCAATTTGCATTTCTACCAACAGTGCACAAGGTTCCCTTTTGTCCATAACCTCACCAAGGTGGTGTTTCTTGTCTTTTCCTTATTACCCATCCCAACAGGTGTGAGGTGCTATCTCCTTGTGATTTTGATTTGCATTTCCCTGATTATGATGTTGATGGTTAGTGATGCTGAGCACCTTTTTATGCCTCTGCTGGCCATTTGAATGTGTTCTTTGGGAAAATGTCTATTCAGGTCTTTCACCCATGTTTGCTTTTTGTTTGCTAGTTTAAGTGGATCATGTTTTTTTCTATTGAGTTGGATGAGTTCCTTATATATTTTGGATATTAACCCCTTATCAGATACGTGGTTTGCCAATATTTTTCCCCATTTCATAGGCTGGCTTTTTAGTTGATTTTTTTTGTTGTTTGTTTGTTTGTTTGTTTTTTGCTGTGCAGGAGATTTTTGGTTTGAGAAAACCCTACTTGTTGATTTCACTTTTCTTGTTTGTGTCCTTGATGTCATATTCAAAAATTGATTGACTAGAACAATGTCAACAAACTTTTCATTTACATGTGAATATGCAGTTTTCCCCGGCATCATTTGCTAATGACATCATCTTTTCCACATTGAGTATGCTTGGCTCCCTCATCAAATAAGAGTTGGCCATATACATGTGGGTTTATTTCTGGGCTCTCAATTCTGTTCCTTTGGTCTATGGGTATGTTTTTATTCTGGGTGAATGGACCAGTGGGACAGCTTAGAGTCTATTTTGGCAGACTTTAAGTGTAGCTTTCTTTTGTTTACCTTTTGTTTAGAATGTCTTCTATTCCTTCACTCTCAGTCTATGTATGACCTTAAAGCTAAAGTGAGTCTCTTATAGGCGGCACATCTTTGGATCAATTTTTTTTTTAAATCCACTTAGCTATTCTAGGTCTTTTTATTGGAGAATTTTAATACATTTACATTCAGGATAATTATTGATAAATAAGGGCTTTCTGTTGCCATTTTGTTGTTTTCTGACTGTTACGTAGATACTTTGTTCCTTGCTTTCTCTTTTTCAGTAATCCTTAATGACTTTGGTGGTATGCTTCAAATTTTTATTATAATCTTTTGTGCATCTACTGCAGGTTTATCCTTTGTAGTGACCATAAAACACATGTAAAATATCTTATATATTTATAATATCAGATTTTAAGCTGATAGTAATTTAATTTTGATAGCACACACAAAAAACTTTAAACTGTTATTTATTCCCCTCCCATTTTATTATTATTGTTATTTATTGTTACTGATGTTATAATTGTAACTTATTTATATTGTGTATCCAATAATATTAATGTTGCTATATTTTTATTGTTTTTTTTTAACTTTTAAATCAGTTTTGAGTGATTTACAAATCACCATTAAAATATTAGAAAAACTGACTTTGATTACATTTACCTTCATTGATCAGTTATACACATTCATATGTTTTTATAATGTTAATTAGCATTCTTTCATTTTAGCTTGGAGAATGCCCTTTAGCATTTTTTATAAAGTAAGGTCTATTGGTGACGAACTCCTTCAGATTTTTTTTTTTGTCTATTTCTCCTTAATTTCTGAACAACAGCTTTGCTAGATATAATATTGGTTGACTTTATTTCTTTTAATATTATTTTTTTTTAGGCGGGGCAAACTTTGGTTGACCTCACAGATTGCAAGGACTTTGTCAGCTAACAATCCCTTATTTTTTAATTTTTATGCCTACAGCACCTGGTCTTCCTAGGTGTGGTCTCCCATCCAAGTACTAACGAGGCCCGACCCTGCTTAGCTTCCAAGATTGGACGGGATCAGACTTGTTCAGGGTAGCATGGCTGTAGATTTTTTCAATATTTTGAATACATCTTCCCACTCTCCTGGCCTGCAAGGTTACCACTGAGAAACTGTTGATAGTTTTATGGGCCTCTCTTGTATATGATGAGATGCTTTCAAAATTCTTTCTTTGTCTTTGATTTTTGACAATTTTATTATAATGTGTCTCTGTGTAGAACTTTTTGGGTTCAATTTATTTGAGGCCCACTGAGCCTCATGAATCTGAATGTATTTTTGGTCCCCAAATTTGGGGAATTTTTATCTATTTATTTAAACAAACCTTCTGTCCGTTTTTCTTTCTCTTCTCCTTTCTGGATTCTAATAATGCATATATTATTTCTTTATGGTGTCTAATAAATCCTATAGGCTTTTTTTCATCCATTTTATTTTTTTTTTCTTTTGTTCCTCTCATATTATTTCAAATGATCTGTCTCAAGTTTACTGACTTTTTAAAAATTTTTCAGTCTGGTGTTGAAGCTCTCTAGTGAATTCTATTTTTTATTGGGTAAATTTGACATGTACCATTGTATAAATTTAAGGTGTACAGTGCAATACTTTGATACATTTATATATTGTATTATGATTTTCATTGTACGCTATTGAATTCTTCTGTTCAACCATTGTGTTCTTCATCTATGGAATTTTTGTTTTTTTTATTTATTTTTGATGGCTTCTATTTCTTAGTTCATTATTGTTTTCCTATTTTTTTCTTTGTGTATTCTTATAGTTTCATGAACTTCTTTAAGAGGATTATTCTGAATTCTTTTTTTACAGGTTTTATTTTTTCAGGGTCAGTCACTGAGGCTTTATTAGTTACCTTTGGTGGTGATATGTTTACCTGATCCTTCGTGATCCTAATATCTGTGCATTGGTATCTGCATTTGAGTAAGACTTTATAGGTTTATTTCAGCAAGGAAAGACATTCACCATTAGCTCAGCTCGTGATATTGTGTGAGTCATCTGGTAGCATCTGTGGGCATGCGAGTCTTGCTTTCAGAGGATCTGGTTGGGTGATGCCACTGCCTGCACTCTGAATTTGGAGGAGAGGGTGCAGCTAGGTGGGCTCTGTGGTTGGGTGGGGCTGCTGGCTATATTCTGTAGTCAAGTGGGACCACTACTTGAGCTCTGCAATCACTCTGGTTTGGCAGGTTTTTAGGCTGTGTTCTCTGGCAGGGTGATACCACTGGTTATATTCCACTGTTGGTCAAGGCTGTGGGCTGTTCCATAATCACTCCTGAATATGCTGGGCCTTAGGCTTTGCTCCCTGAATAGGTGGTTTGACTAGTTGGCGTTTGTGTTCAGTTAGGAATATAGATTGGTTTTTATGGTCAGATGGAGCCTCAAGCTGGGTCCCAACGTTGGGCAAGAATACAGGTTGGAATTTGAATCATGTAGACTGTTGGCTGTACTCTGTCTTTGGTCAAGGTCACTTGTTGGGGAAGGCCTTCAATTGTACCCTACTGTTAGGTGGGGTTAGAGACTGTGTTCAGCAATTGAGTAGGGAAATATGCTGAGCTCCACTGCTTGGTGGAATTTTAGGGTGGGCTCTACATCCAAGTGGTGCCATTGCCACCACCCAACATGTGCTCAGAATAGACACCATGAAGGAGACCCACAGTGGACACGTAACAAGAGCGAGAATAACCATCTTAAATTCTTTTTAATTGTAAACCATGGAGATCTTGGGGTTGCTTGTTACCATGATGTAAGTTAATAAGAGCTGAGTGAGGCAGAGCTATTCTGTTTTATTGCCTAGATGTAATCTAGAAGTATTGATCTTTTTTATTTTTATAGATTTTAGTTCATTTTTTGAAGTAGAAATTAGGTACATATTTTTGACTGAATTAACACTCTATAAAGTAAGTATGTCATTTTTAATGGGTTTAGCTCAAAGTAAGAGAAAAATCATCTCAAACTGGCCTAAACAGTGAGGAGAGTCCACTGGTTCACATATCAGTCAAGTACAAAGTTGAAAGGGTCTTTGAACCTGGTTTGATACACTGGCTCATTCACTTCAGCAAGGACTGAGTTTATCTCTGTCTCTCTAATCTGCTTTTGACAGTGTCAGCTTTATTCTTATTATTTTTTTTATGTAAGTAATGATACTGCCAGACATTCCTAGGGATATATGTTTTATTATAAACACTCGGAAGAGGAAAGTACCCTTCTAGAAACTCTCTCACAGAGTGGATAAATGTTTTTCTGAGAAGCCATAATAAACCTCTTGCAAATTAGTGACTGGGAGTCACCCATACATTTCTGAACCAATAAGTCTAACCTATTAACCTCAACCTCAGACATAGATTGAACCTCTTGAGCCAGATATGGTTAGGCCATCCCTAAAGGACGCGGGAAATGAGTTTGCCCAAAGCAGTAAACACATAGATGGTGCCGGCTAAAATTATGGTGAACACTATGCACAAAGCAGCTTTTTAATCAATCTCTGTAGATGAATATATGACACATGTGTCAGGTAATTTGCGTTTTTGATAGCATAACCCAAGAAAAGGAGTAATTGAAGAAGTTACAATCTGGCATGCATACAACCCATTTTACATGGCCACTAGATTCATCGAGTCAAGTTTTGCAAATTATTTATCATCTGACCATCTAATTCCTTACCACACTTAACATGGTCAAATATGCCAAATCTTTGGTGTGTTTCCAGATTTTATGCTTTTATGAGCATGTGCTCTCTCTCTTTCTCCTCTCATATATAAAATATATCTATATAATCTGTTTGTATCTACCTATCTAATCTACTTATTTATTTTTATTTTAAATTATTAAATGCTTAAAATGTTCAGCTTTGTTATCTACTTTTTTTTTTTTATAAGCACTAACTTCATCTTGTTTTCTTAAAAATATCTTCAGGCTTCTTAAGATTTATTTCATACTATTTTAAGATTCCTAGAAAATTTGTTGGTGTAACACACCACCTCAAAATAAATAATCTTTTTAATTTTAATAGAGCATTCTCCATTTTTATCTTCTTAAGTTGAATATAACAAAAGTAATATAAATACTTGGGCTTGTTTTCATATTTTCTTATAACTGTTAATGTGTGTTTGAAGCATAATACCAATTTGACTCTGAAAATCCATTTAAAATTTTGATTTTTCTTTTTTCTTATTTATCTAATTCTCAGACAGTGATGGTCTAAAGATTTTGCGGAGACACCATTTCGCTTTGAATAATTTATAATCAATGTGATTTTTCTGTTTGTGCTAGATGACTAATCATTTATTTATTACATGTCTGGGTGTTTTATATTTCAAAGTAGAATTTTAATGGGCATTAAATAAATTAGAATACATTTGACAATCATTGCAGATTAACTATATGTGGAGGCCTAAACCTTTTTTATTTTGATAAATGTGCACTGATAAATACATCACTGATAACTGCTGAGAATCTCATTAAAATGAGAGAAAACATTGCAGTGAAAAATTTCCTACTCTGTTGTATAAAGTAGTTGCTTTAATACATCATAGATTTTGAAAATTTCCTGTTTGGTAAGTGCATGAATGGATTACAAACCAGCAGCTTCTCACTGAAAATGCCCCTGTAATATTTAAAGTAAATCAATCTGTGATTAATATTTGTATTTTAAATATAATGTATTATGAGGGAATTGCATTTAATTTTCCAATCACAATGCTGTCAACTTCTTCAGCTGAATGTTTTTCTCTTTTCAACCCTTAGTTATTTCACAGTCAATCTATCAGAAAGATGCCTGAGGGAAATCAAAGGTGGTGAAACCCAACTGCAAACCTCAGCAACAAAGAAACAGAGGAAGAAAAGCAGTTCAATTGCTTGGCTAAAAAATGGAGTTTTTGAGGGATGCAGTTATATATTTTTTGGTATTAATTGGGACTAAAGCCAGGGAGGCCAAAGGAGGCATTCATCTGCAGTAGGGAATTGGGGGCTTCCCTACTGCCTCAAATTCTATTACTAAAGTTTGATTGCAGGGAGAGAGAGAGGAGGGAGTATGTACATCTTAAAGGTATCATGGGAAAAGCAATTACTTTTATCAGGCAGGACTAAATTTTAATACCAATTGCAACTCTGAATAGTCCTAGAATCTCTGGGCAAATTATTTTTGCCAATTTAAGATTAGGGTTCACCACTTGATAGTGGGAAGGATAAATTAAATGAGTTGACGTGAACAAAATGATCGGGCACCATGGCTACCACATGGTATAAGGATTGGGTGAGTAACTGGCTTCTTGCCTGTTTTCCTTCTTTACGTACTTCTAATGCCCCCTCCAACCCCTCCAAAAAAGGAAGTGGGAGGGTCCCAGAGATTAATGTCACCACTTAGAGTTTGATCGAGGACTGTCTCACAATGGGACAACTTCTTTCTAAAATCTACAGTAGAACATGGACTATGTTTGATTTCTAACACATTAGGATAGAAGCTTCTCACATCACAAACTAGTTTTAAGAATTAGGCAAACTATTATTCACAAAATCCTAACATACTAGGAAGAAACATTTTGGAATCAGAGACACTCGAATCCAGAAACACCAGTCCTAGGGTTGTGGTAAAACCTTTTATCTTCTCTGACTTTCAGTTTCCTCTTCTTTAAATTGTGAAAAGCATGTGTGAGCTGATATGTGTGGATTTATGTAGCACAGAGCTTGGCACTTTGTAGGCTTTCAGTGGATTTTGCATCTTGGGGCCCCGTTATCACAAATAAAATGGAGCTGGTTGAACTGTGTCAAAAATTAATCCAGTCACTGTCAGTTGAAAAAATTAAAAAGTGGGATGCGTGCAGGTCTTGCTTGGCATGTCCCTGAGCCACAGCTGTCACTGATAATTGCTGAACAGCTCAGTTAGCACGGTGGCGAGTTGTTGCTTTCAGACAACTTGTATATTTGAGAAGAAACTTAAAGTGATTTCAGAGAATGTACCTGAATTTCAATTAATTCTAAAAAGTGTCTCAAGCACTTCGATGACCTTGGGTTTAAACTTTTTTTCAAACTGTTTGACATGACCTGCTCTCTCTTTTTAAATAGTTAATATAGGATATAATGAATCTTTTTGTCAGTTAAAATACGCAGTAGCCACTGTGTTACATGTTTCATCTGCCAGGAAAGCAGTTAGACTTTATTGCTCCACTTAAAATATGTAATGCTAGATATAATGTCTAAATTAGTTTTAACTATTTTAAATTTAGAATGTATGGAACATGATTGGTCATGCTTAGAAATTTAGCTGCTGCCAGCAACCGATATATAAGTTTTACAGTGGGGACGAAGTTTGGGATTTTAGGTGAAGTAGTTAAAATATGCACATAGAAAGGCTATTACTGATGGGTGTGAAATTAGCTTTGGCCATGATGTGGTATGAGGAGGGCTAGGGCCTTTCTGGAGCCTCTCTCAGGGCTTAATCCCTTCCTCTCCTCCCAGTAGCTAAGTTTTCAATCTCTCTCATGAATAATAATACTTAGGAGGACAAACCTGTAGTGACAGTCACTTCAAACTTTTCATTGATTCTTCTCACAGAATGACTGCATTTTCCAAAATGTAAGTGGAGATCTTTCACTTGAAGTAGATTCTTAGTCCTGGCCTGATGGAATCTGCATTTTGGAGTCAGAGTTTCAATGAAGTGAATGAAAATTTTCTTATCCCTCTGTTCCTGCTCTTTAAAGCACAGAGCAGGGATTCTCCCACTATCAGTGTATCAGCTCTCACTTTGGGACATTTCCTTTTTATCAGCGAGGAGGGCTCGTTAAAACAGATTGCTGGGCCCCATCTCCAGAGACCACGGTAGGGCTTGGGAATCTGTATTTCTGTGATGTCTCCAGCTGAGATAAATGTTGCTGGTATAAGGATCATGCCTTGGGAACCACTGGTACAGGAGACTGCTTCAGGTGGGATGCTGCATGTTGCAAACAATAGAACCCCTGACTACGGTGGCTTAAACAATAGAAATTGTTATCTTGCAAAATTAGAAATTTAGGCATAGAGAGAGAGTTTGAGTTGGTTTCATTTGCACAAAGGTCATCAAGAGCCTGTGCTTTTTCCATCCTCTTGTGACATCCTCCTTGTGCTTATGTTTTTCTCATACCACTGGATATCACTTTCACGTATCACTGGAACTTGGAAACAGAATTCAGAAGCAGAAAAGTAGAGAGGATAAAACAATATTTTTAGCATCTGCTGTGGGAACTCGCTTAACCAGCATTTTCACATCTACTCTTTCTAGTCTTTCTCATTTTCATAAATGGTGACTTCATCTTTATAGTGTCAGGGTAGTATCTGGGAGACATCCTTGATTTCAGAAATAATTTTCATTAGCACAATTTGGCTAAAGAATAGCTTGAACAATAACCAAAACCAATTTCCTTTCTGTTGGTGATTAGTTCCTCTTCATGCTGAGTAATATTTCATGGCAAATTGTTTAGCACAATATAGCTAAGGGGCTTTAACTTAGGAATAAGCCCAAATCTGATCATTTCTCACAACTTTCATAGCTATAACACTGTACATAGGTACAATCCAAAATTCTTTATTTAATTTAATTTAATTTTAATTTAATTTAATTTTATTTATTTTTAAATTAAGTTTATTGGGGTGACATTGATGAATAAAATTATATATGTTTCAAGAGTGTAATTTTATAATCTGTCATCTGTACGTTGCATTGTGTGTTCATCACCCAAAGTCAAATCTCCTGTCATCATATATTTGACCCCTTAGTATCTAGATTTTCTCTCATCTGGACGTTCTCACTGTTTTCACCTTGGCTTTCTTAAATTTATTCCCTGCACAAGAGCCAGAATGTTTCTATTAAAATGTAAATAAGATCATGTCATCACTCTGCTTAAAACCCTTCAATGCCTTCACATCTCAGAACAAGAACTAAGTTGTTACACTGCCCTACAAGGCTGTTTAATGATTTGTTTCCCTCCCAGTCTTGCTGCCCCTTAAATATGCCATGTATGCTCTCACTTTGGGGCATTTGTTTTTTCCATTCCTTTTCATGATCATTTTCTTACTTTCTCCAAGCCTATCTGCAATGTCACTTTCTCGGTGAGTCCTTTATCACTCTATTTAAAATTGCATCACTGGCCCTTGTTACTCTCTCTTTCCCCTCTCTGTCAACTTTTCCTTTAGAGCACTTACGACTACCTGCTATACTTTACCTTTTACTTACTTATTGTCTATTTCTTTACTATTTATTTATTTTTATCTTTCTCCACTAGAAAATGACCTCTGTAACACTAGTAAGGTTTGTTATTTTAATTTTTCTAGCATCAGAACTTAGATGAAATCTGGCACATAGAAATCACTAAAAAATATTTGTCCAATGAATGAATGAATGATACAGTAATTTAAAATTAGTATCATAATAAATATCAAGCATACACAAAGGAAAGACAATAGTATAATGGACCCCTTGTACCATTTGCCCACTTTCATCAATGATCATCATTCAGCTGTTCTTATGTCATCTAGCCAACCTGTCCCTTACTTAATAATAATCAGTAGGGAGTCAATTCTTATTTTTTTTGGGGTGGGAGGTGGGGGGTAAAATTATATATATTGACATGTATAAATCTTATTCTCACAATTTTTGACAAATGTCTTTAATAAGTAAACCACACCTTTATCATAATATGAAACATTTTCATCTGCCCAGAAGGTTTGCTGTGTCTGTCCTTTTAAACAGTCCACTCCTGCCACCACCAACTGCCCTCCCAACCCAGGTAATGGCTGTTGAGATTTTTTTTTTTTACCTTAAGTTGGTTTTACCTGTTCTAGAACTTCATTTATAAATTGAACCACAAAAATCAGGACTCTTCATTTATTCTGCCTTTTTTACTCAGAACAATATCTGTGAGATTTATTCATTTTTTTTGCATGTTTTGACAATTAGTTCCTTTTCAAGCTGAGTAGTATTCCACTGTATAAGGACTTGTCATTCTATGCTCCCAATGGTGGACATTTGTCATTGTTTTATAGTTCCATACATGGCCTATCTAGTTGAATGTTTTATGAACAGTTGAAAGGTATTTGGTTTTGGCTATTGTTCAAAAGATAATATATACATTCTTCTGTAAGTCTTTTTTTGGAGGAGAACATATGTTTTTACATTTCTTGGGTAGATGATTAGGAATAGAGGTCAAAGTGTTGGTATATGTTTAACCTTAGAACAAGTGCCAAATATATCTACAAAATAGTTGTACCACTTTAAATTTCCATTAATGATGCTTTATCGTTTTAATCTGTATTTCTCTAATGGCAAATAATATTGTGCATAGTAGCTATTCATTTGTTAAGTGTCTGCTATAAAAATTCTTTATAAATTCTGAATCTGAGACTGTGGTCAAGTACATGTTTTGTGAATATTTCTCCCAGTCTATCATTTGCTGTTAATTTTCCAAAGTCTCTTGATGAGCTATTTTTTAATTTTGAGAAAGTCTAATTTTTCGTTTTTTCTCTTGTGTTTATTTCTTTTTGCTTTCTGTCTAAGAAATCTTTGCTAAACTTCAGTCTTTAAAGACATTTTCCCCTGTTTTCTTTTAAAAGTGTTATAGTTTTATGTTTTACATTTAGGACTCTGCTTCATCTCAGAATAATATTTATATATGTTGCATAATAGGCGTGGAGGTTATTTACTTATTTTTCCACTTGTATATTCAGTTATTCCAGCACTGATAGCTGAAAAGATTTTCCTTTTCCCACTTGATTGGTTTGACACCTGTGTCAAATAGCAATTAACCAAGTAAATGTGGACCTATTTGGTGCCTCTCTTTTGTGTTCTAATATACTAGTTAGTCTATTTGTATTCCAAGTCCAAAGTGATTACTGTAGTTTTATTGTAAATCCTGTATACTGGTGGTATATGTTTTTCAACTTTGTTTTTCTTTTGCAATATTGTTTTGAGTATTCTAGTTCCTTTCTATTTCCACATAAATTTTAGAAATAGCTAATGAATTTCTATAAAAATATTTGCTTGGATTATAATTGATATTGCTTTATGGCTCAACATATGGTCTGAATGTTTATATACATTTGAAAAGAAATATATTTCTCAGTTTGAGGATATAGTCTATAAATGTCAAAGATCAAGTTGATTGATAATGTAATAGTTCTATCAGTTACTGAGGAGGAATACAAAAATATCCAGCTCTGATGTTACATTTGTATAGTTTGGCTTTTAATTTTGTTAGTTTTTACTTCATATAATTTGACGCTTTGTAGTTAGGTACATACACATGAATGTATGTTATGTCTCCAGGATGTTTTAGCTCTTTTTCATGATAAAAAATCTCTTTATTTTTGGTAATGCTTCTTGTCTTAATGTCTGTTTTGTTCAGTGTTAATAGAGCTACTCAAGTTTTTTATGATTAGTTTTTTTCTATAGGATACAGGTATCCCCTGTCTCAAAAGTTTGCGTTATGCTACTTTACTTTCACCAAAGACCTGTGTTAGTATCAGTTTTAGTATTTAGAAATCCAACAAGGATGTTTCTTTTATGAAAAAGCTGTTACCATACTTATGTAGGTCCTTTGTGAAAGCAAAGGGGTATAATGTGAACTTTGGGAAAGCAAGGGATACTTTTTGCTTTATGCTGTTTTGGCATGTAAAAGGTTTCATAGAAAAACTGTACTGTAGAAACCTGTATCTTTTTTCATCCTTTTTCTTTCATTTTAATTGCACCTTTATATTAGGGTACATCTCATAAAAAGATTATATCATAGAACCCTGCTTTTTTATTTAGGCTAACAATCTTTGCCGTCTTGTAGTAAAATTTAGCTCATTTAAAATTAATATAATTGATAATATGGTTTGATTTCGATCTACTATTTTATTGTTTTCTATTTGTCTCATTTCTTTTTGTTTGTTTCTTTGCTTTCCTTTTCCTATTTTCTTTAGTGCAAACCAAATACTTAAAAAATATTTTATTTTTATACTTAAATTGACATTTTAGCTCTTCCTCTGTTTAAACCTTTTAGTGGTACTCCAAAAATTTTAATTTGCATCTTTAACTAATAAAATCTATTTAGAGTTAATATTGTACTGATCCATAAAAATACAGGAATCTTCCACTAGAGTAATACTATTAGCTTCTCTGTTCCTTGTGCTGTTGTACCATATACATTACAACTACATACTCTATAAACTCTATAGGACGATATGTTTTTTTGATTCAAACTATTATATGACATGAAGAAATTAAGATATTTGGTGATGGATTATTTTTATGCTTTGTGACATATTAAAGATGGTCACACATATTTATTTTTGCTACTATTTCTATTGAAATGTGGAATCTAATTTCCAGTCCTCTTGACTTGGGGCTGATTTTAGTGCTTGATCAATAAAATGAACTGAAAGTCATGTTCTTAGTCTTCCAATGCTAACACATGAAAAACCTTGCAGCTTCCTCTTGAGTTTATTGGAACATTCTTTCTTGTAATTCAGCCACCATGCTGTGAGACACCAAAACCATATGAAAAGTCTTAAGTAAGCTCCTAGCCAGCATCCACATCATCTAGCAATGGTGGAGGAGGCATTTTGGCGATCATTCCAGCTGTGTCTTTATTTAAATGACTCAGTCTCTCCTGTCATCTGACTATAATCACATGAAAGATCCCATGTATGTATTGCCTAGGTGATCCCCATTAACCTATAGGAGCATTAGAGAGAATAATGTACTTTTAAATCAAGCTATTAAGTTTGAGGGTGCTTTGTTAGGCTGTTATAGTAAATGTACTCATATCCTTATCATTTCTTCCACCATTTAGTACTTGGTGTAATTTTCTTTCACCCTGAGGAATTCCTGTTAGAGTTTCTTGTGATGCAGATCTGCTTGTGCTGATTTTTTTACATCTTATTAATAAACTGTAGCATCTATTTTACCTTACTTTTTGAAGAATAGTTTTATTGGATATAGAACTCTAAGTGAACAGTTGCTTTTCCCCTCAGCACTTAATCAATGCTGTTCTACTGTCTTTTAACCTCTGTTGTCATTAATGAAAAATTAACAATGATTTTAAAAAATCACTTTTCTCTAATGCTTCAAAAATGTCTCTCTCTCTTTTTAATTTTATCTGTTTGATTTTGGTGTGTCTTATTTTGCATTCTTTATGTTTGTCCTACCTGGGGCTTGGTGAACTTTTTAAATGTATAAGTTAACATCTTTTGTTAAATTTGAGGAGTTGTCAGTCATTATTTTTCAGTTTTGGAAGTTTCTAAAGGCATATTCTCAACCTTGGAGATTCTTTCCATAGTCATATCCTGTCTACTAATGAGTCTTTTAAAAGCTTTAAAATATACATATATTTTAAATATATATATATATATATATTTCTGTTACCGTGATTTTGATCTCTAGCATTTAATTTTTTTTCTTAGAATCTTCATCTTTCTGCTTACATTTTTCATCTGTTCTTGCATGTTGTTTACTTTTTTCCTTAAAGTTCTTAGCATATTAATTTTGATTGTTTTAAATTCATAGTTTAATAATCCTAACACTTCTGCCACATATGATTCCAGTTCTAATGCCTGCTCGATCTCTTAAAGCTGTTTTATGCCTTTTCGTATGCCTTGTATTTTTTTTTTTTCCTGACAGCCAGATATGATGTACTGGGTAAAAGAAACTGCAGTAAAAAGGCTGTTAGTAATGTGGCGGTAAAGAAGAGGGAAGGAGAGCACCTATAGCCTTATGATTAGGTCTGTCTTTTAGGGAGCCTAGCCCCTGGGCTGTGAACTTTACAAGTGTTATCTCTCTCTCTCTCTCTCTCTCTCTCTCTCTCTCTCTCTCTCTCTCTCTTTCTCTCTCCTTATTTCTTTCCCCCCACTTAGGCAGTAAAGGATGGCTAGAGGGAGTTTGGTATTTCCCTCCCCCAGGTTAATTCAGCTTGGATAAAACCCCTATAGGTTAGGCTCTGATAAAACAGTTTCTCTTGATGGCTGGCCCAGTAGAGGACAGAGTACTCTGGTATATTTCTGAGGGTTGCTTTTCCCCTCCTCCTACCAGAAGCCCAAGGGGATTTTTCTGTTATCTTCACTATGGTAAACTGCTAGAGCTCTTGTAGGTGAAACTCACATAAGTTTTACCTGTGGTCCCCACCCCATGACAGGGTCTCCTTAGAGTTTGTAACTCTAAGACCTGTCCACTGTGAGCCTCCTGAAATTTTAGAATGACTAAGGGAGGAATAACCAAAACTAGATGGGTAGAAATTTAGATCTTATTCCATGTATGATTGGAAGTCCTTGGAAAGTTAAATAGTGAGTGATTGGAACTGACTTATAATTTACAAAGATTTTTCTGATTAATTTGTAGAGACAGGAATGTGTGGTGGGAGGGACAAATGTAGCAGTCAGAAAACCAGCAACGGGGGAAAAAGGAGGGTGTGTTTTAGTTGTCCAAATGAGTGTTGACGTGATCTGAGAGTCAGTTATGCAGCTAGTATCTACCTTGGAACCAGCCTGGGATACTTTCAAAAACAGAAGGACAGATTCTAAGTTAGTCAATGGCCTCTGAGGACAATAGATTCATCGATTCTCCTATCTAGGTTCCTAAAATAAATATTGCATGCCAGAAAGCAGTGCCTTTAAATTAGCTTTATTTTCATCAATTCTGTAGTCCAATCCAAAGAATTATTTGTCAATTCTTGAATTTGTATTGTGTTTCTCAGTTCTATACTTCTACACATGACATTTCTTCCTGTATGAACTATATTTTCCTTATACATTTAAACATTTATTTTTGAGGTCTTATTCAAATGCTACTGAGGACATTTATTTCTTCCTCTCACCTCTGATTCAGTTTTATTTTTCAAGATTTATGTTATATACTAGTTTATACTGTAGTTGTTATTTCATATTGTCGAGCACTATGAATAGTCTGAGAAGTTATCTGAATTGCATGATAAGTTAGCAATTCACAATGGCATGGGTGCAGAAGACATGAGACTCCTGAATCAGAGACAAAGGATTTTGATACTTTGGCCATAGCAGGCAGAATGAGCTTTGCGTGTTGTTGGTTCTTCGTGCTCGCTCTCCAAGTCTCATGGGAATAATAAAGAGAGGCCCAGGTCAACTCTGTGTGGTCAGGAGACTTGTGTCATAGTTGAGGAACCCCAAAATTAATGGGCTGCAACTAAGTCTCCTAGATTTTTTTCTCTGGACATTATATTTCTGTACTGCACAATTTGCAAAGCTGCTATCTATTTACTCTGCCTTTCAAGATCATTCATTCTATAAACATCCTTCAAAAGATAGCCTGCAATAAAAAGTTAGTTAGTGCTTCTGCTCATAAGATGTGCAGGTGAGACCAATGGAGAATTGTCTCCCAATGCCATTTCCTATGTGCTGTAATGGACAGAGTATTTGTGCCCTCCCTAAAATTTATACATGGAAATTTTAATCCCCAGTGTTGCAGTGTTAGAAGGTGGGGTGTTGGGAGGTAATTAGAACACGAGGATGGAGGCCTCATGAATGAGGTTAGTGCCCTTGTAGAAAGAGACATGATAGAGCTTGCTTTCTCTTTCTGTTCTCTGTCCTGTGAAGACATAGCAGGAAAATGGCCATCTGCAGACCAGGAAGGCGGCCTTCACCAAGAAGCGAACCATGCTGGCACCCTGATCTCCGACTTCCAGCCTCCAAAACTATGAGACAAAATGTCTGTTATTTAAGCCACCCAGTTCATGGTATTTTTATTATAGCTGCCCAAACCAACTAAGACTTATGCTTATGTCACCTGTATCCCTAATCCAGTACCTCTACACCTAAGGATTCAAGCAAATATGTATGGAGTGAATGAAATACCTGATGGTATTGCCTCTTCCTGCTGTCTGTGTCTACCCAAATCCTACTAATACAGGTTAATATCAATTTAGTATATTTATAAAAAACCTCCTTTAAAAATAAGTTGAGAGCTATAGTGCAGTTAGTTTAACTCCTTTTGAGACTATAAATTGCAGGAAAAATGATTCATCAGATATTTACTAAAATGTTGCAGATTTAAAGGTATGAGTTATGCCACTGGGAGGTCTGCCTTAATTAAAAGTGAAGAATTTTTAGAAGAATCAGTTTAGGAAACATTTTCTGGCTATGTGTAAACATGTTGAGAGAGGGAAGAGAATTCTCTAGCAAGCAAGTACCGTTGTCTAAAAAGAGAAACTCCAGATTTTTGGTTCCTCAGCCCTAGCAGCCAAGGAAGCTGCGAAGCTTTGCCTGTAGTGTCTCTAAGGGGAGCACAATTGGTGTTTTCTTCAGGGCTATTCTTCACAGTGAAGGATTGCCCAATGCATTTTAGGACATCTGGCATCCCTCACCCTTGGGCCTGATGTGCCAGCAAAACTCTCCAGGTACTGTTCCTTGTATATATTTGTCAAAAAATACCCCATGGCCAAAACAAAATAAAACAAAATAACATGCTCTAAAGGGATGGTTTTGTCCCTTATCAAGAACTGCTGGAAAGGTCTCATATTAATATACCATGTGTCAAGATCAAGATATATTCTAATGCTCTATTGGGACAGCAACTGAATTGTGGACACTGGTTTTCTGGACAGAATGTTATTCTCATTGAAGTGAACCCTGTGGATACTGTTAAGATTCTACATAGATGTTAGCTTTCCCCTGAAACCATTGAATTCTCTATATCCGATTTATACTTTCTTAATGCAGCAGCCTTAATTCATTTGTTTAAAATGTTTGTCAAGCTGCTACTATATGCCAGGTACTCTTTCTGGGTGTTGAGATGGAGCACTGGATAAGAAATTGCCTCTGATTTCATGAAGTTTACATTCTGTTAGGAGGAGAGAGATGATAAGTGTTTGCAATTAAAATGGGTAATTTTATATGGTAACAAGACCTTAAAAAACACAAGGCTGAGATGATGCCATGAGGAGAGGTAAGGAGAGACTTTCTTAGACTCAAGGCCATTCAGGGAAGTTGACATAGGATGGAATAATGAAATGGAGAACTGAAAGATGATTAGAGATTGGGTTTGGGAAGAGTTGGTGGAGTATGTTCCAAAGGGTGGGAAGAGCAGAGATGCTGAAGAGAAAATGAGTATGTTTTTTTTTTTATGCTAACTAATCATAAGTAATTGGGTATTGTCTCAACACTTCATTATCATAATAATACTGATGCAAATATTGTTTCTCCAGCTCTTTATAGGGATTTTACATTCATTAGCTCTTTTAATCTTCACGACAACTTTATGAGGTGAAGATAGTTACAAATTTAGAGACATGACAACTTTGTCTTGGAGAGATTCAGTCACTTGAAGAATTTGGGTTCAAAACCAGATTGCTTTATCCAAGTCTGCCTGTTTCTGACTTATAAATTTGCTCATGTTTCCATCTTGCCTTCCTAGATAGATTTGAAATTTTATTTAAAAATGATGTATCAGTCAACTTGGGCTACTGTAAAATACCATAGACTGGGTGGCTCAAACAACAGAGATTTTATTCTCTTAGAGCTCTGGTGCCTCTTCTTCTTATAAAGATACTCATCCCATCATAGGACCCTACCCTTCTGAGCTCATCTAAACCTAACGCTCTCTCACCCCACCTCAAAATAACATCACACTGGTGGTTAGGGCTTCGGAATATGAGTTTGGGAGGACACGTTTGGTCCATAACAAATGGAAACCATACATTGTATTTATTAAGCATCCTCTCAAGTACTTACAACGAATACTAAAGCAATATTACTAGAATGAAAGCTAACCTGTTTTGCCTAGCTATTCTAACTTATGTTTCAGATTTCAGTTTAGCTTCTATCGTTGCAGAAGCCCTGGGTTAGCTGCCCCTCTCATATGCTTCCATAATACTCTACTTATCCATTAGCAGTTTCTTATTCATTCTCCCCGACTTTGTAAGCTCCTTGAAACCATCACCACTGTATTCCTAGTGTGTGGTGGTATAGTATCAGGTACACAGCAGCTCAATAATTGTTCAACTTAATTGGTCTATGATTATTGGCAAGATAAAAAGCTCTCTGTATCTTAGTTCCCTCATTTGTAAAGTGAAGACAACCTATTTCATTTGGTTAAGAGAATCCCATGAACTAATGAATATGGAAGCACTACTTTTTCTTTTCTCCCCCTTGCCTCATCGTCCACCATTTATTTACTCTCTTTTAAAGCTCTCAGCTTTATTTGCGGCACACCTTATGATTTAGCTATCTGTAAAGGTTAAGCACACTATGGCAGGTGACTGAAAAATGAATCTATGTTTTTAGAACAGTAGCTGTAATTCTTTAAATGCCAAGGTTAAAATAGCACAAGGGTCGTTTTGTCTGAAGATGACCTTTATCACACTGAAGACATAGGCAATAGATTTTTCTAGTTCTTGTGTGGAAGGGTCACAAGAGCACAGCATGAAGTTCTTTGATGTGCTAAAGTTAGTGATAGGTTAAAGACATGATTAGAGTGACAATAGTTTTCAATCAGAAAATTAGGTCACATAATCTAACAAGCGTAAGCATAATTATCAGGATAGTGGGACAAAATAATTGAAATTATGACCATTCTGGAAAATATAAGGAAGTATGGGTAGGAAACATGAGTCTAAGTGATTTCCAGGTACATCATTATTTCCATCATACAAGTTATTTTTCACAAAGCTCTTTGAAGATATTAAAATTTATGTATAAATAAATACACAAATAGTATAGATATACATATATTTTACTAAATTGATAGGCCTTCTAAGCAGTACTTGGTCATTATATTTTTATTTTTTATTAATTTTATTTTTATCAAAGAAATATATGCAGTTAACATTAAAATTCCAAGCTCGTTTTAAAAGCAGGTGTCTGCCACTGTAACCCTTTAGTCTCTTTCTACAAAGGTACTAATTTTTAACTCTCACTATTTCCTTTGACATTTACATCCATATTGTTAAACAGCACGTCAGTGTTATGTCCTGACTACCAGTTGTAGACTTTAGACTTTACTCACTTCCTGTTATGGTGATAGATGATGTGCCTCTCTCATACTCCCTCACTCATTTACCTCTGCCCCCATCACCTTGATGTAACTGCAGTATAGCTTTTATTTGCACCAATCCTCATTGCTCACATGATCATTATTATGTGACTAGTGTTGATGGTTTTCTTTCTGGCACAACTTTTTTTTGTCTGGATTCTGTTCTTGTTCATTAGATCTACTACCTTAATATCTTATTTCTCTGATATTATTTTTTATACCTTCTGTTCCTATGATAATAGCTATTTCTAAAAAGTTCTCTCTGCTTGTTTGACTCAGTCTTTCTCTTTGAAGTTAGAGACTTGTGTATGAGGATCCTGGTAGGCAACTTTTGGCACACTCGGGCAAGGTTTGTTTGCAGGGTTAAGGCTAAACAGCGAAAGATGGTGAAAACCCAGAGGTCACTAACAGCCAAATCCATTATCATCCCTAGGCCTCAGCACTAGCTAAAGCTGCAGTTGAAGGAGAAGGTTGTCTGAAAATAGTTATTTAAAAATCATTATTATATTGTTTAATAAATGGCATTATATCGTTTCATAAGGCACTGTTGCTACTGCTAGCCTGTCACCCAGCAGGGAGGGACTTTATTTCTCACCTGCTGTCTCTGGCTGGCACCTCCCATTCCCCTAATTCAGGTGCAAGGCAGGGCCCGGGAGTCTGTATGATGTCATCTCTAGGGGTTAGCCTGGATCACACTGTAGGGAAGACAAGGAAGGGGGTGGTTCTGGCAAGACAAATAGAGAACATTTAGCACTGAGCCTTCTTAAAATATTAACGATCTTTTGCTATGCACTCATATATATGTGGTACAATTAAGAGCTAATTGGAGAGTCTAAGATTCATAGAGGTCAATCTTTGGTCCCCTGTATGATAATGAATGGAGGAGAAGGGACTAGAATGAAGGACAATGGCCTGGCTGTGCTGGGTTATGGAGAGATCTGAGAGTATCCGATTTGTATAATGACTTTTAATGAAGTCCTAATTTGTATCCCTGTAACTTAGCTCTGCTTTCAAGGTGTTGGTGCCTCCAATGGCTGAAATTCTCAGGATTCCTAAGACGTTAAAACTTTTATCTTACTCTTCTCAGTTGAGTCATTTAAAATATATGTTTCATCTTCCAAAATTTTGTTGAAGCCTCATTTCTGCTTTTATCTTCTTTCCTAATCCCTTTGTACCTTCACATTTATATCTTTTTGTCTTTTATTAGTTAGCTTGAGAATCAAAGTGACTTCTGCTGTGTTTAACTAAAATTCTAGATATTTTTATAAACTGACTCAGTAAATTTCACAAATGGCTCAGAGAGAAGTGAGTAAATTTAGAAGCAGTGATTAATAATAATTTCATCTACTAAATATTCTGTAAGTAAGTCTAGAAGGTCATTAATCTGAGAACTACATGGTACAATGAAAAATGCTGTTTTGTGTTTAGCGTATAAAGGACTTTTTATATAGTATTTTGGTCTTTTTAAAAAGAAAAACAAAAACAAAAACTAAAACAAAACCAAACAATATGTAATGTTACTTAAGGAGTCATACATGTGGTAGGGACACAGGGTTATTCATCACAACTTTTCTGTGCATTCTCTGACAAAAGTGCTCATACAATGAAATTGCAAAGCATGAGAGGAAAAAGAAGGAAAGGGACTAAATTATCCACCTTTAAATGATTCACAGTTGGTCAAACCAGACACTATCAAGAGAGATATGCCTAGGGTCCATTTTCATCAAACATATTTATGTCAGTCTTCTACATTTTTAATTTAAAAATTGAATTAGCCCCCTTTTAACTGGCAGCAGATGATGTGTGATTATCACCTCCTTAATATAAAAAAAAAAAGCCTGCTAATATTTGTTAAATATGGATTAAGCCAAGGGTTACTGCGACTGGTTGGCTTTTCATGAACATAGTTTATTCAATTTGAATTTAGCAATTAATATGTCTGGAAATCACATAAATTCCCTATACATTGTATGTCTTGGTACCTCGACTTCAAAATGAAGTAGTTTGGTATTGAATTCTTTTATAAATGAATGAATGAATGAATGAACAAATGAATGAATTTTTTTTTTTTATTTTAAGTTGGAAAATAACATGTCCCTGTGTAAAGAGGGCCAGAACTATGTTTGCTTTAAAGCAGATCATGTGTGTGATGGGTCCTCAGTCCCAGGGAGCCTTGCAGCCTGCACACCTGCCTTCTTTCTGGTTGGAGCACCTGCCCCTTGCAATCCATGCAGGAGGCTGGATTCCAATGACGTTTTCACTCTTCAGAATCTGTAACCGCATTTGTAAAAAGAGTCTATCATTATCCAGCAAGTATACAAACCTGTTTTATGAGAGCAGACTTTTTTTGAGTTTTTTTGTTTTGTTTTGTATTTTGTCTTTATAGTTTTCAGGGCTTGGCCTCCTGCAGTGCGTCGTCGTTCTTTGTGATATTTTTCAGGGAAATCTCAGTTTCAGGCACGGGCCCACGGGCGGTGCCTGCATCAGCTCCCTTTTCTTTCTTCAGGTCTCAACTGGTCATTCTACCCAGTGAATCCATCACTTTGCTTTCAGTTTCTGAGAGCTCATCACTCATTTTTCTCCTGACTGACTTAGAGGCCTCTCTCTTCTATTTAGAGAAATTCTTTTTTTGCCAGTGAGTTTTTTTTAAAATAAAGTTTTTAGATGAGAGAGAGAGAGAGAGAGAGAGAGAGAGAGAGAGACAGATTCTAGAAAAAAATAGGAATAGCTATAGAAAAAGATTATAAAGTTTATGAAGACACATATTTTATTATTTGAAGAAACTTGCCAGTAAGGCACTACAAAAACCTAGGGCTTAGGTCCATCATCAGACACAAATTAGGGAACATGTAGGTCAAGCTGCATATAATTTTTCTGGAAAATAAGCAATTTTATATAATTCAATGTGATGTTTGAAAAAAATTACCTTAGAATTATAGGACTTAGTAATTTATTGTATTAGGAGAGAGGAAGGAGTTAAGTGACTTTGATAAATATTGGTCTTTGGTGTTTATCCTGAATTTAAGTTCCTGGTGATTAATATTAATATAGATAATAGCTATCATATACAAGACTCATTCTGTTTTAGGCATTCTTCTATGATATACATATATGTACATACTCGTTCTCAGCTCATGATTTTGCTTTCTATGCTACTAAGAAAACTGAAGCAACTCAAGAGAACTTCCAAATGCTTCCACCTACCTAAATCTGTGGTCCTATGTACTCAGCCTCATCTCCAGTGAGTGTGGATACACACTCTCCCCCGGGCACTGGAGTATGTCCCCCTTTATCCACTCAAGAACAATCCTGTAGCAACTATTTCTTATGGATTATTAATCTTTCCCATTCTTCTTGGTTCCTCTCATAAACATACAAACATGTTGTCATTTCTTTCTTAAATAAAAGAAACTCCCCCAACCCCACATCTTTTTAAAGCTGCTCTCTCACTTTTTTCTCCCATGATGATAAAACTTAAAAAGAGTTGCCTATAGTAACTTTCTCAAATTCCTCTCTTCCCATTTGGTCTTGAACTCCCAGGAGGCTTTTGACCAAGTCACCAATAAGCTTCAGATTGTTGCTATAGTCATTGGTTGGTGCTTTTCTTAGTTGATCTTTCAGTTGCATTTGACCTGGTTGATTACTGTCTTCTTTTTAGTTTCTCTCTGTCTCTCTCTCTCTGTCTCTCTCTCTGTCTCTCTCTCTCTGTCTCTCTCTCTGTCTCTCTCTCTCTTTCTCTGGCTTTGGGTTTTATTCAACTGTAATTCTAAGAACTCTGAACACATGTGGGCCCTTAAAAGGTTGAAGCAAAAGTAGTTCAAGAGAAATTAGGATGGAGAGTAGAGTGAGAAATACCAGACATGTCTTTGTTTACCATTGAAAAGCAAAAGGGAAAAATTATTATCATTCACTTGGACATCTTCCCATTCCCTTTCAAGCTTTTGAAGCTCCATTCTATGACGTTTTGTAATAATAGCAAGCAGCTTGTCCTGCGGCTTTCTTCCCCTTATGCCTACCCCTGCACTCTTGCCAGAGAACAAAGGGGAAAGGGCAAGTACAAAAGCAAATGTCAAGGAACTGCGCATCACGAAGATTTAATCACAGCATTGAGCATATTCCATGTCTGGCTTGTTTATCTGGCTCCATCTCTAAGCCTACTATGCCAGGTCTTCCATATGTCATCGAGAGGGGTAAGAGTTTTAGTCAGTTGTTAGATAACCAAGGGAGCAAACTCCAAGTCCCAGTTTTTTTTTTTTTTTAATAAGCACAAACACACATGGAGGCGCAGCTAATTTCTTCTCTTTATTTATAGCCACGTATTTCCTGAACTGATCACCTTAGCTTCAGATGTCTGTCATCGTTGTGATGTTGCCAAGTCACTCAGACTTTAGTACTTTAATCATTCTTATATGTGTATTGATTTCTAACTCCTCTCTATAATCATCATGTCTATTTGGCGCCACTCTTCTCTAGCTGCCTTTGTCAAAAGCTGGCTCCACAAACATTACAACAAAACCTTTTGATAAGACTAAGTTGAATTTATTGCTTCTCACAGCCAGAAAGACCACCACCCACAAAGCTTTGGCAGTGTCTCAGGGACTTGGACATTTGGCTTGAGGCAACTACTTTCAATGTAAGGACTTGACTGGAATTGGGTAAGAATTGTGATCCAATAGTTCAGGATTGTTAGAAACATCAAGGTGAGGGTTTTGAGGCAGAGATTCAAGGAACCTTGGGGTGCAAACCCAAGGAAGTCCTGGAAGAATAAAGAAATGCCAGTGAAGATGGTGAAAGACAGCAGAGGTATGTTAAGAAGACAGTGAGATATTGTCTTCAACATCCAGGTTTTGATTTCAGCATCAGGGCTGAGTGTTGGGGTTGATGGTTTGGGTTCTCATCTTCTACCTCATGGATATTTGTGAAGAACTAAAATGCTAAAAATAAATGTGCTTTTTCTGACATCCTCGTCATAAACAGAAAGGTGATTATTTTCTAACAGTGACTGGTATTTCTTAGTATGAAGTTTGAAAGCACTGGTGTTTTGGGTTGACTTTTGTGTTGTCAGGTTTTACCTCATGTGTGGAGCAATTTTACCACTAGCCTATGGCCAGTTTTATGATACCATTTGTGGCTGCTATGCAAAAGTTATCATACTCAGTGTCCTCCATGCACTGTCCCAGGCTTTTTTATTTTTTATAAAAACTTTGGGGAAGTGGCACACCACTAAAGTGAACAGTCCATTTCTTGTGCTGTAGATGTTAAGAAAAACATTTTGCATACACTAGGATGAGAGCTACTTCCTCATGACTTCTACCTATTGGTCTTGTTTACACATCCTGGGGCCATAGAGCAGGAGGCTCCACTCTCCCTTATAAAGGACCTTCAACCATTGAAGACAATTGTATGATTTTCCTTGATTTCTTTTTTCCACTAAATTTCTTAGGGAAAACACTTGGGTTGCTTTGCCATCCTGAGTGTCCCCTTGTTCTCCCTTTGAAATGCTTTAGATTGTCAATATTTCTTCCCAAACAAGACACTCAAAACCAAATAGGATTCTTAAGGCACTGTCGGACACTCTAAACTGGTAACGGGACTATGTAACCTCTTCGGTCCTGGAATACTATTCATGAAACAAAAGATTAATTTATCTTTTCTGGCTGCCATGTTACACATTAAATTGCATAAAGGTTACTATGAAAAAGAATCCAGGAGTGTTCCACAAGTGTTTGATGAGGCCACAAGTGACCATGTCTTTGTAAGGCAGTGCGGCCTAGTGATTACACACATAGCCTTAAAACCGTTACTACTGAGATTTTATCTCCAGTTCTACCAATTACTAGTTAGGCAGATTTGGACTACTGATTAACTCTAACTGTTGGTTTTGAAATTGAAAATAGGATTAGAAAAGTATGTATTTCCTTGGATATTACAAGGAAAGTGCATGTTAAGTCCTGAGAACAGGGCCTGGTATATCAGGCAAGGCTGATAAATATTAGCATTTTCTATATTTTAGAAAAGCTATTTTTCAAAATGAAAATAGCCTTGATAGTATAAAAGTGATTGTGTACATTACTTTAAAAATCAATCAAGAAAACTACAGTTTTATAATTCGGAGATTACCACTGTCAAAATTGTATTCATTATCTTCTAGATAATTCTGCATGTTTACACATTCATTTGCAAAATTGCATAAAATGAAATTCTACATATGCTATTTCGTATGCTATTTATTATATGAATATCTTTCCACGTCATTTTTACAGCTCTGTAACAGGAGTTGGTAAACATTTTTTTTGTAATGAGCTAGATAGCAAATATTTTATTTAACCTGTGAGACTCATGAAGTCTTTTGTGTATAATACTTTTTGTTCTGTTGTAGTTTGTTTTTCTACAACACTTAACATATATAGAAACTGTTTCTTAGTTCACAGGCTGTACAAAAACAGGCCATGGCCAAATTTGGCCTACAGCCCATAGTTTGTCAAGCCCTGATTTATATAATGCTTTTTCAATGATTAAGTTCTATAAAAGTATCCTATTTCCACTATTTAACTTTTCCCCTATTTTAAGAAACTCTGGGATAAAAAGTTTTTGAACATTTTTGTTCTCATCTTAGAGAACATTTTAGAAGTAAAATTGCTAGGTTAAATTTTTTTTGATATATATTGAAAATGTTATCTTTTAAGCTAAGTATAAGACATTAAATGAGAAAGCTGATTCTGTCGTCTAATTGTTCTCCAGAGCTTCTGGAGAACATCTACAGAAGTCCCTCATCTAAGCCATTGGTGGGGTCAAAGCAGAGTAGAGTAGCATGCCTACTCTTACTTTGACATCTTATATTTTTGAAATTGTTTGGAACTTTTTTAAAAAAACAAGAACTGAATTCTACAAAACTGTAGTTACATCAAACACTCATTTCTCTCAGCTAAATCTCAATAATACCAGAGGTTGTCTAAACATTAGCTGAAATCAGGACTGTTTCTTTTCTTAACGACTCACACACTTTCTTTGAACTATTCTAAAATATTTTTCTGGATTGGTCTCCAACCCCAGCCTGCAGTTTGTTGAGTCCCCGTTGTTTATAAGCTGTGAATACTTTTCTGTGGGGTTACTCTATCATGCACTGGGGATATATTGGTGAAGAAGAATTCATTCCTGTCTTTAATTATAGTGGGGAGCAGACAAATGGGCCATTACACTGCATTCTGAATATTGGTGTGCAATTCCTGCAAGTCAAGGCTTCATTTGTGTAGCAGCCACATTGACAAATCTACCAGCTTTAAGACTCTAAAGATGACTGACTAAAGTGTTTTCCTTGAATTGTCTGAATCCCCTGAACTGATTTAAAGGCACTGATGATGCCACTGCCCTCTGCCAAATGGGTGCAGAGCTAACCTTATGGGTGAATGAAAGTCTTAGACTTATATCGTTTGTACTAGAAGACTAAACATGTAGACTGACTCATTTTCATAAGCTCTCAGTGACAGTGGTTCTGGGTTCTAAGAGCAGTGTATGCATTTTCTGTTTAAGAGTTAAACAAATGAGATAGAGAAAGAAAATTAAAACATTTTGGCATTAATAGAACTGTTCAAAATAATAATTCAAAAACATTTTCAAAGCATCATTACTTTAAGAAACTATAATTCTTTTCACTTGGTCTGGTGAAATTCTGGTTTTAATAGCTGGCTGCGTTTCGTGTACAGAGTGACACTTATGTCATTCAGCAGAGCTAAAAATTCAAAAGTTTTTTTAAAGTACTGCTGTGGGAATATTGTTAGAACTGAATGTATCAGTTTCTATACCAAGGAGACAAGTGAGTCCTGGACTTCAAAGATGTATTATCTAGGAGTCTTGATGGGGATGAAATCAAACTTCCTTCCTGTGATCTATTTCAGTCTTTAAAGCTATATTTCATCCTTTGAAAATAAGTCTGATCCCACAGAAGTGTCTTCCCTGAGCTAGAATCCAGATTCTCAGTACAAACTCAGACTTTCCTTGTTGCAATGATTGTCATTTCTTCAGTTGAGATTTTATATTGTGCTTTAAGCTACATAATGAAATATAAAATAAATTGACTCTTTTTATTTAAAAATGTATTTATTAATATTTGGTAAATTTAGAAAACCATGTAAGTTAAATGAAAATTATTCATAGCTTACAGTTTGGAAGAAATCTGGGAAAAAATGAGGCTGCGATCAACACCTGCAATGCCATCTACAGAAGAGGAGCTATAAAAGTGTCATTGATATCCTTCAAAACAAAGTATTCTATGTCTTCAAAGGAGTTCCAAATACATTCTGAATATAGATTGAATCAATTAAATACGCCCTTCGTGGAATAAGTTGGTATGCAGTTCTTACTGTTGCTTCCATGAAGTTGGGATAATGCCATAATCAGCCCTGCATGCCCAGTGCTAAGTTGCATGCTTGACAAATGGCAGCTATTCATAGTCCTTACGTGGAAGAATGGAGTTGTACTAGAGACCTACATATGGGATTTAAATACAAAAGGAAATAACTGAGAGATGACTGGAGTGGGATTCTTCTAAATTATATGGAATATCTTTGTGCAGATTTTGTAAACTTACATGACTTTTATTTTAAATATGATTTCTTTTTCCTATGAACAGGGTTTGAGTATTGCCAAATGTAAGATTTTCATATACCTGCCAGCTTTCTTTGGTGCAAATTTTACCTAGGAATGTCTATCATACTAAAACAGAGTGTTCTTTTACCATGTACCATTCACAGTCTGATACAGAATTCAGTAAATGGGATAAACGCAGATAAAATCACATTGTAGATAACCACCTTCTTCAATTTTTTTCCACTTTACCAAATCCTAGCCCTTATATGGATGCATTGTGCCCGCTGTGAGGAATATGGAGAGGGGTCTATTCAAGCTAGCTTGCTGCTCCAGCATGGGATGCTGAGGCTGACACCTGGACCCCGGGTAGTCCATGTTCTTCTTTTCTCAGATCTAAAGCCCAGTGAATACCAGTTGATTGCTTCCCCCTACGCTGTGTGCTGACCACACTGCTCACAAGGAAACCAAATGTTACATGGAGGTGGCTCCTGGCAGGAGAAAGGACCCTATTCCCTTCATCCTGCAGTTAGTATTTTTCTTAGGTTCTTTACCGTCTTACACTATCAGAGAGTTGATTTTGACTTCCAATATAAACATTTTATTCAGCTGGGAGACTGGATTTCCTATCAATTTCCAGCAAGAGCAAGAGAATGCTATTGGCATTCTCACACTATCTTACATTGCACAAAGCCTTCTTTTAAGTAGCCTTATGAGAAAAACCATGGGATAAATCTCTGGTTTGGTTATAATTTTTAGAAAATATGTCTTTAAGTTGAACAAGTATAATCTTTTAAAAAATGAATTGAATAGAGAGTGACTAGGAGAAGTCTATTTTTAAATATGCCATTTTTCTTAAATTTGCAATCAATATTTTTATCTTATTCCTTAAATTCAAAATCAATATAGAATACCATAAAATAACTGTATATATTAGCATGAAAAGAGAAGGGGAGCCATTTCATTTGTGAATCACACTTTAATTGACACAGAGACTGAATGAACACAGAGACAAAACTAAGACTACAGTTCTTGACATCCAGAGAGGGGCAGAGTGGGCATGAGTGGGGTCATCTTTGATCTGCAGTAAAACAGTCGAGGAAGCAAAATTTGTGAGTCAGTAGCTGAAGCTCCCAGTAGAAAGGAAAGAAGCAACTCTAGAGGCTGAGAAAGTCCCATGGGCAAAGTACCAGGGACAACGAGAGAGAAGGAGAGAGAGAGACAGTGAGAGAGACAGAGAGACACAGAGAAGATCCAACTTCAGAGCCATCTCGGTTCTTGAATTTCTCATCCACCTCTACAGCCTTCTTTCCTCTTCGCCTGTGTCCTGCCACAGCCTTTGAGGTGGTTACTTTGCATCCGCTCTGGTTCCTCTCCTACCCGTTCTCCAAATGGGAGCCCAAATGAAAATGTAAAATGTAGGTCAGGTGATGGATTACTTCTAAAAAACAATCTCCTGAGGGTTTTTCTCTGTTTATGCACTAAAGGCAAAACTCAGTGGGTAATTTGGCATCTTCCCACCTCCGACCTCATCTCCAGCCCTCCTTAGGTGCTCCAGTGACAGGCTGCCTGTTCCTCACACCTGTGTCCTGGGAATCTTGTATCTGCTCCCACCCCAGGGCCTTTGCACTTACTGCTGTAGTTGCTCGGAATGTACTTCTTCCAGATCTTTCCATGGGTGACACTTATATGTAAGCCACAGTTTAAATGGCACCTTCTTAAAAAATCGCCTCTCCATCTACTTTCTATCACCATTTCTTGTTTTTTTTTTTCCCTTTTCTTTTATTATTAGTTTCAAGTATACAGTGCATTGGTTAGACATTTCTATAGCTTATGAAACTATCCTGTTGACTACCGTTTCTCTCCTCTGGCTCTACACCTAGATATCACATTAGTGTTTATTTTTTCCCCCATAAGACTTAAGAGTATTTAAAATTTTTTTTTTCCTTCCTCCCTTCTTTCCTTTCTTCCTGCCTTGCCTTTCTGCCTTCCTCTTTTTTTCTCTTTCTTCCTTTGCTTCTCTCTTTCTCTTTTCTGTATCATTAACCATTTAATTTTTCACTGGATGGTTCCTCTATTCAAATATAAACACATGAAAGCATGACATTTTTCTGACCTTGATGTTCTTAATGCTTAAAAAGTGCTTGGCAATCAATAAAATCTGATTGAGGACTCCAGCCCTGATGCATATTTCCAATAAATAACAGTTGAATAAAGTTGACTTTACACTCGTTCTGTTCCTGGGCAGTGATAGAGATAGAAGGAAGGGTAAGGGGATGTGGGGAAAGAGGGCAGAGAAAGCACTGCAAAAATTTAGAGACTGAATTAACATCCAAAGCAACTCAATGTCCTCTTTATTCTCTCCTACCTAGTCACAGGTTGATGTAGGCGATAAAATAATTTCTTCTTGGGCCTCAGCCTTGTGGAGTACATGCTCCCAGTCCAGAGATTCGATGGGATGCTGGTACTGCTTCTGTTTCTTCTGGGGAGGAACTCAGGTCATGATCATTGTGTTGGTACAGGTTGTCTCTTTTAATGGAGAGGGAAGAAGTCAAAGCATGAAATGCCCTGAGTGCAAAGTGACTAAAAAAGTTTAATTGTGTGCTCATAGATATTTAAAAAGAGAGAAACTCTAATATTTCTTGGAAATATGACTTTTCTAACACTCTCTTCACTTCTGCAGTTAGCTCTCTGTAGGGTTGTATCTATTTTATGGAGGAAACCCATAATAACAAACACCCACCCCACTGTGGAGGAAGGTGCTAGAACCCTGCCGTTTGAGAGATCATACAGTTTTGATTACTCCACTGTCTCTGTACAGCTGTTCTTCAACTAGGAATATGATCATCACATTATATGCCTAAGGCCGGTGGGAACAGAATTTTCAAAGCAACATTTTCAAGTCTGAAAGGCAAAATTATATGTTTAGTTTGGAAAAGAAATGGCTATTATAAGTTGGTTTTATTAGCTTGGTTATAACATCTAAACGATTATGGAATGGTTTCTGGAAAAGTCTCTGTGCTCTCTGAAGTCTCAGATTTTTGCTATCCAATCCTCGTTCCCTCTTCTCTCCAAGGTGCTGGAAGACTTTTCTTCCTTCTCCAGCTCTCAGCCCCTTTATTCATCTTGAGGAGTCCCCCACCTCAATCTCTTATTCTCCGTTTTAGCATCTGCTCTTAGGGGACGTGAGTAATATGTGGTACTGAGAGTGGTCGCGGAAGGAGGTGGTAAGGTGAGGTTCGGGGACTGACACTTATCACCTTGTGGGAGACATGGACACCACCCTGAATAGTACATAGGGCAGAATACCCCTGGCACGATTGCTAAAGATTGCACCATCTCGACCTGGGAAATAAATGCCCTTGAAGGTTCAAGGATTAGGATATTTCAAAGATAGGGGAAAACAGGGCTTTCAAAGACAGCAGAGGGGGCTGGTTACTGCCAAGTGGTGCTGGTTCTCTGCGGACTGGAGATGAGAAGCTGTGAGTCCTCCCCAAGCAGTTCAAAGCTGAGCGAGAGCCAGCAGCGGAAGTGTGGGCATGCATGTAGCTGGGGAGGAGACTGGCGCCTAATCATTGCAGCTGCCGAGCTCCAGAGATATTTAAAGGTTCAGGCAAAGCAGGCCTGCTATTCTCAGGTCAGGGCCCTGGCCTGAAAAATCTTAGACCCTGAGAACACGGGATAGGAATGTCTGCATGAAGGTTCCTGCATCTGTAGGATTCCCTGAACCATTGGAGCTCAGAGACAGTGTGGTATCATCAAGAGTGGTGAGAGGCCGACCTTCTGTCTTACTCTCCTTCTCTCTGGGGCCATAGGGTGTGTGTGAGCAGGGGAGAACCCTGGTTGTGGGCATAAGAATAGGCTGAAGGTCTGCCAGGAGCCACTTTGGGCAGGTGCACTGGCTGTCGCCTGCTCAAGCGGGTTGTCTCCTCCCTGTACTGGTAGTGCTGTGTGCCGACAAAAAGCACATCTGGCTGCTGGAACTCATGTAAAGGACAGAACACACTGAGTCTATATATTTTAAACACATCTGATGCACTTTCATCCGTAAGTTCCTGAGTTGATGTGTCCTCTCCCAGGGTGAACAGGAGATCCAGAGTGACGTGAGGGGCAGGCATGTTAAAGCCCCTCCCAGTGTGGCAGTGAAGAAAGTCCATATGATGAGAATAAATAGAGGCTATTTATTTGGAGTTTGCTATAGCAAGGGCCACTGTCACTTGCACAGAGACTCAGTCAGGCAGAGAAGTAGGGAAGTTTTATAATAAAAAGAAAGGTTGGTGGGGGGAGGGTGACCTTAGGTACATTGATCGGATGTCGTTGGCCTGGGGAAGTGGGAGGTGGACTGGCTAATGACAAGTGACGCATGTTATATGATGGCGGAGGGGACAAGTTTGACTTTTTGTGATTGATCTTGACTTGGAAGCAGGAGCAAAGAAGGAGAGAAGCTGACAGTCATTGAGCAAGTCTCTGGGGGAGAGATTATCAAGAACTGAAATTTCTTCTTTAACTGTTTGGTACAGGTCACCAGTGTTGTCATCTGGGCCTGGCGCCCTCTGTGTGGAAAGTTTTACATCATCAATTGAATTTTCTTAGTAGATAGAGGCCTGACTGGAGCCGATTTTTCATATCCAGAACCCCTTCAATGAAAGGTGGCCAGGTCTATAAGAGGAAGAATTATGCAACACCATAGAAAATATAAACTATAATTAATCTCTAAGCCCTTTCCCAAATTCCTGTGAGCATTTACTTGGGTACCCAACACTAGGCATGTTAATTCAAGTTTTTCAAGAGACAAATGCCAAGACAGACTTGTGATTTGGGAACCTGTAAGCTCATCCTAAAAATGTCTCAGAAAGTTTATTCTTCAGCCCTTCCAGCCCTTCCAAAGGATTTCGAGACCAGTTGAAAGCTGATAATAAGATATTTTCTACTAAAGCTAATGAAATACTCTTTTTTTGTGTGTTATTGATCCCTAATTGATAATATACTTGTTCACAAGGATGGGTCTACGAGCCAGCTATGGCTTCTCAAAGAAATTGGTATGTAGGGTAAGGTATCTGAACTGATTGGATTTCAAAGCGGTGAAAATCCTGTTATGGGATTTGGCACTGTATTTTGTGGCAAAAATTGCTAAAATTTCATCTGTGTTGACATGGACTGAGGGGTATATGGAAGGTGAAGATTTGGCAGACCAAGCTGCTGCTCTGAAAACCACCATGGTTGGGAATGAGGAATACAAGGATTGTGCCATTGGTGGGATGCAATTCTTAAAGAAAATGACAAACTTGGGTTATTGAACCTTGGCCAAGGCATGGCCAAAGACCAGGAAATTTTAGGCTCCCCTAAAATAACTTTTTCTTTTTTGTAGACTGAGTCTGTTTTTGCAATTTTTCCATTTTAAAATGTAGTTGGAATTCTTAGGCTCACTGAGGTTCTTGTGTAAATGTTAGGTATTGATTATAACAATGTGAAACCCTGAGAATTGGAATGGGAGTTGGGGAGGGTTTGGATGACTGCAAGTATCTCTAATCCCTCACCATCTCTTCAGCAACCACCCCAGCTTCCCTTGATAAAAGAAGCAGCCCCTCCTCCATCTGACAAACCTGGTCCCTACTCGCCTGGATGTATGGTCACCTCATTTGGACGTGTTACCCCACATATATGTATCATTTTCCCTCATGTCTCATTCCCACCACTCTCACTACTCCAGAACTATGAGCAGAGCTGTGAAGAGTAGACTGACACATCAAAAGGGTTTTAGTCCTTTGCTAAATCATATTGGTAGAAAATGGGGGCTATGTATGGGGGGATAAAGAGGTTGGTTACGTAAGGAGAAAAATGATTTTGAATGGAATTGAAAACTTCTTTATTTTTGAGCATCTGGAATAGGTTCTAACTGATTGCTCAGTTCAGATGCTTGGGACATCGTCTCAATGGAGGCTTATGTCAAATGAATTTGAGAAGCCAGTAATGAACAGGTGGGAATTCAAGATTTAGGAAAATAGGAATTTTGGAGTGGATTGTTTGGAAACCAACAACAAGTGGTAAACCATAAGACTGTGGATGCAGTTTGTTTATTCGTCTCCTGAGATGTAGAAGACACCGTGTGATAAAACATTTAGAAGTGCTTCGATGGGGAGGCTGTCAGTATTCTTATGAAATACTGTAGTGGTTGACCTATGTAGATTTCAGATGGAATGGAGATGATTGCATCTGAAAGTCATGCGGGCCAGGAACAAAATTAAATTGTCCAGGGCAAGGATAGTACGATTACTATAATATTACTATAATCATCAGAAAAAGCCAGTTACTCTAGTGGCTAATGGATCTGGTGATCCACAGGAATAAAAGAGATGGGCCATTTATTAAAATTCTACCTGGTTTGATACAAAAAATAACAGTTCTTTTGGGCCTGTGCTATTTAATGGTAATGGTTCACTGGAAGATGAGAAGTAGACACCAGTTCTAAGGTTATATTGAACGCTGGATATCCAGAAAATCACTGTAGTTCTATTGTTCAGAGATGGGACAGATGAGGGTAAGTGATGAATGGGGTTTATGTGCAAGTCTATCTGTCAGTGGCTCATGGGTTCTGTAAAATGTGCTGTGGTTGTTCTTCCAGAGGCTGGATGGGTGCTCGGAATACATGTCAGTGTCTAATAGTATTTTCACACTAACTCCTGTTACCTCTTAACTTATCTGCCCTTTTGCCCTTTGCAGAGGGTGAGTGGGTCTTGGAAAATAATGAAGGATCATTGAAAGTACAATCAGATCATGACTCTGTTAACAGCTGCTCTTCCAGATGTAAGTTCTTTACTGCAACTTGAGCTGCTCAAAATAAATTGAGTGTAATATCATCCACCAGGTCATAAATCTGAGTGTGGCAAGCAGCACTCACCACCGGTGGAGGCAGTAGACATAAGACCAGAACTGAGTAGGTCCTGAAGTCTCAAATTCCAGAAACTGGTGGCTCAGTCTCAGGCATCCATTCCCAACGCCTTATCATTTAGCTATATATTTTAAAAATTTTCTTCTTTTAAAAATTGTTTTCTTTTTTCTTTTTTGATTTCACACCAAATGTCATTGCCATCAGAGAAAGTCATTTGTCTAACACCGAGTCTTTGAAATATACTAAAACTAGTTATAGGAACTCATGTCTCATTTCCTTGTAATGGTGTATGCAGAATTTAAAATATATCCATTAGTTAGAATCTGTTGAAAATGAACTCTCTCAGTTGTTAATCATCAAACATTTCTTTATTTTTCCCTCATCCTAAATAAAGATTTAAGTTGCTAATAAGTTTATATTCAACTGTAATTTTTTTCTCATCACAATAAAAATATTATTCTAGTATTTTCCATTTGCTACACTTGCCACCCTCCTACTGGCTTACATTGTTGCTGTTGAGGAGTTAACTGCCAGTCTAAATAATATTCCTTTGTACATAATATGTTTTGTCTCTCTCATTGATTTTAAGAACTCCATTTTTCTTTGGAATTCTTTAACCACAAAGTATTCAGCTGGATATATATAATTTTTAAAAATTAATCCTGTACCCTGATTCTTAGAGTTCATGACTTTCTTCATTTCTGAAAAATGCTTACTTCAAATATTGCCTTTCTTTATTTTTTTAATCACCTCTGTAAGTTAGATTTAGTATATGTTGAACTCTGTCATTCTATGTTCCAGGCTCTTATATATATATATATATATACATATATATATATATGTATATATATATATATATATACACACACACATATACGTATACATACATACATACATACATACATACATAGATGCATGCATGCATGCATGCATATATATGTATGTATATATATGTATGCATATATACACACATACATATTTCATGTTCACATACATCTCTATGTTGCATTCTGTACAATTATTTTTATATCTGTCTTACAATTCACCAAATTCTGTATTTATCCCCTTTCCCCTTATTTTTACCATCTACTTTGTTTTCATGATCATTTTTTTTCTGTTCTGTTTTACAAAATTATGCCTAGTCTCTTCTTGTTTACACTTATTTTAAAAACTTAATCTTATTAGTATTTGAAATATATAATTATTTTATATTCACTATCACATAATGCCAAGTATGAACTCTTTGAGTGTCTTATTGTGCCTTTGCTTATGAGATTATTTGTGCTGGCTCTGAATAATAGAAACTCATTTGTCATTTTCTAGTTTATTTTTCACTCGGAGCCCTTATTTGGATTATCATATTCTATAGGAATCCTGAAGTGCTTTATTGAAAGTGCCAGGAATTTTTTTCCTGGCAAATCCTTCCTCTGGCTTTATGCAAAGATAGCAGTTCTAACTTCCTATTTTATGTAGCTCCAATTCTTTTTTATTACCTTTCCAGTTCATCTTTCAAGATTAGACTTCTGGGTTTCTTTTATCTGCAATGTAGCTTCAATTTTTCCTCACCACTTCTCCTTGCATTTTATACTTTCTTTCAATTATTATTTTGTAATAATTCTGGAATTTTTCTTAACATATTCTTTAGGATGGTCATTCAGTAATAAACTCTGTGATATTGGATCAATCTCCTCCTATCTTCATTTTGACTCTTGGGATTTGCTTTATGTTTTGAAAGCTCAGGACTCAACTATGTATTTAAAAGCATTTTATATTCCACTCCACCCACCATCTATCTTATCTTTTGCGAGTTGGCTTTTATTTTGTTAAAATATGGAGTATAATCCACTATTTTTTGTCCAAAACTATAAGTAGTGTGTGTACATTTTTATAAATGTCTTATGTTCTAATTCCAGTTATAAATGCTGTTAAAATATTGTCTTATTTTTTATTGTATCTCTCCTATCTTCCTGCCCCTCACCCCCCATTGTCTAGCATAAAGTAGATGCTAAATCTTTTTTAAAAGATAAAGTAATGTGTTTACTTTAAATGACTTTGTCATTTATGAATATTTTTCCTCTTGGAATTCTTCCCCAGGATTTCTTTATGAAAATTGTTGGCAATATACAGTTGACCCTTGGACAACATGAGTTTAAACTGTTTGGGTCTTAAAAAATAAATATGTACAATAGTGTAAAGTATTTTCTCTTTTTTTATGATTCTTTAATAACATTCTTCTCTCCAGCTTATTTTATTGTAAGAATATGGCATATAATACATATAACATACAAAATGTGTGTTAATCAAATGATTTTGTTATCAGTAAGACTTCTGGTCAACAGTAGGCTATTAATAGTTAAGTTTTGAGGGAGTCAAAAGTTATACGTGGATTTTCAATAGCACAGGGGGTCAGTGCCCCTAACCCCTGTGTTGTTCAAAGGCCAACTATAATTCAATTAAAATTATGTGATCATTTTTTTTCTACCTTGGGTTCTCATCCAAGCGTCATCATTTAATAATCATGTGATTTTGGACAATTGAGTAATACTTTTTTAAAATAAAAGTAGGAAAGAATGCAAGAAGGTGTTTGGGGCATAATGAGACAATATGTATGATGCACCCAGTCCAGTGTTAGAACACTGGGATTTATAAGGCCTTTTCCTGCTTCCTTAATAAACTAGACAAAAACAACTCTGGTTTCTATCAGTATCAGTTTATTCTTTGCCCCATTTGGTACATGTAGAGAAAAAGTGATCAGGAAATTATCAGCTGAAAATAATTTTATCTTTTGGCAACAAAACATAAATTTGCCTTATAAAATATTATACTACCGAATTATGCCCATTTCCTTTGGGTACCATCATTCTAGTTCATTTCTTATCTAAATGATGAATGGCAGTTGAAAGAGTATAGGGTAATGTTATTTTTAGGAGACAATAGCAGTTAATAAAAGTGTTTCCTAGCTAAAACTAGGCAATAAACAACTGTGACAGCAACAAAGTTTGTGATTTTTTTTTAAAGGGAAAGTAATGAAAATATAAAATGTTACAAGACCTGAATTCAGAATCAAGATATAAAATTGAAGTGTTTCTGTTTGTATGCTTCATTATACTTTTTTTGCTTTTCCATCCTCTTCTCTTCTGAGGAAAACCTGAAATGGGCCTTGACATGATACAAGCATTTACTTATTTAGCATGAGAGAGATGGTGGAGTTAATTGCTCATATAACACAAAATGGCAATTTCAAAATCTAAATGGCTTTTTAAAATAGCACACGTTTTAGGAATGGAAAAGCAACATTGGACACAAGAATTATGTATCTTTTATGTAGTAGCATTTTAAAATTTTACATCTTCATTGCATTTATTTACACATGCCTAACAAAAGTTGAAATGACTGTAAACCTTCATTAATTCCATTCAGTCAGTGATTATCCATTGAGCAACTGCTGTCTGCCAGGAACTCTGCTAGTAACCGGGGGTAGAGAAGTGAAAAAGTCATGATCCTGCTTCATTCACACAGACTTACACGGTCTGTAAGAGGAACCACTGAACTATACTGACCATACCAGACATGTGAGTGCTCAGATGAATGACACTTAACTCAGTCTGGGGAAATCAGCCAAGTTACTTTCAAGAGAGTCCTTTAAGCTGGAAAATCACGAGTCATTAGTATTAACCTGATGATTGAGGTGGGGGAGGGATCTTAATCTGGAGTTTAGAGATGACATGTTCAGGGGACTATCAGTGCAATACTTTAGTGAAGTTGTGGCTAAGAACATAGAAGGGTATATATAATAAGCAGTGAACCTCAAAAGGTGGGCTGTGTTTGTAAGCCATGCAAAAGAGTATGACTTTTATACAGATTTCAGATGAAAATGTGTAGGAGTGGGTTTGGGCCTTAGAACAATCACTCTGTCTGAAGGATGAAAAATGCATGTTAGTTAGGAAAAATATCTAGTTTGAGGTGTTGCTGAGATGAGAATTGATGGAGTCTTCAACTGATACAAAGAATGCATAAGACTTGGTGAGTGATAGGTAGAGTGGGTGAGAGTGGTCCATGACCAGCATATAGGTTCTTGGCTTGGGAAGCTGGACCGAAGAAAGTGCTGTTCATTGAAGTATAGAATATAGGAGTGATACCTGATTGGTTGGGTGGAGAAAAGGAAGATGAGTTTAATGTTTGATTCAAGTACACTCATTAAGGAGGCTGTCTGTCTGTGTGTTATGTGTGTGTATACTCAGGGAGAAGACTTAAGATATCAGGACTTCAGATGCAGATCTGTGAGACAACAATATATAGGTAATATTTACAATTATGAGAATGGAGAGAAAACCTAGAAAAACATGGGAAAAGTATAATCTGAACAGAGAGGAGGAGTATTATGGAAATATAAGGGTAATCAACATCTCAGAAACACACAAAGAGAAGTAGGCAAGGTATTAATATTCACTTACAAAACAGATAAGTAAGGAGAATAAATATTTCTGAAATCGGAATGAAACAGCAATAAAGTGCTAGATTGTGTGGAGTGCTCAATGATAGGCTAAAGACATGGGTTTTCCTCCTAGAATCCTGAATGCCCATACCTTGGAAATTTATACATATTTATTGGGTCTTTTTTTTTCTAGAATATGGGACAAATCTTACTTTCTCAACATTTACTTCAAATGTCATATGCATTCTTTGTCCCTGACCTGTGGTCCTCCTGCTCTGAATTCTCCAATGGCTTCTTAGAGTCTCATGGGGTGACTTTGTCTCTTGCAGTTATGTTGTAGAAATTTTTAAAAAGTGGTTGGAAAAGTATGCCTTTAAGAAATCAACTAAAAAGGAATGTTTTGAATATTCAGCTTCATATAACTTCTATAATTATTTGCCTTCATAGAATTTTATTATTAATATGTCAATATGTCCTGAACTTCTGTATACTGTGCATGTTGACTATGCATCTGAAATCACGTGTTTCACTTGTAAAAACAAATGAAGATGAACTGACAGAAGAGTGAATAGACTATAGAAAAAAGAATGCCACACTTGGTGATAGGATTTTTGAATTCCAGCTTCTAACATCGACTTATTATGTTTCCTTATATATATATCCCTTAACTTTCTTGATCCCCAGTTATTTGTAAAATAATGATCTTCAATGTCCTATCAACTTTTAAAATCCTATTGTTCTCAATTTATCTAACCAAGCAATGTGAGATTCTTATTCAATAATAAAGGATAAGAATTTCATTCTCAGAGAGCAGTTCTGCCTGAAATATTTAGGTAATCACAATAATGTGCTGAATTACATGAATGTGATTAATCATAGGCATTAATACAGAACATTTCTATGTCACATAACTATATTGTGTTTTTCCTATTTATGTGCCTGTCATTTTTTGAAAAAATTTCTTTCAAGATGATCACAAAGGCTTCAAATGCTCCAACACAATGTATGTGGGCCAATTAACATCCATGTTTATCTACATATAGAAGTAATGCATATAGCTCAAGTTAATTATTTTCTAAAGACACCCCACTGAAAGAGTGAATGAGCTGCCTTGGGGGTCATTCCTTAGAGTTGTAGAGAGTTAGCAATAGTATCCAGTCATCAGAGGCAAACCTGAAAAAGGAAGAATAGAGAGGAGAAAAAGAATGTTTCTAATTATGGCCTCACCTGTTACAGCTGCCTGACCTGTAATAGACATCAAGGAATGCCTTCTGCCTGGCCACAATGGTGGCATTTCCGAAGAATGAAGCTTTTTGTGTCCCTTGGCTCTCTTGTGTCTCTTGGCTTTCTTTCCTTACACTGGTTCAGCAAGGAACAGAAGAGCCTTTCAGTGTGGCAACGGGGTCTCCATCCCCCTTGACAATGTGTGACTTCACAGATCACTTGGGGAAAAGGGCAAGAAGCAGCAATGTCAGTTCTATTCTCTGTCTCCTCTGACTTTGGCAGACCTTTACGCCAGGGGCTATGAGTGGTCCAGGGAGATTCAGCCGAATACCTTGCACTGCAGAGATTTCATTTATAAGCCTGCACTGTAAATTAGAAACTAAAGCACTCTTCGTTAAAGAGACCGGTCCATAAATAAAAATTACTCTAAACAATATCAAATTGCTAAGGTTCTAATGGGATGGAATGTATTCTAAAATAGTTTTTACTGATTGCACAGAAGGAGTGATATGCAGACATGCTCCTTTTAATGTTATATTAGTGAGGCAAAATTCAAGAGAAGCACATGACTGCAGTTTTAAAATGCTGTGATGGAAATGAAGAGCTTACGTTTGAATTCAGTATGAACATATTTGAAATGGATTTGGAATGGGGTGAGTAGACTTTATATTAGCTGATAGGAAGGGACCACCAAGCGAATCGGTCCTGATTGCACCTGGAGCACACCTCTGCCTTCTATTCTGTGATTCTGAATGGAGGAAAGAGGACTGGCTTCAGAGATTTGGACCTTACAGAAACCATCTACTTTTTGTGTGATCTTGAACCTCCACTTTATTATAAGAGTTCGTACAGTGAGATAAACCAGCTCTCACACGTGGAAAATGCTCCATTGCTTATGGGCATTTTATTAATAAAAAGGCAACTGTTCACCAAGGGAAGACATGGTAAAGAGACGAACATGTCTGTAGTTTCTATTGCAATGTGACATCCTGGAAGAACACTGTGTTTCACCAGTGGAACTAATGTCGTTCTTACATACAATCACCTTTCAAAAACAATACTTTTGTAAAATTAAATGGGTTCATTGTTGGTTTGTGGTAACTATCTACTCAGTTGTCTGGAGGCATTAATTCTACTATTTTAGAGTATTTTACTCGAATATATTTTCTATTTTGATTCACATTCTATATTAATTGGTGTTGACAAAATTCTTCATTTCTTCTGCTGAAAAAAGGTCCTACATATTTAATTTTGCTGTTATTGGCCTTCTATTTACACATTCCACTGTTCTTACATTAAAACAAGAAAAGTGATTGCTGAAAAATATCTTCTCTGTCGAAGAAAACAGGCTAATTATTTTTCTCCCATAGCTGGGGATCGCTATCATGCAGTTAGTAACTATTAAATACACAGACAAGGATTCATTAATATTTGTCCAATTTCCCCAGAGAGGCCGACTATGGGTGTGCTGCCCTTTCTGTGGCCTGTCTGGGAAGGCCCAGGCTGACTTCCTGGTGACAGGTGAAGAGGAACCAGTCAGTTGGTTTGCCAAGAAGTGCAAAGTCCCTTTCTTATTAATCTCTCTGAAGCTTCCTTGGTGTGGCTGCTGGGATAACATGCATGGTCCTGCTTCAGAGAAAAGGTTAACGTGCACGAAGGAGAGAGTCACTCAGCAGGAAAGGTCTCAGTCGCATGAAAGATTCCAATCACCTGCAGCCTTGGAGGACAACGAAGGAACAGCTCTGCCAAATAAACAGGTTCCATTTCAAAGGTTACACTGGGATATGCCCTTTTGGCTTTTTTGCTTTTCATTTTTATTTCTGAGGTGTTTCCGCTTCAGTGTTTTATTTAAAATGTGGAGCATAACCTGTAGTGGATAAAATTGGAATCACTTTAAAATGAGTTTCTTTCGTACACCACACAAGGGGGAAAATACTGAGAAGGGATAATAATGGCTGAGCAGTTTCCTTCATGAAAATTTGGGATGCTACACTTATGGATGAGATTTTTCGAAAAGTGAACTTAATTATGTTAGTCACATTTTGAAAAAAAAAATCAATCTGTGCCCCTCTTTAACATCCAGATAGTGTGATTTTTAAAAAAATGTAATATGTTCACCTTCCGTAATGAAATTGGCATAGTTGAATTTGAATTTCAGATACTGCTGATTCTATTAATAGGTTTTTGGGAATTTTCTTATTTTACGTAATGAAAATCTTTTTAAGAATATTTAAACCTGTTAACAGTTGTTTTTTGTTCGTTTGTTTTAAGATAGCAGGTTTAGGAAGACAGAATTTTCTCAATGGGATAATTGAACACTTAATATTTAATGAGCAAGAAAAATAATTTTTAGGTGTAACAACTATTTGGTCCTAGTGTTGACAGGAATCCCTCTGTATTCGAATCTATGGATATCCTGAGCCAGGGTAAATGTTGTGATATTGGTCTGGATGGTTTTTTTTATTAAATCATGCTCTAAGTGTTATATTGTCTACTTCTAAGCCTATTCCCCATTTCCTGGTCTTCTTCATTCTCTGTTATTTTTATTTATTGATTTTAATGTCAGGGCCAATACTAAGTGCAGAAATAGTCCAACTTCTCTCCTAGCAAATGCTCCAAATTATTTGATGTACAAAAGCTTTACTCTGCTTAATATTTAACAGTACTGTTGTATTACTTATGTTGCTATCACTTAATTCAAATCGACCATAAGTTTACAAAATGTAATGCTGATACAGTGTTGAGATACATCTCATACATTGAATTCCTACCACTGGACTGATTCCAGAATATATTCTTAGATAATTACTTTCGCATACCTGAAGTTAGTATTAAAATTAGCTGTTATATTTACTTTTAGAGCCAAATTTACTCCAAATTTACTGTGATTCAAAAGAAGGAAAAATATGTGCAGTTAATCAAATATTTTTCCCTTATCTACATGTCAACCTTAAGAATTTTTCTATTTATTATTTTTATAAGAATATAGAAATCTATTTTTATGCTTTAATTTTATGAGATATATCATGCAGATTTGACATTTTACCCAATTTCTTTTAAAAACTTTTTGAATTTAGAAACAACTTTTTTCAAAATGTATTTATTACATATAAACTAAAGTGTAAAATATCTGAAAATTACTGTAGAGATGCATTTCAAAAACTGAGAGGTGATAGTGTTTGATCAGATATTAAGTAAAACCTTATTTCTTCAATAGAATGTCATAAATATTAACTCTTTAAAAATGTAATTGGTTCACTGAAGTACTACTCAAAGCTAAAGCATCAACAGAATGAAATGTGAGACTTCGTGAGCAATTTTATCTTACTAATGATCCAATTACATCTTGAAGTTCCCAATAACTCCTCCTGGGAGATTAGGGCTTCAGCATTGATTTGGGAGGGATACAAATATTTAGTCCATAGCTCAACAGAATTATATATGTAAGAAATCTAATAAATATGTAAAGCCTAGCTGAAGAAATTTAAAATTTTTTCACAGTCTTGGCCTGAATGGGTGCTATAGTTTTGAATCCTATGACATTTACCCTAATTTTGTATAACAATTTATGCACACTGAATTAGGTGCTTAGTGAAGAATAGCAAAATATCTTTTTTGTTTATTGTGTTTAGGTAAACTCATAAGTATCATTAAGCTTTAATATCTCTGAGAATCCTTTGGTCTTTTCTCATGTGTAGTCACAACTTCAGAACCGTTATGTCAAAGAGGAGAAAAGCCCTTAAGCTCTTCTAAGTCAAAGCCACATTCTGTAAATGTGAAGGAGGCGAGACCCTAAGCCAAGAGGTTAAAGGCTCAAGGTTATGTGACTAATTAATGGTGACTCAAGACTCAAACTGGGGTTCCTATCTGTCTCATGTTTGAAATATGAGTAAGCTGGGGCTTTAAAAACAGTGATTAAAAAATTTATTTTTCATGTGTTGGACAACTTTAGAGGATATTATAAAATATATTGTTTTTAAATAGAATTCTTCATTAGTTACCGATGTCAGAATATATACCCAAATCTTTTTCAAATGTTTCCTTTAAGTAAAATTTGAATATAAGTGATTTTTTTATCTATACTTTATTGTCAACCCAAATACTTTCATATTTGTTATGTGTGATTTACATAATCGCAGATTACTCTTTTGAGGTGAACTGGAAAATGAAGTACCTATGAGAATAGAATAGAAAATACCCTGAAGAATGGAATGAATAGAAAATCAAAATGAAATGGATAACAATGCAGATTTCATAAAGACAATGGTAGAATAAAACCTGAGTCCATAAAACTGTGCACAGGTTTCAGTGTTTATGTTGAAAGGCCTAAGAGGTATGCCTAAGAATGACTGGTAGAGACAAAGCTCAAGGTGGTAGAAGGCAAAACGTAGGGAGAGGGGAGTCAAGAATGCTGGCATCACAAACTCAAGAAGGCTTGGAATATTTTAACCAAGATTATAAATCTTTGCATGTACAGAAAATGAATTGACAAACTCTTTGTTAAAACTTTTGCTAATGGAAAGTCTGAAAATTTTCCAACAAGCAAGGAATAACACATGAAAATTAGAAGTACCTGCTTGGACTCATAATAAAATAGCATATAGTCTGTTTAGAATTTTACCATTTTATTTTAAAGTAAACCTTTACAAAGGCTTTTTTATTGATTCCATACTAACTTTCTTTTTCCTCAAACACCATTTTTCTTGCAAGATAGCTAATCTTAATCTTACTCTAAAGAATTTGTTTCAGAGAAACCTTGAACAGGGAAATTTTTTATATATGTGTACTTATTAGATTTGAAAACAATCTTCATAAAGGACTTTTTATGTCACATAACACTATCAGGAACTGTTCACTCTCAGCAGTGTTAGATGACTCGGACACTGTTGTGCAGAACATGTAACATAAATCATTTTTCTACATAGATTTTTGCTACCTAAAATTGTTTCACAGTTGTGGAATATTTTTGTTCATAATGGGCAGTGGAAATGTGAAAGAAAAGATGAACCCTATGCAATGTGGCTTATTCTTTCATCTTTGAGTATGTGAAAACATGAAAGCAGCAAATTGGAGCATTCTTGATGCATTTTGAAAATTGGATGGACAGTGAGTCTTTCTCCTAAGGAAGAGATTAAAACTTTACTGGAATTTTACAGGGTTTCTATTATAATTCCAACAAAAGAAGCCATGTAACAAACAAGGTGAACCTAATGGAGCCACGTGTCTCGATGAGACTTAAAAAAATATATAAATAAATAGGCCTTTATGAAATGATGACATCTCTCTAGAGATACAAACCATTTCTTCAATATTTTGAAGGCTGTCATGAAAAATCAAAATAGAATAAGGAACTTATCTAGTTGTCCCCATTTCCTAGAAGACTAATTAACATGCACAGTCACTAAATATTAGAAAGACTGACTGATTCCCGTTTTACTGAATGAATGATTGGAGGAATTTTCAGCTGCACTATTTTCTTTTACCACAGCATTAAATAAAACTGCTCAGCCTTGCAATGTAGCCTGCTCTGGTTTCATGGTTCAAGTGTGCAAGTTGATATCATCTAAGAAGGTATTCAGTCTGTGAGCTCCCTTTGAAAATTTCAAAAATGCCTTAGTGACATGTGATGGTGAACTGTTTCTTCCACTAGCAGAATGTCTTCTGAAGACAATCAGTATATAGCTAGAACTCTCACCGAGCTTGTCATTCAACGTGCCTTTTCTGTTTGTCAATAAACATCATTTCTATATGTGCATGTTGACACTAAAAGCTTGACTAGGAATCCTGAGAGAAAGTTAACATTCTGTTGTCAATCAAATTTATGAAAGCAAAAACCTTGAATCATAGCTTTTAAATAAATTTTCATCAAAGAAATAAGAATAGAATATAATGTTCTCTACTACTCAGAAATGTGACTTTTCAGTGAATGAGTTTTGAAATGCTCGATTGAGTTTGGAAAAGAAGTTTTAATTATTTTGAGAGAAATCGAAAGCCTATTTAGGAAAAAAAAATGACAGAAGTTCATCTGTACCTGAATTAGTTTACTTGATGAAAAAGTTTGTTCGTGCAAGAGATATGATTTTCTTTTCAGGGCCCTGTATTCACCATTTTAGAAACTACTAAAAAAGCTGTAAGATCTTCTGGCCAAGCTGCTACTCTGAAATAGAGAATTATATGTAAACAACTATGCCACATTTATAACATTTCAAGTGTATATTGCTCAGGTTGAAGTGAATGCTATGCTTTATCCATATTCCTGGAGAAATCATCAGACATTTGCAAACACCATAGATTTCCTTTGAAGGATACTAATCCTAAACAACACTGAAGGTATAGCATGGCTGGGTACTCTTTTTTTCATTGACATAGATACCATCTATGACATGATTACTGCCAAAGATGTTGTCTGTGACTTAAAGATAACTATAATTCAAACATCCAACCTACATAATTTGGATATTATGCTGTGGCAGTGCTAATTCATTAGCTAATACATACTTTTGTGAATTAGAATTTTCCTATTTCTATCTCAATAGAAATATTAAAATTAATTCAGTGTGAAAGATAATAAACATTTACTGATAAAAATTAATATTTTTGAATTGCTAGGTCAAATAATGACAATCTTTGATTAAAATTTACTTTTGAGAATAATTAAAATTTACTTTTGTTTAAATAGAATATTTGGATTCATTTCATCATTTATAGAAACTGGCCATTATTTTTGCCATTAATGAGAGTAAAGGAGATAAATCTATGTGAAACTGTTTTTCTGTTCCCTACACGAAGGAAATAATTTTCTAAATTGTAAATTGAATTATATGAAAACTTTTGTAATTATGTAAGGGACTTCTTTCCTTAAAAAAGAAAACACTTAACAAACTTGGAATATAGTGAAACTACCTCAACACAATCAAGGCTATGTATGAAAAACCCACAGTTAATATCTTACTCAATGGTGAAAGACAGAAAGCTTTTCCTCTAAGATCAGGACTAATACCCTCTTTTATTACTTCTATTAACATAGTACTATAAGTCCTAGCCAGAGTAGTTTAAAAATAAAAATTAATAAAAAGGTATTAAAATTGGAAATTAACAAGTAAAATTATCTTCATGGAAAACGTGATCTAAAATGTAGAAAACTCTAAAGATTCTTTCAAAAAAAAAAGAACAAAGTTAGCCGTTTTAGGATACAAAATTAACATATAAAAATCATTTGCATTTCTATACTCTAACAATGAACAATCATAAAAGGAAATTAAGTGAACAATTCTATTTACAATAGCATCAAATAGAAGGGAATGCTTAGTAATAAACATAACCAAGAACACAAAATACATGTACCTGGAAAACTAGGAATTGTTGCCAAAAGAAATTAGACACCAATTAATGAAAAGATATCTCATGCTCATGGATTGGAAGAATTAATATTTTTTACATGTCAATATTATCTAAAACAATCCACATATTTAGTATAACCCCTATCAAAGTTCTGATAATACTCTTTGCTAATAATTAATTTCATCCTAAAATGTATATGGAATCCTAAGGGATCCCAAATAACAAAACAGTTTTGAAAAAGAACCAGATTGTTGCCCCAAACTCTCTGATATCAAAACTTATCACAGAGCTACAATAGTTAAAATGGTGTGAAATTGGCATAAATACAGACATATAGGCCAATGGACTAGAATAGAGAGCCTAAAAATAAACTCCCTCAGATATGGTCGAATGATTTTCAACAAGGGTGACAAGATCATTCAACTGGGAAAAAACAGTCTTTTCAACAAATAGTGTTTTAAAAGTTGGATACCCACATGCAAACAGATTGAAGTTGGATCCTAACCTTACACCATGTACAAAATTAGCTCAAAATGATTAAAGACTTAAATGTAAAAAAGCCAAAACTATAAAATTTTTGGAAGAAAACAGGGGGGAAACATTATTGGATTTGGCAATGATTTCTTAGATATGGCACAAAAATCACAGGCAACAAAAGAAAAACTAGATAAATTATACTCACCAAAATGAAAAAGTTTCGTTCAATAATGGACATTATCAGAATAAAAAAGCAATCAATAGAATGGGAGGAAATATTTGTTAAGTCATATATCTGATAAGAAATTGATATAAAAAATTATAAAGAACTCCTACAACTCAACAAACATAGAAACAACCTTATTTAAAAAATGGACAAAGGATTGAATATACATTTCTCAAAGATACACAAATGTCCAATAAGCACATGAAAAGATATTCAACATCACTAATCATTAGAGAAATGTAAGTCAAAACCACCTTTCATCCATTAGGATGACTATTATAAAGAAACAAACAAATAAAACTCTAGAAAATAAAAAGTTTGACAAAGATGTTTGAGAAATTGGAACACTTGCACATTGTCAGCGGGAATGTAAAATCTTATAGCTTCTGTGGAAACAGTATGGCAGTTTCTCAGAACCTTAAAAATAGAATTTCCATGTGATACAGCAATTCTACTTCTGGAGATATATCCAAAAGAAATAAAAGCATGGCATCCAACCAATATTTGTATATCCATGTTCATAGCAGCTTTATTCACAGTAGCTGACAGATAAAAGACACGCAAGTGTTTTTCAACAGACGAATGAATAAACAGAATGTGGTATATACATGCAATGGAATATTATTCAGACTCAAAAAGGAAAGAAATTCTGACACATACTACAGCATTATACTTGAGGACATTATATTAAGTGAAATAAACCAGTCACAAAAGGACAAATAAGGTTTGATTTCATTTATGTGAGGTATCTAGAGTAGTCAGATTCACAGAAACTGAAAGTAGAATGGTGGTTCCCATGAGCTGAGGGGAGCAAGAAACAGGGAGTTAGTATTTAATGGGTATGAAATTTAAAAATTCTGGGGATGGATGGTGATGATGGTCTCATAGCAATGTGAATGTACTTATCGCAGAACAAGACACTTAAAAGTGATTAAAATATAAATTATTTGCCATGTGCATTTTCTCATACCTTAAAGAACTTTAAGGGGAAAGTAGATTTGCATTATTAATACAGCTCAGGCAAATTGTGAAATAAATGTGCTTTTAATACCTTCGACCTCTCCTTTTCTAGATTTCCCTCAATTCTTACATCTTCTCTGTCTTCTAAGAACTTTACATTGTGATGATCTACTTGTACCATTCTTTACCAAGTTAACTTTGAATTCTGCACCAATTTCTTCACTATTACTGCTACTAACACTTTATCCCATTCCTTCTCATTTCTTTAGAAGCATGCCCTAAGTTAACTGTCTCTTGGGAATATACTTTAATATTTTTCTTACCATTATGGTGTTAATGATTTAATCTATGAGAGACTCAGTACATTTTAATGAGAAATCAGGCACCGTAGAAGCCATTTCAGGAGATAATTGGGCCTTCCAAGAAATCGTGAATTGCAACACGAAGACACCCTCCGTCTTAGGCTACACTGTGTCTGACCTTTGGGATTATAAAATTGAAAACAAATAATGAGTTCCACAAGCTCAGAAAGCCCAGCAACAGGGATTCTACTGATAAGTTCCTGCATACTATTTCTCATTGTTCCATACACTGTTAATTCAATTTAATGATGGCTGTGGTAGCAGAAATCTACATGGAGGCAGATTTTAATATAGCAAATCATTTCAATGAACGTAGATATGTAGCCCATGGAATTAAAGGTAAATCAGCCATAATTCAGAGAATAATTTGTTCAAGTGGTTTAAAGTATATGATTCTCTACTGGGAGAAAATTAATACTTAGAAAATTTTCTAAAGCATTTTTGAACAAGACAGTAGTTATTAGAAGTTCATGATTGCCTTTTTTCGTAAGAATTAGTTGAAAATATATGATCTTTAGATTCATTTTGTAACAAAAAGACCCCTGTTGAGACTATTCAGAGGGAGAAATGTTTTATTTAACTATTTTTATAGTTCTAGCACTTCTAGAAATCATCATTATCCTTGTGTATTAAAAAGAGTAAAGAACATTGCAAACAGATGCCAGGTAATTTCTTGGTCTTTAAAAAATATTTGACACCCATGTGCACATGTGTGTACATTTCATATACATCATTGCTGAAATATGGTCATAAAAATAGTTTTGAATGTTTTATAATCACAAAATAGATCATTGTAAAAATTGCCAGGAACTAAAGGAAAACTGAAAATGATACATACATTCAGATACATGCATAGCTAGTTGAATGAAAATGAATTCATTTATATATTCTAATAACTGTCATTTTGTTCATCTTTTATTCAACCTGAGTCCCTGGACTACTAGGAGTAATAACTAGGATATTACCATAAGGTAATAACTAGGATATTTTGGCTATTTAAAATGTTTCAAAGGCCTTATGGAGATTCTAAATTTAGCCCTGGTGCAATTCATAGACTAACCAAATTTCTTTGCTTTTGGATGAATGGCATCAGTTTTCTCTGGAAATACTGGTGTCATCACTCTGATGAACTTATAATTCTAGGTCTTGGTAAAAATGGGACGGTGGATTCATAATTAGGCCTTAGCACAGCTTTAAGAGGTCATGTTTTGGTGTCAAAAAGACCTGGGTTCCAGTCCTGACTCCAGCACCCACTAGCAGTTTAGTCTTGGGTGTGTCACACACTAAGTTACCTCATTTTTAAAGCAGAAAAAAATGCCTGCTTCATAAGGAATAAACAAACTACTGCAAGTAGAATACCTGCCACAGAGCAAACTATCTCAATAGGTTGTGGCTCTTGAGATTTTTGCTATTGCTATAGAATCCAGTTGGTTTGTAAAATATTTTAAAATAAGAGACTTAGGAATAAAATTAAAATAGATCAATGGTCGTAATGTGGGCTTAATGTTTAAAAGTGACATTTTAAAGTTAGCTTTCAGTACTCATGCGGATGATATGAAGAGCACACACCAGATAGAGGATTCTTAAATAATATTTTGTTCAAATGTGATCACAGCAAAATGATGTTTTTGTGACTGGGTAGCAAAGCACTAACAACCACCACAGCTACTCCTACTGCGGCCAACGTAACCGGCTGGACAAACACAAACTTGCTGAAGGAAAGTCTCTGCACTCACTAAACACGACAACCCAAGTAGGGGTGATTTATGGTTGAGATAATCTATCTGTCTGTCTATCTATCTATCTATCTATCTATCTATCTATCTATCTATCTATCTATCTATCTATCTATCTATCTATCATCTAATCTATCTATTTATTTCAGAGTGATGATTGTAGATGTTAAATAATGGAATAAAGCCTTTACTTGGAGAGTGAAGGTGAACAACCAAGTGTCCAAATCTTGCTTCTCCCAAGCTTCTTAAATCTCTCTCTCTCTCTCTCTCTCTCTCTCTCTCTCTCTCTCTCTTTCTCTCTCTGACACACACACACACACACACACACACACACACACACACACACACACACACACAGAGTCAGAAAAATGCCTTTGCTACAGTAAAAGCACTCAGAACTTCAAGAATATCAATATTCAAGAGGGAGGAGCTATGTTTAATTCTAGATGTGGATGGTTGAGTTTTAATCGGAGGGGCCTCTGTGATTTTGGTCTGTCCGAACCTTAAAAGGCAGAATAACAGGAATATTAAGGTTAATTTGAAGATGTAGCCTTAATAATAATTTTTTATATTTTATGATGTCTACGAGCTGTAAGGTATTGTTATTTACACTATATAAGTAGATCCTCATAACAATTGTTTGAAGCAGACAGGTCAGGATGTCATTATTCTAATCTTACTGTAACTTGCTGTTGTTGAGTGGTTTAACTAAGGCACTTATTTAATAAGAGACAAAACCAGGTCCTCAGTCTTCTGCCTTTGTGTGGCATTCTTCTATCTGGCTACACTGGTTTTTGTGTGGTGATTTATTAGAATGTCGTGTGCAAAAAAGCTTTGCATTAAAAAAGTAGACCTAAACTTGAAAAAATAATTTCCTATGTCAACCTACATTTGTCATTTGTTACTAAGCTCTCTTTTTCTGCTGTTGTCTTATTTTTTAAGAAACCAAATGTGGTTGTGCAAGATCATTTTTTTTTTCTCTCATTAGGCTTGAATTGTGAAAGATGTGACATTGAAGATGGGCTCTGTAATATGATACAAGATCAGAGTTTGTGACTTTGGTGGATGAAGGCTATTTTATGATCTCAGCAATGCTATATTTGGTAACTGCTTTGAATTCCTTCCTTCCTTCCTTCCTTCCTTCCTTCCTTCCTTCCTTCTTCCTTCCTTCTTTCCTCCTTCCTTCCCTCCTTCCTTCTGTCCCTCGTTTTTCTTTCCTTGGCATTTGTCAAGTGGCTGATTACAAAAGTAGACTCTTGGATAATATTTAGATATGAATAATTATGGTATATAGTTTTATTTATTTTTTAACCATTTTCAAGATATTTGTGATTTTAAAATGTCAGATTAGATTTTCATTATTGGCTTCCTGGGATCCTAAAAATCTAGCTAGACAAAAATTGAAATTTTAAAATTTAAATGTGATAATAATACATAGATAAGTTCATAAAATTTTTTTGTTTCTAGCTAGACTGATTTCAGCTCTGTCTAGCAGCACTTCTCTCAGGCTGAAAGCTCTACGAGGCTGCTTATGAGCCTTTGAGATGCCTTTGTAGTCAGGCATTTACTCATTTCTTTATTTCTTGAACAACCTAATGAACTTCATTCATTCACCATTTTGAACCATGTAATTAAGATATTTTAGTAAGCCAAAGTTGACTTCAGGCTTACCCACATCTAATGGGCTTACATGTGATATAAAAACAGGTAATCCTGAAGGCTGGTGATTTTTTTTATAAAAATGGTGCTCCTCTTAAATAAATATGATTAAATGTCACATATAAGTATTTCCTTGGAGATGATAATTTAAAACAAACTGATGTTTAAAGCATTTGATGTTAATCATTTGGAAATGTTACCATAAACACTACACATGTGGTTTAGAAGCTTAGCTTTGCGCCTTGCTGTTTGATTTTGAGCAATTTACCTTTTTAAGTCTTGGTTTTCTCACCTTTCCAAAGGGGAATGATAACGTTTAGTTCATAGGATAATCAATTTGAGAGCTAACTGAGATGTTTCTAAAACTTGCCATAAATTTTCAACACAGAAATTCAGTACATTTCTGAATAATTTTAGTGTTTCTAATTTTAACTTTTATATAAGCAAAATGGAGTTTGATATTTGGCTTGGAATTGATGTCAAAAATACTTTCTAAAAATTATTTTGTTGGAATCTTGTACCTATTCAAAAATCCTTATTTCATGAGTGTTAATACAAATTTTGATTAAATTACTCTAGAAATAATTTGCCATTATTCCAAAATAAGATGTTTCAAAATGTAATCAGTGCTTTGAGAAGTTTTCAGAGCTAAGTTTGAAAATCTGTTAGAACATTAAAAACATCCTGCATCAATATTTGAAGTCTACTAAAGCTTGGGGTGGAGTTTTTTAAATGTAGCATTGAGTTTTTTAAAGTAAATAGCATTTTATTTAGATAAAATAGTATCACTCCAAAAATTCAAATACATCTTTGCAATAATAATAAAACTTTGTTATTTAGAAAAGAATTTAAAATAATATTTTATAACTTTTGAAGAAATAAAAGTTTTTCAGCTGATAATAAAGGTGATACATGATTTTTTTAAAAGTATATAAAGCATCATAATAAATCCTCTGAATATTGTAAAGACTATTATAATACTTATTGTATATCAAGATGTTTGTGATCTGTTTGTAGAGTATCCTTGAGAATAACACAATTATAATACAGGGAGAATTTTTAAAAGTGCTATAATGTTAGTCTGAGCAAATTGCCCTGTGGCTGGCTACAGGAAATTCTGACACTGGCAAGGAAAGGGGAATTTGAGAAAGGACTTGAAAGCCGAATGGTATTTCAGTGGATGGGGAAGTGAAAGAAATGATCTTTCAAACTGAAAGGACTATATGAGGACCATACAGAGACACTGGTGTGCTTAGGCAGTGAGTGATACATCAGTCTGCTCTGATTGGAATATACTGTCTTTGGAAATGAAGATTAGGCCTAATCAAGTGTATTTAGGAACATTAGTGCCATGTCCTTCCCTCTCTTTCCTCCTCCACCCAAACTCCTTCACAGTTGATAATTCTAATTCAGCGACTGTCCAACCAGGCAACAGAAATGAGAGACATTGATGGATGTGGCTGGCAGTGGCTGAGGAGTTGCATAATTTCAAGGGCACACACATTTGATACTTAATGATTCATTCTGCCTAAAGTAGTATTTTGTAGAGAGCTTTAGTTTCTTCCACAGTTTCTTTGGTTGTCAAGCTAATAATATCAAGGTCTTTGATATGGGCCTGTGTGAGTCTGCATTTTAAATGAGTGAGCTACATGAGGTTTTTATAGTTCCTGAACAAACTTGATGCCTATTTTTTATTGTATAATATATTATGTTTATTTTTTCATTTCTTATATTTCAAATTCAGAGTAATACATCAGTCAGGACATCATAATTGACAACTTGGGTGATTATTTGAATTAACTGATATGACATCAATGAAATTTCACTACATTAAAGCAAATAATACTATTCCTCTGATTAGACCTGAAAAAGAATACATTCTGTAATTTCTCTGTAGAAATATTTTTCTATGTATCATTTGCTTTTCTTTTGGCAGGAGTTTTATCTTTACAGGCAGATGGCTTGTTTGTTTCTTAAATTTATATTGGTATATATTTTTCAGATTAATTTACCCACAAGTGGAAAAATCTATACTCAACAGAAATACATAAAATCAAATAATAGTTTATTGAAATAAATATAATATAGATATCAAAGAATATATCTTTTGAATCCTAGCCAACCTGTCAGTAGTCTGAGATTCTATCAAATGAACATGGGCAGGGAATTTTACCAATTAAAGTGGTTGGAAAGGACACAGCAGATTTCCGTTTCCTGCAAATGAAGTCTGGCAACTCTAATGAGAAGTCACATTGATTCAATGTGTCCTACAATTGAGTTAGTCAAGGAAAACTTACAGGGACTCAGCTACTTCAGGCTCTATAGACTTTGGTCAACACCTTAAATGTAGCAAATGGAACAAGAGAACAAAATCAGTGCCTACCTAATGGCAATTGAGAGAATTCTAAAGATGTCCCCACTCCCCCACCTTCCCATCCTCCACCTCTGCCCCCAAGATTCCCATCCCCAGGTTATTCAACCAAATACTATTCTAGGTACATCTGTGAAAGGACTTTGTAGATGTAGTCAAGGTTACTAATGAGATGACCTTAACATAGGAAGATTGTGCTGGACTGTTCACATGGGCCCAGTGCAATCATCTGGGACCTTAGGACCAGCTATGCCATTTGCAAATAGAATAGTTTTACCTTCTGTTTTCATTCTGGATGCCTTTTATTTCATGTTTTTATCTAATTACCTGGCTAGAAACTCCAGTGTAATGTTGAATGGAAGTGGCAATAGCAGGTACTCTTATCTTATTCCTACTAAAAGAACTATTTTCAAACTTTTACCATTAGTTATGATGTTACCTGAGGGCTTTTCATGGATGTCATTGATCAGGCAAACATGGTCCTTTCTGTGACTAACACATGGAGTGTTTTTGTCATGAGAGAGTGTTAGACTTTGTCAAATGTGTTTTCTGTATCTGTTATGCTGATCATGTGGTTTTGGCTTTTACTTGATCAATTCATCGGTGATTGGTTTTCATACATTGAACCAATTGAATTCTTGGTATAATTCTTCTTGGTCTTGGTGAATAATCAAGCCTTCTTGTATCTTGTTTAATGAGGCTTCCTAGCATTTTTTTTAGAGTTTTTACATTTATGTTTATCATGTATATTGATTTGTAGTTTTCTTGTGATATGTTTGTCTGGTTGTGATATCAAGGTAATAATAGCCTCATAAAATGTGTGGGGGAAATGTCCTCTCTTCTCCTAATTTCTGAAAGAGTTTGTGAAGTGTTGGTGTTAATTATTTTTTAAATGTTATGGAATTTACTAATTAATCCTTCTGTGATTGAAAATATCTTTGTTAAAAGCTTTTTTATTACTGATTCATTCTCTTTGTTACAATTTATTCAGATTTTCTGTCTCTTCTTGAGTCAGCTTTGGTCCTGAGTCAATTTTTGTGTATTTTGAGGAATTTGTCCCTATCATCAAGGTTATCTAATTTGTGAGTTTGTAGTTATTGACATTTTACCTTATAATTCTTTTTATTTCTAGAAGATTGGTAGTTCTGACCCTCGTTTCACTCTTCATTTAGTAAATGAGTCTTTTTTTTAATTGGTCAGTTTAGTGAAATGTTTGTTAACTTTATTGATCTTTCTGAGAACCAGTTTCTGGTTTATTTAATTTTTTCTGTTGTTTGTTTATTCTCTATTTCTGCTCTAATATTTATTATCTATTTTCTTCCTCCTTGCTCTAGGTTAGTTGGCTCTTCTTCTTCTAGCTCTGTCAGATAGAGAGGTTAGACTGTTGATTTTAAAACCACCTTTTTAAAAATTTAGTAATTTACAGCTATATATTTATTTTTAAGCACTAATTTAACTGTATCCTACACAGTTTGATACACTTTATTTTCATTTCAATTTATTTCAAGTACTTTATAATTTATCTTCTGATTTCTCCTTTGACCCATTAATTGTTTAGGAGTGTGTTAATCTCTACATATTTACTAATTTCCCACTTTTCTTTCTTCTAGTGACTCAAAGCACTCCATTGTGGCTGTAGAATGTACTTGTAGAATGTGATTTACATTATCTTAAAAATACTGAGATTTATTTTAGGGTTTAAAATATAGTTTTTTTGGAGAACATTCTGTGTGCATTATAGAGCATACATATTTTGTTATTGTTTGATGGATGAAGTGTTCTATATGTGTCTATTAGTTCTAATTGGTTTATAGTATTGTTCAAGTTTTCTGTTTCCTTACTGATCTGCTAATTGTTCTATCTACTTTTGCAAATGAAGTATTGAAACTCCAACTATTACTGGTGAATCATGTCTTTTCAGTTTGCTTTTATTAGTTTTTGTTCAGTATATTTTGGGGCTCTATTTTTAGGTACATATATGTTTATAATTGTTATATTTTCTTGATGAGTTGATTATTTTATTACTATAAATTGTCCTTATTTGTTTCTAAAACAATTTTTTTGTGTCAACATCTTTTATTTTTTGAATTTATCTCTTTTTTGGTTATTATTAGAATGTTATGCTTTTTAATATACTTTTATTTTCTACAAGATTTCTATAAGAAGCACACCTTATGCTTGTATCATAGTTTTTATACAATATGCAGGCCCAGACTTTTGATTGGAGACTTTCCTCCATTTACATATAACATAATTATGGATAAGATAGGATTTATACCTGCCATTTGCTATTTTTTTCCATATATCTTATGTCTCTTATTATTCTGTACCTTCATTACTGTTTTTTTCTGTGTTACATAGATATTTTGTAGTGTATCATATTAATTCATCTTTCAACTATATAGTTTTGAAATATTTCCTCAGTGGCTGCTGTAGGGATTACAACAATCTAGGTTGGATTAATACCAATTTAATTGCAATAGCATATAAAAAAATGTATCCTACCTAGGTCTGCTTTTATGATGTTACTGTCACAAATTACATCTTTTTATATTGTGTGCTCATCAACACTAAATTATAATTTTGATTTTTATGCATTATAATAACCAATTATGATGATTAGTTGTTGGTATTTATAATTTCAATCTCTATATCGATATTCTCTCGAAATACAAAAAGGAATTTGTAGCTGACTATTATTTTCTCTCTGCTATCTAAACCAAGCCATATTTATGCCATAGATGAACATACTTTTTCTTTCCAAAGTTTTGACATTTTAACCTTTGCTTTAAGCCTTGGACCTTGTCATGATGATCCATTTCTGCAGCCTGATATATTTGGGAAATGTTCTTGAGAACTGATATTATCTCACTGTTAAAATACTCAATTTTTTGAGTTCCTTTGAGCGAGTTGGTTACTCTGTAACATGCAGTAGGATTTATGTTTCTCCTACTCACAGTCATTCCCATTAATCACTTGGAACTTGGAAAATGGAGGAAATGCGAAACTGTCTATCAAAAGTTAAAGAAAGTGAAACTGAAAATTCTACCTTGTCATTCCTGAGGATCAAAGTTGATGAGATTCGCTGGCAGCATTATTGTATTTAGCCTCAAAATTTGATTCATGGTTTTTGTTGCTTTCATATTCTATATACTTCCTTTTTTAGTCATCAGTGTTGGTTTATGTTGGAATTTTACTCCAACATCTACCCAGCAACCTGAGAAAAAATATTTTTGAAAGCTCTTTAACATAAATGCTTAAGATTATAAATAAAATCATACTGTTTGTGTGATTTTGTCATTTTAATAATTCTTTATCATAAGATTGTTTTAAATATGTTTTAAAGATATGCTATGCAGTTGCTTTTATGAATGCAAGCAGAAAATGGGTGTTTACGAATCATATAAATAAATGAATATATTATAAATTAATAGGAGACATAATGATGACAGTGATGTGTGTGTATGTGTGTGTGAGATTAATGGACCCCTTTAAGGAGAAAGAAGAGTGTGTAGAGAGATATTGACTACATTTAAAAAAAAAAATTTATTTAATTTGTTTTACTAAATTTTGGGGTTGACTGATTAATAAATTTACCTAGCTTTCAAGTATACAATTCAATAATATATAACCTACATATTGCATTGTGTGTTCACCACCTAAAGTCAAATCTCTTCCATCATCATATATATAATCAAATATGTTGTCTGTATCTATGAGTTTTTGTTTTTCCTGTATGTTTGTTGCTTTCAGTTTCATATTTTACATATGAGTGAAATCATATGGTTCTTGACTTTTTCTGTCTGATATATTTCACTTGGCATGATTATCTCAAGATCCCTCCATGTTGTCACAAATGGCAGTAGTTCATCTTTTCTTACAACAGCTGAGTAACATTCCACTGTATGTAGGTACCACATCTTCTTTATTCGATAATCTATTGAATACATTTTTTGCTATCAGCTTCATAACTCTCTTCTTGATGTTTAGAGATAGTAATAGGAGAAGAATGTCAGGGAGAGAATGGGTGTATGGGAAAAACTTACGCTTCCAAGAATCTGCTACTTTCTTTTATCTTCATAAACATAATGACTAAAGCCCTATTGTAAGCAAGAGAACTTTCTATAAGATGCTATTCTTCTCTAAGGGCCATCTCTATCTGTGATTAAAGAAATTCAATATTCATACTATAGGGAGCAAAGTAAAATTTGGTATTCATTTAAAAAGAAATGTTTGCTATTGTCACTAAGTTGGAATTAAAGTTAGAAAATAGATATTGCTATTGGGTGCATTGAACATTTTTATTTTTTTTTTGTCCATGAAAAGAAAGTTTATTACTCGAACAAATGTCAAAGAATCTCAAGTTGTTTCAGATTTCAAAACCTTACCTTTTTGATAACCTGAAGATTTACGTTTATTTCATTTCTGACAAAATATAGAATAATTTATAGCATTGTAACACATTCCAAATATCATAGTTCATATTTATAAAACACTGCTTAAATATTAGAATAATTTATTATATTTTTGCAAATGCTACTCTATTATTTAATAGCGTGATATGTCAAATCTGAATTTTGACCAGACGTTAAAAAAGAAACATGATTAATTTAAGTAATTTCCTTGACAAATGAAAGTAATTTTTTCTGTATATTCATGAATACTTTTAATAGCTGAATATTTATGAACAATAATTTAGGGTCTTTTGGATACTATTATCATTCATATTGCTAATAATATTATTTAAACCTAAAACAATATATCCATATTGATCTTTATGCTTATCTGATTATTCATTTGTTTAACATTTGTTTACCTGCTGAATATAAATTAGAAGCAAACTAATGATAGTCCAGTTGTATTACCATGATACCACCTCTTCATCTAAATTATGTTTATGTAATTATTCCAAGGAGTACATCCTCAGAACAATTTTCTGTTATTGCTAGGATTTCAGTTTTGGGTCTGACTATACTATAAGCAATCATTAATGTCATTGTTTTCTGCTTAGTTAGGGTACAATTTTGGAATAGATGTTTCCAAGGTTTCATAATTTTAGTGATTTGACAATGAAATTTAATTTACAATTCAGCTTTAAAATACCACTGAATAACTTGGGTAGATATATCATCATAATTGTCATCACCATCATCAACATCTTTTTTTCATCCCTTTTGACAAATAGCAGCACACCAAAGAGAGTAGCAGAAAATAATGGTTCCCAGTCCATATATTATAATCTTGTTAACTAAGACATGTTCCACATGTATTTTATAGGCTTTTAAACAGTAGCAGTCCACTGGCATAGTCTGTACTGCAGCATACAGAAGAATATCAGGACTCAGTGTGATTTTCCATAATCCTGAGAAAAGCTGGGACTGTTTGCTCCAATTCTTTCCAGAGAAAATCATGGCAATGATCTCTTTTGAATTCTGCATTGAATTGCTTGTTTTGATGGGCAGTCTTAGTATCATGTTTTCCCTGGATACCCTCTGTCCAGGGTTATTACTTTCTATGTTATATGAGATAAATTGGATTGTAGACAGTAGCACATAATAGTATTATAGGAAATATAATCATAATTTATTATTTCAACAGGGAATATAATGAGGTAAAAATATTAGACCATTTGCAAAATGAATGGTGTGGTTAAATGTTTCATTTTTTGAACAAAAATGTATTGATCCAATGTGGATATGGGCCTGAATTACTGCCTGTGTATTAAATAAGCTTACCAGTGATTGCTCTGAATCTAACACACTGACTTGTTTCTAACAGCTCACTTCCTCTCCTTGGTCTCCAAAACAGATTCTACTTCTTCAAATTTAAGGAGCAGAGTTTTTCTTCTGATGAATAACCAGCATGCTTGCTAGGTATTTGAAAGCACATGGAAGTTTAAATACATTTCACATTTGGGGACTTCTTTATATTTGTTTGGACATGAATTGTTTTTCACAGAATATGTTTTATTACTTCTCCAGCCACGTGAATGGCAATTTAACAGCTGGCCTTTAAACATGAGGGTCCTATTCAGCATTTGTGGTAAAACATACTTGGGCCTCAAAAAATTCTGGGAGAGAAATGTCATCAAGATCCAATGCTCCCAGAAGTTTTAGGTATGTATATTGTACATTTTAACTATGTCTTTGAAGGAAAATCATATACAGATGAACATTTGGTGAATTAAAAGTAGGATGACTAACTGTTCCAGTTGGCTGAGGACTGAAGGGTTTGCCATGACTTCCAAACACTGAGACCAAATCATCCCAGAGAATTCAGATGGCCAGTCACCATAAAAGACACTTAAAAAAAAAAAAAAAGGTTTTGAATTTGTGTATTAAAACTGACATATATTACAATATATTGATATATCAGTAAAATATGACCTCCTAATTCTCTTCTTAACTTCTAGAATCCCCTCCATTTTATTCTTTTTCTTAGTATTCCAACCTCTTCTTTCTTTTCATTTCTTATTCTTAATGATCGTTTCCCTTTCAGACTTTCTTTCATGCTTTTGAGAGAACAGAATCATGTTGGGTAATGAGGAAATAGATTGTGTGATTTAAATACTAATTCCAAATACTGTTGAAGTGGAGTAATTGTCATTTTTTTCATGATTAAAATCAAATTATTCAATACAGCTTTTATCTTCCAAAATAATTTTGAGAATTAAAGCCAAAGCAAGCCTATAAAAGATAAACTAATATATGCAGCCTAATAAAACTTCTATATGGTGGAATTACAATCTAATGATTATTACAGGGATTCTTGGAAAAGTATTATACATTTTAATATTTGAGACAGCAAAGCAAATTTTTCCAGTTAAAAAGAAGACCTTAAAGCATTTTATTCTGAATTAATTTGCTTTCTAAACCTGATTTGTGAACAAATTTGTCCCAAGTAGATTTTTTTTGTCATCTACTATTAGAATAGTATGACATAGCCCATTTTATAATTTTGGTATGAGAGTACAAAATCACCTGATACATGATAGATTTAGCACTTGCTTAAATATAGGACTTGGATTGGATTGAATTTTAACTTCAGTTATTTTGAGTGGCTAAGAGGAAAGAAGGGAAAATGAGCAGGATTTATATTACAAAAACTGAATCATAATATAAAAATAGCACATTTTCTTAATTGGTCAGTCATAAAATCATTGTAGTTTTGAATTTTCAGGCTTTTGTAAACTAAATGGGAATCCAAAGAAAGTAAAAGAAAAATTACTTAGTAGATAGTTAAATGACACCTAAATGATAGGACTTCAGTGTAATTGTATAATTAGAAACACAATTCTGTCATTTGAGCCTTTGCACTCTAGTTAAATATAGGTATGTTTTAGGAGGGTATCTTAAGCCAGCGGTTCCCAACCTTTTTGTCACCAGGGACCTGTGCTCCTATGAGAATCTAATGCCTGATGATTGGAGGTGGAGCTGAGGAGGTGATGCTAGTGCTGAGTTGTGGCTGCAAATGTAGGTGAAGCTTCACTTGCTGGCCCACCACTCACCTCCTGCTATGCAGCCCAGTTCCTCACAGGCCATGGACCAGCTACAAGTCCATAGCCTCTGGGGCTTGGAGACCCACGTCTTAAGCCATGAGGCATTTAGTCTTCCCATGAATGATTGATTCTCTTATTTGACAAAGATTTACTTAGGATACTTGGGGTATATTAAGTGGGATTCAGGGCATGTTCTCAGTATCACATGAAGGAAAGATTTTTTTCCCCCAGCTCTACTGAGATGTAATTGATATATAGCACTGTGTACATTTAAGGTACACAATGTGATGATTTGATTTATGTATGTATTGTGGAATCATTACCACAATAAAGTTAGTTAACACATCCATCACCTCCCATAATTATAATTTTTTGTGTGAATTAAAAACATTTGAGATCTATTGTATTAGCAACTTTCAAATATATAATTCAGTATTATTAGCTATATTCACCATGCCATACATTAGATCCCCAGAACTTTTTCATCTTATAGCTAGATGTTTGTACCCTTTGACAAACGTATTCTCATTTCCCTCATGCCACAGCCCCTGGCAGCTACCATTCTACTCTTTGTTTCTACAAGTTTGGTTTTCTTTAGATTCCACATAACAAGTGAGATTATATTATTTATCTTTCTCTGTCTGACTTATTTCACTTAGCATAATGCCCTCAAGTTCTATCCATGACATAAAGGACAGTATTTCCTTTTTTAAATTATGGATTATTCTTTCACATTTTCTTTATCCTTTCATCTATTAGCAGACATTTGTGTTGTTTCCATGTCCTAACTATTGTGAATAATGCTACAGATATGAAAGTATAGGTATCTCTTTGAGATAGTGATTTCATTTCCACTAAATATATACCCAGGAGTGGAGTTGCTAGATCACGTGGCAGTTCTATTTTTAATATTTGAGAAGCCTCCATGATGTTTTTCATAGCAACTACAACAGTTTACATTCCCACATACAGTGCATAGGGTTTCTTTTTCTCCACATGCTCTCCAACACTTTATTTCTTGTCTTTTTGATAATTGTCATTCTAATGTGTGAAGTATATATCATTCTTCTTTTGATTTGCATTTTCCTGATTATCAGTGATGTCGAACACCTTTTCTTGTATCTGTTGGCCATCTGTATGTCTTCTTAGGAAGAATATCTATTTAGGTCCTCTGCTCATTTTATTTGATTTTTTGCTATTGAGTTGTATTAGTTCCTTATGCATTTTGGATATTAAGCCCTTATCAGATTTGTAGTTTGCAAAGAGAAGATTTGTGACAAGCTTGGGTACAAGACGCTATGTGTTCTCATTTGGTGTGCTGAATGAGAGCTCCTACACCAATAATACACCTAATTTTTTGTGGATGTTCAGGAGTCATTAACTGCTAGAAATTTCTGATTTATTTCTTACACTTCTCTTCCTACTTCCCTATGTCTCTCAGTCTTCTCTCAATAACAGCAAAAGCAATAAAATAGAGCCAAAGTACATTTGAAGAGACTGAATCATATTGACTGGATGCTAAAGGATGAACTGGCTAAAGTCCCATCTGTCTGTGTGCTTGCAAGAACTTTAATGACTGTGTCTGTATAAACTCTGTCAGTATTCACAAATTTTTTCCAACTTTGAAACAGAATAGATGGTGATAAAATCTTAAACTATTTTCTTATGTCTAACTATCTCTGTCTTCAGGTCAAGGTCTTTACTAGCAGCGCAGCAGAGATTGGGGTGTTGGGCAGAGCTGGAACCTGCTCTTATAGGTTAAACCTTTTAAAATAAATTCCTTGCTTTTATCAGCTGTCCATTTCCAAATGGTGCATTGTGTGAGTTGATGATTAAATATCTGTGGTAGCTAAATATAAAACTTACAACTTCCAAATATATCATCTCCAGGGCAATTCAGTTGTAGCTGAGGCAGCAGCATTATTCATTCGAGTGCTTTAAAATGCAGCAGTGGCTTCGACCAGAGCAGATGCATGTGCAATATATTAATTTGTTTCCAAAAATACTTTATTGATGATGTGAAAATATTGCTTCTACCTTAAAGGCTTTGCAAAAATTAAGAAACTGTGCAACTCTTTGGGGATCCTTTGGCTGCATCAATCTTTAAGATTGCAGGTATGCGTTAGTTCCCTTCTGTCAGCAAGTGAGCAGATGTTCATTTTCTTTTGTTTAGCTGGGTCACAGGGATGTGCTGTGTTTGTAATACTGCCTGCTGCCATTGAGTATCTCATTCCTGAAAAGCTTTAGTGAGAGACTTATTTGAGGGCATTTTATAATCAGTGTCTCCAGACAATATTTGCTGCCTCATCAATTTACAAGACTTTGATTTTTTTTTTTTTTTTACAATTACCCTCCACACTGCCTTCTGATATATTTAAAGCTTTTATGCTTCTTTTAGAAATGTCTAAAGAGGAGGTTTTAGTCCCAGGTGGCCCCTGGCTTAGCATGGGCTTCTAAGAAAGCCTCTGGATTACAAAGGCTTTATCACCTTTATCTGTAAAGTATTGGGCCCATCACTTAGTAAAAGTGAAGAGTGTTTATATCTGAGAGAATACTGTTACATAATCAAGGACTGGTGGTTATGCATTTAGTAAACAAAAATGACCACTTTTCAGAAATTTTCTGGAGTTGTTTAAGGAAAAATGATAGCTACCAATTATTGAGCACTTACTATGTATAAAGAACTGTATTTATTAGTCCTTTGTGCATATTGTCTCATTGACCCTTCATGGCAAACCTCTGCAGTAGAACTATAATTTACCCATTGTTCACATAAGGATTATGAGCTTCAGATAGTAGAATGACCTACTAAATTCCAACCAGATTAGAAGCTATGATAATTTGGTTTCAGATCTCAGTCTTTTAGTCACTGAGCCATAATAATTTTTTTGTCACGTTAAAGCATTATAATGATTTATAAGATATAGAAAAAAAATTCAAGCCCCCAGATGTGATCCAATCTGTTGAGTGATACTCATTGAATATTCTTTTGTCTATTGTGTTAGATGAAACAATTTTATTATGCATTGCATGGTACCAATTAACTGCAATCACATTTTTCAAAACTGTAGGCATAAGCAATTGGTTGTCCTATTGTCCTAGAATGTTTACAGAGGCAAAGAATAAAATAGTCCAAATGTAGAGGAGAAATTTAGTCTCAGATTCAAATGAAAACTTCCCTTATCTTTCCCCTCTTCCCCCACCTTTTTTTTTTCTTGAAGGAAGCTCATGAATTGGTTTGATAGGTAAGAAGGAATGAATACTAGATTACTAAGTAAATCACTGACTGGTTTTCAAGTTGAGTGTTTGGATTCTTAAGGTAAATTAGCAGTCGGTGCCTGAATTCTGAAAAGACACGGAAGCATTTTTAATATGCTATTATTTACTTGTCATTTTTTTTTGATGTTGCATTTAGAAATGACCAAGAATTTTTGGCAGCCTTCTATTTAGAAACAATCAACTTTATTAATGTGGACAAAAGATGAGTTAAGTATAAATAAGTATAAATTATTAACTTGAAAAATTCTACTCTCAAACTTTTCAGAATCATAATCTGAGGCATTTTTACTTTTAAATTAAAGCACATTTACTATGTGAATGAGTGGTGGAGAAAAGGTTAGTAATCTTTTTGTGTTTCACATGTTTGCTTGGAAAATAATATTGAATACATATTATTAAGAAAACTCTTAATACTATAAATATCATTATAAGAGTTTCTGTTCATGTGTGTGCTAGTGTGATCCAAGTGGGTTCGTGTTCATTATTTACCAACTGTCAAAATTTCATCTAAGATTTAAATCAAGCAGCTGGAGAGCTAACTGCTTAACTCATTTTCTCTTAAAGTGTTTACGGTGTAAGGATTTGTCTCATGATTACTACTGAATTGGAACAGCCATACATGACTTCTGTGATGTTGCCAACTCCCAATCATTGTTATGATTTGCCTATATTTTCCTACTTTACTACTATTGTATCAATTTTTTTAACATTTAAAATAAAGTGAATCTTTGGGAAAAAATTCTTTGCCCAAGTTTTGGGGGAAATAAGTAACATTAGACATCACTTTTCTAAGGAGTACAATTACTGTATACAAACATAGCTTCTGACCATAGGACCTGGCTTTTTAAAATCATCTCAGGGTCCTACTTTCTTTAACTAATTCAACCCATCCCTCTTTCAGGATCTCAACCAAAATCCATAGAAAATATATTTGTTTAGATAAATTTAGCTTGACATTCTGGTTATACCTGATGTATCTTGTGTTTTATAACTACAAAGATACATTAGTAAATTTTCCTACACTTAGAGAACTAATTGTTTTCTTAAAACAACAACAACAACAACAACAACAACAACAGCAACAACAACGACAAACACTATTTCCTCTTTCTGGACCAGTGGGCTGAAATAGCAACCAATTTTCACACTAACTTTTCTCCAATTATACCAAGTTAACAACATTTTAGTTTTGTATATATTTTACAAACTCCTTTGAGGACAGGATTGAAGTAAGGAGGCAATTTAAATTTAATTTACTTTATTAGATATTAGGATTAGATATAGGAACGGAGAGAAGAGAGGGTTTAATAGGGCTTGACTAATTAGACATGAGACTGGAGGAGAAAATGATTCCAAAGGCCAATTTGAAGTTTTGAGTATTGAAGCGTGGCTGTCTTCCAGTAGCATAGTCAGAGAATGAGGGTCAGCTGAAAGGTCCAGTCTGAGGTGAAAGAATATTATAAATTAGAAGTGACTTCATGTCATCTCAGTGACAATGCCCAGCAGGCTATGGAGGTATGAGAGAAGAGCTCTGGAGAGAGGCTGACATTTGTGATGTAAATTTGTGTTTCATCAACCTGAGTGACAGTTGAAACCTTGAAGATAAATGGGTTTGGGGACAGAGTGTGGAGAAAAATAGAAGAAGCTGGTGTTTAGTAAACACTTATTCACACTTATTTCTACTTGTCCCTTTTTATATGGCTACTACAGGTGTATGTATGCTTAGCTTGGCAAGAACTGGGGAATGTATCTGTGAAAGCCTTTTAAAAGAACAGATTTTTTCTTTACACATTATTTATGTGAAAAATATTTTAACAACTCTATGTTATGATAGCTAACACTTATTTAATACTATGTTCCAAGGGCTGTTGTATACGTAATGACTCATTTATCTTTGCATAAACCTCGTCACATAAGTAATAACTTATTTTTGTCAGTACCCCTTTCAAAGAAGAAAACTGACGTACAGAGATGTAGAGATGTTAAGTAACTCCTCCAAGGTCCTGCTGCTCTTAAGCGGGGTAGTTGGGATCTCAACCCAAGTTGTCTGATTTCAAATATACACTTTAATCTCTCTGTTCTACTGCCCTCATACAGAAACATCCCTACCCAACAGTCTTAGATAGGTCTTTTCTAGCATCATCCTGCTTTGTAAGTAGTCACATGCTTATTCCGTTTTATGTGAAGAAAAGATGACTTTCTTAGGGCTACATATGGACAACTTGCTTAATAAGTTATGGATGTTTCTCATCAGATTTTTAGTGGACTAGCAGATCGTGTCTGGTTTGAGAGAAAATGTATCAGTGCATCATGTTGTACAGGAACAAAAGTGAATGCAGCATGGCAAAATGGTCCACTAGGGATGACTGCACCCAGGCCAGTAGTTATGCTCAAAAGCAGTGCTGACTTTCTGAAATAATAAAATGCTTATATTACAAACAAGGCTAAACAATGAACATGAGTTTAACACTACATGAATTTAGCCTCAAAATTAATGGTATTGGTTAGTAAGGGTGGGATAATTCTCAACACCAACACACCTATTTTCTATTGATTTAAGTATTTAGGAAATTGTAGAGTAGTTTCTTTCAAAGTTTCTCAGATTCATTATACCTAAACATTTTCTCTTGGTGCCAACATAGGCTAGCTCCATATCACAATATAGTATTCAATCATTTAACACTAAGTCAATGAACAATCACTTCTGGTCAATGTTTCCGGCTATGGTTAGACCATGGCAGAAGATGTGCAGGAGGATAGCATAGGACATCCAAAGCAAGACTGTGAGTGTAACATTTAGAAAACCAGAGGTGGAAATGGGGCATAGCTGCAAAATGTCAAGAACCAGAGATGGAGCCTGGGTCCAAAAGCTGGTAAGTGTTGGATAGTGTGAACACATGGGAACCAAGCACAGTAGGTGATTATAGGGCAGAACCAGGTGAATACTGCTTTATTTCACAAACATGTTACCAAACCTATGCTAGACACGTGAGATACAGAATGATTATACATTTTCCTGTCCTTGACAGTGTATGCTTAGATCTCTCACCACTTGGAGTTGGCAAGGTCACCCAAGTGCTTCTAGGAAGTAACATGTTTCTTACACATAGGCTCTGTCATTAGATTGTGAGACAGTGTTCTTCACATTTTTTTTGTGTGTGTACAGGTTGTCTTTTAAAGTCAAATGATTCTGACTTGTGAATAAGATGAAGTCATAGCTATTGATGATGTATCTTTCAGTTCAAGCTGCTTGTCTGCAAATGATAAGAACTTTTTCTCATTTTAATCCTTGTTGTGTAAAATAAGTTCAGTGCAACTTAAACTTTGTAATGACTTTGATCTCTTTATTTTTGCCTGATGTTTTAGAGTGAGCTATTTTCCATTGAGTAGATCTATTTAAGAGGTGAAGATAGGCTGTTTTTCACTGACTCTGCAAAGAGCTGAAGGGGATCATTGAAAGACACATATATGTAGAGAGATATTAATTATAATCTATTTTTTTTAGTTTAGACCAAAACAACTAAATTAATAAACCACATATATCAGACCTAAAAATTATCCATATTGGTCTCTTAATTATATTAACTGAATACTATTAATTTTCCACTTGCATAGTTCTCAATAAAACAATATCAGTGTTAAAATTTTGATTTGGTTAGGTAAAATTAATTTAGCCTCCCAATGAAGCAATAATTTATATATGTGTGTGTGTATAGTAGGTGATAGAATTTTTTTCTTTTTAACATTCATTATAGTATAGTATGCTAGATTAGAATAAAGATATTTTGTAGAGAGGATTCCAAGTTCTAATGTGGCGCAAAGATGCAATAGTATAGTAATAATACACAAGAACAGAAGATATGTGTGGGTCCACTTAATAGAGGCTGGAGAACTTTGAAGGTTGTCTGTATTGTGCTTGGATTCTACTAAACAGCTTTCCTGGTGGAATAAGAACTTAAAGGTGTGTATCTCTTACCACTCAGACCAAGATAAGGTTTTACAGAAGCTGATGACAGCTCCTTCAAATACTGAAACACATAAAAATCTCTTTTATCTTTGTATCATCAATGCTCAGAATATATTGGGTAAGAAATCACTATATGATCAATTAAAATATATATAAATTGAAATGGAGAACTTTAAGAGGATAGACTATAACCCCCATCCATTCCTAGAGATAAATAATGGAAGTATAAACCTCAATGCCTTTTTGATAAAAGATAACATTTCTTAACCTTTGAAAGGGATGCAATATATCAATATAGAAAACATGGTTAACTCCAAACAAAGCAGACTCTGCTGCCTACTGTGTTTTTCAAATCTCCCCTAGCATTTCCTCTTCTATTACCCTCCATGGTATTCCTGAGTCCAGATCATGGTCTGCTTATGCTTGATTTTAATGAGACATCTAGTCTCTGACCTCATTGTTTCTGTGGAAACTGGAGTCTGCATAACAAAATGATTCTAACTAGTCCTATTTATTGGCCAGTTTAGCTAATCACCTGCAGAGTAGATTAAGACAATGAAATCCACCATTGGCTGGATTTTCTCACTGTCAGGAATTTAGGAACTGGCTGATGCCATTGAAATTATTTACATTACAGATTGTCACGGAGTATGCTGGGGTTGTGCTTAGGAATTGAGATTGCTTGTAATAGGATTCTGCTGTCATTTCAGACATGAACATTCTCTCCATCTCCTTGGGAGCCAAAGTCATTTCCCTAATTACCCATGATCCATAGCCAAACTGTTTTAATACATTGTAGAATAAATCATTATGTAGAAACAAAAGTGGGGATTTATAATAATGGGAACTTTAATTTTAGACCTTATGTTTTATGTGCACTGCAAAGATGTCAGCTCTTGGGAAAGGTGCAAAGAAATGGTCTCCTTATGGAGAAAGACAATTTTCAGGTAAAGTCACATGGTGCGTTCTTTCCAAGTGAGGGTACAGGAAGTTTTGTATTTTGATTTTCAAATAGAATGAGGATTGGGGAACATATTTAAACTTTTAGGAAGAAAATGCAGCAGCATGCAGATTAATAATGGAGAAAAAGGATAAAGCATAATGGTTTAGGATAGGCATTTAAGTTGAGTTGCATTTTGTAGATGGTATGAAAGTGAGAGATGGTAAAATTACGTAGCATTAATTTCCAAATGAGGTTCTCCAATCAAATTCAGGTACTATCATGATACTCTAAACTGTGTAATTCATCAGAATCACATGAACAAGTGATTGATTTTGGGCTTTACCCTAAATATGCCCAAATGGGAATCACTGAGGATGGGACCTATGTTTTAAGTTTTAAATAAAGTTATCAGGACATTTTTTGTGAAGCCAGTCAGTCTTGGGTTTAAGAATGGAACTAGCATGTAATATTGTACCTGGCAGTGACTACTCTGGGCAGAGTCCCTGCTATCTAGAATCAGTGGTTTCAGTCTCATGTAGTCCTAGTGGTGATGGTTAGGAACTGGGGGGCCTCTGAGACATGTGGGCAGAGCCAACCCTACATGTTGTGAACCACTCCATCAGAAAATTCTGCTCCAGTGGAGAATAGGGTTAGGAATGCATTTAGTTACATGTAAACCAGAAGTGTTTTCTTAGGTGACTGAAGAAAGTAGAGGAGATAGACAATTACGGTATAGTTTCTTCAACTCTAATACTGTTAAAGTCAAGAAATAAGAGATTTCTTGGTATTTTTCCAATGTTTATCATCTTATGGTCATAAAATGACAGCTGAAAGCATTCACGGCAGAAAGAGAAATAAATGGGGAATGGCAGTGTTTTGGGCCATGTCATGTCTTGATGATTGTCAGGGACTTCCTGTCTCCAAAACTGTGAGAAAATAAATTTCTGTTATTTAAGCCACCCAGCCTATGGTACTTTGTTGTGGAAGCCCAAGCAGACTAAGATGTCCAGCAGTCAAAATAAATAATATTTTAGTATGTTAAAATCATAAGTAATGAAAAAATCAATGCTGAACAAAATATAAAAAGGTTAAATACAGACAGGATTAATAGTACTGAGTTTTTCAGACTCTAATATGAATTGGCTTGGCACTACTCAGCCACAAAACAAACCTTAAGAATGTTAAAACAAAGGAAGTCATGTAAAATATATCCTTTGACCAAAATGAAATTAAGCTACAAATCTGAGAAATCTACAATTATTTGGAAATTCAATTCTACACATTTAAATAAGACATACTTCAAAATAGCCAAGTGTTTGAACTGAATTAAAATGAATGAAAACTTTCTTTAGGAAAGTAGAAAAAAGAAGAATTTGTTAAAGCTAAGTCAAGCAATAGGAAAATATTATATATAAAGGTGATTAATAACAGAATTAAAATAGAAAAAAATAGAGGAAATTATTAGAACCAAAAGCTGGTTTTTTGAAAAGGTAAATAAAACTGACAAAATTCTAGTTGGATTGACCAAGATAAAAAGAGAGAAAATACATACTATCAATATCAGGAATGAAATAGTGGCTAACACTAACAACTCCATAGATATTAACAAATTTAAAATTAAGGGAATACTACAAATGGACAACTTCTTTGAAAGTCACAAACAACCAAAAGCGACTGAAGAAGAAATGGATAATCTGAATGTTTTTATGTTTATTGAAGAAATAGGGCTTAAAGTGAATATCTTTTATTAAAGAGAACTCCAAGATCATATGGTTTTAATAAAAGATTATATCAAAAATTTAGGGAAGAAATAACACCAGTTTTATTTCTATTCCAGAAAATAGAAGTGAACTCTTGTCACTTTATTCTGTAAGAGTAGCTTTACCCTAATCCCAAAACCATACAAAAATATACGAAAACCTTTCTTTGACAAAAAGTCTTCAGCAAAATACTAGCAAGTGGAATCTAGTAATGTATACATAAAAAGATAATACATCATTATCATCCAGGAAATGCAAGGCTAGTTCAATGCTTATAAAGCAATCAGTGAAAGTCACCATGCTGACAGACAAAAGAAGAAAGCACATCCTAATCTTAGTAGATGCAGAAAAAGCATTTGATAATATTCAACATACAGTTATGATTAATAATCTCAGCAAACTGTGAACAGCTTTAACCTAATCAATGGCATGTGCAGATACTCAATAGCTAACATCATGCCTAATGATGAAAGAATGAATGCTTTACCCCTCAGACTGAGAACCAGGCAAGGATGTCCACTCTTAACACTTCTGTTCAGCAACATTCTGGAAATCCTGGATGATGCAATAATGTGAGACACATAAGTTAAGGCATACAATTGTAACAGAAGAAATAAATCTATCGATATTTTCAGATTGTATGATTGTCTATACATAAAATATCAGAATTTATTACAAAAAGTCTGGAGCTAGTAAATGAATTTGTCGTAGTAATCAGGATACAAGGTTAGTATAAAGTCAATTGTGTTTCTATTTAATGATAATAAACAATTAGAAAACAAAATTAGGAAAATGGTACCATTTGTAATACATAATTAAAGTAAATTCTTACATATACATTTAACAAAATATATGTCTAACTTGTAGTCTGAAAATCACAAAACACTGATGTAAGACATCAAGAAGACCTGACTCCATAAATGGAATATGGATGGATTTGCAGATCGTAGCTCTGTTTGTCAGAACACAGAGAACTAAATACCAAAAAGTATGAAATTTGCTGTATATAAGTTAAAAGTAAGTTTTTAAAAAAAATATATAGTAACTTTTTAAAGCTGGAAAAATTCTGATGGCGAGGAAGTACTACATAGATTATTAAGTGTAGTATTATCCTTACAGAAAAACACAGAACTTTATACTTTTACTATGTATATATTCTCTTTGTAGAAACGTAAATAACTTTCTTTTTTAAAGTTTAGATACAGGTATTTTAATGGTTTCTGGACATTTTGCAAGTTGGACAATAAAATTAAATTCTTTTTATAATATTAAAGAAATCTTTTAGATTATACCCACACATTTAAGCAGTGTCATTCTAACTAATGCCCTTCCCAAGATATAACTATTCACTGTACATTTATTGATAGTAGGTTATCTTCAGATGTTACCAAAGTAGCAAGTATAAAAAAATAAAATCTAAATTTTTGACTGTGACTAAATAAGAATGTGCTCAATTACTGTATGCTTCATGAATTCTCAAATAAATGCTTTTTATAATTTTTATAAGGACTGTAGGCATGGCTCACACTCAGAGTTCGGTGACTGTTCTTTGAGTATTTTTACATCAGTTTGCCAGGACTTTGCCTTTGTCTAATTTTAAAAGGACCCAAACACACAAATTATCTCTTAACGAGACTGAATGATGCATACATATTACTCAGTTAAATAACTAAAAGCCTAGTTACCTTTTTTATCTAATTAACTTTTAGCTATCTTTTAAGATCTAATAATTGTTCATTGAAATCCATTACTAATTTCTAATTTAAGAAAATTACAAAGAGATTGTTTAAAGCCCCTGGAGTCAAAAGTGGATGTGAATTTTAACTTTTACTGCAGTGGCCTTGAGATTTGGACTTCCTTCTCTATCATCTGAGAGAGTCCAGCCAATTTTACAAAACCTGCTTGTAGAAGATAAGATTTGAAGGATGGCAGACTCTAGAAATGTGGCCCTACTGATATAGAGACCTTGGAATGGTTGGCAAAGCTTCATCCTACTGAGGATGTATCATTAATGGGGGGATTAACCCCCCCCCCCAAAAAAAAATAATTTTCTACAGCTAGATTGTGGTGCAAGGTAAGAATGAGAGAGAAAAGGGGTGGGGAGGAAGAGAAAATGAATATGAATATGAATATAAATATAAATAAAATAATGACATCTTTAAATAGCTTTGAACTCAGATCAAATGTACTAAAATAAAAAGAGCTGTCCAGGAAATTGATTGACAACTAAAAACACATGCCATTGTTTTTATGGCGGCAAATTCTAGTTTTGGAGCCAAAGGTAATAAAATTTGTTGACATCAGTATAAGATATTTAATACCAATTAACACAAGCTACATTTTTAATTCTGTGCAATTTATATTTGGCTATTTTGCTATTCTTGTTTATAAAACTTTTTTTAAAATCTTGTATAAATAGTGAAAAATTAGAGATAATATACAACATTTAATTGAACTCTAACCAATGTTTAATTATTTAGCTCTAGAAGGGAGAAGATGTGTAGCTATTATATAAATCTGCAGAAATTACAGTTTTAATTGTTTCATGGTAATTGTCATTGTGCCATTTTAGCTTCATTTATTGCCCACACTTCCTTAATTGCATACACAGTTTTGTTTTCAGTGGATCATCCATTCAGGCAGTTTTGCATATTCATCATCTGTATGCTTTCATTATGAGAAACAAGATTCTAGGTTTTATTCATAAATCATTTTTACAACCAATGCTTTAACTTTATTCCAAATCAAAATGTAAATAATTTATGTAGTCTATAATATTAAAAAAACATCTTGTTAAATTGTTCTTAAGTCATTTATTTATCCATGCATTAAAAAAGTATCTATTGGGCACCTATGTTATGCCAGGAATATTTTCAGACACTGGGGAGACAGTAGCAAAAAACAAATAGTAATCTCTGCATTCATAGAACTTACATTTTAGTCAGAGGGAGAAAGATAATAAGAAAACAAACAACAAATATATTTTATCTTGAGTGGTGATTTGTGCTGTGGGGAACAATAAAACAGAAAACCAAGATAAGAAATGCCACAGGTCAGAGTAAGATAAAGTTTTTAATAGAGTAATAAGGCATGGTTACTTGGAGATTACAGTTTTTGAGCAAAAAAGCCAAGCTATTGAGGGAGCAAGCAATGTGTATATTGGAAGGTACTGTAAATGCAGAGTTCCTGAAGGAAGAGTGAGCTTGTTTCATATGAGGATCATGGTAAGGACTTTCATGTTCATTTCCTGATGGATAGAAAGCCATGCAAAGGTTTTGAGCAAAGGAATCACGATCTGACTCACATAAAGATTGTAATGGGGCAAGGGCAGCAACAAGGAGGAAAAATAAGAAGCTATTACTATAATCCAGAAAGAATACTGTTTCCTTGAGCCACAACCGATAGTAATAAAGGTGGTAGAATAGAGTCAGGTTCTTAATGTATGCAATAGATAAAGCAAAGATATGCCGATGGATGGCATATTTAGTGAGAGAGACAGAGACAACTCTAGACTACTTGCCTGAACTGGAAGGATGGACTTATCATGAACTAAGATGGGAGAGAATGTGCAGGGAGAAGGTTTGGGCAGAGAAAATCAGAAGTTTCGTTTTGAATGTATTTCTATTGAGATGCCTGTTAGGTGTCCGAGTGAAGGGGTCAAGTCCATAGCTGGATATTTGTATTGGAGTCCAGGAAAAAGTCTGGACCTAAGAGAGAATTTTATGAGTCATTGACATTTAGGAAAGGTTTGAAAGGCATGAGACTAGTTGATGTGAAGAAGATCGTGAATGTAGAGAAGAGACTCTAGGACCGAGCTCTGGGACATGCTAAAATTTCTTTGTGTAACCGTGAGGAGGTGGGGGAAGACCAGCAAAGGAGACTGAGAATAAACAGCTTAGTAATTAAAGTGGAAAACCGGAACAAAATTATTAACTAGAATCTAGAGCAGAAAATGTTTCATGAAGGGGGAGTGATCAATTATGTCCGATATTACTGATATGTTTGGTATGCTGGGGAGGAAAAATTAAATATTAGATTTAGCAATTTGGATGTCAACCTTGATATATACAGTTTCAGGCAAGTGGTAGGGTTTTTTAAAAAAGGAATAAAGTTCGGACACATGCTACAACATAAACGAACCTTGAAAATATTATGTTGAGTGAAAGAAGTCCGATTTCATTTATGTGAAATGTCCAGAATGGACATATTCATAAGGATTAAGAGCAGATTAGTGTTTGCTAAAGGCCTGGGAGAGGTGGGGAGAGATGGGGAATGACTGTTTATGGGGATGGGTTTCATTTCGAGTGATGAACACATTTTAGAATTAAATAGTGGTTATGATTGCACAACATCGTGAATGTACTAAAAGCCACTGTCTTGTATATTTCCACATGGTTAAAATGGTGAATTAAAAATTACGAAAATTGTACCTCAATAAATTTTTTTTGGTAAAAAACCTTATTGGAATAGGTTAAAAAGGAAATGGGGGGAGAAGAAGCAGTGAAGCAGTGTGGGTTCAGTGAGAATATGAGAACTTAGAAAAATTAGTTGGAGGGGGCTGTAGGTTCAGGACGTTTTCTTAAGGTGGGTGAAATTGGGGCCACTTTGTATATTAAAGCTTTTCTTGCGAAACATGTTGAGGTAAAAGATGGGAGAAAATTACTGGAATGATTCTTTAAATAGGCAAGAGGAGATGCATTTTCTGTATAAGTGAAAATAATGGACCTCGAGAGCAGGACTAATGACCCACAGGAGGGGAGGCACAGGGACAGCAGTGTTGGAGACTGGTGGTGCGAATTGTGAGGTTTTCTTCTGATTTTTCTGATGAAATGTGAAGCAAGAGAATGATGGGGTGGAAATTAGAATGATTAGCTAAATGAAGAAGGTAGAAGTTTAATGAGGGTAGTAAAGAGCTTTGCATAGTTTTCTAGAAGTAGAGGAAAAGAAAAAAATTAGGAAAATGCAGTGTGGGCTCACCATGTAGCAATGGAGTGAGCAGTCATGAATATATCATTTCAGTCATAATAATTGTCATCTCCTCTTCACTTATCATGCACAGATGCAGTATGGAACAGGTAGAGGATTTTGTGTAAGTCAGAGCCCATCCATAGTGATACCTGGGGCAGTCGTCTGGGTTCAGCCCCCACAGACATTTAGCTGTCCAGAGCCACTGATATGGTGGAATTGGCCCTCGTGGTTCTTATTATGGTTGCAGGATGCACCTCAGCACCAAGCATCAGGGAACTTTGGAAAAACAAAGTTTATTACTCACAGGTCCTGGAGGATACAGGGCATATTTGGGGAGAGAAAGAGAAAGAGAGAGAGAGGAAGGGAGGGAGGGAGATGGAAGGAAGAAGGGAACATCATGGGTCCAACCTTTATTGAAAGGTGGGAGGTCCTAAGGTTTCTTGGGTTCACTATTTATTGGTGAATTAAAAAAAATAAGAGCAGGAATTAAAGCATTGGAAAGAAAAAGCAGGTCAGTCAAATGGTTAGTTATCTAGCTTATCCAGGGTGCTTTCTAAGAGAACTTCATAGGTGGGGTGTCCTGGTTTTCAGTCCAGTTGTAGAGCTAGCTGAGTGTTTATTTGAGATGGGTGTGTTTGAAATGGCTGCCTCTGCAATCAAAGCTTCATGTCAAGCAGTTACATGGCAATCCAGAAAGCTAATTGTCAGGCACTTAACACTATAGGTTGAGTTGTACTTAACAGTTTTGTGGAGAGTATGGGAAAGCTTAAGAAGGGCCAAGGGATGACTGGTTGTCTAACATCTATAAGAAAGAAAAAGAGAACATGAAAGAGAAAGAAAAACTTGGAAAGATTGTAGAACCATTAGCTCGCTGGTAGGGACAGGTGCTGTCAAGAATTGTTGCACTTGAGATAGTAAAGGAAGTGAACTGGAAAGATAAGGATGATGGTTGGGTGTGGGCCACTCACGATTAAGTAAAGTGTTGTCATCATTGGTAATGATAATACTCAAAGGAATGGTGGTAGAGGTCCTGTTTCAGGATCACCAATAAGAAGAAATCAAGAAATTGAGATGCAAAGTGAAAGTGGATATTGAAACGACTGACAGTGAATGAACCAAGAGCCAACATCATCAGGGACTGACAGGTAGTGCATCCGCGTTTGCAGGCGGCTGCATCAAGCTGGCACAGAGTGCCTTACCCTTTGGTGCCAAGAGATGCAAAGCTTGAGTATTTAGCATTGTGAGGTGAAAATGATCTGGAAGTGGCAAGGGGACAGGAAACATGCATTCTAGTCTACCTTTGAGTCTTTTGTTGGGAGGATTTTGTGGGGGAAAAACAGGCACTATTTGAGAAGGCTTCAGGGAAGATTTCCAGGGCAGATCCAGCTTCCAGTTAAAGTAGATATCCTATGTTACATTGGACAAATGCACAGTTATTTTTCTAATAACAGGCTCTTCGTTTCCATCAGTGCAAGTTACCTACTTTCTCACAGAGGTAGATTCGGTTGAGGTCTTGGCAGTCACCCCAGACATCTGAGGAGCTGGGTGGAGAGTGCTTTGTAAGACAAAGGTTAACATTTTGAGAAATATATGAACCTGCCTCTCACTCTTGGTAGTCTTTAAGTTTACCATGGCAAGATGCATCAAATACCGAGTAGGAGCTGTGCCATCCAGATACAAGTCTCTGCAGATGTGGCATTACTGATAAAGGACTGAGGTGTGAGTGTGAGATTGACATGCTCATCTTGTTGGTGTGTGGTCCGTTCATGAGACTCAGGCCACTAATCTCAGACTGCTCACCAGCCTTTGTTGACATTTATGTCCAAATTTTAGGCAAGGTGTTATTGGACATCTGTGGTTTATTCAAAAAGTAAAAGGTAGTAAGTATGTGAATTTAACTTGAGGTTGTTTTGTACAACAATTCCATTAAAGACCATCTTGAAATTATGTACAATATTTCTTCTTTAAATTTTCAGTGTGATTAATGAATGGTCAGTGATTTAAACTAACTTAATTCCATTAAGTAGGGAAGGTCAAATATTAGGCCATTTAAAAAAATCACAACCAAAGCCATGATATAAGAAATAAGAGAAATTATTTATTTATTTTATGGCCATGCCCATTTGGGAGAATGCTCATCTGGGTCAACTGAAGAACTTTTGAAAAATAAAGTTGCTGGTTCACTCTAAGGCTGATTGAATTAGGATTTCCAGATATGAAATGGTATGTGCGTGCTTGTGTGTATCTGTTTAAAACTGATTGCAACAATAACCATGAGCAAGCAGCCACTCTCATAGACCATGATAGTCCACCAAAATCTTTTCCTCCTCTCTTTAGTGTGTCAGGCTTACGGATTCAAATTTGACATGTGTGACGGAACATCAGAAGCATCCGCTGGGCAAATGCCCTGGACCTGCACGAAAAGCAAGAGAAGTTCCTACATTAGAACCTAAACCTCAGCAGGATCAAATCAGTGATGATGAAGGTAGGAAATTAAAAACATGTAATATCTTTTATATATTATTTTTAGGATTCTATTGTGACTAGTATGAGGACATTTAATCTGGGGTCTTAATGAACATACTGAGGATACTTTATTGAAACTATTTTATGCCTCAGATATTGAAAGTGAAAAAAGCAATTATATTTCAACAGGGTAAAGGAAGAATTACACTAGGTTAACTATTTTAATTTTTAAAATTTTATTATTTTGTTATCAGGAGATAATAGACATTATGAGAATAAAAAATAAAATTATTTTCTTAAGCTCATTAGCCCTCCTTCCTGTAGTATTGTTAATGACTTTTCTTCCTCTTAATCTAACATTAAATTTGTGATTTCTTGTGTACTTTTCTCTCTATTCCTTTTCTCTCTCTCTTTTTTTTTGAGGGGCAGTTAGTCTTTTAGAAATTCATAATTTAAAATTTTATTCGAGGAGTAACTAATAGGCATTTTTTTCTACTTCTATATAGATTTTACTGTCTTTATAGTTTTGTCTTTTCCAAATATTATATAATTGGAGTCATGTAGGATATAGCCTTTCCAGATTGGGTCCTTAGTAACATGCATTTAAGGTTTCTCCATGTCTTTCAAAGGGCTTGATAGCTCGTTCTTTTTAATGATGCATTGTCTGGATGCATCCATTGTCTGGATGGACCAGTCTATATTTATCCATTTACCTACTGAAGAACATCTTGCTTTAATGATTATGAATAAAGTTGCTTTAAACCTCCATGCGCAGGTTTTTCTGTGGATGAAAGTTTTCAGATCCTTTGGGTAAATACAAAGGACCATGACTACTGGATCATATGGCAAGAGTTTGTTTAGTTTCTAAGAAACCACCAAACTATCTTGCAAAGTGGCTGTGCCATACTGTGTTCCCACCAGCAATGAATGAGAATTTCCACATTCTCTTCAGCATTTGGTATTGTCAGCATTCTGGATTTGGGCCTAGACTTCTAACAGGTGTGTAGTGGAATCTTATTGTCATTTTACATTTTATTTCCTTGATGATGTGATATGGAGGATCTTTTCATATGCTTATTTGCCATCTGTTTATGTTCTCAGTGGATGTCTATTGAGGTCTTTGATTGTGAGTCTTTTACTAATTTTTTTTTCTTCACTGGCTTGGAAGCTTTGACTTACGTGCCTTATATTTTTATGGCTATTTAGAATTTTAAACATATATCTTCAATATTATATTTCAGTGTGTTTCTCTTCTTTTGGAATAAAAGGACCCTGACACAACTTAACAATCATTTTAACCCCTATTTTGGTCTTGAATTATAGTTTAACATTTTTGAAAGGTTTTTAAGTAAATATCTTTTGAAACTATTATATTATCAGTTCTTACAATGATATATTTTATCATGTTCTTTACTCATCATTGTTTCTTTTATCAGCCTCTCCCTTTTGGTTCCTATTTCCTCTTGTAAAGCTTTACTTTTTAATTAATTGTTCTTTTATTTCTAAACGATCTGTGGTGGTGAAATTGCTTAGTATTTATACACTTCAAATGTTTTTAAATTGACCTCATATCTCAGTAATAATCTATAAGGTCATGCAATTTTAGAATGAAAGTCTATTTTGTTTCTTTGTGGTGTTAGTTCTTTATCTCCTCATATCTATGGTAGGTTTGCTCCTTCTGTCCAGCCTCCTCCATTCTTTCCTGATATTTTTCTTTGTCCTGTTGCCTTGTTCACTGATTTTGTTGGAGCATTACTGAGTTCCCCCAAGACCTTACCTTAGTAACAATTAGGGTTTCATATTTCATGGTAACTCTTGGAGTTTTGTACGTCCTGTCTCAGCCACAGCCCAAGACAGTGACGGTAGGTATATTTCCCACCTTAGTTAATGAGCAGAGCTTCCCAGCCTTAGTCTTTAGCTTCACTGGGGAAATTTGACTCTGCTCTTCCATTTTTTTGCAACATATAGATTGGTCAAAATTCAAGCTACCACAGGTCACTTCTGGTCCCAAAGTCTACGAGTTTTGTGGTTTCACCCCTGCTCATTACTTGGCATATGTTTTCTTTCCTATTTTTTGAGATGTTTCATCTGCAACTTGATCTTTCTCTGCTTTTGTAAAAAATGTCTTTTTATTTGATTTATCATTTTTTTGTGTATAGGTCAGAGACAAAATATTAACTTATTGTGCTGTTTTGATTAAAGTGTCACATTTCTAGTAAACAAGCATTTCATAGCTTTCAGAAGCTGCAGGAATATTTGCTAATTTACAAAGAAATAAGAAGACTTTATTTTTGAAAGTGAAGTTGAAAAATTATAACATAAACATCTTTGTATCTCTGCATTGTCTATCTTACTGAGTTCAGGAACAATCCAAATTGGTTTAAAGATTCAAAAAAAAATTGATTGACAATATTTTTATGTGCTATATAACCGTAGATGCAGATTTGGTAGGACTGTAGATATCAGAGGGTATTTTAAATGATGTTCTTTTAAACTATAAAAGTTTTTCTGTAAAAAGAAAAACTAAAAAGAGAAAAGAATTCTGGGGAGAAATATGAAAAATTTTTGATTAAAAAAAGATTTCATTGTGACATTTAAAAGAAAATGAAAATTTGATGGCATAGAGATTTTTATATCAGTAGATTTTATAAGAATATTGAATTTTATATTGGGGGCATTATCAAACTTTGATTTCAGAAATTGGAAGCAGATTTTGATGCATTTTAGGAAGAACATGTGAAAATGAAAACCTATCATTTGTATTTGATGTAGTTATTTTAAATCATATTCTTTTATGTAAAATATTTGTGATTCAAGGCAGGTTTTGAAAACACTAGAAATATAATAATTTTGTTCAAACAGAAAGTAAATAATTTTTTTCTAAATTGATTCCTTTCTCTTTATTTTTCGGGTTACTACATGTGAGCAGAGGCTAGGCATGCTTCCCTTAACCATTTAGACAACAGGGCTTATCTAAGCAGCTCTGTGTATCACTGCTTGGGCAAGAGCTGTCATTTTCAATTTTATTATGCTATGGAAAACAGTATTCAGAGAGCACGACTATATAGTAATAAGGTGAAAAGAAACTTCCATTTATTTCAAATCTATTGAGTAAATGAAATTTCTATTCTTGGCAACCTGTGTTTCTCAGGTGTGGGTAGGCTATTCCTTAACATGACTTTACTCAGTGTACCTTTAAAAAGAAATATTAAGAAGCTGGTTTAGAGAAAACTGTCATGTACAAAAGCAAACGTGATAATTTGCACACTATTATTTCATAAAATTGTTAAAATTAGTGAAAGTATATGAAAGAAGCTATAAGTCTAATAAAATGAGCTGTTTGGGTTTCTGTATTATTCACTCTATGTTGAAGCTCTGATGTGATCTGTTTTGGTTTTTAGATTTGTGTATCATTAAAACTTTAAATATGAAGGAAGCAAATTACTTCTTCTGGTACCAGGAGATACAATTTTAAAGGCTGGTAGTTGCTGATTAAATACAGACAAATGAGTCATTTAAATGAAAAAAGATAAATGACACTCCTCTACCAGTGGGAAATACCTAAGGCACTTTGAGAATTTCTATTATAAAGAACAATTTATATATAGATAGGAGTAAAGAAATCATAGGGGTAAACTGCAATCATTCTAGAAATGGGAAACATTCAACAATAAGTGCAGGAATTCTGACAATGGAACAAAGAAGACCATATATGCATCCACATAATTTTCCTTTGGCTCAGGATGCTTTAGATAAAACTAGTTGAAGCTTGTACGTAGCATCAGCCAGATTCATTTTTCAACAAAAGTTTATTTATCATCTGTACTTATCAAGTGCCACTGACCATCTGTCAATAACATTTTTTCTATTCTATTTTCTTCTGAACTTTGAAGTGCCATAATAATTAATTCTGAAGTATCAGAATGCTTATCAAGATATTTGAAAGTTCATGAGGAATTCTCTGTTTTTTCCTAGTTCTACAATATCCTCTCTCCCTTTTCCTTTTGTGTTATTTTCATCATGTCGTCTTCCTTCTACCTTTATTTTCCAAGACATTCACAGAATTCTAAAGCACAAAGTTAAAAGAATACTCTCATTAGATAGCCTAATACATTTTTCTTTGTTATATGAATGAGACGTAATTTCTAGCATACTGAAACCATGTTTTATTTTTGTGACATTTTTGTGGAGTATTTGGCATCCTAATGCCCTAGAATCTATTTGATATATTTCATTTAATTTGATGAGAGGTGAGGTAGGTGAGAAAAACATCTCCCTGCCCTTTCTGCAGTACTCTTTCCAGATACATGGGAGAAATTTTGCAAAAAAAAAAAAAATAGATTAAACTTTATTTATCTGTGTTATACCATTTATGTTTCAATCATTTTTTAGTTAGTTACTTGTGTCATATAAACCAAGCCCAGTGACCCTCCATGCGATTCGCAACCTTCCATTTTCAATTTCCTTCTTCAATAAAGGCATAGTAACAGAAATTCTAGAATAATTTTTTTTATGTTTATATTATAGTTAAAGCTGCTTTTAAAAATATGGTCCCATAATAGTGCTTTTCACATAGCAGGTAATTAATTAATGTTCACTAAATGTCAAATAAATCACTATCCTATATTTAAGTAGAAATTTGTATTATATATCTTCTAATCCTGGGGATTATTTTAATCTTCCCTGAACACCAGGGATGGATTTTTAAAGTTTCAATATATTTAGACTGGAGTTATAGATTACCGAAAATGAGCAATATCATTCTTCCGAGGGTTTTAGGATGCTACAAGAAAAGAGTGAAACAAATCGGCTTCAGAAACCACCTCATATATATGAGAGTTATCTACATTCCAATTTCCATATTATAAGAAAAGAAAGTAATCATGGAGGACTGATCTAATGTATTAATCATAACCAATTGGGTATATATCGTAGAGAGTATTGACTGTAGTTCGATTCATTAGTTAACCTAGTATTCTGCAAGAAGGCATCCTGTCTTTTCTGACACTGGATTTTCTTATGCTTTATAAATGTAACACGTTGGCCACCAATGCAAAATCTGCATCAAAGTACATTTAAGTCAAAAGTTGATGTTGTATCACACACTTAAACAAGTACTCCAAACCTATCACTTACAAAAATTCACTCTCAATGAAAATGATCATTTATATTTCCCATGAATATAATGAAGAAAACAACCCTTAGGATATGGGCAGATAAACAAAGAAATATCTGGTAAAAATACTAAGGTTCATTTTCTTTATTTTCAGAGGCCATTAGAACTTGAGAAATAGAAAACACAGGTGAGAGGCAAATTAAATAAAAAAATTGCCTTAAGAGTCAGGTTACATGTGTAGCAGTGCTGGTTGGGTCATTTGATTGTCCTTGGGATTAGGTCCCTGTTCATCTATAAGGCAATCATCATAGCAACAGCTTATCTTTTATCTTGAGGAGAGAGTTACTTGGTCAGTGAGCAAAGGATAGAGGGATGCACAGTTTGTAACATATTTTCCATATTCTTTAAATTCCCACTGGCAAGTAGGAAGAAAATATTGTGGAGGCAGGAAAGAAAATTCCTTAGAAAGTATCTTTTCTTGTACAATAGCTTTTAAAGCCATAATAAGCTTTTCTTGTAGGAGGATCTTAACCAAAGTACATGGTCTTATCCCCACATGCAATCACAAGTAGTTAAAAAACAAAATAAAGTAAAACCTTGAAATTGGCACCTTTGATTTTTTTTTTTTTCCTCAAAGAGACAAGGATAAGTTGGAATTTCTAAGAGATCTAGCAATAAATATTGTTCTTGAAGGGTGAAATGGCATTAGTGATGCTAGTCTGTAGAAGTCAACACATATTTAAAATTTTTATTGATTGATTTTAAGGTAAGAGAAAATTAGAACATCTCCTGAAAGACTTTTCTGAGCTGAGGTTCTCTTTCACTTTGACACCAGTATAAAGTAACTAGATAGAAGTCTGAGGATAAGGACAGAAATAAAATAAAAACTGTTGTTTAGTCGGGGTTAATTATTTTTCTTTTTCATTACTGTGTCATCGCACAGGAAAATATGGTAGAAAAATCTGGATTTCATACACAATATACCATAAACTTATCATACAAAAAGCCATTTAAGTTTAGAAAGAAGTCTGCTCACTTTTCAAAAAAATATAGATGAATTCTTCTTTGGATAGAACAGAGGGGAATCAATTAGTCATTGTGAAAAAAGAACACAATTGCTCTCAATTATTCTCATAAAATAAAAGTGAGGGGAAGTGATGAATGTAACATGCCAAGCAGTGTCACTAAAAGCATCTGTGGAGGATATAAGTGTCTCAATGCTAAGTTATCAAAGTTGCGTAGGAAATAATTTGAGGAAGAAAAATTAGCTGTGTGTCTCAACTTTTTATAACTCCAATTCATCCTGATGTGACCTGGAATCTATCCGCTGAAAATATGTCTACCACGTATGTTTTGCTGTCTTGTGGGTGTCTTAACAGTTGCTATGCATAAGTAATGAAATGAAGTACATTTTAATGGGTGTAGACTACCTTCTGAAATATTTAAGGCTTAGAAATTGGAGTAGACATCAGAGGGTAAAAAACTAAGTTGAAAATAGATTCATTTTTTAGAAAGTCTTGGGTATGAATGAAATAAGTGAAGCCAAGTAAGGAGAAAAAATCTTATGAGAGTCTGAAAAAAGTATGAGTGTCATGTGTCATTACAACTACATGTCACCTTCCCCCGCTGTTGCCTATCTCACAGTAAAAGTGGAGCACAGAGACAGTCTCAGAGCTCAACACGAGATGTACTTATGCCGTTCTCTGTTTTTACTATATCGATACATGAAAAATTAATGCATCCTCTAGTTAAATATTATAAACAATTTGGTCTGTCTTTATGAGCAAAATGTCAAATTAACTTGAATGTTGGATAGCCACTAAAGAAAAGTAAGATTATTTTAGAGCATAAAAGCCTGGTCATGAATCATAAAGCCCAATACCACAGGCAAAATTGGGGGTACATGACAGACTTTTATTGAGTATGTTACCTCATAGTGTATAGTAATACAATTTTTGCATGCACTTTGTAACCTTGGAGGTGATTATTATGTAGATGTAGATCCATCATATCGCATGTTGTACAGTCTGTGGGTTTGGACAAATAATAATGACATATATGCACCATTATTTTTTGTCATACAGAGTATTTTCGCTGCCCTAAGAATCTCTGCTCCACCTATTTACACTCCCCTTCATTTTCTTACTTTTTTTTTTTTAAAAAAATGTTATTCAGCTTTTTCACCAATACATTAGATTTCTTAGTACTTTATCATACACGCAGGGTAAACTCTGCTGAAATGTAACTAACAGAGTTTATATATAAATATGAGAATATTATTTGGGGAATGAGTAATTCCTTTTCTTCTAATCAAAGGAAGTGTTTTGGATGTATAACACATCAACTCAGATAATGGGTAAAATCAGATGTCTTAACACCAGAAGGACTGAAGACATTTAACGTATAAAAGGGAAAAACAAATATTATTTATCATAAGTTTTATTGTGACCTTTGCAGTAGTAAATATATCACCCATTGGTAAATTTAAATAAGCATTTAAATTAGAGTTAGGGGAGAGCGATTGCTTACTTCTTTTCATTGTCCCTAGCCCTTCTCGGAACAGATTTTCCCTGAGTGGAGGACCCAGAGAGTGAGTATTTTTGTTTAGATCTTTCTCATTTTCCACAGGCTCCCTCATGAGCAGCCCCCAACACCATGCATCGCAAGTAGGGAAGCAAATTGCATGACAAAGCAGGTAAATAATAAACAGGTATTGAAGTACAGTGATTCTCATCTTTGTAATGTGGATAATTCTACCTATTCATTAGGTGTGTCTGAAATATATATATGCTCCATGGGAAGGCTGCCTCTCAAAAAATGTTACTTGGGATTTTGTTGAGATTGTGCAGAAAAATATATCTGATAAGGTTTTTAAAAAAATCTTTTATAAATGTTTGCCTGCTGAGGTTGAAATTTCTGAGCCATAGCATTTTTGTTGCAATCTCAGCAAAGCTGAGGTTTATATCATAGTCTATTGAGTTAACATTTTAACACTATTTTAGTTTTTCTAAGCTGACATCTGTCTTTATAACTTCTGAAAGAAGTACAAAATGATTGCAGGTTCATTCTTTTTACATAAACTGAATATTGAAGTTTTCTTATTTAACTCAAAGATAAAACAGGTAGAATATAAAGAAAATAAATTGGAGTTATTCTAGGTTTCCAAGTGCATATTAAATGTTAACTTTTTTAATGGTGGCTGACTTTTGAGACTTACATTTAAACATCAGTTTTTGAAATCTGAACTGATATTTCTGCATATTTGATCTCTTGCTGCTATGAAAATATACAGCTGTAGGTCCAAGGATTTCTATATATTTTTTACTATAATATTCACTATGTGGAAAATATATAGTAGCATATAAAGTTTTATTATTAAATACGATTTAGATTTAATATTGTTTACTGCACTCGTTAAATATATTTGCAAACAAACTTGATCTTAAGTAATTCTTAACAAACAAATGGATATTTTTTATGTTTTTGCAAAGAAGAAAGTCTATTCAGAAACTTTGAGCTGGAAGAGTTAGCCTTTATTCCTAGTATCTTATTTATATGTTAATAACATCTAGTTCAGCACTGTTCATTAGAACTTCCCACAGTAATGGAAATTTTCTTTATCTGTGTTCTCTAAAATGGTAGCCACTAACCACATATGGCTATTGAACACTTGAAATGTAGCCGGTTCTACTGAGGATCTGAGTTTGAAATCATTTAAATTGAACTATCCCTATGTAGCTAGTGGTTACCATATCGAACAGCAGATAATTAGTTATTGCTATATAGTCAGCTAGTTCTGTCTCTCATGCAGTGCTAACTAACTATTCCTTTTGGTAGAACCACAAGGACTATTAATACTTTGACATGTTACACTAGATAAACAATGTATGGTTGTCTCACTTGTTAATACCATATACCTTCAGAAAAGGTCACAATTTGGAGAAAATGAGATTTATTTCCTTTAATTAGCACTTCTTGATTTTAAAGAAATTTTTATTTTTACAATTTTTTAAATATTTATTCTTTTAAATTTTCTATTCTTTTATTGTGTCCCTATTTGCTTGAGATATCCCTTCAATAGTATTGCATTCCAATACTATTTTCAGTGAAAAAAAAAAACAACCCAAAAAACAAAACAGATGCTTAGCTTTTGTGGTGTTAGTGACAATACTTATTTTTTTCCTTGAGTATTAAAGAAAGAAAGCTGCAAAGATGACAACCAAGTAAAAAGTTTGCAGTCAGGGACGTTGTTGATGGTTGAGCAGGCTGCTATATTATATCTGGTCATGGGTGTTTCCTGAGGGGCCTCAGTGGATCTTATGTGCCCATCAGTCTTATGTGTGTGGGTCACACTCTCAAATAGAAACTTTGTTATCAATTGTATTTGCCTGCTCTTTGAATTAGCTTTCTATTAATAATTTAATCTATTAGTAGTAATCTTTTTAAAGAAATTATAAAGTCATTCATGGTTCATCTTTTTCTCCTAAAGGTTATTTTCAAAGGGGCTCTGTTGAGCCAGAAAGATTTTATTGGGCTGGATCAGCTGTGGGTCTGTGCCTGTGCACCGGCCCCATTCAAAAGCTTTGCTCTGCAGATGAATTCTCCTGTGCCAGTGGCCAGTGTGCTGCCCAAGAATCAGTCTATGGCTCTTAGCAAGACTGTCCTGATGAGAGTGATGAAGACCCATCAACTTGCTGTAAGTGAGTTAATAGTTTACTCATTCACTACTGTGGTAGGATTTAAAATGCTAGCCTTGGTTTTGAGCAAGGTGAAAGTAATATAAATAAGAGGAATGTACATTCACATTCTAAAGCTATGAGCACCATTCGTCGTGTGAGCCTCTATCCTAACTTAATGTTTTGGTGGTGGTTGCTAATACCGCAAAACCTCACTATTTGTCGAACAGACAAAAAATTGTAATTGATGAGGTGTGTATGTATATACGTAAATATGTGTGTTTTTATTCGAGTGAAATAGGTAGGAGAGGAAAACCTCTTTGTACTTTTCCTTTTTGGAGATATATATATGGATTGCTAACCTTTATTAAATGTTGATGAGTAAGGATTTTATTAAGAGCAATGGAGAAGGATGTAGGAAACAGGAGTAAGAAAGCGAGGAAAAAATCCTCTATTTGTAAACAGTAATTCAATTAATTCTTCAGACACCTAAGTTAAACACAATAATCCATTTACCAATATGATCTCAATGAAATTTTTGGGTGGCTCTCTCTTTTGCATTAAAAAAAAAAAGAAAAAAGCAATATGAGAACAATTTATTTTTTCAAATGTGAGTGTCAGATTCCTTTCTGCACTTTATTTAAATCTTTTACAGACAATTTGGTTCATTTCTTTGGGAAAATTCACCTTTCTGATGGTTTGCATTATTCTCAATTTCAATAACTGAAAGTAAACATATTTTCTGTCTTTTCAGTTGTGCCTTTTGAAGCTTAGTTTTTCCTTTTTTTTTCTACAGAGAGATTCTTTATGCTTTTCTTTTGATTATCTTAATCAAATTTCACCTGGAGTCTTAGTAGATATTTTAGCATTTGATTTTGGATATGTTTTCTCATTTCTCTTCCTTTATTGAAGTTTCATTGATTACACACCATCTGGCACTTTTCCAGTAGAGTATCTTAATACAATTCTGCTATGTGCTTGGTGTGAACGCAGAAACAGATGTCTGTGCTTATCAACAGTGTTACTTCTTAGTCTATTAAGTTTCCCAAGTAATGTAACCTCATTTGACCAAAGAAAACTTGGTATGTTTGCTTGATTGAGATAATTTGATATAGCAGACATGATATAATAATGTAGCCATATTACATATTACAAAATATTTACATATTTTGATGCATATATATCTATATATTTTGATGCAAACATGACTATTTCATATAAATATTTGTACAGTCATTTTTGCTCTGAGAAAATTATTTATATATTAATTGAACTATTAGAAGTGATGCTACACTATTTTCTGCACTAAAATATTTAATATATTGTGCGTATATACACATAGACATACATCTTACAAAAGATTGCCTTCCCTTTGAAATTTAAAACCACTTTGAAATGTTTTTCATATACCTTTAAGTTGGTATTTTACTAATTTGAATATGTAAGAAAGTTTTTTAAAACAAAATTTCTAAATTCAAAAAGCACAAGAAAAATGCTTTTATCTTCTTTTTATCTCATTTTAGAATGAATCTCTAGGACAGTGCAGTTTATATATGCAGTTTGAATAGCACCAGGAATACTAAACATTTTCTGGAGACTTAGGAAATATTAACTCCTAAATGTCAGTGTGCTCTGCTCTGTATACTCAGCATAGTCAGTGTGTTTTTTTCCCAGAAGGCATGGTCACTGAGGCGTTGTTTCATTACCAAGTTCCTTTTACTTTTAGATAGTATTTTAACTAATGTAGTTGACTGAGCCCTGTGCCCTTTCAAAAGCAGTTAATTTAAAAGTGAAAATGGGTTTACAGTGTACCTGATGACCAGCAGTATCAGCATCACCTGGGTACACATTTGAAATGCAGACATCAGGACACCACCTAGTCTTACAGAACCAAAAGCTGCATTTTAGCAATATCTCAGTTGATCCATATGTATATTAAAGTTTGAGAACCACTGTGCCAAACAGGATTTAGAAATAAGCGAGCTGAGAAGGAAAACAGGTGATATATGTATGTGATAGACTTAACACAAATTATTCAGAAACCTTTCATGAAAGGTCCCTCACCCCTATAAACTACCATTCTGCTATACACAGAATGGTATATTTGCCCTTTGTGACTAGCTTATTTCACTTAGTGTTTAGTAGGAATGGAGTTGCATTCTGAAAAGATGAAAAAGTTCTAGAGGGGCAGTTGGCAACAGTTGTACAATAGTGTGAATGTACTAAGTGCAACTGAACTATAAGTTAAAACTGGTTAAAAAGGTAAATTTTATGCTAAGCATATATTACCACAGTAACATTTTGAAAAAATATATCTAATTTTCAATGATAACATATTAAAAAATATGGTGTGTGTGTGTGTGTGTGTGTGTGTGTGTGTGTGTGTGTTTGCATTCCAAAAAGAATAGAGGGATAGTTAGATCTGTGTTTAAATCAAAATAGTGAAAAATTATATGGAAAAAAATTCTTTTGCTTGTAGAACTTGTTAGAGCATTTATTCACGTGAAAGAAGCTTGAGCCAAGAATCCAATGTGATGCATTCAGTGTTTACTGTGATACTGTCTCTAGATGTCTTTCATATTTTTTTAAAAAAATTATTAAGTACTAAAATCCTGAGGGTAAAGGAAATATATGTATGTTTAGTGGAGACAAGATCCTTGTGGCTTTTAAATAAATATTAACAACATTTATTTAATCATTCTAAAACCTAATATATGCTTAAAGAATGGAACATTACCCATTCATTCCCATAGGTACTTTTTTTCTTAATGGACAACTGGTTTACTTCTAAACTGGAGAATTCATAAATATTTTAATTTTTATGATCCAGAAGAATTTTCCTCAGCCACCACAGTGAAATTCTTTTTCTTCTGCCAATATGCTGTAGTGGTTAAATATGCAAGAGGCATCTTTGTCATAAATTAAAAATATTATTCTAACTAATAAACTCTGAAATTTCACTAAAATTATGAAAAATGGTATATCTCCTGCTCTGATTAGAAGTAGTGAAGTATGTTCTATAATCATAGAAATTTAAATAAAAGCCACCAAATAATCAAAATCATTGTTTATGATGAATATTTTATGTATAATATGAATAGATGAACTTTGAGATTTTATAAATATTTCGCATTTAACACATGGTATGAGACATTTATTAGTTGCTAGAATATGTTTGGTCCTCCTGATTTTCTTAAGATGTTCATTACTTTACTCTAAATTTTTGAATTATGTATAGGAAATATTCATGGAAGAATTTCAACTTTGGTGACTGGAATATTATTTATATTTTATAGCTGAGTTAAAGTTTAGATTATTAGCTTTAAAAGAAAGTCCTTTGAAGTGTACTGAATCAAATGTCATTGGTAAAAATAACTGAGAAATTCATTACAATTTTTACAGAGGTGACTGGACCATTTTGCTTTTACATATTTATGGTGATGGATTTTAAAAATAAATTTTTATTTTTTAAAGGACAGTGGTTTTAGTGCTCTGTGGAAAGTGATAATTGGTGTTTTAACTGATAAAACATTGAGGTAATGAAAGAAATGGTTTGAACTTCCATCCTAAAGCAAAATTTCAACATTTATACAACCAAAAGTTTTTGTGTCTTGAAATCTTTACATCTTTGCAGTTGAATGACAGACACAGTTGTGAAGAGTCTGTTGAAAGGTTTGGTGATGCTTGGGTGACATTGTTCTTACCATTTTCACACTCACTGGTCTTAAAGCCATTTCACACCATTTCCTCATTGGAGAATAGGATGGTTACAAGAATAATAGGTTATTTCAGTGGCCACCTGCACTGAATAAGATTGTTTGCTTTATTTGTGTATTAATACATAACCTATAGACCCAATGAGGCAATTTTGAATTTATTGCCCAAACAAGGACTATTTAGAGGAAATGATTATTATGCTACGAACACAAGCATAAATGGGGCTGTCCTGGGCCAACCAGGTATGTGGGTAGCCTATCTGTGGAAGATTCTTAGGAACTGTCTCTCTTATGAGTTGGGGGATAACCATGGATGGGGGAAGGTAGAAGGAGTCCTTAACTAAGTTCACAGCCAAGAACTTGGAACCTTTTAAAACATTTGAGAGATCAAGTATGGATTTCAAATCTTGCCTATTTCTTCACCCCACCAACTGACTTAGAAGATTTGAGAGGTGGTGGCCTAGTAGGTGGCAAAGTTCATAGAGAACCAAGGAACTAGACCAGAGAGTGTTTTGGATGCCCAGGGAGACAGTTGCAGTTAGTCATAGGTGCTTAAGACTATGTCAAAAGAACCCAGAAATGAGTCTCCTTTGAGGAGTAAGTTTTTATCACTAGCAACATTCTATTAATGCCACAGCTGAGTTGAGAAAGAAAAGAACATCCAGAAGCAATAGATTTCCACTTAGGTATATGAGTAAATGGTATTTTCTTGTCATATTGATTTACCATGAAGAAACGTAAACCATTTTTTCTTATTATGCTGTAGTTAATTCACTTGTTTTTATCCATTTGAAGGAGAAAATAATTTTGCTTGTAAAGAAAAAATATATATCCATTACATGCCTATCTAAACAACCATAGCTCTGAGATCTAAACATTTGATTTATATGTAGATAAAATTGAAGTGGCATTGTTATTTGCATAGTGCACTTTAGTGGTTTAGAGTTGACATGTTAGTGATGAAATATCTGGTCATGAAAATATGCATCCCTGTTTATAGAAATTTGAAGATCTTTTGATGAAGATAAGTGAGTTTATCTAACATGCTGGTATATTGGTCATATTATTTAAAATTTAAAATAATGGCTAGGAGTGAGCATCGGGTGATGGAGTCTTTTTAATTATCAGACGAATCCCAGTTTAGGGAGACTTCAAAGTATAAGCTTTGGCATCAGACAGTTCAAAGCCTGGGTATACAATTTTCTAAAACTTGTCATAGGTAAGTGGCTTACTGCAAAAAGTTCCATTTTTTCTCTTTTGGGGATAATTATACTCACTGTAGGATATTTGTGAAGACTGATGTTAATATGTGCAAAACACAGGGCATATACTCGGAGCTCAGTGGTAATATACCTATTTTTATTGCTATTAAAATAATAGCATTATGATCTCAGGGAGCTTGTTAAACCTTAGGTGTTTTCTGACCAAGAATTACTTTATTCTCCCTTCCACTGTTATACAAATGCTTCAGCATGAAGAGAAATATTTGAAAATCTTTTAAAATTAATTGCATTAATTTATCCCCCAATTTCCTATGATTCCTATTTTAGAAAAAGGAAATTTAAGCACCTAAAGACTAATCTCTCAAAAGCACAAACCAGGTTAGAATTTCTAGTTTACCTCTCAGTCCTCTGAAACTTGCCATTTTTTTCTTGGTGATTTGGTGACAATACTGGGAAAGATGCTTGTGAAGCTTACCCCAAATCCCGACTTTCTCTTGAACTAGTTCTTTTCTAATAAATGTAGAAATATAAATATTTCCAAACTTTTCAGTTGCATGCTGGGGAGCAAAGTTTGGAATATCTAACTTTCCAGCAATTCCAAAGTGGTTAGGCATTTTTTTTTTTTTTTGAGAAATGGTTAAAATATCATAATAGAATGAATACCAACGAGCTGAGCTCAATCTTTTCAGGTCTCCAGACTTGATTTAAATTTCTCATTTTAAATAAATTTTTTTTTTTTTTTTACTGCCATCTCAGCAGGTGAATCTTGTTCATCGTGGCAGGTGAATTAGTTACTCCCTGAAAAGCTCTAGAGTTTCACCTTGCATCATTAAATTTAGTGGAGATGGCCAACCAAGATGAAATGTGCCAGTCTGTAGAATATTAGAGGATGATGCCTCACACAGCACACGTGAAGCTGGAAAAGTAAAACTATCCTGATAATCAGAAAATATTCTTTGCAAAGTGAAATGTTTATTCTGACCTCCTAAGCTAGTACAGAGTCAGTGTTTTGCGCATGCTCCTACCTCATTTCTCCTCACCGGTTTTCTTTTTCAGGCCTAACAGCAAATCACCTCACTTATGACTTTTGAGTCTGGTTTCTGTGGCTGAGAGGCATTTCTCACAGAAGGTTTGCACTGGGAATCCATCTTCCTAACCATCTTCCTAACGCTGATCACATAGTGAACGCAAATCATGGTAGGACATTAAAAAAAAAATAGTAGTCTTATGTTGAAGAGCGATGATGCTGTGTATTTTCATTTCTATCCATAGACTATCTACATGAAACTCTACTTTGTCTTGCTTTAAATTCTCCTGATCAACTGAATAGTTTTCAGTTAATTGAATTTTTTGAAAGGAGCATCGTTTTAATAACTAACATTTTTTGTTGTTGCATTTTTTAAAAGGTTGGATTGAAGGCATGAGGAGGAAAAAGGATTCTGATAATTTTCTCTTGTTGCCAGGAATTATGTACAATAGGCTTGCATTCTTTTGAGAATAATCCAGTTTTTGAAAAACAGAAAGAAGAAATAGTTTAAAATTTCTGGAAACAGAGAAAAGAGATTTAGTGCTACCTATTAAATAAATCCTCAAATACTTGAATGCAGCATAATCACTCAAGTCTTCTTGGTAAGAAACAGTCTTACTTTTTCCTCATAAATGTTTTAAAAAAACATTACAATTTTTACATATCCTTATAAAATAAAGCAACCATAAGTACATACAGCATTCTAATAAAAGTTTGTGAAACTCCTAGGGAAACAGAAGTAGTTTGTTCTAGTTTTTCTTGTTTAGATGCCATTGTCCAGATATGTTAGTATCTTGTTAACTTGATAGCAGCACAAGTGTACTGTAGATCCTTGTCAAGCACATGTAACTGCATTGTATATTACTATTTGTTTCTCCTTCGAGATTTCCAAAGAAGTATGCCATAACTAACAGTGTTGACCATATTTTTAATTATAGTCATTGGGAACTGGGTTTGTGGAGATGGTTATTAAGAGGATGGGAGGAGACTTTGGCCACCCATCTGTTATCTAAAACTGTAAAACCAGCACATTATTTAACAGTGGAGTAAGGAGTTAATTTTTTCTTTTTCAATGAGTTTTATTTTTTCTTTAAGGTTTTGTGGCAGGTGGATTAAACTTAAAGTTTAAAATAGAAAGGAGACTATTAATTATCAGAACTATATGTCCACAATACGTTTTCTCCTAGTTCACGTAATGTTTTGTTCCTTTTTGTTTCTCAAACCAATTATTGAGTACATACCATATACTAGGCCTGCACTTGCACAAATGTAAGCTATGTTCCCTGCCTTGAGGTGGTCAGCATCTAGTGAGTGAAGCAGATAAGTGTTTGCAATAAGATTTGGTAAATGCTTTATAGGGAATAGATGATGATCCAGTGGATTTGAGATGCCTCGCTGAAGGAGGTGGCACCTGATGGAGCAGTGAAGATAAATTTAAAAAGTGGTCTGAAGGTAGAAGTAAGGAATCCAGGAGAAGACAGCAGAACCAAGGAGAGATGGCAGGGAGTGTGTTTTAATTAGAGGAAATATTCTGAAAGAGGATGGGAGATATGTAGGTACCTCTGGTTAAGAGATGTGCACATTTGGACAGGGAGCATAGAAAAGATAAACCGGGAGAGAAAGGGACTGCAGAGAGGACTTATGAATTTAAAGTATATCTATAAGAAATAGTGACCCAGTTGATCATATTAAGGCATATGACCAATCAAATTTTGTTCTAAAACGCTGTTTTTGCTGAGGTAAGGATAATGGAGAGGGTGAAAAACTGAGGTTAATAAAAAAGGGAAAAAAAGAGAAGCCACAAATGGTTGAAATAAAATCAATGAGAAGTGATATAGGCCTAAGCCAAGGCAGCAATTTATTAAAAAAAAAAGCTGCTCACATAGTATGTGTGGTGGCCTTATGTGACATTCACTATAACAAAGTAGTGGACTCACTGCCTGCCCAGGTTAAGTTAGGGTGTTGATGCTACATGTGTTTGCTGAATACCTCTGCGCTTCAGTTTTTTTTTTTTAAGCTATAAAATAGGGGAAATAAAAGTACCTTTTATGTAAATTTATTATGAGAATTAAATGAAATACTATCTGTTAAGGTTTTTCACATGGTAGGAGTTCAGTAAACATTAATAATTATCTCTTGTTTATTTTAGTAGGAATACTAGGAATACCTCCAGGTCTGTGATAATTAGAGAAAACACAATTCACCTTTAGACGCTTGCCATCTTATTATTACTACTTTATGATTTATGCTGAAAAGAGATTGTAAAGGGCCCTTTTATTAAATGTTGAAAGACTCATTTTTGTTTTGTGTGATATAAACAATATTGAAAGATAATCTGAAAAAACTGGGCAGCTGTTATAATTCAAAGTGTGAGGGACAAATAAATTATGATCTTTCTCTTTTAAAAAGGACAAGTCAAAGAAATATGTCAGTCATTGAATCAACATTTCTTCACCTATGATTATCATTATTGAACCTTAAGATAATTAATAGTAAGTAGTCTTAAATCACAAATGAGGAGGAGAAAACACCAGTACTAGGAAGAGAAAGGAAAGGGTGAAATGGAAGATTCTGGGGAAAATGCAGCAGAATCAGTCTTACAGTTTCCATGTCCAAGACCACAGAGTTCCAGTTCATGATGTTCTTAGAGCTTTGTGTTTATGGATTAAAGCTCTAAAAGAAACCCTGTTTAATCTCCAGTAATTTTCCTCAGACATGCATGCTCACATATGCAGTTTTTACATAAAAGATGAATGGGTTGACATTATGTAGTTTTTCTCCCCCCAGGGTAAAGTCTTGATTTTTCTGCTCTCCTTTTTTGGCCAGCTTCTACTTTACCCTTCCTAACTAATCTGTTAAACATACAAACAGCCTGTGTGCTTAGTAGATATGTATAAGTATTTTTGTGATTACTTATTTTATCAAAAATGAGAATATATTATAACTGCAGTCCTTGCTTTTTTTGCTAAAAATAGCTGATGGCAATTCCTCTAAGTCATTATTTCATCATTTCATGTTAATCTATAAATTAAATGCAATAAAATTTTACCTTTTTGGTGTTCAGTTTATCAAGTCTGCAATGTGTAATCATTATAATACACGAGTTTCATCCCTGCCTCCAAAATTCTACTTCACCTTGTAGATGACACCTCCCTCCCGCAAGCACCCACATCTACTGCTTTTAATGCTGTGAAATAGATAACTGAGATTGGGACTCCTATGTTTTCACAATAAGATACATATTATATTTTTAAATGCAATTAAATACTTTAAAATAAATATTGATAGATTACACACCCTACAAATTATAATGCTTACATTTTCACTAGCAAAATGAGTATTTTTTCATTTGCTTACCATCAAGGAGCAATATATTATCTTAAAAATTGTCCAATTTCTGATTTCTATTTCTAGTTTTGCCTTTGTCAGAATGTAAATAAAATCATGCAGGCTATAGCCTTTTAATTATTATTATTGTCTTTTATAGTGAAATTAGTTAACAAAGTCCAATAAGCTTCAGCTGTACACTTTAACAGTAAGGCATACATATATTTACACTGTGTGTTCACCTTCCATAGTTAAATTTCTTTCTGTCACCACATATTTGACCTCCTTCGTGCCATCTACCTCCAATTTCTCCACTACCCTCTGGTAACCACTAGTCTATAGTCCATGTCTATGAGTCTCTGTTTGTTTTTCTTGTTCATTTGTTGCTTTTAGGGGTATATCCCACATGTAACTGATATCATGTGTTTTTCAAGTTTTTTTTTGTCTGGCTTATTTCGCCTAGCACAATTATCTCGAGGTTATCTATATTGTCACAAATGTCAGTATTTCATCTCTTCTTATAGCTGATTAATATTCCATTGTATATATGTGCCACAGCTTCTTTTGCCAATCACCCATCCTAGGACATTTCAGTTGCTTCCATGTCCTGGCCAGTGTGAATAATGCTGCTATGAATATCAGTGTGCAAATATCTTTTCAGATATGGGTTTTCAAGTCTTTGGGGTAAATACTCAGTAGAGGGATTGCTGGATCATATGGCAGATCAATTCTTAGTGTTTTCCATAGTGGCTATATCAATTTGCAGTCCCACCAGCAGTGTATGAGGGTTCCCATTTCTCCACATCCTCTCCAACATTTGTTATTACTTGTCATGTTGATTATAGCTGTTCTAACAGGTGTGAGATGGTATCTCATTGTGGTTTTGATTAGCATTTCCCTAATAGCTAGCAATGTTGAGCATCTTTTCAGATATTTGTTGGGCATTTGTATGTCCTCTAGGGAAAAGTGTTTGTTCAGGTCCTCCATCCATTTTTTGATTGGATCATTTGTTTTTTTGTTGTTATTGAGTTGTATGAGTTCTTTGTATATTTTGGATATTTAGGCCCTTATCAGAAGGATTGCTTGCAAATATATATTTTCCCATTTGGATGGTTGTTTCTTTACTTTGTTGACATTTTCTTTTTTGAGCAGAAGATTTTTAGTTTGATGTAGTCCCAATCATTTATTTTAGCTTTTACTTCCCTTGTTTTGGTGGTCAAATTCATAAAATCCTCTTTAAGACCAAGGTCCTTGAGTTTAGGTCCTATGTTTTCTTCTGTGTATTTTATTGTTTTAGGTCTTATATTCAGGTTCTTAATCCAGTTAGAGTTAATTTTGGTATGTGATGATAGACAACAGTCTAATTTCATTCTTTTATAGGTGGCTTTTCAATTTTCCTGGCACCATTTATTGAAGAGGCTTTCCTTTCTCCATTGTAAGTTTTGGCTTTTTGTGTCAAAAATTATTTGCCCATAAAAATGTGGATTTGCTTCTGGACTCTTGATTCTTTCTGTTCCACAGGTCAATGTGTCTGTTTTTCTCTCAATAACATGTTGTTTTTGATTATTGTTGCTTTGTAGTATAATTTAAAGTTGGACAGAGTGATGCCTCCAGCCTCATTCTTTTTTCTCAAGATGGCTTTGGCAATTCAGGGTCTTTTGTGCTTCCGTACAAATCTGATGATTTTTTGTTCCATTTCTTTAAAAATTTTAAGGGAGGATATAGCCTTTTGAGTCTGGCTTCTTTCAATCCAGTCACAACGGATTCGAGATTCACTCATGTTCCTGATTGCATTGGTACTTACTTTTTTGCCACTGAGTAGTATTTCATTATATGGATTAACCAGCCTTTGTTTATCCACTCACTGGTTGAAGGACATTTGGATTGTTTCTAAATGTTGGTTATGAATATATTATAAAATTAACATGTAATTTTTTTTTTGGTCTGGAGCTAAATTTTCATTTGACTTGAGTACTCTGTCCAATGCCTGTATATAGTTTAATTTTTCACTCTGGATGGTGAGAAAGCCATACTGTTTCTGGCCCTTCGTGACCATAAGGAAATGTTGCCACCACCTTTTTCAGATATCATCTCAAGCCTCAGGCAGTTCCTTCACAGTTATTTGCTAGTCAGCATTCAGGTGGAGGTTCAAGGGGCTATGAGGGGGGTGGCGGGTGTGTGCTCTGCAGATCTATGGAGCTCTCTCTTCACAGCCCTCTCCTTTCTGGCATTCTGTCTATGAACTCTAGCTACTGGGGTGTTCCCAAAGTACCAACTTTTCCACTTGAAGAGACCATCATGCTCTTCCAGGTTCTGCCCTTCCTACATAGCAACTGCAAACTCTGCCTAGGTGGTAAGCCAGGAAGATTGTGTGGCTTAGCTCACTTGTTTCCCATCTCTTGGAGATCATTATTCAGTGATCCCACATTCTTTTTGTCCTACATTGGAAAGTCATTGTTTAATATATATTTTTTCTGATCTTTTTGATAGTTTAGGAAAGAAAACTAAATCTGGTCCATGAAATTCAACTTTTTCCCAGAAACAGAAGCCTAATTTATTCATTTATTTTTTATTTCTTTGAACTAGACATGTCATAATATATTTAGTCATTCCCATATTGAGTAACAATGTCATGACAATGCTTCAAAATTCATTCTTGTACACATTTTCTTACATAAGGTGCTTTTAATTCTATGAAATACTTAACTGAGATTCGACTCCTATATTTTCACAGTAAGATATATATTTATATTTTTAATAAATATTGATAAATTACATCCTCTACAAATTTTAATACTTAAATTTTCACCAGCAAAATAAGAGTGTATTTTTTCATTTGCCTACCAGCAAGAGGCATTATACTTTTAAAAAAAATTTCCAATTTATGAGCATCAAATGATTTCTTATGGGTGTAAAATATTTCTTATATGTAACCTTTATTTGTATTACTTAATAAATGATCTTTTCAATTGTTTCCAGTTTCTCAATTCATTTTTATCTTTAATTTCTCTAAATAATATTATACAGCTTTCAATCTATAAGTTTTAAAATTTTCTGCTAATGTTTTTCTGGGTTTTTGTAATTTTCATTTCACCATTTCTAGTATTATAGAAATGCAATTTTAAATATTGACCTTATAGCTAATGTCTTTGCTAATTTTATATGTACATTTGTTTCATTGTACTGTCTTAAGAGTTCTGGAAAAATGTTAAATAGAACTGGTGATAGAAGCTATATTTGTTTTGTTTATATCTCATGAAAAGCTGTTCAATAATTCTACCTTAGGTGCTATATTTGCTAAAAGGCTCTTTTCTCAGATAAGGATGTTCCTTCTGTTTATAATGTGTTACATTATTATATATACAATGAATGCATGTTAAAATTTGCCAAATGCTGTTTTCCACATCCGTAGTGATGTTCATATGATGGTCATATAGTGATTTTTGTTTACACGGTGAACAGTTTTTCACATATTAAACAAACCACCCTTGCATTCTTGAAGCAAATTCATTTGGTTGGTTTTGATGATTTTATTTACTATTTATTTTTTATTCTGTATGGTAATATTTGTTTATGATATTTGTATCTATGGTCATTACAAAGTCTTCTCCCTTCACAGCATGTGAAAAGTTCCTTTTCAGCCATTGCATTTAAAAGGGAGTGCTTACTTTGTAAAAGATGAAGTTGAAGCTGGCATGGACAGTTTAAGCCAGGAAGGTTGATGCCTCCATTCTTTAACTTTTGTAGTGCTCTAGTCTTGTTACCCCTTTGGGATATCTGGGTGTATGAGAGCTTTACAATGAACAACTCAGGTTGCAGGAACAGTCTCTGGTCTCCTGTAATACCATAGTTCTCTTAATTCAGGACATTCTGTAGATCAGGCTTCTAAGAAGATAAGTCCAAGAAGTCTCTGGGTCTGGGCTCAGAGTTCAAATTCTCTCTACCCTTTACCCACACATATAAATTTTAAGACAGTATTACTCATTTTCCAAATATTTGGTTAAAATTCTCTTAGGATTGCATTTAGCTTATAAATCAATTTTCACTAATATTTTTATACTATCATCTTTTCATCTGAATTATGTTATCTTTTTCTATTTATCAGAGGGTTTATGGTCTACAAGATTTATAATGTTTTTATAAGTTCTGTCCCTTTCTTGTTAGATTTATTCCTATTTTGTTTGAATGTTATTGTGACGAGAATATTTCTCATCATTTCTGCATCTAGGATCTTATTGCTCAAGTTAATAAAAATAATCAGTATATTTCTCTTTTTCATTTACTTTACCAAATCTCTTATTAGTACTTGTCATTATTTGAAAAATAGATTTCCTGGGATTTTCTATTTTTATAATTATATTATTGGCAAAACATGAGAACTCTATTTCTACTTTTTTATTATATTTATTAGATATGTTATTTTACTGGCCTCTATATTCACTGGACCTATAAGATGGTATTAGTTTGAAATAATATTATCTAATATTATTTCTAATTAACAGTGATACAAATCTCTACTAGTTTCTTATTTTAATTAAACTGGCTTTGTTGTTCGCCACTTAGGGGATGTTTTTTTTGGGAGGTGTGATCATTAGTCTTTGTTTTCTTTTGATGTTTTATTAAGTTTTGTTATTTGGAGCAGCCAATTATCACATTGTTTTCAATATTTGTTGCTATGAGTCTATGATTTTGCCCTTTGTTGTCCTATTTGATTATGTTGATTGAGCTGCTAAATTAAACCAAACCTTCATTCTTGGAAAGCTCCATTTGATCAGGACATATCCTTATTTGATAGGGATTCCAAAAGTAATTGATAATATTTTATTAGATTTTTGTATCTCTGATTATAAATGATACCACTCCAGTTTTTTTATTCCTCTATTTTCTTTATTTATTAAATATACTTGGCATCATTAAATTATTTTTCTAAAACCCAAGATCTCTTGAATAATGTTGCAAATATTCTTTTAAAAATTAAATATAACTCATTTGTGGGCTGTACATTTAAAAATTTTTTTTACACTACACTTATTTTGTGGTATAACCAATTCAAATCCCTTGTACTTTTTATTTTGGAGTTTTAATGATTTTATATTCCATTTTTTAAACTGCTTTTTGAAATTGTGTATACTGTTTTAAATATTCAAGGGAGTAAGATCTTTGAATATTTGTTAATTTTTAGAATTTTGATTAGTCTTTTGAAAATATTCACTTGAGTTTTACTTGAACCTGAGAATTTTTAATTTGTGATAATTTTTCAAAATCATGCTTTCCTACTCTATTCTTTTATAGGTAAAACATAGAAAATTTAATGAGCTTATATAGACACTGGAGACAGTAGTCTTTATCCTTCTCAGTTGATTTTGAGAATTAAAGCCATATAAAATGGGTTCCATTTTTTCCCACTCAGAGATGTCACTATTGACTTGTAACCTTGGTTGTTTGGTTAAACATATGGTGTTAGCTGTAAAAAATACATTTTTACTCTAAACTTTTTTTTTCTGTGCAGTCAGCATTGCCTGTCTCTAGAAAAATCACCTTCTGAATGTGGTATTTTTGAGTAAAAACAGTTGGCTGTCCAAGTTGCCTATCATTCTGCGATTATCGAAGGGCAGGTTAAGACCTTGACATTGTTTGGCATAGCTTTCCTTGTAAATTTTCAATATTCAATGACAACATTTTCCCCTGACAGCAGTTCAGATGTGTGATCTTTTGCGCTGCTAAGAGATGTTATCCACTGTACGTTCGCCAAGAGCGCATCCACCTAGTTAAAATCTAAAAGCAGTTATTTTGTTAACACTCAGATTAGATCTTTAATTAAGCTTTTATCCCCACTAGCACAGACAACAAAGTCAAACATGTAAGCCCTAAGAGAAGCCAAACTTATCCAGAGGCTCATATCCTTTAGTATTTTGTGAAGAAACTTAAAAATACAGGTCTCACCAGAATTTCATAGGGCATGTTGAATATCTAATTATAAACTTAGAAGCTTTATTTAATTTGATTTCAAACTTTATGACATGAGTGAAGCCAGTAAAAATACTCATTTAGAGGATTAGTTAAAGAGCTTGTTTTTAATCAGTTGGATTTTATTTTAGATATTTAATGTTATCCATATGAAAGCATTTTTGGTTATCTACAGACCTTAGTGGTAAATAAGCAAAAATATAATTTTCTTTATCTAATTGACAGTAAAAATGTAATTTTTTAAATTTAATTAATAGTTGAATGTGTACAAGGATAGGATGCTAGTGCAAAGAACTGCTAAGTGTGCAACTTGTATCCACGTAACTTTGTCCGCTTTCGCAGGATCATTTATTTATTTGGGGGCACATTGAAGTGGCCAAAACTGGAAGTCCTGTTCTTAAAAAATCAGTCACTGCTTCTACCCCATGTCAGGTACTCTACTACTGGAGTTTCCCTTGGCCATTCTGTGGTTGTAAGCTCTTAGGCTTGGGTTGGTTACTCATGCGAGTAAATGCCTGCTATGTTTTGCTACCATTTTCATGTTGAATTGAGAGATTATATGAGCCATTTCAACATAAAATGTAATGTCCATACAAAAGATCATTTGCAACACATAATTCACATCATTCTTTTGGGAGGTTAAATAATAATTTTATATTCTTCCCACCTAGTTCCTTCAATAATCTGAAGCTATGGATACATGTTGCCAAAACTGTTATTTTGGCTAACAAGAAAATAAAATCAGTTAAAGTGCTTGTTGATGAAAGGATGAGTAAAGAAAAATAAATCTGTATAGAAAAAATGATTATATTTTCTGAAATTTTATTTTTTCAATTAGTCTTTCTGGTGCCAGGCAAACACAAACCAAGAAATTAAGATACTCAGTTCATTTCAATGGCATGATAGGGAAGGGAGCTGAGACTTTGGACTCAGGCAAACCTGGTTCAAATCTCAGCTCTGCCACTTTTTGGATCTCAGTTTGTCCGCAGATAATATGAGACTCTACACTGGAAGCATATGTTAGTAGCATACCTTCTTCACATGGTTGTGAGAATTAAAATGTGATTACGTAAGTAAATGACCTGGCAAAGTATTTGACACATATTAGGTGTTCACTAAACATAATTCCTTTCCTTTCTTAAAATTAAATGCTAAATTAAATGTTTTTGTTCAGCCTTCCTTGTTTTCAGTCCTTTTGAGATTTCTGATGTCTATAAGCTCTTAGAATTTCAGCTCATTATTTTCTTTAGTTATCAGAAAATAATGAAGAATTGACACTGGCACACACTAAATTCATCACCTGTAAAATGCAGGGTTACAGTACTGTACTCTGGCTTTCCTGGTAATAAGTTATATGTCATCAAAGTTATAAATCTAATTATATCATCAGCTTGATAGAAGTCTGGAAGTCCCCAGAGCTCTTAATAGGCAGTCCTTCCTCTAATTTTTTTTCTTGTTCTTTTTTTTGTTTGTTTGTTTTGTTTTGTTTTTTGTTTGTTGATTGGTTGGTTTGTTTTCCCCTGACCATTACTCTGGGGAGTAGGATTAAAACAACTGCCTGGACTTGACTTCCAATTTACTCAAATACACTTTATACTCTCCCACCTTCGGTGTATTTTAATTAAATCCTATGTGATACAGTTGTTTCTTTGGTTTACTTTTTGTTTTGTTTTGTTTTGTTTTTGTTTGTTTGAGAACTGAAGCTTTTATTTGCTCTTTCAATGTCATACCCAAATAATGTGATTGCTATTGTTAAATCTATTAAAGACACTGGACACAAAGCAATAGAATGTGTGAATTCCACCTCTTTTATAAAAATTCCACCTTAAGAGCTTAGTAGACATTTCTGAGTCACTGAGAAATCATGCCTTTTTTTTTCTTTTTAAAGACAATCTGCATTTCCTTCGTTGTATGCTGGTAACCAGTCCTGGTTACTGGGATTGCTTTTCAATTTATGATTATTTATTTATGCTTGAGGATATTTTCCTCTGTGAAATTTGGAGCTTAGCTGTGGGAAGTCAGTTAGGGGTGGCCTTTGTGAATACAATGGGCAGTTTAGATACTTGATGATTTATCACTCAGAACCTAGTACTCAGCCTCCCCAGGCCTCAGACAGTGGTTTGTCTTGCTGTTTGGAGAAGTAAAGAGTATTTCTGGGAGGCATTACAGACTGTCAGAAGAGGTATTTGTTTCTTCCCTTTTATCCTCATCTGCTTTGATGTTAGTAATCTTTGAGTTAGGGGGAGGAATATTTGGATTACTTTCCAGTACTTTCCAGTTTAGGAGGTGGTATTAGACTATTAGAGGTTATTTATAGTCTGGGATACACACAGCTAATGTTCTCTCCCAAAGAAGAGTTCTAAGAATAGAGTATTACTTTTTTATAAGTCCGTGATAACGTGTGACACTTTCTTTTATGAGTTACAAAATAAAGAAACATACCAAATTCTTACCTTCTTGAGTAATCAGAAAATCTGTCTGATCTTCCTAATTGGAATGTATTGATAATAGCTGTATGCATGCACTAGCAAATGTTTTTCATTATAAAATGATAAAGTGAGGCAGTGAGATAACCCGGCACCTTGTATGATTAAAGCCATCATTTTTAACGTATTGTTTTTTCCCTACGTAATCATATTAGGCTAATAGAGTTAAGAATTTTTTTTTAAAGGAACATGAAGTTTTCTTTTGAGTGTCCTTTTCTGACAGCAGACTTTTAGGGTCATTTCACATGCATTACTTGTACTTTATGTATAGCCAACACATGGTATCAACATGCGCAATTGTTCCTAGTTAATCATTGTTTAAGACGTGGACTTTAAAAGCTTCAGTCACTAGTGGAAATTTGGCATTTTTCTATAATAGCCAGGAGATAGGACAAATAGGGCATGTGGGAGCCATTATATTAATATTGAAATGCTGTTACTGTTTTCAATTAACAAGGAAATATCAAATACGAAGGGGATGTGTGTGGATTAATATTTTATGAATTCTCATATTTGAGTTAGTGCACAAAAGACATAATATCTCACTTTTAGGACTTTACAATTAAATACAGAAAGATTGGTAATATCAAGCTTCTGCTTTCAATGCTAGTTTGTATATAGTTTTTAGATTCTTCAATGTGTTTCACACTTATTTTAGTATTTTGTATTAAAAATTCATAAAATTAAAAAATAACTGAAGCTATCAGGGTAAAAGCAGGTGAAGCAAGAGATGGGTTGTTTCCAAAATAAAGTGTATTAGGGGCAGGAGACCCAATTGCATCTAAGTTTTTCAGCTTCCAATGCAGAGAGAGAGAAAAATCATTATTTCATTCAGATCATAGGGAGTAAAAAGAAAAAAAAAAATGTTTTTAGACTTCTCCCTTCACTACTCACACTGATACCAACATAAACGTCCTTTCTCTGATTCAATGCATACCCCGTGCTTGCCTGCTCTGTGCCAGTCACACTGCTCGGTGCTGGGGACAACTAAATACATGTGTGACCTAACAATGTAGAGTTTATTGAGGGATACTGACAGAGATTCAGTGTCAAGTTCTACAAGAGGGTGAATCCAGTATAACATTAATAACCTGCTTTTTACCAACTTTCTCAATGAGTTTTTAAAGGTCACATCTTATAGAATGATGAACTCATATCCAGGACAAATTTTTTAAAAAAAGAGTAATTATGGCATGAGGCTGGGAATGATGCAGTCAGGCTTTACTCACTGATTGTTCTGTTTAATCCCAGGATAGATATTAGAGTGTGTGGTGGATTCTAGAGGAAACAACAGTTACAGGGGAAAGGTTGACCAGGCACTGTATCTACTTATGTGTGATAGAAACACATGGAGAGTAATCATTTAAATGAGAAAAACAGTATATTTTATTGAAGATTCCAAAATCTACATAAGCTTATTCAGGTAAAGAATACACATGCAAAAACAGAATTTATGACAAGGAGTCATAAAAATCACTATGGTAATGAGGAGGTGTGTGTGTGGGCATGTGTGTTTATGAGCGAAATGATTCCCTTTCTCAATATGGACTTATTCCCAGCTGAATTTTGAGAAGCTACAGGCATAATAATTTGTTTCTTTCTATTTTTCTTTTTTTACTTTTTAAAGAACTATATTATACTATAGCTTGAAGTTGTGGCATGTGTAGCCAATAAGGAACAGGGTTCGATGTACAGCAGAGAAGGCTGAGGTAGCTGAGTGTTTGGAACATGACTAAGGAAGAACATATAGACCTGACCAAACAGCTCTGAGATAGGGGGAGCAGTCAAAACAAAGTCCACAGGAGGGTTGAGGAAAGAGGCAGAAAATGTCAAGAATAGAGCTGCAAGTGGAGATAGACCAAAATCAAATGAAGCAGAACACAGAAATAAGGAGGCAATCATTTTACACTTGTAAACAATGCCTGGGTATGCCCTTCACGGAGTCAGGTGGCAGAGAGCTCAGGTTCTCCTTGCAGAGCTGGCCAGTCCTCAGGGAGCATCGCAGGGGACTCCAGCTCAGTTATTCACCTGCACTCAGCAACTAGCAGATACGTCACCCATTAAGGCATCCTTTCCTTTTGTAGTAAAATTAATGATTTGATATTTTTAAACATGCTAATGTAAAGTCAGAGAATACAACTCAAAACAAAATAATTTGAACTTTATTTTTCTCTCTAATTCGCAATTAAAGGAGTTGCTTTGTTGGAAACTCTCTTAACCTCTTGAATACAATGATTCAGAGTCTTGCATAGTCACACTACATATAAAATATGCCTTAGTGAAAACCCAAGAGAACTAAAACCAAGCCTCTAATATTAGCATTTTATTTAACTGCTTTTTAATGAATTGCATATGAACCAAGAAAATAATATCCTTTGACAATGATAAGTAGTAAATAAATGTTAAGTGGTTGGTGGAATTTTATCTGTCATGCTTTGCAGCTCTGTTTAGTGGAACTTTCTGTGACGATGGAGACGTTCCTCTGCCATGTCCAGCATGATAGCCTCTAGCTATGTATAGCTATTGAGCACTTAAAGTGTGATGAGTATAACTGAGCAAATGATTTTGTTTAATGTTAATTAATTTGCATATTAATAGACACACCATTTTCATACCTTTGTCATTACATACATTATACTTAATTGTTCCTTTTCTTTCATTCTCCCCAATAAAACTCTGAGGTCTCTAAAGATATTTAATACCTTGTACATTTTCTGTCACAGGTTTTTTCCTCTCTCTCTCTCCCCCTCCCCCTCTCTCCTTCCTTCCCTTCCTCACTTCCCACTCTCTCCCGTTCCTCTCCCCACCCCACCCAACATGTGAAAGTTTGCACACACTTAAGCACTGATGCTAACAATCCACTCAATCCTTCCATTTTACAATACTTATTAACCGAATACCTACTAAGTACCAATTGCCATAAAATTACAGCTGCATTATTAACTTTCGTCCAGTTATTTCACCCTTACCAATATCAAATTTGAAAAGATGACAGAAGGGTTCTAGGTCTATAAAATTCAAGAATTTTTCTAAAATCTTTACAGTGCCAATTACATTAAAATAGTAAATTAAATATAAGTTCTAAGCCCTTATCCTATTGAATATGGATCCCATTGGTTTTTTATTCTTAGTACAGTAGTAAGATAACTTCACACTGGCGATGTGCTGAGTGCCGGTTTGATGGCTTGAAGTTCTGGTGGGGCATGCACATCTTGTACAACTAGATTTAAAGCTCTGTTTTGCATACTTAGAAGCTTGAACATGCTGAAATAACAGCAGGGATCTAACTTTTAATTGTAATTGAGGAACATAAATCCTCCATTTCCATAGAATTTAATTAAACACTTTACATTTTTCTCTTACCTGTCAAAGTCTAGTTTAAGTGAGCATGAAAGTAAAATAAAATGAACAACTGGAAAGAATTTTTTTATCAGAATTTTTTTTTTTTGAGGTGACAGTTAAGTAGACATTGGAAAAAAAATGCATACCACATTGGAATAGTAAGTACTTGATATTAAAAAAAAATTAAGAGCATTTAATGAAATTTTGTCAATTTTCTCCACTGAAATTGGTGCTAACAGTGAAATAAATGGGTAGCCTATATATGTAGTAATATCTGTTCATATAACAAAAAATAACACAGTGATGAAAGAAAAAAGTGGAAACTTAAAATATAGTAAAATTAAAAAGGAATCATTTTCAATCCAAAGAGAGGGATTTCGTTTCAAAGGAGCCTCATCTCTGAATGTTCTTTGAAAAACACAGCCTTAAGACTCTGTGTCATAGAAAAGGAGAAAAAGAAAAAAAGATTGCTATGTGTCTGAACTTGTTTTTATGGAGGTTTCATTGACAGATTTTATAGTTTGAATTACCCAACCATTGAGGGAATTAATTCTGGCCTCCCATCAGTAAATAATGATTGAATAAACAATGGTGCTGAATTCTATGTTATAGCTAGTGTTGTCAGCACCTAAAATAATGCTCTCTCTATCTTTTCTTCGCTTCCCCGTTGACCTGTCAGACTTTTAGGTTATGTAATCTTTGATGGTGAGTAGGAAGCAAAATGATCAAAACTCTTTAGTTTGTAAAAGAACATTTTCTTACTTGGATTAAATTGTTAATGAGAACCATCACATGAGCGCTCGAGTTCTTTGATAATGTCACACAGAGAAGGGATTAATGAGGAGTGTTAATTACACTTTTCTTTTATATGAGAAAACAGTTTTTCAAGAAAGTCTTTCTTGGTTTGGTGTTAGAGACATCCAGGAGAATGAATGGCAATGCGTGGTTTTGTAACTTTGAGAGAATATGTGCCTTCCCAGATGTGCAAAAAGCAAGAGAGAAGGCTCCTGGGAAGCTTCCTTGATGGTGTAGACCAACGCATGTCTTCAGACTCTTCTTGGTCATAGGCTAGTGCCCTGTGTCTTTAGACATCTCTATGGTATGTGTTAAATATACTAGGGCGTGGAGTCACCTAGAGCCTTTCCTAAAGGAGAGGATGTGAAGTCTGGCAAAAAAAAAGCCCCCCAAAAAACAAAACTCTGAGTTTTTGGGGCTTATATACTTGGGGAAAGAGAAAAGTGAGAAAATTATATTTGACAGTAAAGTAGTTGGAGGTAATTTTATTAATAGAAAAGCCACTAGAGACAGTTAAATGGAATACTCCAAAATATTTTCGAACAGGTGTGGTTTTGGTATCATCTGTGTCAGCATTCACATCTCTCAGTTGTTACGAGAACATCATTGAGTGGAAATCTGCAAAAGCAAGGTGATCCAATCGGAATTTCTGAATCTCAGTAGAGACCAGCAAAAATTGATCTCTTTGCAAAGGTTGGAGAGTCTATTCTGCCTTTTCAGGTAAGCACATAGAAATTAATAAAATTCAATAAAAGATGCTTAATGTTAATCTTCTCAGACAATAATGAACACATATCAACTTCAGTAAACCAAGTACATTCACAGCCAGGGATGGCTAGAGAGGTTTTCTTGTGTTAGTGCTCAAGGATTAGACAGAGAAGCTTACCAAAAGTGGGGATAATAATTGAATAGGTGGCAGAGAAGAAACTTAACAGGAAAAAAAAAATTTTTTTTTTTTAAGTGTGAATGATGGATTATTTGAAGTTGTAAAAAACCTGACGGGCTACACTCACATTTTTATCCTATTGCTTACTTTATTAGGTTCAGGAATACAGTACATTGGTTAGACATTTATATATTTTATGAAGTGATCCCTCCCCACCTCCGATTGTTCTATTATCCATTCTTTCTTTGGGGTTTTGGCTTTTGTTTTGCTCTGTTTTGCAGTGCAAATTGAGACTATTCTTTATTACCTGGGTCATATTAACTAGTTTGTAGATTGACCAGTGAGTGGTTCGATAGGGTTTTAGAAATTGACAGCAACAGATTGTGATACTTTTTAAAGCAGCCCCGCTTTGCCTCTTCCTCTCTTCCTCTGTCCCCCTCCATGGGGCTCAGCCCCACACATGGACTTTCTTTCTCTCCCCAGTGGGGGTTCCCGCTCAGCAGCACTCAGCCTCAGGTTGAGTGAATGGCCCTGGGCCCTTGCTAGGGTTCAGTCATGTTTAGTTCACCCCTGCGAAGGCAAGAGTTTTGTGTCTGCTTCTTTTCTTTCTCAGTCCTATTACTTGGCTGTAGCATAGGTTGGTATCAGAGGTTATAAGTGAGTGAGAAGAAAAATAAGAAAAATACCCTCAAATTTCACCATTAAGAAGCCCATTACAGGTCCACAATTTCTAATCAGCAATTTGGAAAATTAAAATTTGGAAAGCAGTAAGCATTTGAAAAAATGAATTTCGAGGCAAAATTTAACCTGACCTGAACCATGTGAGATGTTTAGGCAGTTCATTTAGGGGGATTGGTTTGATTTACGGTGCTGCCTCCAAAATCCCTGAGGGAATCATGAAATACCATATATACCATATGTATTAGATTAACATTCTCAACTCTGGACTATTCAAATTTCAAAACCCAGCTGGCCCCAAGACTTTAGATAAGGAATTGTGGGTCTGCGTTAACAATCTGGTATAAATCAGTCCAGATTTCATACATACAAACATACACAGACACAAATACAGAGTATATAAGTCATCACTGTCAAAGATATGTACATAGAGTATTATTTAATACATAGTAACATACATATTAAACATTTCAAACAAATAGAAAATACAGAGAGGCAAATACCCATGTACTTACAACTCAGAATTAACTGATGTTAATATTTTGTTTGCTTATAATGTTAATGTTTGTTTGCCTATAAAGATTCAACTTTGTTTTCTCTATATCCCTTTCTATCCCCTTTCTTATCCTCTGCAGACACACACACACATACACACACACACAAACACACACACACAAACACACACACATATGCTAATATGCTGATTTTAACCTGATTTCTCTAAGCGTATATTCAAAAAAATATGGAAATATGCATGAGGATTCTAGCTAGGTTCAGTTCTTCTTCATTCTTTTATCAAGAACACGGGGAAAAGATATACTTACAAATAGTAGATCTAGCTTTTAGATATTTAAATATTTCGAGTTAATCTTGGAAGCAGGCTTCTTCGGCACTTTAAATTTAGTGGACCGAATCATTTAAGGGTGACCTTAGTCATCGCTTGGACATCAGTTCAATGTAACCATGAACATATTTATACAGCATAATCCAATTCAATCCAAATATTGGAAAGGAGAAAGGCATTAGACTCCGTGACCTCTGTGTTCCCTTGTAGGCATGAAAATCTGATTCATTGCGGTCCTTCCGATGTCTCTTGTAGACATCATAACAGAGTGCAAATTGCTTTGAGTTCTTTAGGAAATAAGCACCCCTAGGCAGGTAGGGCTTTTATTCTTCCTGGTAAAAAAAGACTATTCTGTATGAACAGCCAATTAACAACTTTTAAAATATTCTCTCCATTTCCTGTACAGTTTTTATTGGAAGAATGTAAGTCAAATAAATAGTACTTTTTCCAGTCTGTTTTAACTTGGCCTATTCATTTGATACATTCAGCTTTTTAGACAAATATATTAATTTACAATTTTCCTCTAACTGCTGTTCTTAGTTTTAATATCAAAAGGTGGTACTTATCCTGAGTTCTGTCCATTGATTTCCAGTTGATCTACTTTCTTTGCATTTCCTATTAAAATATAATTATGTTGTATTTTAGAATTCATTTTAAAATGACCCTTTTGTGAAATTTTCGACAAAGATTGATACCATGTTCTCTCTTCATCACAGTCAATGATATAAATCAATAACAATTTCCTGACATCATTTAAAGACTCAATGAAGGGTATGATTTATAATATAAAAGTGAAAGCTCTGTGAAGTTGCTGTGTCCTTGGCCTTTGTAATCTAAGGCTTTATTAAATCTTGTTTTGCCAGGTAGTCCTGCTCTGCAGCAGCTGCTAAAGACCAGCTTTCTCCTTATTTCATTATCACAGTGCAGTACAGCATAAGCATTAAATGGCACAGGTTATATATTTTTCTTACTAGGTATGTGACCTTCAACCAGTTACTTCAACTCTTTAAGCTTCCGTTTACTTCACTTTAAAATGAAGATGAAACAGCACCATTTTCACAGGGTTAAAACAAGGGCACAGGCCTGGTATGTAGTAAGCTCTAAATAAAAGTTAGCCACCGCTCTTACTGGTTCCACCATCATTCAAAAATTGCTAGATTTCCATTTGTCTTCTTATATTTCTACTTACTCCATCTCCTCTTAAATTCATATGTATTGTTCTTGTTATTCCTTTTTAAAACAAGATAGCAAAGAACCAAAACGTATATATGCTAGTCGAGTATTTGTTTAGAAAAGCTTCCCTTGGTTTTGCAGGTGTAAAAAAGTAATCACTTGATTTATAACATCATTTACTAGTTGTGGTTCCTGAAAGCAAAAATAAGAAATTATTTTGCTCATTCAGGGAGTAATATGATATAATTAAATAAAATGAATTTCAAGAAGATCTTGAAAAATTTTTTAGGAAGGAAAGGTACCTACATATAATTTAAAATTTATATTCCCAGGTTTCCTTGAGAATCTTATAAAATGAGATTTTCACTCTTCCTTTATCCATGGTTGAAACATCACTTCTGAGCGTCCTCTTTCTCACTTACTGATTATTAATCAGTGCTGTAGTTCGCCAAGGAAACTGCCTTTGGTTACAAATCAAAATATCAGCTTGATTACACCAAGTAGTAAACGATAGGAATAGCCAAAATGATTTTGAAATCTTCTGATGAAATTAGTTACTGATATAAGATACATTTTTAAAGAAAGTGATCACTTTTATTTTTAAATTTTGATGTAGCTAATGATAGAATTATAATTTTTCATTACCTAGTCCTGAATTTAATTATGTAGAAGTAAACAAGCAAAGGTGTAGGTAACCTAATATTTTTATTTAGCTTTGGAAGTTGTTTTATACTTATATTTTAATATAAATATATAAAAGAGTCTAGTGGTTCCCTTCATAAAATGTTATATAATCATATTTTAACATCTTATAGTTTCACTTCAGCTCATTTCAAATGCCAACCACTCCATTCACGGAATGGAGCCACACACTTCTAGGACACAGAGAACTGCCCAAACATTTTGTCTTTTCATCAGCTTTTTTTTCCTTTGGGTAGTGCAGGACTTCAGATATGGTGATCAATTAATGCTTGTCTAATGAGCCTGAAGAATTGAGCATCTATATTTTAATTGACTTCAATCCAGGATGTATTATAATAATAAATAAAAGGACATTCTTTCAAAATTAAAGCTGTCCAAAATGAATTACAGTAACTTAACGGTGTTAAGTATAACATATTTCATAATTATGATACCTACATATATTTTATCAAAATCCTTTTTTTCAACCTGTTATTATTTTCTGCCTTTTGTATGAAAGCCAGATTTCTCAGTTGGCCAAGACTCTACAGAAACCAGTTCTAATTAGAATTCTAAAAGTCATTAAAATTACAGACATTTCATTATAAAGTACCAAAAATTGCAGATAAATAGTCCCTCCTAACCACCATCACCTCCAGTCATAGTCTTGAGGTAACTACAGACACTAGTTTATTTTTACTTCTAGACAGTTTTCTATTTCTGTAATATGTATGTATGTACCACATATCTAGAAAGTTAAACCACTGTGTGTTTTTAGCTTAAGTAGTACAATACCATAAATATTTTCTGTAACTTAATTTTTCTTCTCAGAAACACATATTAAAGGTTTTTCTACATGAAGATACATATAATTTAAAAAGAAATTTTTTTTAGGTGAGGCACCCTTGGTTGACCTCACAGATTGTGAGGACCCTGTCAGTTTACAATCCCTTATTTTTTATTTTTTACACCTATAATACCTGGTCTTCCTAGGGGGTCTCCAATCCAAGTACTAACCAGGCACGACCCTGTTTAGCTTCCAAGATCAGACAGGATCAGGGTTGTTCAGGGTGGCATGGCTGTAGACTAATTTTTAACAAGCATAATAATCCCTGATCTACATGACCATTTATTTATCAATTCATGTTTAAATCATTTCTATTTATAAAACCCAGCATTGATATAAATATTCCTGCATAGGCCTTCATGTGTATGCCTATGCGTATCTCTTCAGCATAAATACTGACAAGTAGGCTTAATTTTTGTAATCTATGCTATTTTTCTAAATTGATGCCATCTAGTTGCCCTCCATTTGAGCTATACCAATTCACAGAATCAGTCCTTTTCATCTATTACTCTATTAATTTTTTGTTCTCTTAAAATCCTATACTTCTATGTAGGGGAGGAAAAAATTTCCCTCAACCTTTTTAGACCTCCTTAGACCTGGCCTGAAAGGTCTGAAAATTAAACTGACAAAGCAGATTAAAAGATGAAAAGTATACAAAATTACTTAATGTAAGTTTTCACATGTCAGCCTTCGTAAGGACATGAAGACCCGAAGAAAGAGTTAGTCCTCACTATATGCAAGGTCTGATGAAGACCAGGCAGTCATGGCAGAATAATAGGACAAGAACTTTAAGGGAAGTGTAGCAATCTGGGGGATGTTCAGCAAGGCCTGTACCTTCAGATCCCTCTCTGTGTCCTTTGGTCTTCAGAGGTAAGGACACTCCATTCCTCCAGGTGCAGGGAAGGCACCTCTCATATGGGCTATCACACACTGCCTCAAGGGAAGATCAGAAAGTTCATCTTACAAGTGCCATTTCTCAAGTTCCTTCAGCTTGAAATACTCCATATCAAATTGCCATGTGTTAGGGTAGTGTCTCAAACCTCATCTCTATAACAGCAAACGTTTTCTAATTATATCACACATTTTCACACCTCCTTGCTTTTGCTTGTGCTGTTATTAGTTTCTCAAAGTAACAAATCTTAGGCAGCAATTACAATTGAGGTGTAGTATCATTTACCAAATCTTTTTTCAATTCTGTCTCATATTCTTGGCATATAATGAAGTGCTTTTTTTGATTGTCCTAGGATCTTATACATATCTCTTGTATAGCACTTCTGTTGTTGATTAGTTGTTGAGTATCATATAAAGTAAGTAGTAAGATCTTTGAGATCAGAGATACTCCCTGATAAGGTGGAGATGCACCTACTAGCTGGGTCCTTGACTGGTAGTCCTGCTCTGTGACCTTAAGACTCCAGACATAATTTCTTTCTTTCTTTTTTTTTAAGATGTAGAAAAACAACATAATAATGTGAGTGATTAGCAAGATAAATAAATTATATCAGTCATTCAGAATGTTAGACAAGATTAAACTTAAATAGATGCTTCTTAGTGCTTTAGCATGAGTATTACTAACTTCTGCATATGGTTATTGATTGCATGATTTACCTCACTAAGTAAGTTTCTGTATAAGTATACATAATATATATGAACATTTAAATATTCCAATATGAAAATAAATCATTGCCTCCAGCAGACACATTACATATGAGTCTATATCTCAATTAAATTAAGTAATAAACCACATAGTTGATTACCCCAAAGAACACATTTTAAATGCATATGACTTCTAATGGCTTCAATGGGAAGGCGACCCTCATTACTGATGAATATTAGAACTCTTAATTTAAATAAGGTTACCTAAGGTGTTAAAGTTACAGAAGGTGCTGTCAAAGAACTAATGACTTTATAAGTTTATAATTTGAATGTTCTTGGTCAAAATAATTTTCTAAAATTAGACTATAAGATGTGACACATGCAAATGAGCTTCTCTACACAAAGAAATATGATTGTCATTTACTTTTATGGTATATATTTTTAATAATTTGTTCTTCTGTACTTATAGTTAATCTTAGAAGCAATTGCTTTATCATCAAATGCTACCATTGCTCTAGATGACATCAGTATATCCCAGGAATGTAAAATTTTATATAAATCACTTCCAGGTACCAGCATAGTAAACGAAGGTAAGTTTCTTGTGGTCACTACAGTTTTAAACATTGAAATAATTAGTTCTTCTTGATATCAAAATATAAAATATATTAGAGTTCTTTAATAATATATAGCTCACTAATACCTAATACCAGAAAGCGGATTTTGTCACATGTCCTTGAAAATTAAAACACATATTTATTTTTATTTTTATTATTTTTGTGACAATGTTGGTTAATAACATTATATAAGTTGCAAGTGTACAGTTCTATAAGACATTGTCTGTAGATGCATTGTGTGCTCACCACCCAAGTCCAGTCTTTTTCTAACATCCTCTTTTTCCCCCAACCTCTTCCCTTCTGGTAACCACCGTACTGTGTGTGTGTGTGTGTATGTGTGTGTGTGTATGTATTGCATTGTGTGTTCCTCCCATAGTTAGATTTCTTTCTTTTTACACCACCTACCTCCCTCTTCCTCCCCTCCCCCACCCTCTGGTAACCACTAGTCTATAGTCCATGTCCATGAGTCTCTGTCTGTCCTGTTTGTTGCTTTTACGTTCATATCCCACATATAAGTGATATTATGTAGTTTTCGACTTTTTCTGTCTGGTTTATTTTACTTCATATGATTATCTCAAGGTCCATTTATATTGTCGCAAATGGCAGTATTTCCATTGTATATATGTGCCACAGTTTCTTTAGCCAATCATCTATTGTGGGACACTTCAGTTGTTTCCATGTCCTGGTCACCATGAATAATGCTGCTATTAACATTGACGTGCAAATATCTCTTCAGATATGGGTTTTCAAGTCTTTGGGGTAAATACCCAGTAGAGGGATTGCTGGATCATATGGTAGATCAAGTCTTACTTTTTGGTGAACCTCCACACTGGTTTTTCATAGTGGCTGTACCAGTTTGCAGTCCCACCAGCAGTGTATGAGGATTCCTTTTTCTCCACGTCCTCTCTAACATTTGTTATTACTTATCCTGTCAATTATAGCCATTCTAGCGGGTGTGAGATATCATCTCTTTGTGATTTTGATTTTCATTTTTCTAATAGCTATCAATAATGATCACCTTTTTATATGTTTGTTGGCTATTTGTATGTCTTCTTGGGAGAAGTGTTTGTTCAGGTCCTCTGCTCATTTATTGATTGGATTGTATATTTTGTCGTTGAAGTATAGGAATTCTTTCTATCTTTTGGATATTAGCCCCTTATTGGACGTATTGTTTGAAAATATCTTCTCCCATTTGATTGATTGCCTTTTCATTTTGTTCATGGTTTCTTTTGCTGTGCAGAGATTTTTAGTTTGATGTAGCATATATAATTTTATAAAAGGTAAAAATATGATATGTCACATTTAGGCTGTGTTCCAAAAATATTCTAGACTTGTGGTTAAAATTTTCATCTACAGATGTTTTAATTATTTTGCATATTTTAAAGCATTTCTATAAAAATTCAATTCTATTTTAATTTTGTTTGGCAGTTCAGATGAATCTATAATGAAATTCATGTATCAGAATCATCAAGGATTTCCAAAAATTATCCTATTTGTAAAAGTGACTTAAGGCCAGCCAAAAATTTAAATCTTGACCCTAAAATTTTGTTTAACCTCAAAACATAATATTTTCAAATAACAGATGAACTTTGGCTAATTCTTTGACTAAATATTTATAGCGTATTTCAATTAAAAGACAGAAAACGTGTCATAAAAATCTATCTCACAGAGTCAAATAGGCACTTATGAAAATCTAGCCATTATTTAGGTTATGCAAATGCTTTGACAGAGCATGCATCATGCCTGCAGTTGTTTTGTCATTCTAATACTGATGGATGTTTCCCCTGACCCCTCCTACTCCTGGGTCTCAATTAATTGATAGACAGTACTAAAAATGTTGCTTGAAATCTGCCACACTTCATTTTTCTTTATCTGTATAAATGAAAAATATGTGCATGCCAGAATCAGGTACCTCATATGCTCTTATGTTTTCTAAAACAACATAGTAAGTGGGAAGGTTGCATTCTTACAGGAGCTAAATGTACTAATCCAGGATGATATAGGAGAAAATACTGGATTGAGAATTAGATTAAACTTTTAATTAAAGGCCCTTCATTAAAGGCATCTTTCATTGTAGAGATTATATAAGTCTATGTACTAACTTTACATTGTGTTAACATGTAATTACTTTATTCAGAATGTGTGTCCTGATCTTATGTGTGTGTTTCTGGTAGACACTGAAGATTACAGAGCAGCAAATTTAATGATTCATGATTTTTGAGAGTTAACCAGCATTACCTTGGTTCTGGTATTTAATCATTTTTCTTCTCCTAATCAAAGACCACGTCATCAGAATCAGAAGAGTAGAAAGGCGTTAAAATTGGCATTGAAGAAAATGTAATTGAAAGCAAAAATGTGACTAAAGGCTTCAAATTACACTAAAGTTATCCTTAGAAGAAGTCTCAGAGTACTTGATCTCACTTACAGAGAATTTTTTCATAAACTAACTTAAAACTCATTTATGTGTACTTCAGTCCATACAGCAGCTCAGTTGGTTACAACACAATTCTAATTAGAACAAAATTATATGATTTATTCCTGAAAGGTTTTACACACAGAAAAAAAAAATCTTATCGTTTTTGCAAATTTGTTCAATAAGCAATTATAGGATCTCTCCTCTATGGACTTTTGTATTGTTACCAAACTGAAGTTTAGGACAGGACTGGAAGGAGAGTTAAAAAAAAATATGCCAAGTTTCACTAGTAGTGAATTATGTTATATTTGTGGGGCAGAATGAGCAGAGATTTACCTACATGCTGTGTTTGTATTAAAGCCTTTGAAAGCATCAGTTGGCATGCAGATGGGACAGCCCTTTGGAGCAATCCTTAGAGTGTTAACTTTATATTTACCTTTGAAGCAGCACACACACAACAAAAATAGCAAATTAAACTCTGACTTGTCCTTTTATCCAGCTTTTTTATCTAAAGCATGATTAAAAGCTAGTGTTCATGAAACAGTTACGACTCCATTTATTTGTTGAAAGAGAAGATGATGTGTCATCCCCTCCATCTTAATTTAAAAGGTGGATTTGTGCCACATGAAGATACAGGCTGTATTTCATCCAGCATGTCTGTGATTTTACATCTGACAGCCAGATCGGAGCAAATGATGCCAATTGTGGTGAGTCAGTATTTTAGTCACTTTGGCACTTTTAGTGACTTTTAATCACTAGTACTTAGTCTCTTGGTAAGGATTTATGCATATTTACTCTCTGAATATAAAGTGCATACTCCTCAAGTGAGGGATGTTTAATGAAGACAGATCAGGGACCTCTCACAACTGAGATGACTTGCAGTTGAAAGCAAATCAGATTAGCTTTAAAACAGTAGCAGTGAATGAGGACAACTTACCTTCAGTTTTTCTGGATTGGAGTATAAAATTTGAAATAAATGAAGAAAGGACTCAAAAGACAAGATTATATTTTAAATATTTTTTTATTCTTTTTGCTATCATAAGAATGCTTTTATTTAAACAAGTGGCATTCCAGTACAATTAATGGCAGAGGACTATATATTGCTTAAGAATATTCTTTCAAGCTATAGTACATTAATAAATATATTGGTTCTAAAACTATAGATCATGACTAGTTCTATATATTTTTAAATTTTTGAGGATCTCCTTTAAGCTTTTTCTTTTTTAAGGCCTTGTATTCATTCTGTATTATAGTCATATTGCTCTAAAATTATCCTAGCATCCCAGGAAAATTAATAAAGAAGGAAAAGAAAGGAGATGTTGGCAGATAAGCTTTTGCAAAAGTATTAAATAACTGCTATTGAAGATAATAAAGACAGGTAAAGTTACAGGAGTATCACATCTTATCAATCCTCTATGCCTAAAGTGAAACTCAAAGTAGTTTTTAGTTAAGAAAACAGCGGGATTGAACACAATTGTGGGGCATAGTGAGCACAGATTTTGAGAGACTCTGAGCAGTCTTTGTAGACCATATTCTTATCAAAATGATAAGAAAAATCAAGGTCATTGACAGGTTTTGCTACATTGACCAGGTAGCCTTTCTGTGACTCGCCAACAACCTTGGTTGTGTCTTTTCTGTGCCAAGAGATTCAGTAAAGAATAAAATGTGATAATTGCTCTCAACAAACTTAGTCTATTAGATAGGAAATATTTTGCATTGAATAGTGTTGTGTTGTAATTATAACTAGAACAGAGGTGCAAACAAAGTGCTATTTTAATTACAGGACTAAGGAAATATACTCTGTCGAAGGCAGATCATTTCTCAGTAGGAATTTCTTAAATGTTTTCTGGTTTTTTGCTATTTCAGAAAAGTTTTCTACTGAAAGTTATGCTAGGGGTTAACTATTCTAAGCCTGTCTCTGATATACATTAAGACAGTTACCAAATGTACATAGTTTAGGAACTTTTTAAACTCTTTTAGTCATCAAAACAAATTTAGGCACAATTATTATCCTTGTTTTACAGACTTTATTATCAATTAGTGTTCATTCAGGAGACAAAACTACACTAGAAATTTGAACTAGGAAGATTTAACATAAAGAATTATTACATAGTAAAATGTGGTTAACAATAAAGTGGAAAGAATAGCAAATGTGAGAGCAGCTTCTACATCTAGAGCTGAGGAGAAGAATGCAAGGGAGGGGGACACAGACCCCAACACTGAATTTTAGACTTAGTCAGAACGATGTGACTGGGACCCACTGGAATGTGGGGAAATTTGCTGGGATGCTGTGAGTTCAATCTTAATAGCAGCTCGTGGGCCAAGAGAGAAATTACTGAGAGGATGCCTGCAAAACTCACTGAAGGGGGATGATACATTGGGTCATCTCACATTGCTGGCAGTCATGGAAAAGAGAAAAAAAAGTGCCCTGAAACCAAAAGAGAAGCTCCTTCCTCTCCTATGCTTTGTGGTGTCCATCCTGTGCTGTCTATAGGTAGAGCCTAACTTTGTGTGAACTAGTCAGAAAAAAAGTATTTACAAGGTCCAGCTCCAGTGTCTCAAAGCAGAGCAAAGAAGAGATTTGGAACTGAGACACAATAAATTTGTAACTGGCACCCTTGTCTAATGTTATCTAGTCCATAATTGGTGGAACCCCATCTTAAATGCAGACAATCTGCCTCCAGAACCCATGGTCTTAACCACACATCTTTAGCCTTTCTGTCCTTTAAAGGTCATCATTAAATTGAGAAAGATACTTGCCCAGACATGAAGAGTTGCCCTCATCATCAGTTTGAACAATAGAAAGTTAAAAGGCAGACATAAGGATTTCACTCTTGTAGGATAAATCATGCTCTTAGGCCCCTAGGATGTCAAATGATGACTTAGTAAATTCTGCCTAGAAGTTTTAAATGATAAATGTTCTTTAAATGATTGTCCTTAAAATTTAGGGAAAAAATAATTATTTTTCTTTTAAAATTATTTCTTTAATCACAGTACACTTCATAAATCTGAAATGTGCTGAATTGCTTTCAATTTCTGTAGTGTGTTTCAGAGACGTAAAAGGTAGTTTTGTAGATATGAAAATGACAGAGATCACTATCTGGTGATGTACCTGTGACTATAGTGAAATGAGTTAAAAATTAGCAAAAGAAATCTAGTTCCCAGAGTCTTTATTTTTACTTTTTGCATTTTTTTTTTCACAGAACTAATTTATACTGGGAATCTGTTTATTCATAGAAATGCTAATTCTTTATTCCATTTTTATGAATCCATGCATTAGTGATTCTGGTAGTGAGTTGAGACGAGGTAAAGGAACAGTGCAGAATTTAGAGAAATAAGAGTAAGAAGTCTTCTGTGTTCTTTGCAGGAAAAAGGAGAGAAAGAAGCACATGATTTTTAGTCTGAGTGTCTAGCATTGAACAAACCAGCATATCAGTTTCCCCATAGAAAACTTAATTGCTTGAAAAAACAGATGTTTCCTGTAAGGGGAAAAAGACAATACAAACCTCAGGATTGCTATCCATAAATGATGAATCCTTCTTAAGAGGAACATTGATATTCTAGAATTTTAAGTATTTAACATTTCTATGCAATTTATTCTAATGTTCTCATTTTCATAAAACCTTGCTAATTCAACTTGATTTCTGCTTCTTTTAGATAAGAATGATTATGGTCTACCTAAAAAAGACTCATTAAACTTACCAAGAATTTAGGTTTTTGCAACCTCTGAAATATCATTAAATCTTTTAGGAAAAAAAAAGAAATATATTTCAACCAATTTTGATAAAAGAGGAAAAAAGCTATCGCATTAAAACAAAGTTTGAGATTTGTGAAGGTTATTTTGCAGAATTTTAATAACCTTGAATGATTTAATTGAATGTTTCTATATTCATTGAAATCTTAATATAAAATTATAATTATTTAAATTACAACCTAGGTGTACAAGTTTTCACGGAGCCCTTCCTTCCTTCCTTCCTTCCTTCCTTCCTTCCTTCCTTCCTTCCTTCCTTCCTTCCTTCTTTTCTTCCTACTTTTTTTCCTTCCTTTATTTCTTTCTTCCCTCTCTCCCTCCCTCCCCCTCCCCTTTACCTCTTTCCTTCTTTACTCCCTTTCTTCTTTCCTTTATTTCTTCCCTCCTTCCTTCCTTTCATTTTGGGACAGTTAAAGATACTACACACTGACTGTGATGTTCAATTAAGTTTCTCGAATCTTTATTCATGGCAACTGAAGAACCAAAGTTCTTACACAGCAGAGCACATACTCATCTCAGCAGAACTTTCCTTGGCCTTTGGCCCCTAATGGGCTGCAGGATAAAGCGCTGTTACACGCGATTTTAGTCTGGGGGCGGTAGAAACATAGAAGAAAAGTTCATGCTAGAGTGATTTTATGTGGAGTTTGTGTTGTTTATGGAGAACTTTGACAAATAATCTGTATGTTTTCATTTAAGAGATTGGTTAAAATTATCTGGGTATCTTAGCTCTCAAGCCTCACTCAGCATCAGTTAGTGAAATCCTCTCAGGGTTTGGGGGCCTAGTGGGGGCAGAGAGCAGAGTCAGTGCCTAGGTGTGTTGAGATAATTCCGCCTTTCTGAAAAGTCCATTTCCCCTGCATAGGCTATTTGAAATCCATAAACCACTGTCATCATTCTTAAGGGCATCTCTTTATTTTTCTTAGGTTAAAATTGTTAATTTATTTTTTTAGAATAGGTACTAAAATTGAATTTTGGGTTTTAATGGTTATTTAATGATTATTAAGTGGTTATTTAATGATTAACTTAGTGCATTTGGCCTCCTCTTTTTTTTTTTTTGGCCAAAGGATTATTATGTTAACAGTCATACCAGCAAAGCAAAAGGTTTTGAATTTATTGTCCTTTTAGAAATTTGCTTTTACTTCTCTCACAGTCATGAAGATACTATTCAGAAGTTTTCATTTTTGTGAATAAATATTTAGTTTCCCCAAAGACTAAAATAAATAATATTGCTTTATATGGTGCTCACTTCAGTTCCAGAAAGTAACTTATAAATATAGATTTTATGTGTCAGATAGTATCAGTGATACATTTTCTCATGTCTGCTTTGGATGAACAGAATATATATAGATATATACATATATATGTATAAATATGTGTATAATTTTGTTCTAGTCTATACTATGTTGGCAGATGAGAAAGCCAACTTTGTACTTTGTAAAGGTAGTTTAATATTCTCAAACAATATTGTCTGAGCTCTATAATTTACTTCTATTTAAAATTGGTTAGTCTGAAATGCATGTCCCTTTGTTCTAAAAATACACTTGAATAATTTCTAATTTTCTACTTTTCTCTCTTCTCATGGGAAAACCCACATAAGTCAGTACTTCATATTTTATTGCAATAAAGCCTAAAGCAAAGACAAGCCCCACAGTATAGGAAAAATGAGTGTCTTATTATTTTTCTGATTTACTTTTCCAAACTGAGATACTAGTTGTATATTTTCCCCAGGCTACTATATCTGCTAGAATCTTTAATGCATGAATTCATTAAAAAGGGGATGAAGAATTAGCAAGTCTACGGATAAACAGATTCCCTGTACACAATTAGCTCTACAAAAGAAGCAAAGATTTGAAAATAAAGACTCTAGTGATGTGGAGGTCATTTGCTAATTTTTTTTAAAACTTATTTTACTATTGTCATGGGTTCATTGCCAAATAGTGATCTTCATCTTGTTTTCATGTCTATAGAACAATCTTTTAAGTTCCTGAAACACGCTATAGGAATCAAAGTCAATTCTGTACATTTCAGATTTATGAAATGTAATATGATTACAGAAAGAATGTGGGATCCAGAGGGAGATTGCCTGGATTTAAAATGGGGTTCCACCAATTACAGACATGCAGCATTAGGCAAGTGTGCCATTTATAAATTTTGGTGTCTCAGCTCCAAATCTATCCCTTTTGGCCCTGAGATACAGAAAACTGGACTGTGGAAACATTTCTATTTTGAATAGTTAACGCAATGCTAGGCATTATAAATAGAGAGCATAGGATAGATACCACAAAACACAGGAGAGGAAGGAACATCTCTTTTTAGTTCCAATGTACCTTTTTTGTCTTTTGGAGATAACCTGGTGAATAATTTCTCTCTTGGCCTACTGGCTGTAAACCAATGTGTATACCTGTGTGTGTGTCCTAATTGGGCTTTTTTCTTTTTTAACATATTTTCTGAAAAAATGTTTTTTGAGAAGATATTTTTTGGTGAGATTGGACATACATAAACTTGATTATAAATTTAAAGGCTTCTTAATATGTCTCTGAATTATCACAAATTACTTTTTATTTTAATAAAATATACGAGAATAAGATATTTTACATTTTATATATCATGCTCTTTTCTATAGATCTGACTACAAGGGGAAAAAAACATCTCAAAATTAACCTAAATCTGCTAATTATTGAACCTCTTACATTTTTATTAAATGTATATAGGTAAAAACATAAGTCCTTGTAATTAACAGACATATTTCTTAGTTAACTAATTTTATTTTTTTCTTTATATTCACCTCAAATTACAATCTAGACGTTGGTTTCTAGTCAAAAACAAAACAAAACAAAATAAAAACAAACCTTTCTAGACAGAGGTAACTGTAAAATATTAGGATAGAAAGTTGTGTCTGATGAAAGCTTATCATTTCTGTGACATAAAAGCAAGAAATGGAGAAAAGTCCATTCATTCTCCTTTATGGAGTCATTGATCATTGAGGGACAAAAGAGAAAAAATATTTCTGTAGACAAGTAAAATCTGGCAAATAACCCATGATATTTTGATCAATCTTTGCTGTAGAAAATTATGTTGTTAGGTTGGAGAAATTCACAATAGAAGAGATGAAGTAATAGATAATATAGGAGAGCTTAAAAAAAAACAAATCTTTTCAGTTGAAAATAATCTGAGTATTTAATAAGAAAATTTTTCTATGATTATTTAAGATTAAAGTTCAAAAATTATATTATTAATGGTATTTATGGAGAAAGGGGAAAGCTTTCTGTGTCATTACTTTGATCTCATTTTGGATTTTAGTTTTCAGCAAGGTCATTGTTCTTCTTCACTCTGAAAATTATATATAGAAGGTACACATGCCATTTTTTATTTGTAGGCTCATACGCTGTCAGCCCTTTTTCTCTCATGTTTACTACTCCCGTCCATTTCATTTCTGTTTTTAGCTTCGCATTGTGGGTGATGAGAAGTACATGGAGGCAAAATGATCCTCCCATGGTCAGCACCAAGGTTCTTCAGCAGTCTGTGTCTCTTTACCTTGCAGAACTTTGCTGCTGTGGAGAATGAAATTTACTTTTTCTTCGGTGTTTATATAAACCTCTCTCTCTGGGGTATAGATTTGAAAACACCAGAAAAACGATATGATAATAATATAAATACTACTACATGGTCATAAAGCACTTATTTTGTATTTGGCATTGTTTGAAATGTATTTATACGTATTAACTAATTTATAGCAAAAACCAGTGAGGCACAAAGAGAAAGAAATTGGTGGCCTTTCCTATGGTCACACAGTCAGTCAGGGCAGAGGTGGGAGAGCGGAGTCAAACTCAGGGCTGATTTTAATGTTGCCACTAAATTCTTCTGGGTGGATGAATTTGTAAGATTCTCAAATAATGTAAACCTCTTCACATCTATGGCCATTTAGAAGAAAGGCTTTATCACTGGCCAGTATTTCTTAATTTGCAGCAGCTCTGTATTTCCAGAGAGTTTGGGTGTTCCCATCATTTGGTATGATAGACACATAAAGGAGTTTCTCTCTTGAGGGGAAAACAGTGTACAAAGAGAATTTAAACACATGTGATAAAAGAGGCCAATCAAAACTTGCAACTAACACAACAATAATAATAACTAACATCTACTAAAAGTGTGCAGAGTATGTAAAGTTGTTTATTATATTTGCCTTGATGTAGTTTATAGTTTACACGAGAAGATAGAAAATATACATAAAACATAACTAATAGGGAAAGCTGGTTTTACTCTATTGGCAATAGGGGAGAGTCTAGGATAGGCATGGATAAAACTCCGAGATATGAAGCATAGTGGGGAGATTTAATGAACAGTTTGGGAATAAGGATGTTTCTTAACTTCATTTGGAAATTTGGTAAGGCACAGGGAAATTCGGCTAAGAGCAGAGCTTGAATTGTAGAATCAAACTGTTGGTAAAGGTAAGAGTGAGGCAAGTTAGCTAGAAAAAGTTTTACCTGGGGAGTTAATTTTATACCATTGGAGTAAAGGAGTGGGTTTTGGGGGAGTTTGTTTAGAGAGATAGGATAATAGGACTCCCCAGGGTTAGTTCATTTATTTAGTATATATTTAACAGGCATTATGTTTAGCTGTACAGCTGTTTACAGAGTGAACAAGACATGTGGTCCTTGCCTTCATAGAGAGTTCAGTCTCATGGTGGAACTAGAGAGTACACTAATACATACATAATTCCAAATTTGATGACAGGTTTGTAGGAGTTATAGAGTGCCTGCAATAGTTAAAGATTGACTATATAATTGGCCCTGGTGTGGAGATATCAGAATTGTCTATATATATACAGACTTAATTTTTAGAGCAGTTTTAGGTTCACAGAAAAATTGGAAAGGTACAGGGTTTCCCCATGTACACCCCAATCCCCACCCATTCATGGACCCTCAGTATCAACATCCCCCACAAAAGTGGGGCATTTGTTACCATTGATAAACCTACACTAATACATCAGAATTCCCCACAGTCCATAATTTACAGTAGGGTTCACTCTTGTTGTTTCACATTCTGTAGTTTTGAATAAATTTATGGTGATATATATTCACCATGATAGTACCACGCAGATATTTTCACTGATCTAAAAATCTGTGCTCTGCTTATTCATCCCTTCCTCCCTCAATCTCCTGTCAACTACTGATATTTTCATTGTCTCCACAGTTTTGCTTCTTCTAGAATGTCATATAGTTGGATTCATGTAGTATGTAGCATTTTCAGATAGAATTTTTTCATTTAATAATATGCGTTTAAGGTTCCTCCATATGTTTTAATGGCTTGATAGCCTATTTCTTTTTACCACTGATAATATCCCATTGTATGGATGTGCCACAGTTTGCTTATCCATTCATCTACTGAAGGACATCTTGGTTGTTTCCAGGTTTTGGCAATTATAAATAAAGCTGCTATAAATGTCCATGGCATGTTGTGTGTGTGTGTGTGTGTGTGTGTGTGTGTGTGTGTGTGTGTGTGTGTGTGTGTACACATAAGCTTTTAGCTTCTTTGGGTAAATGTCAAGGAGCAACCCCCTATAAATATTTAAGTCTTTTTGTGAGGTCCAAATGATTAGCCCAAACTTTCCCCTTCTACACTGCGTTTATTCCTTAGAAATCAACCTCTGGAGGGATCAGCAGTAACCATCACAGAAGTTCTAAGACAGTGAATCTGAAATGAGACTGTGTCTGATTCTGGATTTTTTTTCACCTTACAAGGTTCCTTGGCAGCTAGATGAATTAATCTTCTTTTGTGTGAGTGAAAAATCTCTAAAATTGATAGTGATAGTCCAAGGTGTTCAACCTATTTATTTGTCCACCAAATGTTCCCTAGCATCTTTTCTACAGGGTCAACTACTGTACTTATATGTACATAACTAATTGAAGCCACAAGAGTATTTTTACATTAAATAATTAAAAGCTGCTACAAGACCACTCACTTTTCTACTCATAACTACGGAATAGACATTCATGATTTTGGGAATTCTGTGTTGTCATTCTGTTACATATATAACAGACCCTCCCCCAAATCTTAGTACCCAATAATTCTTGAATAAATAGTAACTGCAATTGTTATTGCAAGTTGTAATGGTTCTGATGATGAAGATAATTGAGAAAATTGATAATGACACTCTAGAAACAGTGAAAAATCTTTGAATATTAATTATTAAAACACACCCAGGATATTGTCTTTCTGTCAGAAGAAGAAGATAATCTTTAAAAGCTGTTCTAATGAGGTCCATATGTGATTAACGGCTAACTAGAAGGTCAGTTTCATCTTATTATATATCTGTGATCAATCAAGGTGAATTTTTAAATGTGTATAGAAATCTGGGTACATAGGAAAAAGGTGTACTATTGCATATTTGAATTTTAATAGCATAATCACCTGTTAAAAATTACTATCCTTAAGGGCTTAAGAGAACTATAAAACTGCTATAGTAGTTTCTGAATTTTACTACCATTTGAATATTCATTTATTTCCACAGCAACATCTCCCTGGATAGCAGATGATAAGGTTCTCTTTCCAGGTTAGCTATGTGGGATTCTTGTTATATAGTAGCAATAATTTATTTTGTTTCAATATTCGGATAAAAAGGACTCCTGCATTCTGTTTTTAAGATTATTCAAAATAGGAATTGAAAGTATTTTTTTCTTCAGGAATTAAATTGGTATCTACATACTTTGAAACCCTCGAATTTAAATGCATATATTATGTATTAATAAACAGTAATGGTCTCTAAAAATATAGACTTAAATATTATCATTTATCCCTAACTAGTCATATTTATCATTATCATTTTTCACTTCAAGTAGCATTTAATTTTGCTTCAACATAAAATGCTAAATTTTATTTGAAAAAGGTGTGTTCTAAATATAGCAGTACTTTATTTTGCTGATTTCTAATTGTCTTTATATGTATACTGAAATATTGTCATCTTTTGCTTATTAAAGTTGATGCAATATTTTAAAAGTATTTTTTAAATGTGTTTATACATTCCCATTGACTTTTGATAAAAATGAAAGTACTCTACTAGGGCCAGGAAATGACAGAAAATAAATATATTTTGGAAATCAGATATTATATAGAAACTATAAAAAAAAGTAGAAAGTATTTGTAATATTGTTATTCACCTAATATTCCTCCTTGTGTAGAAGCAGCACTTTCAAAATTCAAAATGACTTATAATTAGGTTAAAATGCCCTTATATTTTAAATTTTATAATTTTATTGAGTGATTTACTTTATACAACCACCTAAATGTATTGCCTACTTCCTAAGTTCCCTTTTACAAGGGAATATCTATGTAATTTATTACTATAGCATTAGATAAATATAGTCAATGGCTGAGGATATCAATGTAATAATAATCAGTGGGTGCGAATCTCATTTTGTATTGGGATATGTAATAAGAGCTGAACGTCCATACTAAGCAAATTCAGATTATGCTTTTTCAGTTTATCTTTTTTTTAAATCTAATGACATCTAAGAGTTATTGTCAACAGTTGTAGAAAGTATATTAGACTTAGAATCAGAATATTTAGATTATAGTCCCTCTCTACAATATCCTAATTATATGACTTTGGTTGAGTTAATAACTTCTCCAAACCTTTTTTTCTTTCTCTGTAAAACAATAACAACAACAACAACAACAACAACACAACAATAATAATACCTTCCCCATAGGTATATTGTGGAAGTTAGATCTAGATTAAAATATTAAGTAGTATAGGATCTATTTCATAAGATATTCACTATTATATAATAATTCACTATTATTATAACTCTACTGCTATTATAACTTTTTCTTTCCCTTTCTCATCTTCCTACTTTCTTTTCTTCCTCTATCAAAATGCCTTTGTGGAAGTTAACTGATTTTTCTGCATTTTACCTGAAAAGTGGGTCAAGTTATTCTACTTGTACAAATTAAGCAATGCATACAATGTTTTGGAAAATATTAAAATCTATAAAAACTGGAGGTAAATATTAATTAAATATAATGGATCTAGATTTTTCAAATACTAAATTTTTAAAACACTACTTCTATAGTTTAGTGTAAAATATTCTATACCGTAGGAACAATTCAGCTTTCCAGGTGATATAATAGAAGCAGAGAAACTAACATGAATATCAAAATAAGTTAGCAGACCTTGGCAATATGGCTGAATTACACTACTGCTTAGGAAATTTGGGGAAAAAATTGAGTTTTTAAAATGGATAATTTTAACATCCAGTATGATAAGCACAGCACCAGCTTTTTTTTATAGATCAGAATGAGACTTTTTTTCCCATTGTGCTCTATGCTTTTAAAAGTGTACATACACTTTAGAAAGCCAACTGAACAGTCACATTTTTGTTCTTCAGTTTCCAGATGTGACTCTGACGCAAATAGCTATGGTTGGTTCAAAGCAATGAGTGGTGACCACTCTGACTGGGTGTGGAGCTCTAGGTATAACCTTCCAGCCAACTTTGAGCAACAGGCCCCATCCAGTGATCATGCTCACAGCACAGCTCAAGGTAAGAGACAAGCAGGGCTCATCGTAATCACCTCTGTTTGCCTAGGTCAGGTCTGATAAGAGGAAGAGAAGCAGATAATGTTCTGTGTTACCAGAACAAATAGTGGGACAGTTGAACATTGTCAGTTATAGTGTCTGCATGGAATTATCCCTTTATGGGAGGTGAAGATGGAGTATAGATATTTTAGGGCTGAATTAACTGAAATTATCAGTAGTTTTTGGTGTCATTTAGACCTAGACGTATATCATACTTTAATATTTATAAGAACAAATTTGATCAGCAATCAGTTTTATTGATTTTTAATCGTTGTATAGTCTTAATTTTAGTTGGATGTGAAATATAATTTAGTGTTAAGAGACAGATGTCTCACTTTATAATCTAATAAGGTAACTTACGACTTGTTTTTGTATCCAAATAGGGCATTGTGTGTTCATTCTGAAGAAAAGCAGCAGCTTGTCACAAGTTGCTAAACTCCAGAGCCCAACTTTCAGCCAGACAGAACCTGGATGCATACTTTCTTTCTGGTAAATATTGGAAACAGTGGTTAGTTACTCTAGCAGCCCTGTGGTTGTAGGCATTCTGATTTGCCCCTTGTTTTGCTTTAAAAAGAAATATTGCATTAGATTCACACAATTAGCATTTGACTTAAGAGCAGATTATCAGTATTGGTTGTGTTCTTAAGATGAAAGGGGTTCTTTCCCCGCCCCCACAGTGGGTTATAATTTAATTAATATTGTGTCCCCTGTTCTGGCCTGACCTTGAGAAAGACCCCTGCAGTTGTGAGAGCCAGACTATGCACTTCAAATCTGTAGCCACAATGACTACAAGACGTAAAGGCATCCAGTCCACCATGATAATGAGTTATTAATTGTTGGCTGAGTAGAAGAGCCTGAAATTTAAATGCATAGTCTGTCCAATCAATCTTTTCCATTTCTCTCCTTTGCTCTTTTTCAGGTTTTATAACTGTGGCCTGTCAGTGGGAGCAGCTGTGCTACAGCTACATGTGGAAAAATCCAGTGATGTTACAGTCCTCTGGTATTGTGTAGCCAGGGCAGCCAGAGGCCACAAGCAGCCATTCAGCTTGGGTGCCTTATTCAGCCTTTTCATCTGTCTCTAGAAAAATTCAGTCTTGGCATTTACGATGGGGTCTCAGCTGTCAATGACATCAGCTTTGAAAACTAGACCCTTCCTGTCCCCGTGGAAAGCTGCAAAGGGCCATGTCATTTTTGGTGCAGACACACCAAAGCTTTCATAGAACAACTTCGGCTGTGTGGTCTGGTAGATGGATGTGGTGATTATACTGAGGAGGTTGACTACGGTAAGTTTTTTTTTGGTTTTTCACTCATTTGATAGTGGTGATCTTGATAGGTTTACTCTTTTCTAGCCAGTCAAGCCTAATACACTAAGCATTGTTCCAAAGTTGATGAATGTCACGTGTGATTTAATTAATTAGTCGAGCCTTCAGTATTTATTATGTAGATTTATGAACTAAATACTGGAGATTTGATGTTGAATACAACTCTACAGAATCCCTGCCCTCACAGAGCTTAAAACCTAATTGAGAAAAGATATTATTCAAATATTTAATAAATAAATATAAAATGGCAACTTTGACAGGACTTACAAATAGGGGTTCTGTGACTTTACATAATAATGCATTGGACTTCCTAGAGGCGATAACTTAGCTGAGATCTGAAAAACAGTCAAAGCACATATGCAGAAGTTGTAGTCTGTGACCACATGGCAGATGGAAGATACCAGCATGAGCCTGGTGCAAGGAAACCAAGGGGAAAAAAGGCACAGAATAAGGATAGAGATGTCCAGGAAGGCCAGATTCGCAGATCTTTGCGGTCCTTATTGAGGAAACTTTTCTTTATTTGAAGGTTTTTCAAAGGAAGGTAACCTAATAGAATTGGCACAATTGGAAATGTCACTCTCAGTGTGATGTAAGGCACGGGTGGGAGGAGTGTGGATACAGGAGACCTTTGTGGGGTCAGCAGCCTGAACCCATGATAGAGGTGGAGATGGGGGCGGATCCAAGTTTGGGAAACCATTTGGAAGGGACATTTGATGACGTTTTGGCCATGGTTGTAGAAAGTTAGGTGTCAAAGCTGGGTCTGAGGTTCCGGTTTAAGTCACAAAAAGCTTGTGTATGTGATGACTGTGTACATCTTGCAGTTTAATAATCTTAGCTCCAAGAGCACCTAATGCTCTTGTTCCGGAAAATGAATCCGAAGCTAATAGTTGCCGTTTAAATTTTTAATTACAAAAATCTGTCAGGAAAAAAAATTTTTGCATCTTTCCTTCTGCAGAAATAGTAATATTTAAAATTCAAGCCATGTAACTCTTAAGCTGGGAGGCCAATTATAAACCAAAGTAGAGGCATAGTGTGCTGAGTACATCATAGGAAACATCACATTAAGAAATTTCCATATAAATCATCACAGAGTTTTGCTTATATGTGATCTTTGATACAGTCAGGCATTTCATTGCACGACTAATATTGGAGTGGGCATAAACAAAATTGATGATTTCGACAATGGCTATTTTAAGGCGTGTTACTCATCGTACATCCAATTTATTCTTTGCAAATTTGAAAGCCTTTTCATCCCTTTCAAGCTCTCCAAATCCCAGTTTTTTTAAAATGTTGCTCTATTGCTAAAAAATAAGCAATTATCCCTCAAACTTCTCAGTATTAGTAAAATGGGATTATGACAGGACAACTAAAATATTAATTTTATATTGTGAATAAATATTAATGATAAGGAATGGTAGTGGCATTGGATTATCAGTTTCTCTCACATCTTTTTATCTAGACCTAATATTACTTTATTACACAGAATACATTAGACATCCCCCAATCCTTACTGTCTTTCCTGAAGCCTGTGTAGGGTTATGGTCTTTTTCTAAGGGCGGAACTACGTATATTCCCTTTTAAAATGAAGATTGAGCATGTAGTCAGGATGAAGACAAGCAATCTACAAATCTGTTGGCTTTAGTGCCCGTATTATGTCAAAACCTCAGCAGCTTGACATTCTCCTTCTGCTCTACAGCCAAAGACTGACACCTCAGGAGTATGCCGTGTCCCCAGTTCACGTCACAGCTGGGCTTGATTAGTCACAAGTGAGGAAACATCAAAGGAAAGCTCATGTCGCACTTGACATTTACTCACTTGATTCTCTTCATTAGAGCTGAGCTCCTGTTCTCTGCTTTTCAGAGACGGGTGATTTGTTCTTGCCTGGCTGCATTTATTCAGATACACATTTATTTATTGTTTAAGTGTTTGTGTTTCGCACCAAATACAGTTAAACTAAGATGAATAGTTAAAGGACAGCTGACACTTATTTTTCAAAAATATTAACTTATGTAAATGAAGCTAAAATATTGAGTTACTCATTAATTCTAAACCCTCTCATTCTCCCCAAATAGTGTCAAATGTACATTTTATCTCACTTATGCTAAATGAATACTTGGTGTTGACAAAATCTTCACATCTTGGAAAATGAATACATTCCTACATTATCTTAGAAATTTAGGTAGAGATTTCAATTGATAAGGAAGGAACTAGTCAGTTCTATATAAGTGCTTTGAACTCATTTAGTGACTGAGGGAGTTTGAAGTTTAAAAGCTCCAGTTTGAAGAAGTGACAAGCCACCAAGAAGAAAAGACTACCACTGAGGAGACATAGCAAAGAATCAGCAAGACAGGTGACATAATGTTTGGCATAAATAGGGATAGAGAAAGGAGTGAAGTGTTTACAGCACGTGGGAAGTGGTGCATGCTAAGGGCAAGGATACTTAAGGTGAACAGGAAGTTAATTTAATTTGGGAAAGGTGAAGTTTTAAAGATAAAGTTTAGATTTAAGTTTAGATTAGGAGTCTACACCCAAAGATTTTGAATAGAGAAGAAAAATTATAAACTGTTGTTGAAGGATGGTCATTTGGCACTAGTATAGAAAGAATACTTGGATGTGGGACAGGATGAAGTCAGAAGAGATTTTTGAGTAAGGTTTGGAAAAAACCTGCCTCAGAATCATCTTGGGTGCTTGTTAAACATGGATTCCTGGGCTTCACCCCATATCTCACAAACTAGTACTCTTGCACGTTTTACCAGAGCAGGCATTTTTACTGTGCACCCCAAATGATTCTGCCTTTATCGGTAGTGTACCACAAATGTCACATCAGAATAATAAAATTTGAATAAAATTTGAATTGTTTAATGTTAAAAATAGCTGAAGTACTTTCTCACAACGTATTTGAACCCAGATGTACTGTTGAACCTCCAGTGTTAAGAATTGATTACTTCGTGGAGTTTCCTGTCCTCCTTCGGGACAAGTGACAGAAAATGCTTTCTTAGGCTAAATTGAAGTCTGTCTTCCTTTTGCTTTTCCCTTGGAAGATTGTTTCTCTGCATGGATTCATTATCAGTAATCACTAATAAGTGTCACAAAAACCAGTTTAATGCAAGTTATTAATGCTTGGGCACCACAGGACCCAGAGCTTATAAACTCCAGCTCACTTTTTTCTAATGCGACCTCTTTTTTTCTGAAATGTATATTTATGTATGAGGTAGGTCTCAGGAGGAGACGTGTGCTTTCAAAGAAAAGATTCTTCAGCTAGACCTCTTAATGCCATAGAACTTTCCAACTCAATCTGAAAGAATTCTGTTGTGTTCTGGTAACATCCTTAGGTAATAAAGAAAAAGATTTTTTTCAGGGTGGATTTTATGGTGAAAGATTTTTTTAAAATCTTATTCATAATTATAATTTATTTTTTTGTTTGTGGAATATACCTTTAAATTTTAAATGGTTTATCATATTTCAGTACTACTAGGAAAAAACGTTTCTGAAGTTATGTTGGAAATAAAACAAGACCATATTTAATAATGTTAAGCCAATCCCACTTCCCATGAAATTAGGTGCAGAAATACTAAAAGTATAAATTATATATGCAGGGTCATATAACATTTTTCTTCAAGGTGTTATAGTTGCTGGAATTTGTATTGAAAGGTTTTGGACACCTGGCTTGAAGCCTGTATAGCAACACTTGTAGATCTGTTGCTTACTGTACAGCCTACTAAATCTCATTTCACAGTCTTAAGCTTCTCATTCACTGTCTTCCTCGGCTGAATTCAAATAAAATCACAGCTCATTATGTCAACCCTTCATCCAATCCTGTTGTAAAGAAATGAGCTTGGGTTACAGATCGAAGAATATCTGACTAGAGAAGGGGAGAAGAAAAGGATAGGTGGAAGTTGTTACAGAAGTGTAGGGGCCAGAAAACAAGTTTAATTTTTTAATAAATCCATTATTTAAATCTTACTGTAGTTATTATGACTTAATACTAAATGTCATTAAATTGTTTTGACCCTTCAAAATTATAGTAGAATATGATTATGGATCATTAAGCATTGGAAATATACTTTATTTATATTAATAATAGTATGTATTATTATGGGTCATTAAGCATGAGAAAATCATACAAAATAAAATATACTGTGGTAGTATCCAAATATTTCTATAATCCACATTAGAATGAAACAAAGAAGAAGGGAGAGAGACAGGCAAAGAAAGATTTGGGTTATTGGGTTGAATTTTTAAAAATTGCCAATCGTTTGGTAAAAAAACAGGGTTAGACAATTACTAAGTATGTTTTAATTACAGTGTGTCCCTTATCCCTTGATAGTCTCTGCCTTGTTCTGAAAGTTCATGTAGCTATGTTGTTATTTATTTCTTTTTGTCCCTGGTACTGCATATACCAACCATTTGAGCCCTTTCTACTCATAGATGCTTCCAAATCACTTTCTCTGCCTTCTGGCTAGATTTGGTAGAATGAAATGAGAAAACATAGACACAGTGTTGGGGGTGATCATGTCTGATTTTGCAAATCTGCCATGGTGAGCTGTCCAGCTGAGGGGCTTTGAATGGGGTTGAAATATCAGTTGCAGAATTTACTTGCCATTTTGGAATTATAGTGAAAGTGCTGGATATAATAACAGCTCTCCTGCTGGCCTCCTCTTTATAAAGAAATATTTAACCACATTTGTGTGAGGCTGTCACATGAAGGAGCATATTAGATTTTCAGTGCTGGTTTATTTTTCTAAAAACTATACTTTCAAGTAGCACATCAGATAAGAATCTTGTTCAGACTGTGGCTGTTTCTAGCTGGACAAACTAAAACAAGGTTATTTCCTTCTGGTATATTTCTCATTCTTGAGGAATAAACTCTTTGAAATATCTTCCAAATGTGTTTCTCCTCTGCTGGTCTAAACTTATGTTGATCATGTGAAGCATTTCAGATTTGCTTTTTCTCTGTGCTTGCTCTTTCTTTCTTTCTTTCTTTCTTTCTTTCTTTCTTTCTTTCTTTCTTTCTTTCTTTCTTTCTCTCTTTCTGTCTCTCTCTCTCTCTCTCTCTCTCTCTCTCTCTCTTTCTTTCCCTTCCTTCCTTCCTTCCTTCCTTCCTTCCTTCCTTCCTTCCTTCCTTCCTTCCTTCCTCCCTCCCTCCCTCCCTCCCTCCCTCCCTCTCTCTCTCTCTCTCTCTCTCTCTCTCTCTCTCTCAACAGTATAACATATTGAATGAAATATTTTTGCTTGCTGACATTGATGTCACATGATTTTGGCTTTTATCTTCAGTAGAAAATCAATGTGTCACAGTGTTCACTAAGAAAAAGGTATTGGGACTCTGTAATTCTTTGTCAGATGATTGCCTTATCCTGATTTATGCCTTTTAGCTTTTTCTCATTTGGCAGAAAATATGATATTCCTATCTGTGAGAGCAAAGCGATCTATACCAATTTATGCCCTCACAGCAGCTTTCTTCCAGGACTGTTTATAGAGCACATTAACTCACAATAGATTAGAGATACAATGCCTTTTCCTTTCTTAAACATAGCAGATGGATGATTTTGGTTCACATCCACATTCTTATTTAAAAATTTTGAGTAAAAGTATTGCTTTGTAAGATAAAAGGAGATTGTAGATGATGGTTATTTTAGTGCTTCACAGAATTTCGGGGTCTAAAAAGAAATTCAATGTTTTTTGTCTCCACAGAATTGTCCTTATAGTAGGATTGCCATTTGAAATTGCTTTATGATTTATTCTAAAATTATTTTCAAAACAGCGTTGTCAACGCATGCCAAAGTAAAATCTGATTATAAATTTTTGAAAACTAAATTTTTGAAATGGACTTCAAGATATTATCTTTCAAGTATTTTTTTTTTACCTGAGCACATTTTGCTTTGTTACGTCATTACTTATATTAGAAACAATATTTTATTGTTACCATTTTAACTTTTTTATTTAACTTAAAAATTATTAGGTCTTCCTTTCTACTTGTATAGGTCATCTTTACATTTTGTGATATAAAGCCTTCTGCCAAAGGGAGAGAAACAAAAATATGAATAAATGCAGTTCTGAAATATTTAAGGTTAAAGATGTTTATTGGTTCCTGAACTAGTTTCCAGGAGGGTTAAGGGTAGAGGACGAAGATAGGGAAAAGTTGCAAAAAATGATAAAAATAGAAGTCAGTCCCCAGAACCCCAAGCCTGAACCCTAAATTTATGATTTATAAGAAAATTCCATGATGTTCCTAAAGCCTCTGTTTACAGAGTATCTGACAAAAGACTTTTCTTCCCAATTTCTGTGCGAGTTGCTATCCATAGAAATTTTATTTGCATTTGTAACAACTGAACTTTCTAGAAAATTTGGAAGGTTTTTGTAGACTACTTAGATGATTTGAAATGAGGACAGTCCTAGAAAATCTCGAATGAGTGTCCTCGTATATAAGCACATCCTTGTCAGGCATAATATATTTCTATACTTCTGTGTCTCTAAATTCACTATTTTATGTATAAATGTATATGTGAAAATACATTTTTTCTGTTATTAGCATGATTGCCATGATTTTTATTCATATGTATCATTAGTATAATTATCTTTTTAACTACAGTGTTCCTGTTATTGCCCGACTCAGTACAGAGCAGACCTTCTCCCACAGTGTCCTTGTAACTTCATACAGTTAAAAGCAATCACAATCCACTAACAAGCTTTAAAGATGCTAGGGCACACCAAGGCCCTATCTTAGAATAAGGCTTTATTTTCTTTATCAAATAGAGTATGTTACTATTTGTTTTGACCTCCAACCCTCCATTGTTCTTCCTATGTTGTTGTCCCTGGCTTTTTGACCTTCAATTTGATCTCATTCTAGGATTTATCCTCACTGCTTTCTCAGTTTTTCTGCTATTCCCGCTCTCATGGGTAATGACAGCTTCCTTTGTAACTTTTGGCATTATTCCTGCTCAGATAACCAATGACAGCTAATGACAGAGGTAGGTGTTTCATGTGTCATTCTATCTAATTAACTCTCTGAATCTTGGGCCTACAATTATTAGTGTTGCACGTATATTAAAAATTATAATGTTATACTACTGTGCTTTATGCAATGTTATAACTTCAACGTGGTATAAAATATGAGTTCATTTCATTTTACATTTTAAGAAGCCCGGATTAATATGAATTTTTGGTACTATAAATTTAACTTGTCACCATATTATAGAGTAAATCCAGGCTTTTGAACAAAATACGATATGGACTTTGGAGTAAAACTGCTTAAGTTCAAATCCTGGCTCTGTTATTTATTAGTTGTGTAGCCTTAAGAAAATTATGTAACCTCTCTGAGCCACAATTTCTTCACCTGTAATTGGACATAATAATAATACCTACCTCTCATAGTTTCCATGAAGATTACATTTGTGTGTGTGTGCATGTTGTGTGTGTAAAATGCTTAGTAAAGGGCCAGGTATACAGTAGTTACTCAAATGTTAGCAATAAGAGCAACAGTAATAAAATGTAATAATAATAAATATACTAGGCATTATTAAGTCAAAAATAAAATTGAAGGTTATCATGGAACTAAAATAAACATTATAGGGTTTCTGTCCCCTCTCTAAATGGTTGAGGACACCTAATTATTCTTAACAAAGAATGAAAGTCATTTTTCCCGTCCTGGTAGCCAGAGCAAACTGACTGTTCTTTCTCTTATCATGCAATAAAATGATAAAAGGGCAATGTCATAATAATACTCAATAATAGTTTTGGGGTCATAATGACAGAGTCCAGTGAAATTTAAAGGATAATGAAGGAGTAGTATGGAGAATGTTATGCTGATAAATTGGACAATTTAGGTGAAATGAACACAAAGTACCAAAAGTCAAAAAGAAGTAGGAAACTCAGTGTCCTATATCAGTTAAAGTAATTTAATTCACATTAAAACTTTACACAAGGAAATTATTTGCAGACTAATTATGATAAATTAAGTCAAAAAAAAAAAAAAAGAAAGAAAAAAGAAAGGAGGGAGAAACATTTCCAACAGAGACCAGTATTTTCCTGAAACTAAAACTAGAGATGTTAGGAGAGAAGAAAATGAGAGACCAATGTTTGTTATGAACTTAGATGCAACATTCTTCACCCAATTTTAACAAATTTTTTCTAGCAATATTAGAAAATATGATAACCTAATATGACCAAATGGGGTTTATCTCAATTTGTCCAATGCACATTTAGATTAACATCTGAAAATCTACCATTTTACTAGAAAAAAGGAGCCAAATCATGTGATTATCTCAATAGGGGTATGAGAACAATTTACAGAACCTAACTGCCTTTTATAACAAAAACTCTCAGCAAGCCAAGACTCGCAAGGAACATTTTCAAACTGATTACATGTGATTACAAAAATCTACAGCTACCATTATACTTTTTTTAGATATATATTTTTAATTTTTTTTAGATAAATTAATGTGACTTTTTGAAATTTTGCATTAGCTTCAGGAATACAGCACAATGGTCAGGCATTTATATGATTCATAAAGTGATTCCTCAATTGCTGTAGCATCCATCTGACACTACACATTACAGTATTACTGACTGTGTTCACTACACTGCACTCCCCACCTCCATGACTGTGTTCTTACTCCTAGTTGGTGCTTCTTCACCCCTTCACCTTCTCCACCCAGCCCCCAGCTACCATTACACTTAATGGTGAAAGACTGAATGCTTTCTTCATAAGACTGGGAAGAATTTCAGGATATTGGCTCTCCCCACTTCTTTTAAATATTGTACTGGAGGTCCAAACTAATGAGTGCAAAAGGGAGAAAGAATGAGAAAAGGAAAGAAGGAAGGAAGGAAGAAAGGAAGGAAGGAAGAAAGAAAGGAAGGAAGGAAGGAAGGAAGGAAGGAAAAAAGGGAGGGAGGGAGGGAGGAAGGAAGGAAGGAAAGAAGGAAAGAAGGATAGAAGGAAAGAGGAAAGGAAAGGGTGGAAGGAAGGAAAGGAATTTTAGAAAAAAAGAAAATCACTGTATTCTCAGATGACATGAAATGTATACATAAAAAATTCCTGGAAATATGCAGGAAAGTATTAAAACTTAATGTGGATTTAAGCAAAGTCAGGGTAAAAGGTTAATAAATAATGATAATTGTATCTCTTTATACAATTAGCAAGCTATTGGAAAATGACATTATATAAACTACTCAGCTTACAATAGTATTAAATACAATAAAATATTTAGAAATAAATTTAAAGAAAAATGTACAGATTTGAAATTTGTAAAACATTAATATGTGAAATTAAAGAAAACCTAAGTGGAAATATATAGATAGATAGATACATACATACATACATACATATATATGTGTATGTATATGTATATGTATGTATGTATATATGTATGTATATGTATATGAATGAAGTTCACAGGTAAAGGCTTACGACTTAACAGATGATAATCATCCCCAAATTGATCTCTAGACTCAATACAATCCTTATCAACCCTATAAGCCTTTGTGGATAATTTGCAAAACTGATTTAAAAATTTTTATGGCAATTCAGAGGTCTTAGGATAGCCAAATAATTTTTTTATTTTTTAAAGAATGAGTTGGCTTATATTTCATCATATTTACAAAGATTCTAGATTTAAAGTTATATTATAAAGCTGCTTTTACAGAATAAAAAGTTTAGAAAGAGACCTACCCTTATATAGCCAGTTTGGTAGGGAAATAAAAGTTTCTTTAAAAATGGTGCCATTACAACTGAATATTAAATGAAAACTGTGAACTTCAGCACTTACCTCAAACCCTACTCTCAAAATAACTGAAGATGTGTCATGTACATAATAAAAACAAACTTTTAAGTGTTCTTGAAGAAAACATAGGTCAACTCGTATTGAACTTGATGACTGCAGGGCATTTAGTCCTGTCCAAAACATACTTAAGTAATTACTGCTTTCTGGAGGTTCTTAAATAAGCAAAAGCAAAGTAAAACATAGCAAAAGATAGCTATTGTAATAGACTTTGAGGATCAATGTATAGATTTTAATTATCATTTTTAATGCTGTCACCTAGCAAAATAGATAATACAGTTTTGATTCACTGGCCATGAATTAGCTGTGTACACACAGTGTCTCCTGAGTAGTTTGTCACTGATAGCGTCATGTGTGACCCGGATCCTCCCCCTGGACTGAAGGCCTCCTCCCCAGCTGCTGGGACGTTTGGCAGCTCATGCCCCCAGCAGGTTCTCTTGAGAAGTTGCCCTCAGAGTTGACCTGTCTGGATGTGGTGTCCACTCTTTGGACACAGCGCATATCTGAAGAACATTCAGTGCAGGGGTCATGAGAGTTCAGAATTCTTGCCTCAATTTAGGATGACTCTGAAAGACCACCCCTGTTCCCTTTGTGGTTGGCGGAGGCCCTTGTTGTGACTGTGTCATGGCTCAGTTGCAGTCTGCACTCAGTGCTACTCTCTCACTCCCCTATGGCTGTTGATCACTAGGGAGCTCCCCAGTTCTGTACCCCAGTCTCTATCTCGAATCTGTATCACAGGGAGTTTTCAGCCTGCGACCATTTCCGTTAGGTTCTGGCCATGCATGATGCTCATTCATGGAAACCCAAAGCCAGATCATGGAGTTTTACCTTCTGTTTCCTCTTGAAACCTCTATTTCTACCAAAGCTTTACAACCAGGAGGAGGTAAGAGCTGGCTGGTTGCTTCTCATACTGATTTAGGAGAGGGAGTTGGTGCCTCTGAACAAAAAGGATGAATCCCTTTCTTCAACCCTTGGTAGGGGACGGAGAAAAAAAAGTAAAAACCTTTGCTTTGGCCCACCCGAGTCTCAAGGAAAAAGGGGAAAAGCTGGTGTTTTGATGTCATGAATTATGGGAAGGAGGGGTACTGGGTAGGGGACAGGTCAGTTGGACATAAAACAAAATTAATAGCCTTGGCTAATATTTATTTAACACTCTCTATGTGCCAGGGTGTTGTGTTTTGTACACCATTTTTTCTATAATCTTCCCAAAGCACTAAGAGGAGGGTTTTACTCTTTCATGAAGAAAATGAGGATTGTTCTGTAAAATGTTAACAGCTCTTTGTGTAATTTTTGCACCTTTTCTATAAGTCTATAATTAGGTCAAAAGAAACCATTTTTAAAAACATTAAGTAGTGGAACTAGGTTTTTAAGATTTGAGGTGTAGGTCCAGAGTTCACTTATTAATTACTAACCTAAATTGCCTTTAAAACAAAAGTTCTCTTGGACTCCAACCAGGGAAAAGTGACATGAGTGTGTGTGCCCTTTTGCACAGATTGAAATGGGGTGTTTCTTCCCATAACAGTCACTCGAAAGTGTTATAGATATGTTCTTTTGCAGATGTTATCGGTCTAATATTAGCACTTAGATTATAATTACCTAAAAAAACAGAGACCAATTTTTCATGATTTTCACTTTATCAGTTAGAATTAAAAGCACATATACAAGCATGTAGATGAATTTTAGTGAACATAGAGGTGACAACATCCAAATAAATGAATATGTGACTCCCATCCTCTTACTGCTTGCTTTCCCAGTGTTGCATAGATAGAAAAAAATGCTTTGGGCAGCCAGCTCATCCCCCACACTTGTAGTTCATAGCGCTTTAACACTTCGTCATCTTTAAGATGCTTCTTATCTTTCCTCACAGACCCCAGTCCTTGCAATGTAAAAGAATCACTGTACTTGAATAAAAATGTTTAATTAAAAAAGCTTTCCAAGAAGCTTTAAGAAATGTAATTGGAAACAAGTTTTCTTTCTACTGATTTTTGACATGACCCTTTGTATTTCGAGCATGTGTTAAGATGAAAAATTGATTTTATATTTAGTATGAAGCATAGTGTAATGAAAAACAAGATTGTAATGAAAAATGAGAATAATTCTAAAGTCAATTTGCTTTCGTTTAAAGAATTGGATTAAAATGAGTTAGCTTATAATTTATCATGTTTACATATAATATATCTTTTTTCAATTTGGTTTTCTGTGTGTATGTGTGTGGCGGGGGTAATAACTTTGTTAAAACTGGTCCCATTAGATTAACCTAATGGTTACATTATTTTAAGATGACTTTGATATGGAATTTTTTGTTTTGTTTTTGTTAGATGTAGATGTTAGTTTTACTACAATGCTGAGTTTAATATTTGGTGCTGTACGTATAAAGCAAATGAAATTTTCCAACTTTTATTTTTATAAGTATGGAGAAACAATATGATAAAGTGCAAATGGTATTAATCTAGGAGTTAGAATATCTACACTGTAAGGTTTAAATTTTCCACTAATTATAGATATTATTTAATCTTTTGATGACCTAATTCCTCATCAGAATAATGAAATGATCTATGAATTGTTTCTAATTATAAAATTCTACAAATTCAGTTATTTACTTATTTAATTTTATTATTTTTTTAATTAATTTATTTTTTATGGTGACATTGGTTAACAAAGTCCAATAAGTTTCAGCTGTACACTTTAATAGCAAGGCAAATTCAGGTTTTTAAATTCGAATTGAACTTTAAATTTTTTTTTGTATGTTGTAAGTCACAAAAATTCTTATAAAGAAACTAAAATTTATCTTTATTATATCTTAATAAAAGGTTTATTTAACTTTTAGTATAAGCTATCATGAATGCCAATTATTTTTGGGCCCCTAAAACATGTTCGAGATCATAGTTTATGTTTTTATTTTCTTTTCAATAATTCAGATTTTACTGATAGGTATCAACAGCTCTATCATTATATATTTTAGAGATAGTCATTTGTTTCCCTGTCTTTTTTCATCTCAGCAAAAAGTATTGATACACTGAAAGTAAACAATGAGTTAATTGCCCCAAAGAAATGGAACATAAACAGCAAAAACTAACTTTAGGGTATAATCTGTGTAAATTTCAACTTTGTTCAAAGAGAACCTTTTCATTTAAGTGTGAATTAATGTCTACTGATATATTCATTTGTTCAGGATATTAGGTCCTCCAATGCTCTAAGCACTCTGCCACTTGGTGGGGATACAAACACAAATAGATGATCACTGCCCTCATGAAACACATATTCTAAAGGAAACAAAGTGAGACAGATGCAAATGCAAATTTTTACAATCAAAAGGAAGTGATGTTCTTGCTCAGCATGGTAGTATGGCGGAAGGTGTTGAGCAACTGACATAGTAAAGAATCATTTGAAGTTAGGCTGTGTTGGAGATGGGAGTTGGGGATGAAGGAAATTAGGAGGCTTGTGTAGCTCTACACAGACGAGAAGCAGCATGCCGATGTGAAGAACTACCAGGCAGTTCTGGTGTTCATGGTGACAATAATATGAGCCAAGAAAAGGCAGACAGAAACCAGATCAGGGAATGTCTCAGATGTCATGGTCAAGAATGTATGCAGTGATCTGCAGGTGATGGGAAGCCACCGAATGTTTTGGTCAGTTCATTGAGGCACTCAGAAGGGACTTTTAAGTAGACTACTCTGTTGGCTAGATTCTGGTGGGAATGACATTGGGTCATGTAGGGAGAATATTTAACGTGTGAGACCAAGGGTAGTTAGGAGATATAGATGACACTTTAAGCACAGGTTTCTGTCTCAGGCTTTGACCAGTTGGTGCAGGTGTGATGAGACTCTTTCCTGGACTGGCCCACAGCTCATGGCTTAAGCTGGTGGAATATTCATGAAGGCGTCACTTAAGGAAGGGACATTCATGCAGGCACAGCCCAGAAGTCTGGGGGAGTTTATGCTCATGAGGCCACCCATGAGAAATAGGGGATGGACTCCTTTTCTCCTCCCAGACTGACAATTTTTACATTATTTTATAGGGCTCCTCAGAAGGCCCATTAGGTTCCAACACATCAATAGCCAGGTTGAAAAGTATTCTTAAAATCAGCCTGTCTTCCTTCTCTGTATCTCTCTGCTTTCAATATTTTGCCTCACATCAGAAAAAAATATTTTGATGTTCCATTTGAAATTCCCTTCGATAAAAAATATTTGATGTTTCATATCTCCAAAACTTGGATACCTATCTATAAAACCATCAAAACCACATAAAAAGGAAGTTTACTATATAGAAAATGTGGTTTTACAGATGAAGCTGTAATTTTCAAAAATATTTTGAAATCTTATATGCTTTACTTTTATAAGCCTCATCTAAGAGTAGAGTTCTCCTGAGAGTTATACCTAAGAGTACATTATATAAAATATATTTTATTATATTTATCTATTTGGTTGTTTGTTTGCTTATATTTAGGCAAGGAAACCCTTGGTTGACCTCACAGATTGCGGGACATTGTCAGTTTACAATCCCTTATTATTATTATTATTATTATTATTATTATTAAAATTTTTTATGCCTACAGCATCTGGTCTTTCTAGGTGGTCTCCCATCCAAGTACTAACCAGGCCTGACCCTGCTTAGCTTCCAAGATCAGACGGGATCGTGCTTGTTCAGGGTGGCATGGCCATAGACTAGGTAATATATTTTACATTTCAAAATTTTAGTTAGGACTCTTTGAAAATTGAGAGGATCTACAAATATTACTAAAATTATTTATTTTTTAGTTTTAGAACTGAGGTGAATACAGAGCTCTTAAACTTTCCTTTGATAGAAAGGAAATATGGTTTCTATAAAGGCAAGTTTAAAATGGTTTAATCTCAATTATTCAAGATTAAATAATTTGTTAAAAGTTTTACATTTAAAGTTTTTTTACTAAAAATGTTAAAGATTGTGAAAGGACCTTTTAATTGTGTTATTCTGACTGTACCAGGCATTTGCAGACTTTTCCTGTCAGGAGCTCACAAGTAAATATTTTAGGCTCCATGGGACATAGAGTCACTGTCATGACTCCTTAACAGAGCTTTATATATGAAAGCAACTTAGAGAATAAAAAACAAATTGGCATGGCTGTGTTCCAGTTAAACATGTTTTTTCTTGCATAAGACTTCCAATTAAAGAAAAAGACCAAAATGTTATTCACAAGTTGACTGACCTCTGACTTTTACAACCAGCCACTGTAGATTCCACAAGATCATTATATTCTTTCAACATTATAACAGAAGCAGGATTTTTGTTGTTGATCTTAGAAATTATATGTCATCCTTAGGCATGATTCTTTGCTGTTATGTTTTTTATTCCCCATGTTGTGACATTACCAGTCTGAACATAACTCTTAAATATTTCTAGGTGTTCTGATTTGTTTAAATGGCTGCATAATTAAACAGCCAACAGTTGCTGGCCTTTTCTCTCTTACCCCGGAGAGAGAACACACTGATTATTAACCAAAAGGTACACTGGGAATTGTATCAGTCCATTTCAATCATTTATTTTTAGGAATATATACTAAGAACAAGCTTAGGGTAGAAGCAGTCTCTGGCACTCCAGAAGTTTAGAGCATGGAGTAATGACTCTGATGATGTTAAAAACAAAATATCTTTTCAGAAAACTTAATAGAAGAGGTTAGAAAGAGGTCACTGCAAAATAGTGTGTAAGAAAGGGGTTAAGAAGGGAAAGCTTACTTTTAACTGGAAGATTCTTATGAAGTCTGTGGAAGTGAATGTCCTATTCTTAAATTAATCCAAAGGAATCGCCTTTAATAATTTGTGTATTATGACTGTTCATTCTACTATCTAAGAATGCATCCTAAACCAATATCTAGTTTTCTAAGAATAGTCCATTTACCCATACTTTAAAACATGTTAGGTGACATTCTTTTACATTACCACATCACACCATGCTATTCATACATACAATTTATTACATTTATTTTCTCACTGACTTCTTCAGATGTCTTTCCTTACATGCTTAAATACTTGTATGTAAAATTAATTTAAAAATTAGTGAGAGGTGAAGCTTTGATTTCCATGTGACTCAAAGTTAGGAGAGCTACAGACTAGGGCTTTTTTTTTTTTTTTTTAAAAAAAGTCCATCACTTACCTGTATTTTGTATAGAACCAGCAGACATGTCAACATGCAACTCAGAAATCAGATTGATTTATATGTATATTTAGACTTTAGATTTACATTGAGACTTGGTTGTTGCAGAGTTTATCTGCCAGACAAAATGTTTTCTGGTCTCTTTAATGCGTATGAAAACACCACGGCCTTGAGTGTGAGTTAAGAGTAAGGACAGCTGTTCCTGTCACATGGACATCTATCTGTACTTCCCACAGAGGGACATGAACCCAGACAATCAGAACAAAAGCAGTGAAAACGATATTTCAGCTGACTTTAAAATGTATTATGGTGTCTCATGATTTTTATCAATGAGTTTGCAGCTTTGCACAATCATAGCTCTTAAAATATTAGAGATGAGGAGAAAACTTAAAATAGATTTTATACTAAGTGGCTTCATATTGTTCTAGTTCTAATTTTGTTTCAACATTGAAACGCTGTCATTAAAACAGATTTGTTTTCCACACAAGCTTAAATACTGAGAGTTTACTATGAGATGCAGTGTTATTTTAGATGATAGCATAAGTAATGGAGAGAAAACAATAAATTCTCAGGAAGTAGAAACTTACAGGTAGCTCATCAAAATTAAAAATATTTTTTTCCTCATCTTTGGTTAGTATATAAGGGCATATAAGATATAACTAGATATTCTCTAGAATTTACTAAAAAGAGCAAAATAGTTTTTGAACAATAATATTAATAATTTTGTGCTTAATATATATTCTCATGGTAGCGTGGTTGAATAGACAGAAATCTGGTTTAAGAGGCATTCGTGTATTATGTCTTATCTCAGTTACTAGGCAGAATGCTTCCATGTCTAAGGCATTCTGTGTGTGTGTGTGTGTGTGTGTGTGTGTGTGTGTGTGTGAGTGTGTGTGTAAAATATCTGTTATCAGGCACAATACTTAACTTCTTTAGGAATCCACTTTGTTCTTCTAAACCCGAAATTAGAATTAGATTAGTAGTTCTCAAATTTTCATAATTATCCGAACCACCTCAAATATTTTTTTAAAAAATACAGATTCTCAGTCTTTACATGCACTATATCAGGAGCTCTGGAGGAGAGTCCTAAGAATCTTTACTTAAAAAAAAAACCTTCAGTGATTCTGACAGTAAGACAGATTTAACAAGTAGTGTATTAAATAATATCTATGTTAAGTAGAGGAATTTATTTTTAAAATGCCTGGCGAATGGTTTATACATGTGACTATTCCCTCTAGCTTATCTCCTACATAGCGTCAAGGGGGCTATGATCTCTCTTATATTGCCTTAAATGTAGTTAAGGGAAGATAGCTGAATTGTAATAAATTGTGATGTTTCATATACCCACTGTAAGCTTTTGTTACTGGTGAAGATTTTATCTGTGTTTTTAGTTCCATGAAAGGACACTATTCCTTTCCTGATAGACAGCTGACTCTATTACTTGCCTATACTGCCTCTTCAGAATATTCCATGCTGTGCTGTCTTCCCTCTGTCTTCTCGCCAAACATCCTTTGATTTGGATTTTGTTCAAGATTACCTTTTCTGAGAACCTTAATTTGGTTGCCAGCTGGTATAGGTATTCAGACACATTTCCAGGTATGTTTTCATTTTATGTTAATAAGCTGGCATTTTTCGGTTTGTATTTATTTTCTGGGGAAACTGCCTGGGTCACTGAAGACTAGCCTCCAGGTGACCGTAGCAAGGAGCAGACATTGAGAGCAGGCTGGTGGGAGACACTCGTGCTTATTCTCTGCTGCTGGGGAATGGCTGGATTGGAAGGAACTCTGAATGTAGATTGATGAGGGATTTCTGTTCCAGTGCTCAAAAGTGAGTTCCGATTTGAGGCACTGCTGGAGACTCACTTATGTGCTTGAAAAGAAGCCCTGGGTTAGAGACTCAACACCCAAGAGCAAGAACAAAAAAGTAAACTCTGTTTCAACAATCTTCTGTCATGTGAAGCCGAGGAGGCTGTGCTTGGATATGTTCCTCAGAGCTGGTCACAGGGCTGTCCTGCTGGGCCACCAGCCAGGGAGATAAGTTCTGATCATTAATTTCTAATTTCCAAGGAGAAGTAATATATTAATTTGTCAAATTGTTTTTGTTTTCTGTGGGTAAAAAAAAATGGGATGCTTGACGAGTTTGGAAAAAAAATTCAGTGAGAAAAATTATCAGTTAGAAATAAAGGACTATTCTCTGTTACTTAGTTTAATATGAAGATGCGGCTCTATATCAAAGAGGTAGTTTTTATTTTTTAAGTCGTTATTAACCAACATCAAGAATCGGACTTTTATCATACAAATGTTTGCATTGAGAAGGGTTGCCACATAGTTTGGTGAAAGTTTTGTAAATCATTTCTGCCAAAGCTTTAAGCAAGTATCGATGTGAAAGAAAATTGAGTTTGCCCAGCCAGCCTAAAGGATGCATCCAATCTCACAGACTCAAGAAGATCTAAAAGTTTTTCCTGAATATGGATTAATGATTAAAGGTTTTTCCCATAGAAAAGCCCAAGAGCTTTCATATGAAAAAGTAGTTAGTTGTACTGGCTGCCACATCCTCACAGATTGAGAAAAAAATAAACCAAATACTTAAATTAATGACTCCTAGCATACCTTTATCAAAATATGTTCTTAATATCTTTACAATAAGAAAAATAACAGTAACAATATCTCTGAAATATTCAAGCATAGCCTGAGTTACAAGAACTTTCCAGGGCATGAAATACTATATAGATTTTACTCTAAATCTCTATAATTAAAATTATCCACTTTTCTGAGCAATTAGGAAAAGTTGTAACTATGTTAAAGGATTCGTAACATTTACGGATATTCCTGTGTACTGTTGTAATTCTATGATTTAGTAAGGCCTGTTTTATTCTTCAGCCTTATTCTCAGCATGAATATATGTGAAATCAGGAATTTTGATGAGCTATATTTTCCCCCTTAAGCTACATTATAATACTTATTACGTTAAAGTTAACAACCAAAATACCCTCAAATACCATTTGGATAATAAATGGTTTAGATGATTATTTGTATTTCCACAAGTAAAGAATAGCAAAGGTAACTTTAAAAATCAAGTTTTCATTTTGAGGAAGTTAAATTTGAAGAGCAATTGTAAAGTGCACATGCACTTGACAATAGCAAATACTTAACATATAATTTCAAATGTCATACCATGACTTTTAAAGAATAAAACATCATTAGAAGTATTGCTTTCAAAAATAATTATTTTAACTAAAGTGATATTTTAAAATCTAGATTGAAAGATATTTTTATTTTGAAAGCTAGAAATTTTTTAATTTTGAATTGTGTTGTGTATAATTCATTGTCTAAGTATTATTCATTTTTTTCAAGTGATTCTACAGTTTAGTAGATTTGCTGTACTAAATAGCAGAACATACACTTTTTTTATTACAGTGATATTGGTTAACAATTCAGTAAGCTTCGGGTGTACAATTGAACAGTAAGGCATATATATATATATATATATACATTGTGTGTTCCCCTCCCATAGTTAGATTTCTTTCTGTCTCTACATATTTGACCTCTTTTACCCCATCTACCTCCCCGCACCCCACTCCGTCCTTTGGTAACCAATGGTCTATAGTCCATGTCCATGAGTCTCTGATTATTGTCCTGTTTGTTTGTTACTTTTAGGTTTATATCCCGCATATATGTGATATGTGATTTTCAACTTTTTCTGCCTGGTTTATTTCATTTAGCATGATTATCTCCAGGTCCATTCATGTTGTCACAAGGGGCAGTATTTCATCTCTTCTTATAGTTGAGTGATATTCCATTGTATATATGTACCATAGCTTCTTTATCCAATCATCTATCATAGTGTTTACTCTAGAAGAACATTTAGTATATAAGACATACACATCTATGTTAAAACTTTGTAGTATAGTTACATACATAAGGAGTATTAATGTGCCATTAAAAAATAAACTGTGACACGTGTGGAAGGTATTATATATTAATAATATAGCTCTATACACTTAGAAGATGTTACATATTGTAATAAAAATTAATAGTTATCTAAAAACAAATAAATGTCTAAATTGGTCTTGTATTATTTGTCGTAGATACCAAGTAGAGGGATTGCTGGGTTATATCGTAATTCTATTCTTAATTTCTTAAAGATCATTCATACTGTTCTCCATAGTGGCTGTACCTACTTACATTATCTGAATAGCCTCCCTTCTCATTTATCTATCAGATTAGTATAAAAGCTTAGAAGGCTATTAAAAGTAACAAAAAAGATGAAAAGTCAAATTTAATTAAAGCACTTAGATTTTTAAACCTTTCAAGAAGAGACCTTTTTTTTTTTTTGAGTGTTTTGAACATTATTTTGCCAACAGAGTCTATCTATAGACTCATAGGTGAGTTATTTAAACTTTCTGGATCTCATTTATTCAAATAGAAAATGAAGGTTTTAGAATCTGAATGCTCCCTAAGGTTTTATTCTGTGCATAAATTTTCAAAGTTATTTTTAAAGATTTATTTTAAATGTTGTCAGACTGCCTACAACTGATATAACTTATCATCTTCATATAGATAATTTAAAAGAAGCCCTTCTAACAAATGACATTTATATTATTTCAGACAGAAAGTGGTCCTTGAGAAATACCTAAAGATTGAGGAAAGGATCTAGATACGTAGACATAGAAAATTTAGGAGTGGAAAAAGGGGAAGAAGATAGCAAACTATAAATATAGGTAGACCCAAATTGGAATCCAGGAACAAGACTGTATAAGGAAGAGACACTGGAAGTTATAAAATAAAAAAGAAACAGGTTTTTTCAAAAGTTTAGGTGGGTAGTATGAAGTACTTGGACAAATCAATATATTTCACATCTTTTTGTTTATTTGATGATAATCACGTGCCACGTGAAATGCGTAGGCAACATGGTGTGGCATCAAGAGTAACATCATGAGCTTTAGTTCAAATTGAAAGTGTCATCTACCCCTAAAATGTGCAGGTCCTTACTGTGTGCTAATCATTGTCAGGTGCTGTGTATGCAGTGATGTGTCTTTCAGCGAGCCTCATGTGGCCTCCTAGAGATGGCAGACAAACGCTGAGATGCACAAATCCTGACACAGTTACAAATTATGAGAAGTTTGTAGAGAAAAATAGTTTTAGCCCTAATGATCAAGGAAGGCTTCTCTGAGGAAGTAACATGTAAACTATGAGACTTGAAATGGGATTTTAATTCACAATAATCACTGGGTGGATATTATGGGACATTGAACTAGAGCAAAGGACAAATGTGGGTTGTTTTTCGGGTTTAAATCTATGACCTGGTTTTTCTCAAATTAAAACTACACAGTAGGGGTAGATTTGGAGCCTCCTTTCATAAAGAAAATGAGGGCACATGATTATTTTTATAAAAGATTTGCTATATACAAAAATAATAAACTACAATTTCACTTCTTTTCCTTTAAATATTGCCTTTAGTGGTGTGGAAGATGAAAATGAGTCTGTCAGTTGAAAAAGAATTTAAGATTTTCTGAACTATGTTTCTTAAATGAGAATTTAATTTTGGCATGTGTGAACCAATCACTCAGACTGTATTACATTGTATTCTATTGCGATTTTATTACTTATTTTATTAAAACTTATTGCATCATTTAAAAATAATAAATACCCAGTTTTCTGAACTTTTCAATTAATAGTTATAGATATTCACTTTTCTCTCTCTAATATCAACCAGGCTATTTTCAATTAAATGCTTCTTTGTAACCTTCAATCAAATAGGTTTTATATAAATTTTTAGGCCTGGAGAAATTGAGAACTATTTGTCCTCATTCAAATAATAGAGGAGATGTGAAATGAGTTACATGGTAGGTGAGTCACCAGAGATACTTTAAAATAGCATGTGAGTTTGCTGAATTTCAAGTACCAAATTAATTTCTAATTGATCAACCTATATTCCTTTTCAAATCATCTTAGGCAAATTCCAAAAAGGCGCTGTTACATATTGGAGGGGAAAGAAAACTCACCCAAATTTTGGTCCTCTTTGTTCATCTGAAGTGATATAGAAATGTAGCTGAAATACATTTTGTGGTTTACTATCCTTTTAAAAACTGTGGAAAGCGAATCAATCTCAAGTGACCTAAAGATACTTAGAGATTATTTTTTTAGGTTCTTTCTCTTTCATTGAAGAAGAATAACAAAAAATTCTATCTAAATAAGGAAACAGTAATGAGATTTGATGACTTCATTTCTTCTATCACATCCCCTCTTCCTTGACATTTTTTTTTTTTTTAAATCTCTAACTTCAACACAGCAGAAGCCTGGTGGGAAAAGATTTTATGAGTGGAATAGGAGCTGGGCCGGCAGCAGGAGGGTGGCCTCTCTGAAAGTTCTAACAAAGCAGACTCATTCAGTGCAGAGTTGTATAAAAAGAGGCCATCTCTATTGGGAAAGGAGGTTGAATTGACTCAGACATCTCAGTTTACATATATATTAAGAGGCATGGTGCTTCCACAAATGAATATACTAGTAACGTAGAACCAGCCAGCTACACTGTTGGGAGATAGTTCTCCACCCATTCCTGTGTTCAAAGGATGTGCTTGAATAGCCTCTGCCCTGAGACATTGGCTTACATTCCACAGTAAACTCCCTCTTCTCTCTTTCCCCTCCCCTTCCCCCTCCCCCCCTCCCTCCCTCCCTCTCTCCCCTCCTTCCCACCCTTCCTTTCTCTCCCTCTTCCCTAGACTTCCATAATGTTCAAGTTCCTCTTCTGTATTACAACCCAGCACACACCCTGTGGAAATCGGAACCAGGGCCAGGTATTTCTCTGGCAGATGTGTTTTGCCATCTCTCTAAATAAAAAATCTGATGTCTTCTGTCAGTATGTATCTATAAAATGGAGCAGGCTAACTTAGTTTGTGATACATAATAGGGAGTCACAGGGACTCCATAAAACAGTATCTTTTTGAGAAATATCCCACTTTTAATATGTTAGCTACCTGCTTGCTTTGAGAACACTGTTTGGGTTAGATTATATGCCTGGCAGCCAGGTTGTTACCACTTAGTTTTTTTTCTGGCTTAGGTAGTGAGATACTCAAGGACAGGGACAATTTTTTTCTCCTTGGTAACCATGGAAACACCTGGCACAATGACAAAGTAAGCACTCGCTGAGAAATCAGAATTTTTTAATAAGCCATACACTAGCTGAGAAGAAATACAGTATAATAAAAAAAAATTAAAAATTTTGCCATGATTTTTTTCTCCAATTAGGAACTCAGGTGAGGTAGATGTCAGATCTTTTTCTCTCTTAAGTAATCAATCCTTTTATGATTGATCTACTTATCTATCCCAGAATTTTATTTCATGTCTACTTATACCACAGTTTTATTTTTATTACCCATTTTTTCTGTTCAATGCATGTACAGTTTAGATACAGCCCTTGTCACTCATGTTTACCAATAAAAGGTATTAATCTGTATAGCATAGTAATTGAAGACTCTAATTATCCTATACTTTGTTGTGTGTATGATATAGCCAGAGAAGGAATTAGAATCAAAATTTATCAGAAAACAAATCTGAGTTTTATTTCATGAAGATTGGTCTCAGGGTTATCTTAAAAAATGCCAAAGATGCTTAAAACACTTTTTGTGTTGAACCTAGAAAATATTTTCCTAAGTATTAGCCTAGGAAGTTAGAGATTCTAAGCTGACTTTCTAGGAGCTCTTCAAGTTATGTTATATAGAAAAATATTGGGTAGATGTATCAGTGTCTTTATAGGAGCTTGTCTCCTTCAGCTTTTAAGTCAGTTGTAAGAACAGGCTACAGAGAGTTTATAAAATGTCTTTCATTTTCATTATTTCTGCATTTTTAATTATGGGACTACCAAATAAAAATGAGTGGGAAGTATAAGAGAAAACATGTACGCTCTTTTTTTGTGATTATTTTCTTAGGACTAGTTTCTTAGGGCTACTTCGCAAAGCTTTTTCATAGACTAAATTAAATATAGGACAAAAGAAGAATCAAACTTCAACATACATATTTTCTCAAGATGCGACTTGTTATCAAGTAACCTTTTAAAAAAATGGCTGACTTAATATTTAATATTAAAAGAAAATTATTAATAGATAGCAGGAGAAGATTTTTCATAGCTGAATTGATTGAGATACTTGAGATTATCAAATACCATGTATTAAATTAGCAATTTAGGAAAAAGTGAAAATGATAATTGAGTATTGCTAGCTTACAGCAGTAAGTATAGAATAAATGTTTTTGTTTGTTTATTGAGGTACAGTTTATATAATTAAAATTCATCCTGTTTAGGCGAGAAGCTCTATGAATTTCAACAAATGTGTACAGTTATATAATCACTGACACAACCAAGATAGAAAATATTTTCATCATCCCCTCGCGTTCTTCATTCCTCTATGTAGTCGATCCCTGGAGCCCCTCCCCTGGAAGGACTAATCTTATTTCTTTCCCTATAATTTTGCCATTTCTAGAATGTTATATAGACAGGTAGGTAAAATATATAGCCTTTTTTAGTCCAGCTTCTTTTATTTAGTATAATGCTTTTTGAGATTTACAGAAGTTATTGCATATATCATTAGTTTGTTCCTTTTTCATCACTGAGTGGTATTCCATTGTATAGATCTACCACAGTTTGCTTACTGTTTACCAGTAGAGGGATATTTGGGTTGTTTACAACTTTCAGAAATCAAAAATGAAGCTCCTATAAGTAGATTTTTGTGAACAGGTTTTTGTTTAGGCATGTCTTTTATTTCTCGAGTAAAAATAATACCTACGTATGTGATTGCCACATCATATAAAAGCATGTGTTTAACTCTATAGGAGATTGCCGACTGATTTTCCAAGGTGGCTGTACCATTTTGGATTCTCAACAGCAATGCATTGGAGTTCTAGTTGCTCCACATAGGATATGTGGTTTTCTAAATTTTATGCAATCCTTTCTTTTGCATCTTTCTGAAGAAGTGCTTTTTAAAAAATTGATATGTTATGCTAGGATTTTATATTGTTTCTAAATACATGATGGCTGAAGTGTATGACAGCATGAATTGTCCATTTTTTACGAGCTAAGAGAGCCTATGAAACATGCACATTTACATATATGCATGTACATATAGATTAGAAAATTAAATATAGTTAGGTAAAAATTACACAGCATACACATATAAGATGACAATAGTTTCTATATCATTTAAAATCTTTTGACGAGACTTCAGAGTTTCTTAAATGCAGAGATTGTGCAGGTGAGTCTCCAGAGCCTTATTAATAGTTGCCTTTAGTTATATTAGAAATAAAAGTTTCTATGTAGTTTAAGTATTTATTTGGAGTATGCAGCAGCCCATGAAAAGTACAGCTTAGAAGAGCTGGATTGCTTTATAAAATTTCCAAGCCAGCAATAGTTCTAGTATAAGTAGAATTGGCTTTTACAAATAATGCAAGTCATTTAGGCCAAACTGGAATTTTCAGTTTCTCTTAAAGTCTTTTAGTAAAGTATTAAAGGTATTTAGGAGTAAAATTGGCCTCCTTTAATTTCCAGAATGGCATTATGGCTTTGCATACAATAATGTTTTTATTTGAATTTTCTTCCATTTATTCTGGGAAAAACATCAGAATTGAAAGTAAATTTTCCAGAATAGAATCACGTGGGTGTACTCTTTTTTGTGATTATTGTCTTAGGACTAGTTTTTTAGGATACTTGGCAAAGCTTTTTTATAGACTAAATTAAATATAGGACAAAAATAGAATTAAACCTCAATATTCATATTTTCACAAGATGTGATTTGTTATCAAGTAAGCTTTTAACAAAACAGCTGACTTAATATTTAAAAGAGGCTGAGACTGCAATTATATATACAAATAACATTTTTAGTACCTCAACTTGAAACCATTATTCATCATTTCTCGAGTGCTAACATTTAGAGAATTAGGAAGTTGAAGATATTTTGGAAAAATTATGATTAAATTATGTCTTAGAGCAAGACCCAGTGGTCTTCTGCCTGAGACTATTTCAGTGTCTTCCATGGGCATTGAATGCAATATCAAAAAGCTTATGTAATATAAAGTAAATTTCAATACAAACAAGCCTGTGCAGAAAGCATTCACTCAGATATGCTGCTTACTTGGTGTGGTCCACAAATTAGGAAATATTTAATTTTCACAAATCAATCAATTCTTTAACAAAAAGAATACTTTAGAAAAGTTGAGCCCATACATTCTAGTGGAGCTAGATCTGTGTATATATCCTGAAATTATCTTTCAGATATTTATAAGTACAACAACTGTGCTTTACACAAACTTTGGAATTATGATATCCATTTTCTATCTCTTCTCATGAATAAACAAAGATAATCATGAGCAGTGTATCCAACTAAATAGTGCCTATTCTTATATATCTTAGTTTTTCCTTTTTACTGCATGTTATGAGCCTCTGTTAGCATATTCTATGTTGTGTTGCTGTGGGATAGACACATAATGATCCACGCAATTTATTATTAATTTTTTTTCATGACTTTTTTGCTATTGTTCAGCCAACTGCAGTCTTTTTTTTTCTAGAAAAATGATATTTTCTTACAGTATGTTTACTAAGTTTTTTTTTTATTAGAACACTTGTTTGATTTTGTATGGAGTATTTTTTCTGTGTTTTTTTTTTCTGTCTATAATATTTCTGTCAATCATGCTGGTGGTGAAAGAAAGGCATATTTTATATTTGGAGCAATCCATTATAAAGCAGCAGGACACTTCCTGGATCACACCATTAAATGCTCCTCAGGCAATATTATGTCAACTACATTTGATATGGTTAGATGCATAAAACTTTCCCAAGTTGATTAATTTCCTTAGTGACACATCAGGCAGAAAATTTTGGTAGTTCTCAAGAATGACTAGAAAGTTGGGGGAAGATGTCCCGAGGTTTGAGGTCAGTAATTTGACCTTTAAGACTTTCTCTCTTTTAACTAGGACATCAATAAATAATGTATGAGACAACTTTTAATGGAGGATAGACTTTAAAGAATAAAATAAAATTTCAATCCCCATACATATCATTTGTGAGGAAAAGTGAAACAGAATTTCATGTATTCCTATAATAGTGGAAAAAGAACATGTTTTTTAAGTTTGAGTTTGCTCAAAGTTTATTATTAAATTACAGCAGGATTCCCAGTAAGTATGCAACAAATTTGCATAAGTATTAAAATAATTCATCATGATTAATTCTATTATAGTAAATCTCATCCCTAATCACAATCTGTCATGTACTGTAGTGGCTTGTCAGAATTTCATATTTTCCTGGTGTTTTGGTGGAACCGCAGCTCCTGTGACAGCAGAGATGTCATATGAGTTCACTGTGATTAATGTGGTTCTGAAGGAGAGCTAATCACAATTAGCCAGTTTCATAACGTGTTACAGGTTGGTGTGAGAAAACTTTGAAAGCTCTTTGATATGTACATTCTAGCAAGTACCTCTGGCAGCAAATTGGATTTCTTGAAGGATGAAGAGATTTAACCTTGGAAACATATGAACTACTGGGCCAAAGGTAGAAAAAGGATCAGAAAAAAACAGGGCAAGTCTAGAGTTAATGGTTGAAAGCTAAAAGAAAGTAGATAAAAATCTGACAGATTGAAATTTTAGAAAGTTACAACTCATCAGAAAGAGAATTGGGTTTCATAGACCCAATGTAGTATGGGGCTTCCAGTGGCCAGAATTTTTAGGCAGAGACCACATTCCTACTTAACAAAGATAATTGCAGGGTGTTTTTTTAGCAATTCATTCATTTAATACATTCTGAATTTCTTTTCAGCTGTGAGATTCCATAAATTAGTTTTCTTTACAAAATTTTTTTTTTCTATTTTTTTTAGATTTTGGTGGTGGTGTCAATGGGAGATGGCTTCACAGGAGACATTGTTGTTGATGATTTATCATTTGTGGACTGTATCCTCTATCCTGGTAAGGAAAAAATATTGTAATATATGAGTATTTTTAAAACAGTTCACTTTTAAAAACTACCAAGGATATCAATATTTCATTTCAATAAATATTCCAAAATACTCTTATATCCATTCTCTCAAATATATTAAGCCTGGAAGAGATTACTATGAATCTTTGCTCATAATTACCCTTAAAATCTTTGCAAAGATAGTAAAGAGGTTTAAAGATAGTAAAGAGGTTTGATTCCATCGTGTTCATGTCTCCTCACATGCCAAATATTAGGAAATCATGTCTGAAATTAAACTGTAATTCTGTTATTTCTGAGAGGTTATAATAACCAAATTGTTTGCCTTGTAATTACATCATTTGGGAGACTTTATTAACCTCTCAGTTACCTTCAGTGGTATTCAATTCTCAGGCTACACTTTATACATACCTAAGGGTGTCAGGCATTTCCAGTAAAGAAGTCATACCTTCCCCAGGTACATATTTCTATCCTCAACCTTTCCCCTGAGCTGCAGACTACTATACTAGCTACCTACTCAACAGCTCCACTTAGATGTCTAATAGGAATCTCAAAGATAACTGGGAAAGTAGCCAAAACAGCTACTCCTCAGTGGCAACTCATTCCAGGCTATGTGTAGTGATCCAGAAGGACTGGATAACAAGGTCTTAGAGGATGATTCTGGCACTGAGACTGGAGACTCTTAAATTGCATGATAAGGGGGAGCAAAGTCTTCTTCCTGGAGTAATCGCAGATGTGGCATTTAAAAATCAGTGGCAGTAATCTGCGTGAACACAGTCTCTTGTGTGAAAGTTTAACCTCAGCCCTGTTCTATACTGTAGTGTTACTAGCCAGAAGACCACCAGCCCCTCCCCACATGTAGTCAGAAGGCCTGATTCCCTTTCTTTCCTTTGTGGAACTGTGACCCAGGTCTGGTCCTCCCCCTGTCATCATTCTGGCAGGACTGCTTAGTGGTTTCCATGGAGCCCTGCAGAAAGCCAAACCCCTGTGTGGAAGGCCAGCAAGAAGGGAATCAGAATCGAACAGTTTACCCTAATTCTCAATATCTAAAAGTAAATTCTTGATTGCCAGTTGCCCCTCATTCTGTCATTCCCTTGTGCCTCCCTATTTCAGTTAATGGCAATTTATTTCTAGTTGCTTATTCTTTATTAACAAATCTGGTCAGCCACTGGCTTCAGATACATGTAGAATCCACTGCTTCTTGTCCTTGGTGCAAGCAGCTATTATCTCTGAACGGATTATTACAATTGCTTTTTAAGTGGACTCTCCGCTTTTACCCTTGAACTATATAATCTGTTCTCAAAACAGCAGCCAGAACAATCAATCCTTTTCAAACTTAGATAAGATCATGTCACCCTATCATTAGCCACTTCCTGTGACATCCTATCTCATCTAGAGCCAATGCCAAACTTCTTCCAGTAGCTGCCGAGGAATAAATGACTGGCTCTCTCAGACTTCTGTAGGACTTCACCTCTCATCAGTGTGTCTCTGAGCTCCAAACAAGGCCTCTAAGCTCATTCTTGGCCACCTCAACCCATCTGTGCCTTGGGGCTTTTGCATCTGCTTTTCTCTTTTCCTGGAATGTACTTTCCCTAGATAGTCACTTGAGTCCCTCCTTTACTTTTTTCTGATCTCTTCTCAAAAGTTTCTCCCTTAATGAAGCTTTCTCTGAATACTACATACTCATAGACATGTAGACACACTGACATACAGTCTCTTCCTTATATTTTTAAATCTTTTTTCTTCATGTTATTTTTCTTTACAATACTTATCTTCTTATAGTTAAATTTCTGTCCTCCCCCCACCCACAATAACGTTAGCTGAGAGCATAAATTTTGACCTGCTCATTGCCTTATTTCTAGCAGCTTAAATTGTATCTGGCACGTGATAGTTCTCAATAAATATTAGTCAGATAGATGGAGAGATGTCTATATCTTTTTAAGTGCTTTATATATTTTCATTACATACTTTAGTTATTATTGCTAAAATATTTAATAATTCTAAATGTGCCATACTATGTTTTGTGGCAATCAGTTTTTCTCAAAAGCCAAATCCCAATAACTTACAACCGCACTTATTTCATGTTCTTAAGTGTTGATTAGTATAGGAGAGTAACAGCAAAAATATGTATTTTTGTTCATAGCCCTGTATCATTCTCTGTAGCTCCAAGTTATGTATCTCTGTTCCACATGTCCTGAGTATCTAGGACCAAGACTGAATGACCACGTCCCTATCTGACACATTCTGTTTTTGTCAGAGAAAGAGAAAAAGAAAGCACACTTAGAGCTTCTACTGAGACATGGTATGCATCATGTCTGCTCATGCCTACTGGTCAGAGCGAGTCAGGCAGGCACTCAAGCCTAGCAACGGGGCAAGGAAGTGTTCTCCAATGAAAGGGAGCTTGACAAAGGCAGGGCATATAGAAAATCTTTACAGGAGAGGGAGCTTAGAATTAGGCACAGTAATAGAATGTACCACTCATGTTTGTCACCTCATAGAATCCTCTAACCTTTTAAGAGTCTAGAACAGTGTCTGGCCCATCACTGGTGAATAGATGTTAAGTGTTGAATAAGATCGATACCTTTGTTATCTCAATTTCATGGAGCAATCTGAGCAGGAGATAAACTGCCCAAGGCTTCCTTCACTGTAAAGTGGCAGGATATGACACCTGTTTGTTTGAACCATGATATTCAGCACTGTTATTCCACTTCTCATCGAATCCACTAACCTTGAAAAGAAGATCATACAATTTCTATTTTACAGATATGAGCAATTCAACTTTAGGAGCATAAATGACCTGGAGGAGAATACACACAGTCAAGGGCAGGAATGAGATTTTTTACCTAAATTTGTCCGATTTCAGTGGCTAGAGATTCTTCCAAATCGCTTCCTCCTCTGCATGTAGGGAGAATTACCATGACCCAAACAGCAGAGAACAGAGAATACAGAAGGGAACACAAGTCAGCATTTTCAGTTTCTGTTCCATTGATCCTGCTGAATGGGTTACGTGGCTGATGGTTAAACAGTGAAGGGAGACGATCTGCCAGGAAGAAAGGCAGAGATGTGAGATATCAGTTACAGATTATTTTCTAGTTCAAGTTTTGGAAGAAAAAGCTGGAATTCTAAAAACCATCAGAACTGTGTGGTTTTAATATTGGCTTTAAAACAAAAGAAACTTCAGAGTGAAAACACAAAGCCTGTTATAGCTGTAGGTTTCTTAAAGGAATTTGATATAATCTTGCCATAAGATGAAAATAAAAATTAGGCTCTAATAGAAATATTGTTTTTGATGATTATTAGTCAGGTTTTTTTTTTCCATGATATCTTGTTAGCAGAAGTGGGATCAGTGCATGTGGGTTTACTTACAGACATTGATTTGCTTTTCAGTATTTTAGCATTTTTTTTCTCCTTGGCTAACAAATAGAAATAACTAAAAAACACAAAATGTTGACCTAATCTCCAAAGTATGAATTTGTAACTTTTATTTTATACTAAAAGTGACTAAACAGTAGATCATTTCATTTATTTTTTTCAAAATCGACCTGTCTTTTCCCCATGCCTTCCTTGTTCCTTTCAATTACATCAATATTCTCTAGCCACCCAAGAATGGAATTCGACAGTATTTTTTGACTTTCCCCTTAAACTGACCCACTTGCAAATCTTGCTGATTCCAACTCCAAAATATTTCTCACATTTGTTCTGTCTTTTTTTCCATTACTTCTACTGTGGCCCTGATTCAAAACAGTATTGACTCAAATAGTAAGCTTTTTAATTGCAAACATTTATTATTTTTTTCCCAATAGTGTTTATGCCATAAAATTAGTTTCTTTTCATTGTATCTTAGAACAACTTTATTTACTCTTCCATATCAACTCTTATTTTCTAACTTCTGGTTGTTTCTAAGATAGCTTTCACATTCACTCAATTATGGATTATACCTTCTTTGCTTCAACACTTTGATGATACATTGAGGTCTATGACTATCTTGAGGTCTATTAATATATAATTATTTTGAGATCTATCCATGTTGTCACAAATGGCAAACTTAACCATATAGGAGAAAATCCTATGATTCTTTGTGACATGTTTAATGATGTTGGCCATTCTCAGAGTAGGTAACAATGATAAATAAAGCTAAATAGTTATTCCTTCACCTCGAATCAAACCTTCAAAGTAGATTATTAAGTAAGAATTGTTGCCAGACATTCAAACTTAATAATTAATTATCCCAAAGGTAATACATTTCACATTACTCTTTCTACCCTACATGAGAAAGGCAAGAAGTATGTTCCCTTCAGTGTTCTTACATCAAAGGTTCTTGGTGAGGGAGCTGGGTTATTTGGAAAAACACCTGTGACTACATGGCATTACAACATACCTTTTGTAAGCTGAAAAAAGAAATCATCTAGGCACTTTTCATCCATCTAACTTAAAAAATCAGAATTCAGTATGTATATTAGAATTGTTAGTTTCTGGAAATATTAATTATTAGAATGAATTTCATCATCCAAGGTATTTACTGTTTTATTTTTCTCAGGAAAGTAGTTACTAAGTCACTGGCAGGCTTTGTAATTGATGATGCCTTAAAATGGAGAAAGTATGGTAACTTAAACAATTTTTATGATGTCCTCCCTTTCTTTCCAATTTTTTTTTATGCTGTTGTTGAGCTGACAAAGTTGATTGGATTTTTGGCATCCCTCCTCATTCACCTCAGTATCTCACCAGTTTTACTTAAAAATGCTTGTTCAAGTTTCACTTTTTTATGCAAAGAGAAGTTTGTTTCTGTATGAATAAAATGCCAAGGGAAAAAGAGTGAGTACTTTTGTCTTCACTTTTAAGATATTACCTACAGCTTTTCATTTTATAATACTAAACCATTTGGTATGTCCATTATATTTGCCTCAGAATAATAAATAAAATGAAGGAAATTTGTTTTGAGATTTTCTTTTCTTCCCTAATTTACTAAAGATAGACTTTGAAGAAATACAAAATATTTGGAATATTTACTGTTTAATAAAAGGCTTCAAGGTAAAAATCAAGAAATTGGCAACTTGGTGATTACAATCTTAAGTATTCTAGTTTTAGTGTCTTTGGTGTAACATTATAAAGTGATTTAGTGTACACCAAGTAGAAGAAATCGTCCAAAAACAAAGAGCAATTCAACTTAGTACTGTTATTGTGTTTCTAGAAAATAAATACTAACAACCTAATTTCAAACTTTAAATTAAAATTTTAAAATGAAAACTTTTAAATTTTGTCATTTTTAATTGAGAGAATTGTTAAATGCCAAAAATGGAGGAAGCTGATTAAATACTTAGACTTTTTCTTAAAAATTGTTCAACCACTACTATATCTTATTCACAGTTACATTTAAATTAGTACAATAGCTGTAAAAATAGAAAATACCTTGCACTACCTGAAAATTTTTATTGAATCTTTATATTAAAGCAAAAATATTTCAGACAGAGCTGATTTGATATTGGAGGCAGGAAAAAAGGCACCACATAAAAATGGGAACAGCTGGATCACAATCATTATAAATCATAGCTAGAGAACAGCCTTGTTTTAGTAATACCCTCTCTCCCAGAAAGTAGGCCTAACACAGACACTTCAGTAAGACCGTGCTAAGTGCAGTTGTTTCAAGCTTGTGGGTGTAACTCTGAGTCACTGTTGTAAGCACAATAGGAAAAATGTAGGTTTTCCCCTCTGGAGCTATAAATATTTCAAATTTTTGAATTTTCTGAAGGTCAATTATGTTTAAACCCTGAGCAGCAATTTTAAAAATTTTAATTAAATATACTTCTTAACATCAGAAGTCATAGTAAAAAAAAAAAATGCATTGTTACCTGGAGATAGATAAAGAACAACTATATATATTATTCAAGTAATTCACAGTTATGATATGTCTAAAGCTGGTAATAATTTAATGAGACCAAAGGATGTTAAAGTTAAAAAAGCAGTTTTATTGCTTAATTGCCTTTGTGGGAATGGCTTCAGGGAGGGCAGCCTAGTATAAAACAAGTTGGAAAATCTGTTATATCAGAAAGATTGTTTTAGTGTATGCTGAAGTATATCATATTTGTTACAAGAAAGTCAGAGTGAAGAATTAGACCATTGAGATCATCTGGAGCCTGACTCATCTACTTAAAAGGACAGGTGTGCAGGTGGATTGGGTTCCCTGTGGCTCAGGGATGTGGAAGATCAGATCAAACCAGACTAAAGTCTGCTTCTGAGTGAATGCAGAATTCAGTCATTTGCATTTCACCTTTGCAATTTTATTTCATCTGCAAAGATGTCAATGTCTTTGTTTAGAGACTTAACTATCATTGCTACCAACTTTAGCCTTTCTGTGCAATTACAGGCAAAATCATCATCATCATCTTACAGTTTCCTTTTTAGAGTAGTGGTCCTTTTACCTATCATTCTGGATTATTTCTGAGATGGAAAATGAGTTGTCTCTACTTTTCCTAAGTACGACTCATCATCCTCCTTTTTCTAAGATATTTACTTATGTCTACAATTTCTTCTTAAGGAGGACCATTTCCTGGTTTGAATTAAAACAGGGCTAAAAATGCAGTTAAGACTATCAGTTTGAATAAGAAGTCAGACCCGATGGTCTAAAATCCACAGCACTACATATGCAGTGCACTACATAGAGATTTCAAATATAATTTAATATGCATTTGTTTAAACATTAAGTTGAGCTTATAAAAGAGAAAACCCCTGGTGAGAGAAACAGAGTATTAAAAATGGAACAGAAAGCATGATGTGGCTGCCAGAGTTAGGGAGTAACAGAATATTGGGTGAATGAGAGAGAAGACAAGAGAAAGGAGGGCCAGAGGGATGTAATGTCCCAGGGCTGGGATACCACTCCGGTTCCAAAAGCAACAACTCAAAGTTTATCTAGAAGGGCTCTTCTACAAACTAGGTGATAAAGAATCCTCACAGAAAATCAAGCCTAGTAAATTATGGTAGCCAGCCTCCAAAATATCCCCCAGTGATCCCTATACTTGTTATTCAGGCCCTGTTTACCAGTCCCCTGTCACATTAAGCAGGACTGACATGTGTGATCAGTGACCCATATAGCAATGTCTGTATGTGATTTCCAAAGCTAGGCTTCTACTGTCTTCTATTGGATTATTTATTCTGAGGGAAAGCAGACAGCACATCAAAAAGATACTCTAGAAGTTCTGTGGAGAAAGTCCAGGGACCGAGACCTGTTGTTAAGAGCAGCATTAACTTCCTAGACATATGAGCAAGTCCCCTTGGAAGCAGATCTTCTAGCCACAGTAAACATTGAGAGGGCTGGAGCCTTGGCTGACATCTTAACGACAGCCTTATAAGACCCCCAGTCAGACCCACAAGGCCTAACCTCCTCTACATTTCAGAATCATAGAAATTGTGTGAAATAATAAGTGTATCAGTTTAAATTTCTAAGGTTTGTTATAAAAAAATAAAAAACTAATAGACAAATAATTAAAAATATTAAAGGAGCCCAAGCCCTAAGAAAATGATATGACATTATTTAAAAAAATTTTTTTTTGAAAAATAATCAAATTGGCCTTCTCGATAGGAGAAATACAAATCAATGAAATAAAAATCTCAGGGGATAAATTAAATAGTTGAAAGCCAGCATTAATATTATAGTCAACTGGGAAAAGCTAGAAAGAAATATCAGAGTGCAGCATATAGATACAGAGAAAGAAAATGGGAAAGATAGACTTATTTGAAGGATAGATCATAAAAGCTAATGGAGTCCAGAGAGAGAAAAAAAAAATCAAAGAGAAGCAATTTTCAAAGATATAAGAAGTAATGTAACACATAGAGTTACGCCTAGTGAACCTCATGGAAACTATTATAGTAAGAATAAATCCAGGTATAGATTCACGGACATGAATTAGAAAAACAAGAGAAAAAAGAGAAGATTATGTTAAAAACAACCAAAGATTAAAATGCAATTACAAGAGAACCAAACTTAGATAGCTGACTTTAAGCCAGCAAGAATGGAAGTCAGAAGACAATTGAATATTATTTTCAAAATTCTGAGAAATTATAACTTGTAGTCTAGAGCAAAGCAAAACTCAGGAATGAGAGTGAAAAAATGGCTTTCAGAATATAACATCCAAAACCAAAGATTATTTTACTGCACTAGACTCTTACCAAATAAACTACATAAATGTGAACATCAGAATAAGACAGTGTGAACTCAACAAGGACTGAGGTAGAAAGGGGAATAGACAAATAGAAAATGACAAACACATGGGTTGATCTAGATATACACATGGACGATGAGTATGTAATGAAACCTGTATTTATACACTGCCGAGATGTATAGAAATGGACACAATTACTTTGGAAAACGGTTTGGAATTATCTCTCAAAGTGAAGTCGTACATCCTCCGTGACCAAGCAATTCCACTCCTAGGTACATCAGCAGAAATGTATGAGTCAGATAAAGAAAACCTCAAACTGAGCCAACTCTCAAAACATTAATGGCTAAAAAAACATGTACAATATTCATGTAGTAAATATTTTACAACAGTCAAAGCTGATGGACTGTAAGAACACACATGATCGTGGATGGATCCATGTACAATGTTGAGAAAAAGACAAAGTTGCTGAAGATTGTATACAGAAGGAGTCCATTCATCTTACATTCAAATCTAAACAATTTATTTACTTAAAGCAGACCGATGAGGTGCTCACTATATATGGTCACTATTCTAAGTATTTCATAATGTTAATTCATTTACTCACATAATGACCTAATAAATAAGCATTATGAAAGATTGGTATATATGCAAATGAGCAAAATAGTGATAATCTCTATCATAAACTTTCACAATGGAACTGTAACGAAAGACTTACCTGATGGCCTTATCCACTAGTCTGTACACTATTTTATTGTAGTGACATCATATTTGGTTTTAAATCCATTGTACCTACCACATGCATGACATAAGAATATCTTTAATAGATGTTTAACTTACCATATACATTAATTAACTTTTATAAATTTCTTCTAAATTCTGTAATTTCAGAAATTATTACTTTAGTTTTTAAAATACGTCTAGATGAATGCTTCTGGTTTTGGTCTCTTTTGTAACCTTGAATCCCGCCTGTGTGAGGCTATGTGAAACAAAGATGAGGGGACATTAGACTCATGTGGCAGTGGAAGAGCAAGGTTTATTTACCTGGTGAACTAGAAGGTTTAATCATACCTGGACTCTGCTTTCTTCTGCCAACATCTAGAACTCCATTGGTTCCTTAGATCTCCTGTTTATTCAGTGAGCTCTAAATAGTTTTTCAGTAATTTCCATCTGTACACCACTTGTTTTTATAATCGATGATATCCAGAGCTATTTGCCATTGCTGACCAAGAACTCCAACTTGTATGTTTATGTAAGGAAGTTCAGCAGATTAGCAATCAACATCAAATATTCTTTATTATGTTGAATATGAAGCATATTTAGAAAAGCTTATCGAAATATTTAAAGGAGTAGAAAATCTGCTAAATGGTATCTGTATATTATTTCTTAACAAGGTAATTTGCCAGTGGACCTTCCAGCTCTGCCGGACACTTCAATTTCCATAACATTACCTCCACACAACTGTACAATGAATTTGTCTACAAATCCAGTGGTCTCTATGTTGAAAAAATCCAGAAACGTGATTTTAGATATGACTATCCTGACAAGTCAGATGAATCATCTTATGGTAAGTGAATTACTAAATTATTTATTAAATACAGACGTAAATAGTTGCTAGCATAATCTCTAAGTAGCATGGCCTAATGTCCCAGTTAGAAATTTTCAAAGTGGCTTAGAACAGTTTCTTAATATAAAAGTTATTAGCATAGAAAATTGTAATAGAAAAATCAGCACACATTCTCCTATCATGGCCAAGAAAGGTGTGCCTTTAAATTAATGTTTTATATGTGAAACACATATTTTCATGGACTGTACTTGACTCCAGAACTATCAATTACCAGCTCTTTTCTATCCACTCCCTTGTTTGTCTCTATTCTACTTACACATGAAATAGGAATGTGTAGGGAGGAAGCCTCATAATACCCTTGCATTAGATGAATTTGTTCAAATTTTGCCATTGCCAAAATGCACATATAAAAAGACTGACACGTCACATATGCACTGTTCATAAGAAACCAGGTTGGCCCTCTAACCTATGTCCTATTGAAAGATGATTTTCATTTGTTGACATCTGCCAATCCACAACTTTCCCAGAATGGATCAAAGGAAAATTATTGAATTTAAAAGTGAACGTCTCAGCCAGAGATACAGTATGAGAGGAGAAAAGTTAACTATGTCTGAATGGGCGAAGCACAAAATCATGAGTGAACACTGTGATATTTTCCCTTCTCTGCTACTTATTAAGAAGTATGTGTATTGACTTTATTATCATATTTCTCAAGGGTTCTGATAATATAAAGGTTCAGAACATACAGATAATATATTGTCTAGTGAAACTCTAGTAATTTGTCTTATGTCAGCCTTATTAAGAAATTTTAGAACTTTAAAATTGAAAAAGATTTATGTTCTTTTAACCCAGAAAAAAAATGCTGCTTAATGAAATAAATAAATTAACTAATTAATCTAAACTAAAGAACTTATAAAATCAAAGCTGACTCACTCTGTGAATGAGAAGAGACAGTAATTAATTCAAGTGGCTAGGGATGTATACTGTTCTTCATGGATGGAAGATAAGATAATGGAAGATTTTATATGGTATTCAGACTTCCTTATGGGAAGACACTAAAATCCTTTTATGATCATACATAAGTTGTGGTGTTTGTAAAATTTACACAAAATCTAATTAATTATAACTAATGAGTGTCTTTAGTGAATACTGATTTTCTTCTTGTTCAACATTTAAATTTTAGAAATGTCATTTATGATTAGATAGGAAGTTTTGATAAGTTCTTTAAATGTCTTCAATGAAAGCCTGCTACTAAATTATTATTTTTAAATCATGGGAATATTTATTTATTTTGAGTAAGCATGAATTATTACCATTTTATTTTTTTAAATTAATTATTTTATGGTGACTTTGGTTAACGAAATCCAGTAAGTTTCAGCTGTACATTTTAACAGTAAGGCATATATATATTCACATTTTATATTCACCTCCTTTACTTAGATTTCTTCATGTCCCACATATTTGACCCCTTTTACTCCATCTACCTCCCTCCTCCCCTCTACGCTCTGGTAACCACTAGTCTATTGTTTATATCCATGAGTCTCTGTTTGTCCTGTTCCATTTTTGCTTTTAGGTTTATATCCCATATATAAGTGATATTATGTGATTTTCAACAATAAAAATGTATTGTATACTTAAAAATGTGTTAAGAGGGTAGATTTCAGGTTATATTCTTAACCTTAATAAATAATATTTCATCTTCTAAAGAGATGAAACTGGCAAAATCACACAATTGGCTCAGCAATATAATGGTTATGCCATTTTATTGGAAGATAAAATCCATCCTCTAAATAAATTTTAAGTGTCCAACACATTTTTGTTGACTATAGATAACAATATTGTACAGTAGGTATCTAGAGCCTATTCCTCTTGCTTGTCTCAAACTTTATGTCCTCTAATTATTTGTTAAAGAGCTATAATTTTCAATGATAAGAACAAGATTTTATTGAATCCTAAATCTTTGCACATGGTAAATAGAATTATATGATCAATATTAATGTTAGAGATTAAGTAACACACTTAAATATTATGATTACTCATTCCTTTTTTTTGATGGAATGTTTCCATTTTAAATTTTACAGTAAATCTTGAGCCCAAGTTTCTAAATGGTATGGTGGTATGCCATAGTGATGCTGTTTAAAAGCTGGAGTGCACACCAAACTTTTTATAGTATACACAAGAACTCACTGAATTGAATCTTTTCTCTTATTCAGGCAGTGGAGGATTTAAGACAGACAGACAGACAGACATGAACACATTTGGAGAGAGAAAGGAAGAACATTTTCACATACAACCTATGTATTTAAAAAAATATGGGACTTTAATTTTGTGTAGTATTAGAATATGGTCACTATAAGAGTATTGAAAACTTTCAAGGAAAGAGGTCCAGTGTAAAAGTTATTGGAAATCTTATTGCTTTGAACTTAAATAATTTGGAATTTGGAAAACCCCTTCAGAGATTAAGCTGAAGCTTGGCTTTGTAATATTGCCGTAGAAAAAGAACAGACTTACCAGAACTTGGAGGTCATGCAAGCAATGTAGGTGTTAAGTCAGAAGAGCCTGGCAATGCTTATATTGCTGCTGTAGGAGCTAATTAAAATCTCACCTCCTTATGAATCCAGATTCTCTATCTCTCTATTTCAGTTACTGTAAGTATGTTAATATACTACATCTACTCTTACAGTGGTTATACAAACCATTTGCATAATTATTTTAATTATGCTCAAAAATTAGACAATAATGAGACAAGAGTAAGAAAATGCTGATGTGGGTAGAAATCGCCATTTATTAACACATTTATTTTGATTAGCTGGCCTTGTCTTGCCCTATCCTATTCAAGCTATGCAAATCTGAAGCTTTGAAAAAGGGAGCCTGCATGAATGGTGCCAGGCAATTCCAGAAAGTTTAATTCAAGATTCAAACACTTTCCAAAGGGGATTCAATCATGAAACCCGTATTTATCATGGGGATGAAAATCACAGGCCATTGCTGGATCACACAAAGTGACCACATATTTTGAACATATATCTCCAGAGCTGTGTATTAAACAGTTTACAAGAGTCTGCTCCACCACCTCCCAATAGGCCAGGGCTACTGACGAAAGTTCAATTTACAGAATGAGAGGGCTAAGTGTATTCTTTCACATAAAAATTTTTAAAATTCAATAATAAAAAAGGAGAGAATGCTCTTGTGAAAGTCTTATAAAACTAGAGAAAAGCATAATTAAGACAAATAATTTGTAATATCACCTCTCACTAAAAAGCACTGTTAATATGTTGTTTTAAAATTATCTGTTCATATGCTTGAAACTTATTGGATTTCATTTATCAATGTAATGTCACCATCATAAGTAATAAAAAAATTATATACTCATTTCTCCCTACCAAATCCCTTCTCTCCTCCAAACTCCTCTCTCCTTCCCTTTTTCTAGCTCCTCCTTCACCTCCTTGCCATTTTCCCTCTTCCAGTCTTCACTCTTCATCATTGTTTATTTTGGTCTCTTCTTTCAGGGTTCAATAACTCATACCTTTCCTCTGTTTTTTTCAGTCCACAAATATATTGAGAGCTCACTGTTCTACAAGATCCTTGTCTTCCTTCTTTCCTTTTAATGGTTTCAAGGAAATGTTACTAAAGACAAGAAAGGAATCCCCATTTATATTACAGAGAACCTTTTCAAAACCTCGATGCCTCCACACTTCTCCCCTGTTAAGGCTCCATGATCCCTGGCTTCTATGGCCACTTCTTCAGAGAAAACTGACGGAGTATCTATCTGCTGCCTAGTCCATGGTTGCCTTGTACCAAAAGGGAGCCATGGTACTTTCACTGTACAATGACTTCCTTTTTCTGAGCTGCCTTTTTCACCCTGGTTCTCTGAGCTCTCTTTTGTTGTTCTGGTTCTGTTAAAATGGTTCTAGTTTTATTGCCATTCGAGTCCAACATTAGCAGCCTGGTTGTTCAAAGTGTATAGAATAGCAGATATTAGTACTTGGTTTTGATTCCATATGACAGTTGGCAAGAAATTTTTGAAATTTCAATACACAAATTTTTCGTGGGCTGCTTCTGACTCATACAAAAAGCAAAGGGTGATTTCTGAAAGTTTCTCTGGTTCATTCAAATAAACCATCTCCCTCTTCATTCATAATCTATTTCCATTTTTTAAAAAAGACAGCCTAGAATCTTTCTTCTAAGTGGTAAAGTTATAGATAGATATATGGTAACAATAATATAATTGGCTTATAATGTTTGTCTCTCACTCTTTACAACCCCCCGCCCCCACCTCCAAGAGACTACAAATTACCTGAGTAATCACAGGAATTGTCATTTCCCACAGTATTTCATTGTACCTAAGTAACTGGTATGTAATAGGTCTCCATAATTATTTATTGGATGAATTAGTTGATGATTAGGATCTGTATATTCATGCCTTATAATAATAGGCTACAAATCACAAAATTAAATATATTTTAAACAGGAATACTTAATAGTCAGAAAATGTTTAACAGATGTGCTCTATGTGACAATGAATCATGGAGAAGGGAGCAGTGCCTAAGCTTATGTGTCCTCTGGCCTTCCTTTGCCCTTCTCTCTTGGCTGCTTTCACAGCCAAGTCAGGTTTGACATTTTTTATTTTGTGCTAAGAAATTCTTCTTATGCATCATATACCTTACTCTACAGCTTGTAGTGAAACTCCAAGTTCAGAATTCCAAACTTTGTTTTTCGTATATATATATTTCACGGGAAGCTTATCTAATTTAGAAAATGCTTTTCTCTCTCATGTGTCTGGCTCTAGAAATTTAAAACCAAATTTTTAAGACCATTACGTCTGAATAGTTTTCAAGACCAGTTTTGAAAATAAAAAAGCTCTGTACCGATTCTTTCTTTCCCTTCACATCGCATGACCCCAGTTCTCTCTAATTCAGAGACTGTTTCTGACTCATTTTGATGATCATTAATAAGCAAGTGCAAAAGAAAAAAAGTACATTAATATATTTTAAAATATTCTCTCATTTCATATACTTAATGAAGCAATAAGAAGTCTAGAAAAGTTATGGTGTAGGAATATGTAGAGAAGTTCCCATTGTGTAGTAATCAAGTCTTAAATAAGATCTTAACATGTGCTTTTCATCATGAAAATGAAATGGTAAAAGCAAAATAAATTGAAATTCCAAGTGACATTCTTTGGCTCATTGATCATATTTTAATGGCTAGTCTTTGTATCTAAAGATCTGAAGTGAATTCACTGGTCCAAAGTAATGGTTATACATCTTTACTTTTCAGTTTGCTTATGTGTGGAAGGGTAACAACATTCCATACAGCGAGTTTATCCAGCACTTTTATGTGACTTAGAAAAAGCCACCTCTCTTGGGCAGGGTTTATGCAGCCATGGGCTTGGCACAGGTCTTGGGGGATGGGTTCTCCCTTTGCCCTGCTCAACACGACAAATGAAGGACACCTGGCATAATTTTTTCCCCCTAGAGTTGAAATCAAGGCATATATAAAAAAAAAACTTTCAATTATAATTCAGTGAAATCATAAAGTAAATTGCATTTGGTGTAAATATTATCATTTGTAATTTGCATGTTTTTTGGGGATTGGGGTTAGATGAAATTTCTATTTCCTTCAATTTACACATTGAAAGGAAACATTTAGTGGAAAAGTTCTTAGTATTTTGGAAAAAACCACAATCTAGTAAAAAAAAAAAAAAAAGAATAGAAGAAAAATTAGTTTATTTTCATTCATGTTCCAGGAACTACTAGAGCACTTGGCAGAAACAATGGTCACATTCAGTTGAGAATTTTAAAAAATTATTACTTGCTTATCATTGAATCAAGATATTTGAGCTTTGTGGGTAGTTTAAATTTAAATATGTTTAAAATATTATAGATTTAGAAATATTGTTCAATAGTTCCTCCCAGTTAGTGATTTCATATGATCTCAAAAAATTCAACTCTTGATCTCCGCAGTCAGTTTAACTGGCCAAACCTTTTAGCCCAGACAGTTGTACTATAGAATGTAAACTGGTTCAAAGCTAAATTTTATAATCATTTTTTTTTTTTTGTCAAAGAAGTCTTTGTTTGACCCAGTTTATTCATTTTGACTGCTAGAAGCCAAGAAAAGCAGTTTTGAGTCCTTGGTCCTCAAATCTGTTTTATTTGACTAAACACCTATCTATTAGTTAAGTAAGGCTTAATAATAAGATTTATTAGGAGTATGAAATCCTCCCCTTGGGCTAAGATAAATTCTCTATGCTTTATGTTTCATATGGAATGACATGTAGTGACATGTATGTGTATGCTAGGTTAGTGGTTAGAAGCCTTAGGCGAGTTTTCTCAAGATGTGGATCGAGGGCCATTCAAAATGTATAAGTATACTGTATGTTTAAATGCAGATTCTGGAACTCTTGGATCAGAATCTCGAGGAATAGAGCTGGAAATCTGTACTTTTTAGTATAATTCCTAAATGATTCTAGGACCTTATGTTTACAATCTTTCATGGCAGAAAGTGAGAACAATGACTAAAAGACAGAGGGTGGCTTTCTTACCCCCGAATTCCAATATCAATCAGCGTAGACTCAATTTTTTTAAAATCTAGTGACTAGCGAATAATTTAAGAAATTGTACAAAATGTTCCAGGACACATAAAAATTCTTCTAAGGTAATTGCATTTAAAATAAAATTAAAATGAAATAAAATATAAAATAAAAAAATTAAAAAATTAAAAAATTAAATTGATGTACAATACGCAATGTTTTCTCAACCATTTTTGCCTACGTGTTTTCTAATTCTAATAAAAAGAACCCCTTTGTTGTATCAAAACAAAATGTACCAACTTTCTGATTATCTGGAAAAGACAGATATTTTAACATATTATGGTATTTAAGGTTTGATGACAGATTGTTGAGAAGCTATTTGAACACAAACCATCTCATTCAAAATACTAATTAGATGGAACATAATTTCTCAATTATTTTGCTTATTTGTAAAGGGGAAGTGGTTTTGCTTAGATTTTTCATTTTAAGTATAACACTGATCGTTGTCATTCAGGTGGAAATGTTATAGTCCTCACTGTCGCAAATGCACCTAACTACCTATCTATACTATGCATTTGTAGAAGCTTGACATTATAAACTAAAAGCCACATAAATAATACAAATTGTCTCTGTGACATAACTATGAATATCTTAATGTAGCTAAGTGCTAGATATAAATGTGATGAAAGCTTCAGTAAAACCGAAAATATTTTAATGTTTTCTGCTCTGCAACAGTAACAATTTTCAAAGCTTTAGTCTCATAGACATTAAATACCAGAATAATTGCTTTCTGAGAGCCTTCTCTGGTAAGAAGATAGGTTAATATTTTATAGGCCCATTTAGATGCCTCGTCACTCTCCCAACATAATTTATTAAAGCTCCATTTTTATAAATCTTGAATAACGGTTAAATACCAGCCTTTAGAAAAAATCGTGATGAAATAAAAAAGTATAAACAATCAAAGTCTGAATCAACTGTAGTAATTTTCTCTCAACTGTTTTAATACCTGTTGCAAGTAGCATATCTGGTAATGTTGCCACAAGACCGAATATAAAGCATAATTGTACCTCTAAAACACAAAGTAAAATTACTTTTATTTTAGACTGTTCTTGAGTTAAGCACTCTTTCTCTCTATTTATATATATATATGTATTGATAATTTGTTTTAATTAAGTTAATTAAATCACTTTAAATTTTAGTCCAATGTATTTTAAGTTGATAAGTAATTTTAAAAATTAACACTGTGACTTGAAAATATATAATTTAAGAGAAACCCATGCTGAAAATAATACCTGTAAATCACACCTAAAAATTTATTTATGTGTATGTCGTTTAGGTGGTAAATTTGCTATATAGGGTAAAATTTTAAGAATGTATTCACAGTATGGTGTATGATTTTGTTGTGTTACCAAAGATTACCATTTAATAATAAAATAATAACTTTTATATAATGGTCGTAATAGTATTCAAAAATAAAAAATTGTTTTCATTATGCAATTTTTAAATTAGCCTTTCCTGTAAACCACATTAAAATGAAGTAAATATATTTGTATTCCAACTCCTGAACAGAATTCTCCTATAAAATTTGAATAAAGAAATATCTTTCTTTAAGTAAAGATAAATTAGATTTAATTTCTCTATTAAGACAAGGACTTAAAATATGAACATACTATATCACAAATGAATCATTTTTACATCATCAGTATGATCTTCTGACTTAGTGATTTATGCAGATACATCAATTATTCAAATCAAAGATCTTGCTGGCCTGGAAGTTGCAGTGGCTGCCTTGACTAGGCACACAATTATGTTAGATATATATTTCCTCAGCACTTACTCTTGAGAATAGGAAATTTAATCAGATGTGGAACCAGCAGTTACATAAATAGATGTGTGATGCCCAGTAAAAAGTGTCACTTGATGAAAGAGAGGTCCACTGTGGAGGGTGAGATAACATTTTATCAGGTCTACAGGTCTTAGTTGTGTATCTGTCTTTCATAATACCTGAAGGGATTTTGTCTTTTTTTTTTTTTTAATAATACAGATGAACTAAAATAATACTATGGGAAATATACTGATTTCCGTAAGAATTTTTGACTTTCTTATTTCTACGAAAATCTTTTTTTTTTCTTTTACCATAGAGAAGAAATTCATTTTTATTGTGGAAAAAGTTTTATATAGAGATAAGAAAGATAAGCAATTTTAACTTTAATCCTATTCCCATGATAAAAGTATTGTGCATTTATGCATATATATTTTTAACAAAAATGGGTTCATTTCAAACACATTGTAGTATAATCTACTTTTAATTTTATATACAGTCTATAAGCAGCTACTTACCAATACATTTTAATGGGCTGGTAGTATTCCATTAAATGAGTACACTGAAATTCACTAATTCAATTCCTCAATATTTGGTTTATGAGTTGCTTTGCTTATACACAAATTTAATTCATCTTCACTGTACAATATCTGCTTTGTACACATTGCAGATTATAGCCTGAAACTTAAAAATAACATACCGAGTAGAATTTTTATACTAATTACTATTTATATTTTAAAACATTGATTGATAATTTTAAGTTACTTCCTCCAAAATGTACCATTTTGCAAGCAGTACATGACGTGTCTATTTTTTGTATACTTGCCAAATAGTAAGTATTTATTTTTTTCATAATTTCCAATTCGATACATTCAAGTAGATAATCGTATATTTTTCATCTTTTTTAATAGTAAGGAGAGTAACTTTTGTGTGTGTGCTTTGTCCAAATGAATTGCTGTGAGTGTTTCCTGTTTGTGCCCTTTGCTTAGTTTTTAGTTTGTAGTGCTGTTTTTTTTTATTGATTTATAAGATCTATTAAATCATCAAGGAAAAATTTTTAATCTGTTTCACATGTTGCAAAGATTTTTCCTATTTTTTATTAGTTTTTTTGTTAGTGTTTGTCAAAATGCCTAGGTTGTACATAGTTATGTCTCCTAACTGTATCCTTTATAGTTTTTTTGTTATTATTTTTTCCAGAGTGATATTTTTCCCTGGGTTGATTGAGATATAAATGAAATAGAACTTGGTGTAAGTTTAAGGTGTACAATGTGATGATTTGGTTATATTTTGTGAAATGATTACTACACGTTAGTTAACACATCCATCATCTCACATAGTTACCTTTTGTGTGTGTGTGAGTGTGTGTGTATGTGAGTGTGTGTGTGTGTGTCCGGTAAGAACATTTAAGATCTATTCTCTTAGCAAATTGCAGGTATGCAGTACATTACTGTTAACTATAGTCACCATGCGGTGTGTTATAACACCAGAAATTATTCATCTTACAATTATTTTCTCCACTCCCCAACCCCTCTCCCCTGGCAACCATTATCCTATCTGTTTTTATGAGTTTGGCTTTTATAGATTCTACATATAAGTGAAATCATACAGCATTCGTCTTTTTCTGTCTGCCTTATTTCAATTAGAATAATACCTTTAAGTTTCATCCATGATATTACATATAAATATATCTGTGATATTATATAATGTTATTATATATATCACATTTTCTTTGTCTATTCATTGGTGGAGATGTAGGTTGTTTTAGATACTGACTTCATTTTCTTCAGATAAACCCAGAAGTGAGATTGCTAGACCATATGTTAGTTTTATTTTTAATTTTTTGAGAAGCCTTCCTACTGTTTTCATAATGACTGAACCAAGTTACAGCCCTACCAACAATGCACAAAAGTCCCCTTTTCTCCACTTCATTCTTAATACTTATCATTTACCTTCTTGATTCTTGATGATAGTCATTCTTACAAGGAATGAGATGATGTCCCATTTTGTTTTGGGTTTGTATTTCCCTGATGATTAGTGATGTTAAGCCCAATTCAATGTACCTGTTGGTCATTTGAATATCTTCCTTGGGAAAATGTCTATTAAGGTCCTTTGCTCATTTTTACATTGGATTATTTGTTTTTTTTTCTTTTATATTGACTTATAGGAGTTCCTTATACAGTTTAGATATTAAGTAGATATATGGTCTGCAAATATTTTCTTCATTTTCATAGGTTGCCATTTTATTTTGTTGATATTTTATTTTGCTGTGGGGAAGCTTTTTTAATTAGATGTAGACCCGGTTGTTTATTTTTGCTTATTTTATTTTATTTTTTGTTGCTTTTGGTATCACATTCAAATACTCATTACCAAGACCAATGTTAAAGAATATTTCCCTATGTTTTCTTCTAGGAGTTTTATAGAATCAGTCCTTACATTCATGTCTTTAATTCATTTTGAGTTAATTTTTGTGGGTGGTATAAAATAGGAATCTGACTTCACTCTTTTACGTGTGAATATTCAGTTTTCCCAGCGTCAGGTATTGAAGAGGCTGTTCTTTCCCCATTGAGTATATTTGGCTCTCTTGTAAAATATTAGTTGAAAAAAAATATGTATGTATATATATATATATATGTATGTATATATACATACACACATATGTATACACACATATATTTATTTATTTATTTATTTATTTATTTATTTATTTATTCTGGGCATCTCAATTCTATTCATAGATGTGTTGTCTGTTTTTATGCCATTGCTATACTGTTTTGATTGCTATAGTTTTGTAATTTGGTTTGAAATCAGATGCCTGAAGCCTGTTCCTTCTCCAGATTGCTTTGGCTATTTGGGATCTTTTGTTATAGGATTCTAGGATTATTTTTCCTATTTCTGTTAAAAAAGCCATTGGATTTTTGATAGGGGTTATATTAAATCTGTAGATAGCTTTGGGTAGTGTGGACATTTTAACATACTGATTCTTCCAGTGTGAATCCACATGACTACATTCATCCAACTGCCTGACCAGCTTGCTGTTCAGTGGTCATCTCTCCCTTCAGGCACAACCAATTGTTTTCATCTTGCAGAATTAGAACATCTCCATGTTCAAGAACTGACTTTTTTTTTAGTACATGAAAACTAAAGAAAGCTCACATAGCATTCACTGTTACTCAGGCTGTCTTTTTTGATGCTTCTCTAATTCTAATCTGGTATCTTGATTTGAGGAGTGTCCCCAGGCTCTGTGCACCCCCTTTTCTTTAGGTTTGTGTTGTTTTATTTCTCTTTTCTGGCCACTTCAAACTTGGAAGCAATGCCCTTAAACTCAGTCCTTTGATAACACTCTAATTTCTACTCAGTTTGATTCTGATTTGGGTACAAGGGTTTGCCTAAAAGCTGCAGTGTATTAGTTTTCTTTGTCTACTGTAACAAATGACCACAGAGTTTTTTGATGGCTTTAAATAAGATTTTTTGATGACTTTAAATGAGAGTTTTTGATGACTTTAAATAAGAGTTCTGGAAACAAGAAGTCTGAAGTCAGTATCGGTGGGTCAAAATCAAGGTATTGGAAGAGCTACTCCCCGCTTTGAAACTCAAGGGGACAATCGTTTCTTACTTCTTCCTGTTTCTAGTGTTTGCTAGCAATCTTTGGTTTTGTGGCCACAGCACTCTACTCTCTGCTTCCATGTTCACACTGCCTCTTCCTCTTATGTCTGTATTAATTCTCCCTTTGCCTTACTCTTGTAAAGAAACTTGTGATTTCATTTAGGGTCCTTCCAGATCATTCAGAATACTTGCCTCACCTCAGATTGTCAATTTAATCACACTTGCATAGGCTTCATCATTTGAAGTAACTAAGTAATCTAAGTTTTTTAGATTCCAAGGACAGGGACCTGATGTCCTTGGAAGCCATTAATTAGCCTGCCACAGTGAACAAGTTCTGAAATCAAGTAACACTAGGTTTAACCCAAGATATGGCATTCGTTAGCTATGTGGACTTAGATGTTGGCTTAAACTCTCTGCATTTTACTTTCTTTGTCTGAAAAAGTAAGCATGACTATATATCTAATATGGTTATTATCAGCCTCAAGTAAGAAAACATATGGAAAACTGATCAAAGTACATGTCTCATAGTGCAACTTTAAAGGTTAATTCTTAGATTGTAATTAAGATTGAAAGAATATGTTGTATCAAATTTCAAAGAGGCTGAAATAATATGCTAAAGAGTTTAATATTGGCCGTGGTGGTGGGGTGGGGGGGGTGACTGCTGGGACACACAGGAATCATTTCTATTTTTTATGCCAATGAGCCGGAAGATAATAGAAGTACATTAAAATTAATTCTGGTATCTATGTGTAGACAAGACTGAGAAATAAAACACTCTGGAGATAAGAAAATTAGTTGAAATAATTGAGATGTTTTATTGGCGTGAACTGAAGAGAAATAGTATCTCTGGAAAGTAAACACTTTATGTCTTCCTTGGACCAGAAGCCCCAGTGAGATAGAGGAAATGCCATTATTTTACCTTTTATAATGAATTATTACATTTCTAGAGTACTAAAGAAGAATCTTCTGCTCTGTTTGTAGCATACATTCACCCCAATACACTATGAATCACTATTAAGATTAAAGGGAAGAAAATGGGTCTCTAAAAGGAAATAGAGAAATTCACACACACACACACAAAAGTGCCATATCTTTGATGGCAGTGGAATATTCCCCCCCAAAGCATGTCATTATATTAAAGGTTAAGGGAATTGAGTGTTTAAAACAGAATTAAATCAGATGAGAACCTGGACTAGAAGTTTCTGGGGGTGATGGAGAGTGTATTCAACCATGATCGAGATGCAGGAAGGAAATGGTATCATTTATGCTTTAGAATGTTTGTCAAGTAAGCTATATCTGCAAGTGAAGATGGGGTGGCTGAGATGGAAAGATGACTTTCTGACTTCAGAGTTATAATTTGTTTTAGTAATGTTCTTTATGGCTGTCATCACTTTCTAGATATTTAGTTAGCATTAATTGAATTTTCTGCATATACCTATATGGGTTTATTTTCTTTCTCTTCCTAAGTTGTGTCATAGAATCCACAATATTTTTTCTGTCTTTCCTAAATCCCAGCACTGAGAAATGTGCTTTGAAAATGCTTTTGTAAAGTGTTTTCTTAGTTACCAAAATGTGTCTCTTACTATAATGTGAATTCAGACTTAATTTTATTCTAATGGAAATATTTCTTCACCTGTACCTGCTCAATATAGTTCTATTTCAATTTGACATTTTGATCTTCATTATAAACATTATTAATTTAGTTTAATGTTTTCAACCACCCAGAATTACCATAAAAGTGTGTTTTTAAACTTCTGTCCATTTAAAAGAAATTCACTGAATTGCACTTACACTTTTCTATTGGTTTGAACAAAATAAATTGAACAAAACTTAATAGTCTACATGAGGTCCAGTATAAAAGTATACAGTGAGCTTTAATAGAGTGGAAAAGAAGGTTCTACTTCCTCCTACATTTGTCGTCTAGACATTTAGTAGGTATGGAAATACAAAGACAGTGCATTTTCTTTATGGTGTCAAGGTTTTTGTTTAAATGTGATACTTGCATTTTGCATTTCAAGGAGGTATTTATTTGTAGGTTGGTATGACTTTCATGCAGCTATACAAATATCTGTGACATGAATAATATGAATTATGCCTGAAGGTTCATATGATATTCAAATTAAACCATAAAGTAGGAGTAGAGGTAGTTTTCATTAACAATGCTATCTAGCACAGACTTTTTCTCCTAAGTACTGTTTACACTGATCTTACAAAGTGTATTTTTTAGAACTGCAGTCATAATGAAATTCAAAGTGTAGCTCCTTAATATGATGGGTGTTTTCAGTAAGATAACTATTTAGAACTAAGGTTCTTCAAGTGCTTGGTGATTATTATCCAAGGAGAGTAGTTTTGCCTTAGTTATCAAGGTTGGAAGGCTTATCAGACTAAAAATAGTTTATTCAAAAAAGGGTTTGTTTACATTTTTGTTCTCTCTTAAAGGCCATGTAACCAAAGGGTGGAAGATTGTGGTCAGTGCTTAACACCTAAGGAATATAGAATAACTATTATCTTTTCATGCACAGATGGATACATATCTCTGCATAGATTGACTATATAGTGTTTATTTTTAAAATATCTACAAATATACATTAAATGTATTTATTAAAAAATTATTCATAGCCTTTCACGTAATAGATACTAACACAAATGCGCCTATCAGTTAGTAGATAATCTAAATGTATTGGATAAAGAAGGCTATTATGTTAATTTAATTATTTATTCTTTAAGTCATTTTTCTCTGGAGAATTCAAGTGATTTACCAGTAGTAAACTTTAAATAGTATAAGTTAAATCTATTTTTATTATTTAAAACCTACCTTTAATTTGCCTATTTTAAATGAACAATACCTAAACAGTTAAGTAAATACTGTTAAATTCTGATATTTTTCTCCAGCATATTCTCTGACTGTACAGAACTGACGGAGATCTGATAAATGAACAGTGGTGGCTTTCATATGATGAAGCATCTTAGAAGAAGAAGCAATCATAATTGAATGTTTATTATGTGATAGGGCGGTGTGGTTGCCTTTTATCTATAAACATATTGAGTCCTCCTGGTGAACTTTGGGAGAGGTGTGATTGTCCCTGTTTTACATGTGAGCAAGCCATCTTTGAAGATGTTGAACAGCTTGCCTATGAGCACACCCCTTAGCATGTTTCAGAGCTGGAACCTTTAAATCCAAACCTTACAGATGCTGAAGTCTGTGATCTTAAACACTATCCTACATCTTTGTGTGAATCTCTCTTGTTTAAATGCCAAACATTCAACATGACTCAGTTGCAGTTTTGTGTCACAGAGGATGGAGAGACAAAAAAACTGGTACTCTATACATAATTCTGAAGAAAAAGGAAGAGAAGGTAGGGAAAGTGTTAGTGATGGCAACTGGAAAAAATAAATAAATAACGTAACGTTCAACGCCCAAAACCATTCTTGCCTGCTTTCTTTCTTAAAGTTCAAAACCCAGATTTTGTTGATGTAAGCCAATCAAGATGATCTCATTCCGCTTTGCTGAGGGCTGTTTTAGTCCAGTGGTTCTCAAACACGCATCATAATTACCTGGAGATCTTGTTAAAACACAGAAATCTTGGGTTTGCTCCAAAATTTCTAATTGAGTAGGTCAATGGGGAGGCTAAGATTTTACATTTTTAACAAATTCCCTGGTGATGCTGATACTGCAGGTTCAGGAACCACATTTTGATGACCCATTTGTTTAGACAAGATCTGGTTCTTGAAGTTGGCAGCATGTTGGAATTTTAAGGGACACTATTAAAAGATGCTGAAATCCAGGCCTTATGCAGAAAACCCAAAAACACAAGCTCTGGGCACTAATTTTTGCCCTGATTCTCATATAGACATGGCTCTGAAAAGTGGGCTTATAACTTTCATAAGTTTTCTACCTTTCACAACTTCTTGGGTATGTGTTCACATGACTGGACTATTTTTTTTTATACTATTTCCCCCTAAGGGCAACTATTTCATCTCCTAGAATTATAGTTTTTTAAAATTTCTAGGTTTTTTGTTTGTTTGTTTATATATTTGTTTCTGAAAAACTTTACAGTTTGTTAGTTGGCAAATTGAGCACCTGACTTTCCTAGTTGGGTGTTTCATGTGAGGGATCAACAGGCTTTGGCATGATTTTTTCAATAAAGATAAATATTGTGGTCTTCTTCATCTTATAAACAAATATTTTATGAATAATTTAAAATTATTTGAAGCTTTTATTGATTTTCTTCAAGATTTAAGTATTAACAGGAATTGGCTTTAAACTTATGCTCAATATAAAGACCTAGGTATTGATATTTGCAAAAACTCAGTATTATTATGTCATGATAAATTAGGATTGGTTTATAAAGGATGCAGTTAATTACTTTATTGGTTACCCATGTGTTGATTTGTTAAATTGGTATGTATAAATAAAGGGCTAAATAAAATAGCCCTTTGAAATCTTTCATTATATATTGCAAAAATGTGACTGAAGAAATTAAATTGTTAGCTAAATTATACCTTCTTTTCTTTACAAAGGTATGTGTGAGAAATTAGTTTTTAGTTTATGGGCACATGACATAATTTTTCTGAAAAATTAGTTTGGTTTTGTATTTTCTTGAGGGCCTGAATTATATTACTGTTTATGCTTCTCTGCTTATATTGGCTTAGAATCAAAATTTTAATCTAATGTTAATGATTCTATGAAGCTTATAGAACGTATTTTGTGATCTAGTTTTATCCGTGGCCCCGTTTAGAGTCTCAGCTCATTTCCTTTAGTGCGCGTGCACACACACACACACACACACACATCTATCTTAGTTTATGATGTTATACTATATCATATATTTTCATAAATAACATTATATTTTGAGAACACGATGAGATTTAAAAAATAATGCAAATTAAATTAAGAAAGTACAAGCAGTATTAATGACCTCATTAGAAATATACTAGTTCTGAGAGCTTTTTTAATTGGGCTAATTTATTATTTACTTATAATTGTTTCCATTTTATGAAGTAATTCCATTTTCTTTATTATTCAGTATAAAATAATTAAAAAGTATTCTTGAATTTTTACAATCATAAAATAAGAAGAGATAGCACATGTAGTATACATAATGTATATGAGATTTCCTTCAGACAATTAAAAATATTCAGTTATTTTATTTGCAGCATAACAGCACAAGTAATGCAGTATCTGGGATAATAAGGTATGGATTCAGATTGTAGGTTTTATAAACTAAATCATTGCTAATTTTTAGAATTGTCTTTATATATGTAGTCAAATTTTGTATAAGACTGTAGTGAGTACATACATGCACAGCTTCATAAATGTATGCACTGTATTCATAAGATCATTTATATTCCTTAAGAAGTGTTACTTTTGAAGACATGTTAAAATGCAATTTAAGAGAGATTTTTGCATGCCTATTATAAGAATATATTTTAAGCAAGTAACAGAAGGGAAAACAAAGATTTTAAAATTTAAGAATATAGATAAGATAAATTTAAAAAATAACCTAATTTAAGTGAAACCTATTGTTTAAAACAGAATATAAGGACCAAAATGAAGGAAGAGTGTTATTTGGGCACAGAGGAGGAAGGCTTGATAGTACACAAAGGAAAAGAAAATTGTGAGTAAACTAATTTTTGAGCTGGCTTTAAAGATCTATAGGAATTAATTTCACCAAAGATAAAGTGGTGGTTATACCTAGCATGGCAAAATGATAAAAATCAGTTATATTTTATAAAAACAATAACTCAGCAGGTGGTTGGTAGGGAGATGTTTGATTCCCAGATCCATTTGGATGGTGGCTGGAGGAGTAGTGGTCCCAGAAACAGAAACGAAGATCCCTTAAGTAACAAGAAAGAAAAGTGATAGCTGAGGGGAACATTCTATTTATTGAGTAATGTAAGTCGTCAGCAGACTGTATTCTCAGTGACCATTGGAAATCATTGGTGCCAAAGGGGTAATGCAGTCACTCTGTTGTAAGAAGAACATCACTACAGAACCTCTTTTTTTAGAGTAGCAGGACTAGAAAATGGAAGGAATAGTACACAATATCTTGGCAGAGAGGCTGAGATGCTGGGAAGCATTAGGTGACCAAGAGATTAAGAAGTACAAAGCTTTTGACTTTTCCTTAGATAGCCCAGCTCCTATCAGCTCATTCCATACTTGAATTAAGGTGATTTACTGCTGAGTATTTTGCCTGCCAAAAGCAAACATTTATGCTCTCTCTGGAAGGTATCATGCAGAGTCTCAAATGCCCTGCCTATTTCTAGTCACAATATGTAAAAACAAAACAAAACAAGGTAAACCTAGAATTCTATACTCAGTAAAATATTCTTCAAAAAGGAAGACACAATAAATACATTTGCAGACAAATTAAGAGAATTTGTTACCCAGCAGACTCACACTAAAAGGAATAATAAAAAGAATAAATAGAAAATAATACTAGATGGAAATAAGGAAATGAATTAATGAATGAAATGCTGAATGATAAATATATGAATTAATGAATGACAATTAACTATATAAGATAATAATGTTTACAGTCTTTATATATAAATATTATATCAATTTAAATGCACAAAAAGCATAAAAAGCAGGGTAGTGGGCACTTCCAGAATGGCATGGTAAATACCTCTGGAAATCTGCTTCTTTATAAAAACAGGCAAAAATTATCAAATATTTTCAAAACTCTGGAAATTAAATAAAAACTTACATGATCCAAAAATGTTACAAAAATGTGGTTTCTTTCATGCCCATCCTAATATATTCATAGCCACAATTGATGTGAAAACCAACAGATTAGCAATTTCTGTTGCTATGAAAACCAGCAGTTTAGTAGACATAGGAGGGGCAGAGAAGGTTTAGATCTTCCCAGGTAATTGTATCACTGGTTGACTGGCAGATCACTGAAAAAAATTTATTCTCAGAGTTTGTCCTTATTTGACCTGACTCCGAGCTATGTGAATAGCCTTACCTTCAAGAAAGTTATTGATAATAATCAGCTGCAATTATTTTAAGTTACCTGACACCATTACGTTGTGGCACAAAAGAAACCTGTGGAATGAAGTCTATAAGGGGCTTTGAAATGATTTGCAATATTCATGAGAATCTAGAAGGCCATACATATGTATACCTTGAAAATTCCTGGGAAGGGCATGTACAAACAGGAAGTGAAGGCAAAGGCAAATAAACTACCTTCTAGAGCTTGTAAACATGCCGCAAAATATACACAAGCCCCTCAGCAAAGGCTGAGGACTGTATTGGTTCATTGCATTTAGAGAAATCTCTATTCAGTTGTCAGATGGCCACAAAACTAGCTTGACAAATCTTCAGTGGCTGTACAGACCAATAAATAGATTGTAGAAATTTATCCGTAGTGTTGCTTAAAATACCAACAAAATGACAGCAAATGGAAGCAACAGTAACCCCTAGGGGAAGAGAGATGGTTTCCCAATTTAAGAAAAACACACACAGTATGGCACATACTTAAGAAGCAGTCAAAAGAAACTTTCCCTTAGGAAGCCCAGACATTGGACTTACTAGACAAAGACTTTAAATTAGCTATTATAAGTATGTCCAAAGGAACTAAGGGAAACCATGTCTAAAGAATTAAAGGAAAGTAATATAAAGATACCTCATCAAATGTGAAATGTCAATAATATAGAAATTATTTTAAAAAACCAAATAGAAATTCTGGAGGTGAAAAGCTCAATAATTAAAATGAAAAATTTCACTGGAAAGGATCAACAGTGTGATACATGTGGTATGTAAATACATATGGATGATTAATTGAAAAAGCAAGGTGAAAAAAAAAGCATATAAAGAGAACTATTAGTTTTTAACTTGGAACTCTAATAGAAGTCCAATTGGGAATCTTCTGTGGCAATAGAAGATAACCAATTTTATTTTTGAATTTTTTAGTTTAGTACATCTTGCAGATACCAGAAGTAGTTATCCTTCATCTCCTTAACTTAGTCTTAAAATTTTTTTCTTTTGCCTCTGATTTATTAAGAAATAATTGACATATAACATTGTAAAAGTTTAAGGTGTAAAAAAGTAGTGATTCTGTATATGTACATAATGCAAAATGATTACCACAAAAAATTTACTCTACACATTCATCTTTAAGATTATTATTGCCTGGCTTAGGTTTCTTATTTTGGCTTCTTCATCAACTCACACTCACATTCATCCAGAAAATCTTTTTATTTTCCAAATGTGACTCCATTTCATTCAACAATCATCTAACCATCCTTTAAAACTTAGTTGAATTTTAACTCTTCTGGAAACTGTTCTTTGAGCCCTCTCTCCTGTATAATTGAAATAGTTCTCTGGGTCTCATCTGTCTTACATGTCCTAGAATACATCAGTATTAATTTACTTGTCTAACTGCTTCATGATACTGTCAGCACTTCCAGGGAAAGAGTGCTGCCTATTTTGACTGTTTTAGTCAACATTTAGCTTAATACTGGCCTCATGCGAGGTGATGTTGAGAAAAGAGAGATGTCGTGAATGATGAAAAGATAGCACAGTTGAAATATTAATACTTGGACCTAAGGAGAAGAGTCCTTAAAAGATAAACTAAAGGCAAAGCCAAAGGAGACTGGTGACAATAATACAATTTTAAGGATAAAATTAATTCTCTTTTCTAAGCTTCTATAGATAAAAGTTTAATGCTTTTATGGATTATTTCTTGATATATTATATTTTTAACTCATGCACAGATATATTACTTTAACTCTGGATATAGTTTACATGAAATTTATAATGTTTCATGTAGAAAAGACAAAAATGTTTTGAGCTAGAATTTCTTTGGGGAAATCACTAGGTTTAAAACTAAATTTTTTCATATTCTCTTTAGAGCAGACATCTAAATTTCTTTCCAGGGATTATTTTTCAGTCTCTTTTATATTAAATACAAAGTTTCCAAGCAAACACAGTCATACTGTTATCTAGGATATCATGAACTTAAAATAATATTCTGAGGAAGCTTTTAGTGAGTTAATTAGGAGATGTAGATTTTTAAAATAATTATTTATTCACTTATTAAATTATGTTTAAATTTAGTTAAATTATTAAATTTAGTAATTTAATTTTTTAATCAATAAAATTTCTAAAACACATCAATATAAACACTCAATAGTTCCAGGCAATAGAATCAACCTATTTCAAAGCCTAGTATAAAACTCAAAGGACATGATAAGCTTTTTATGAAAATGAAAAATCTGCTAAATTATTCTAAACCAGAGCCTTTCACTGTTTATGTTCAAATCAAAAAAGGTTTCCCCTTTAACAGTACTTGATTGATGTCATTAGTACCATTTCCATTTTATTACTAGAAATGCCTTAGTATAGAATCCAGTTCTGACATTCTGTACTCATATTATTAGAAAAACAGACAATCAGCCACAAAACGCTGTAGTGGTGTTTGTTTACATTTTAAAATATATTTATAACATGATCTACATCTGCTATTTATTCAGAATTTAGATTGGCTTTTCCATCACAGACCAACGATGCTATAAATAACTTATAATGGCAGTCGCTGATGAGCAAGGCTGTAGAGTAATGTAAAGGTCAAAGAATGATAATTCATGATCATCCTTAACAGAGTACACAAGGCTTTCAATACTGATATTGAACTCCAGCGGCAAAGCGCAGGGAAGAAATGGCACAGCATGAATCTCCTCATGTACATACGATTATGAGGTGGTTAAGAACTAGAACGAGCTCCTCTCTCAACAAATGTTTAAATGGATATGTCTTCCTAAGTATAACATAGAAGATAGTTTTGGACATTGTAGCTGGTACTTGTGCTCTATTACTTATTTAATCTCTAGATCAGCACAGAGCAAGTTTGAAAATAAAATGGTACCAAAGCATTTGTGTTTAAAGTCTCAAGGCAGCATAGTCTTTAGCATCTGGAAAGATATTTCCAGATATAAATATTCAAAGACAAGAATCATTTAAATTTTCACCATAGGACACCTTCTCAATTTTTTTTTTTCAGATCCTGATAATATTGAAGGAATAAGAATCTAACTGAAAAACCTTGATTCATTTTCATACTTGGGATTGTCATTTACATCTGACAAGCCAATTATTCATTTATATTGACTGCTTGTATATTTCTTTCACCCTCTACACTAGCAGTCTCATACCTGACTTTATAATCTACAGAATAAACAAAATGTCTTTTTAAAGGAAGACATCTCTAAGAAGTTGTCTCTTCATTGTAGATATTAATTACTCTTTTAAGACAGAGGGATATACTTCTGCTCACTCTCATTTCTCCTTTGACTTTCAGTTCTTATATTTCTACAACTAAATTTACTATCCAATAAATAGGAAAGAAGTCTTTACCTTTTTTATGTCATGGAATCTATAGAAGATAATAAGATACACTGAAAGAATTAGAAGGGTTTTGAGGGTATATTGATGAATATGCTGTTTAAGATGGTCTTTTTTCTGTATATAATTATGGTAAGAAAAATAATCAAAGTATTACAAAATAGTAAATATTGATATGAATAAAATAATACTTTTTTGAAAATGTAATAAATTGAATTTGCTTCCTATTAAAATAAATCTTTTTTGATTTTTTTTATTGTGGTAAAATGTATTAACAAAACTTTTACATATATAACAAGCACCTCTTTTCTCCACATCCCTGACAACACCTTTTTGTTTTGTTTTTGTTTTGTGATATAATAGCCATCCTAATGGATGTGAAGTGATATCACATTGTGGTTTTGATTTGCATTTCCCTAAAGATGGTGACTTTGACCATCTTTTTATGTACTTATTGGTAATTTGAATGTCTAATCAAGTCCTTTGCCCACTTTGAATTTTTGTTTTGGTTGTTGTTGTTGAGTTGTAGGAGTTTTTTATATGTTCTGGATATTAATCTCTTGTCAGAGTATAATTTGCAAATATTTTCTTAGATTCTTTGGGTTGACTTTTCACTCTGTTGACAGTGTCCATTGATGCACAAAAGCTTTGATTCTGAAGCACTTTAATTTATCTGTTCTTCTTGTTTTCTTTTGATGTCACATACAAGATATTTCATACTCAGTATGTGAGGCTTTATCCTTTAAGTTTTTATTTGAAAATTTTATAGCTCTTACATTTATGGCTTCAAATTAGTTCAAGTTAATATTTGTATATGTTGTAGGTAAAGGTATAGTTTCATTATTTTACAAATAGACATTCAGATTTCCCAAGACTATTTATTGAATATTGTCCTTGAGCCAGTTACTAGTCTTGGAACTCTTGTTGAAAATCATTTGACCATGTATGAAGAGTTTGTTCCTGGGCTATCTATTCTATTCCATTGGTCTTTATGTCTTTATGCCAGTACTACACTGTTTTGATTACTGTTCCTTTTTCAAGATTGTTTTGGCTATTTAGAGTCCCTTGATATTCCATGTAAATTTTAGGATGAATTTATTATTTTTATAAAAACATTCTTAGAATTTTGATAGGGATATTGACTATAGATTGTTTATGTAGTCATAACATCTTTACAATAATAAGTGAAAAGCGATGTGTTTCCATTAATTTGTCTTTTTTAAACTCTTTCAGCAGTATTTTATAGTTTTCAGTGTTGTGCCTCCTTGGTTAAGTTTATTCCTATTTTATTCTTTCTGATGTGATTGTAAATGGAATTGTTTTCTTCATTTTCTTTTCTGGATTGTTCATTGTTAGTGTTAATACACAACTGATTTTTTTTTAAATTAAGTTTATTGGGGTAACATTGGTTAATACAATTACATAATTTTCAGGTGTACATTATCATTTGACATTTGTATATTCTATTTTGTGTTTACCACCTAAAGTCCAGTTTCTTTCAGCTACCATATATTCGATCCCCTTCACCCACTTCACCCTCCTCCTACCCCCTTATATTTGACCCCCTTTACCCTGTTCACCTCCTCTCTCCTCCCCCACTCCACTAGTAACCACTAGTCTATTGTCCTCTGGTTACCACTAGTCTATAGACCATGTCCAGGAGTCTGTTTGATTGTCCTGCTCATTTGTTGCTTTTAGGTTTATATTCCACGTATTAGTGATATCATGACTGACTTTTGCCTGTTGATTTTGTATCCTGCAGCTATCCACACTTATGTATTATTTCTAAGAGGGTGTGAGTGAGGTGTGTGTGCATATATGAGTGTGTGTAAGATCTTTAGAATTTCCTACATGTAAGATTATGTTTTCTGCAAACAGATAATTTTACTAATTTCTTTCTAAATTTGGTGACCTTTTTTTCTTGCCTAATTTTATTACTTTTCTTGCCTAATTCTCCTGATTAAGTACTTCCACTAATATTAAATAACAATAGTAAAAACGATCATCCTTGCTTGTTGTCTTGTTTCTTATTTTAGAGGAAAAGCTTTTAGTCTTTCACCATTGAGTATGATGTTAATTAACTGTGGGCTCTTCGTATGTGGCCTTTATTATGTTAGGAAGTTTCCTTCTATTCCTTCTATTTCCTTCTATTCCTAGTTTGTTGAGTATTTTTATCATAAAAGTTTGTTGTACTTTATTAAAAGCTTTTTTTACATCGATTGAGATGATCAATGTGGCTATTTTCCTTCATTCTGTTAATGTGGTAAGTTGCGTGGATTGATTTTTGTGTGTTAAACCATTCTTGCATTTAGAACTTATTCCCACTTGGTTGTGGGGTATAACTATTTTTGTTTGTTTGTTTTGTTTTGCTGCTGTATTCTGCTTGATACTATTTTGATGAAGATTTTTGCATCTTTCTTCATCAGGGATATTGGTCTGCAGTTTTGCTTTGTTTTGTTTTGTTTTTAGCTTTCTGTTTATCTCTCTTTATTATCAGAGTAATATTGGCCTCATAGAGTGATTTAGAAAGTTTTCTTTCCTCTTCAGTTTTTTGAAAGAGTTTGAGAAAGATTGATATTAGTTTTTTCTATTTAAATGTTTGGTAAAATTAACCAGTGAAATTTGGTCCTGAGCTTTTCTTTGTAGAGAGGTTTTTGATTACTGATTCATCTCCTTACTAGTTTTGTCTGTTCAGACTTTCTAGTTCATCATGATTCAATCTTGATAAGTTGCCTATTTTATCTAGGCTATTTTCAGTTTGTTGGTATATTCTATTATAGTCCCTTTTCCTGTATTTTTATACACATTGTAATTTTCTTTTAATTGGCATTTAAAAAAAAAACAGATACCTTTTCTAGTCCTTTCAGAATGGTTTTGTGTCAGGGAAGTCCTCTTCTAGTTAGTTGGGCATGTTCTGAGTTTTGGGATCTGCCCAAGGAGACAGCCTAAGGAACTTCCTCAGTTCTTTTCTGGGCATGCATCAGGCCTGGGACTATGTTAGATTTTAATTACACCATATACATGGATGCTTTTAAATGTCTTAATTTCTTAACGATTCTACCCCAGCACCTCCTTGGGCTTTTAGATGACCTAGTGCATGTCTCCACCTGTAAATCTTTTGTCCCAGGCACCTGCAAGTCTTAGTCTCTATAGCTTTTGTAGTCAGTGCCAGCCATTTCTTCCTGCCTCAGATTCAATCTACCATTTTCCCCAGCCTGACATCTGAGTTAGGGGATACAGATGAAAGTCTTTCAGGTAGGTTAGAAAGTGAGCAAACAAACAAAAATATGACACAGTTTTTTAATATTTCGAATATGGATTTTTCTTGACTGGGCATTGGTTTGGTTGCTGTAGATCTTTGAATGTTTATCAGAACTCTAATTAAAATTTCTTTTTGTCAATTTTTTTGCATTGTTTTGGGGTCTACCTGAGGGATCAAGAGCTAGAACTTCCTATTTCACCATTCTGCTGGTGTCACCTTCTTTTCTGTAAAAACATTTCATGAAACAAATTTCTTTTAAAGTACTACTTTGGTTTTAGTCAATGAACTTTGATGCATTTTATTTTTATTATTCTTAAGTCCAAAATATAATTTTCTTTGTGATTTTTGTGTTTCATCCATTGCTATTTTAGAAATGAGTCATTTAGTTTCCACATTTCTAAGGTTTTTATTCCCCCAAAGTTTTACTTTTTGTTACTTTCTCAAAGTATCCTAAGACAACTTTTTGTTAAATTTTGGTCTTTTGAAATCTATTCAGACTTACTTTTTATGGCCCAACATATGTTGACAAATGTTCCATGTGTCACTCAGAATAATGTGTATTATGAATTTTTATATAATGTTCTATAAATCCTAATTAAGATGGTTGATTCTTAATTTAGATTTTGTATTTTCTTACTAACTTTAATATGTACTCTTTATAGCAATTACTGAGAAAGTTTGTTAATGTCTGAAACAATGATTATGGAATTGTCCTTTTCTTACTCCTATCAGTTTCGAGTTCATGTATTTTAAAACTATATTAATTGCATAAATATTTGTATATCCTATGTTCCTGATGTATTCAAATTTTTATAATTATAAAGTTTTTGTCTTTGTTCTCAGTAATACCTTCAGTCTTGAAATCTACTACATATGATATTCATATAATCCCATTAACTTTCTCATATTTAGAGGTTGCCAGTATTTCTCTTCTAGCTATTTATTTTTAGTCTGCATTTGTTTTTGTATTTAAAGTGCTCTTATAGACAACTATTTTTTTCAAATATTTTTTCTTCCTTCTCTTCTTGTAGGATTTTAACTATTAATATTAGATTATTTCGTATTATATTACAAGTCTCTGAGGTGGTGTTAATTTTGTTAATCTTTTATCTTCATGTTTTTCAGGTTGATAATTTCTACTGATTTATTTTTATGTGCAGTGATTTCTTTTTGGCTATATCCAATCTGTTGTTGAGATCATGTAGCATTTTTAAAATATTAATTATTGTAATTTTCAGCCCTGAATTTTCATTTGGTTACTATTTTAGAGTTCCCATTTTACTCTTCAGATTACCTATCTATACTTGTATTGATACCATAATGTATGTATAATGTTCTTTAATTTTTTGGAAATTTTTTCTTTAATTCTTTAAATATATTTGTGATGGGTGTTATAACATCTTTTTTTTGATACATCTAGCATTTTGACCCACTTGGAGGGAATTTCTACTGGTTGTTCATTTTTTACTTCATAATGTTCAAACTACACTTGTTCTATGTGCTAGCCATTTTGTTTGAAAATTGGATATTGCTCATAAGAGGTTTTTGTGACTCTGGATTCTACCATGGTGATCTCATAATTTTTGTTTCTTGTTCTAATAAGGAATAAATTTGCCTGGTTTCAAACTGTAAACCTTATCCATTGTGCAGTATGAAGCCACTGATCCCTCTATTTTGTTCTAGTGGCTTTCGACTGTTTCTTTTTTGTGCAATTTGGTGGTCAGTCAAGGGTTTGAGCAGGAAAGGAGCTCATCTTCTCTGCATTTTTTTTTTCTAGGAATTTCTTCTTTCTTTATCTCTGTTAGTTTCAGAGCTTTGTTTTCTGAAACTTCAAAGTTTTGTGCCTTCTGCTGGTCTCGCTGATCAAGTTGCGTGTGGTTGAAAAATGTACTTACTCAGTTAAGAGAAGCCTCATTTGCAGATGGCTCCACATAGCTCTGTTTTTGAAGCATTGATTTTTCTCTGGTCTCTACCTGCATTTTGCCATGCTTCCCATTGTCTTCCCTGCACCTGAGGAGTATAGTGGCCAGTCACGGCTGTAATTCATCCGTGAATTTTATTCTCATTTCTCTGCTATTTTTATGCTTTCTAGGATTTCTGCTTTAAATTTTCAGCTGAACTCTGATCTCTGGCACCCTCAGTTAGTAAAGTTGTAGTTATTTTATTTTCTTCCATCATAGCCAAAGGGTAAGGAAGATTGTCAATTTTCTCAGACCAAAAGGCCACAAACTCACTATTCTTACCACTTTGAATTTCAGGTTTATGTGTATGTGTGTGCACGTGTGCATACGGGCATGCATGTATTATGCTTTCCTCTGATTTTTGTTTGCTTGGAAATTTTCTACTTCATTTTTTATTATTTATTTTATTTTATTTTTATTAAATTTATTAGGGTGACACTGGTTAATAAATATATAGGTTTCAAGTGTACAATTCTATAATATATCATATGTAAATTGAATTGTGTGTTCACCACCCAAAGTTAAATTTTCTTGTGTAACCATATATTTCACCTCCTTTATCCTTATCTACTTTACTTTTTAAGTGTTAGGTTTACATATTTTATAAAATATTTATAATTGGTTTCTCTGGGAGGAAGAAGTGTACAACAATTTTAATTCTTATTCCTACCAGGATTTCTGCTGTATATCTTATATTAATTTGAACTTACTCTGAATTTCACAATTACATAATCTTATAAGACCATCTCCTAAATCCAGAGGAAATCATGACCCTATAGCATAATGAGCAGAATTCAGTTTGCTAAAACTGAATGGAACTAAAATTTCAATGAGGTTACAAGTAAAAGAATAAATAGTCTTTTAGATCAATGCTGGAAAGACAGTTTTAAATAAATCATAAATCATTAATAAATAAATGTATTTGCTACAAACATGCTGGCTCATATTGTTTTAGAAGATATTAAGAATTTTATTTTAACTTATTTTTGCCTAACGTTGAAATCAATTAAGTAACAACTATATCATTTGTGTAACAGATTGAGATTTAGTAAGCATTTGAGTGTGTTTCACATCATTTGTTTATAATTTGTATTGGCTTCTGTGTCTATAGATTCTTCCCTTATGTGCTAGATGAGCCCTACTTCATTCTCTAGAATTAATCCTGGTATATTTGTTACAACTGATGAACCTATGATGACATATCAAAACGCCCAAAGTCCGTATTTTATATTATCACTGACTCTTGGTATGATAGATTCTATGGGTTTGGACAAATGTATAATGACTTCTATCCAGCATTATGATGTTATACAGAATATTTTCATCACTCTAAAAATCCTCTGTGCCTTGTCTATTCACTCCTAACTTTTCCCCACCCCATCCTGGCAACTACTGACCTTTTACAGTCTCTTTAGTGTTAGTTTTGCCTTTTCCAGAATATTATGTAGTTGGAGTCATACAGGATATAACCTTTTCAGATTGGCTCCTTATTAATATGCATTTAAGGTTTCTCCATGTCTTTCAATGAGTTTGATAGCTCATTTATTTTTAACTCTGAATAATATTTCATCATCTGGATGTACCACAGTTTATATTCATTCATTCATTCACCCATGGAAGGACATATTGGTTGCTTCTAAGTCTTTGCAATTATGAATAAAGCTGCTATGAACAACCACGTGTTCATAGATCTGTTTCATGTGGATGTAAGTTTTCAGCATCTTTGGGTAAATATAAAGGAACATGATTGTTGGACCATATGGTAAGAGTATGTTTAGTTTTCTAAGAAACCACCAAAATGTCTTCAAAGTGGCTCTTACCATTTTGCATAACCACCAGTAATAAATGAGACTTCCTATTACTCCACATCCTCCCCAGCATTTGCTGTTCTTAGCGTTCTGAACTTTGACCATTCTAATAGATGTGTAGTGGTTCTCGTTGTTTTAATATGCATTCCCATATGCAGATTTGCTGTCTGTATATATTCTTTGGTGAGGTGTCTGCTCATAACTTTGGCCTGTTTCTTTTGGGTTATTTGACTTCTTATTATTGAATTTTAAGAATTATTTGTATATTTTGTTTACTGGTCCTTGTTCTATGTGAATATGTGTTGTAAGATTGAGAAAAATATGTATTCAACTGTTGTTTGATAAAGTTTCTGTAGATGTCAATTACATGCAATTAATTCATCATATTCTTGGGTTCAGCTATGCCCTTATTGATCTTTTGCCTTCTGTATGTGGTCACTTCTGATAGAAGTCTCTAACTCTGATAGGAAATCCATCTATTTCTCTTTGTAATTCTATTAGTTTTTTGCCTCACATACTCTGACACTGTTGTTAGGCTCATATATATTAAGGATTGCTATGTCTTCTTGGGCTGTAGACCTCTTTATCAATTTTGTAATGCCCTGTGTCCCTGATAATTGTTTTGCTTTAAGATCTGTTTTGTCTGAAGCAAAAATAAATTTTTACATTAGTACAAGTCATTTATAAATATGAAGTATTTTTTAATTTTTAAAATTATTTTAAATCCTCAAAAATTAAAATCTATCTAATTGGTTTTGAAAGCTAAGTCAAAAATTTATTAGAATGTATTCCTCTAGTGATTCTCAAAAACAGGTCATTTTTCATTGTTGTTCACTCACTTGACAAGTGTTTATCAAGTGCTTACCATGTTTCATACATTTTTTTTGGTTACAGATGTGTGATTTTAAAAAGAGTATAATAGAAAATTGGTTACACAACTCCTGAAGAACTATTTACATCTATGGTGTGTGTGTGTGTGTGTGTGTGTGTGTGTGTGTGTGTGAGAGAGAGAGAGAGAGAGAGAGAGAGAGAAGAGAGAGAGATACCCCTGGAATTCTACATTGTGTTTCTCAAATATATTTGACTAAGAATTTCAATCCATACCTTTCCTAACTAGCTTTTTCTTTCTTTATTTTTTTATTGGAACATTGAATATCTTTTCCACACACTATGTAATAGAAAATGAGTTGTTTTTAAAACAAATGTTAAATTTTTTTAACCTTATATTTATTTTTCCCAGAATTTTCAATTTGAAGAGAAAAATAAAGCTTGAATGTTTATTTTTTTAGGTGTTTCTTTGGGGTTAGCATTTTGATTTAGCATCTTGGTATTGAAAATATCATTTAAACTGTTATCTTAAGTGGTATTGGGCAATGAGTCTCAAAATTTAGTGTGCACCAGAATAAGCTGGAGAATTTATTAATTTGATTGCTGAGCCTTTCCTCAGAGTATTATTCAGTAGGTTTGAGATAGAGCCCAAGAATTTGCTTTTAAAGTTCTTAGGTGATGCTGCTGGTTCATACCGAGAGGACGAGTTTAGAATATAAAACATGAGTAGGTAGATCTAAGTCCAGTCCCAGCTTCAGTACTTACCAAGGGAATTCTGACAAATTACTTAATTTTAGTTATCTCATCTATGAAGTAGTAATGGTTATAATCCGACCTTCTCAGGTTTGTTGTGTCATATAACAAACTATTACTTAATACTTCATATTTTAAAGGCTTAGTAATTTAAAGACCAATCTCAAAAACTCTATATATTTCAGAAGCTAGTGTTTCTTAGGCCCAAAATCTATGTTACAAAAAATAAATACTTTCTTTTACAAAGAAAATAAATTCAAAGATTCATTTATCTTTTAATTTGCTTTGAACTTAAAAGATATATATAACTACATTATGTAATTTCTTAGACTTTTAAAATTTATCAGTTATTTTTTTTTAATATGTTTCTACTTGCCTCACCAAGAGTTATTCTCCAGTGAATCACATGCAATATTGAAACAGGAACTCCTAATTAAAATAGTTGAGTTTGATACCTTTGTTATTGAATTTTGAGCGGTAAAACCCCCAGGTGGTTATATAAAATTTTAACAAATGTTTATTACCTCATTTTTATTTCATGAGACTAGGAAAGAGAAATCCAAAAGCACTCTACTAAAATTGTAAGTCCTTTTTCAAAATTGAGATGCCTTACATTTGTGAAGGAGAGTTTTGGCATAGAAAAACAAAAATTCTCTATTGCTTTTATTTAGCAACAGATTCAGGGAATATTTATTGAGTACCAGTGAGTTTAAGCTACTTTACACAGTATTCTAGATACTATAATAAATTAGTTAAAATATGTGCCTTGAGGTGTTTATAGTCTAGTGAAACATACAGCTTCATATCCAGTGATTTATAATCTAATATGAAAAATACATTTTTAAAATTATGTGTAAAATGCTATGGAATTCTTAGGTTTGTAAGTAATTTTGAACCAAAGAATTTTGAGTCTGAGAATCTAAGAAGGCTTGGAAATGAGTATATATTTATATTGTGAAGCGTAAATAAAAAGCCATATAGAGGAAAGACTAAGAACAGAAATTATAAGTGTGCCTGGAAGAAAGACCAGTACAAGGGAGACAAAGAAAATTCATGATGTATCAAGTAGTTGCATGAACACATATAATGGGTATTAAATCTAGGTGTTCAATAATATATGAAAGTCAAATATATGAAATATATGAAAGTAATATATGAAAGTTGAAGCCAGTTATTTGTATAGAAAGTTATTCTTCTGATCCCAATGAATGGGACCTTTATCCATGGGACAATGGTGAGCCAGCTGTGGCCCATGGGCCAATTCTGACCTGCTGCCTATTTTGATAAATTGATTTTATTGGAATACGGCTATAACCATTCATTTCAGCAGTCCATGGATGCTTTCACGCTACAAATACAGAGTTGAGTAATTGTAACAGAGACTGCATGGCCCATGAAGCCTAAAATATTTACTATACTGCCTTTATAGAAAACATCCTCCAACTTGTTATATACCGATGCAGTATGAAATGCCAGTCTTTGGATTTTTAATTACAGATGCATGATGAGATAAAGAGCTTGCAATTAAATGTAAATTAAGTCATTGTTTTCCTTATCAAGACAGTCTTGCTATGAAAAACACGATGTCAGCAGATCTGTATAGTGTGTGTAGTGATTTGATGTATATTTTACTGAAACTTCTTATCTACTTGTCTTCCACTAACATTTATTATAGCTAAAGAATCTCACTTTGAGTTAACAAAGATGTATTAAAGATTTCCAAGCAAAGTGGGAGAAACAGATGTGTATTTTAGAAAGGATCAATAAAGTCAAATTGAATCTTTTTTCTCTCTCTTCTGCAATGCTACAGCATAGTGTTGAGGGTGTGTATGGAGTTTGAGAATCAAACAGAGCTTGTTCAAACCTTGGGGAGTCAACTTGTAAGATTTGCCTCTCATGAAGGAGTGTTGGAGTTTTCCCTTCTTTTAATTTATATTCTGAAGACCCCACACAAGAACTCTGATTGGTCCAGCTTGTTTAAGAAACCTGCTCCAGCAGGTGCTGGGTCAGGAACTTTGTTCAGCGTACACAGTAGAGTTGGAGAGAGGAGTGGGGAGCTGTTCCACACAGCAGAAGTGGTTCACTAAGGATGCTAGGGCAAGACTGGAAACCATTAGAATTGTGCTAGAGAATACTTTGTATTCTGGTCCTTGCTAAGCCAATAAAATTCATGACAACTGATCATATCCCATCAGTTACATTAAAACGGCCTACAGTACGCACCATAGTGAATCAAAAGGTGTATCTCAACCCAAAGAGTAAGCCCGGAGAATATGTCGTTTTTTCAGTATATTTAGAAGATCAAAGGTCAGTTTTTCTAACTCAAGCATATTTTAACTTTTCCATACAAAGATTTTTTTTTTTACTAATTTTAATTAGGGTAAGTACTTAGGAGATTCTCAAATAAGAGGGAGGGAGGAGTTAATATTTTAATTGCTTGAACTGTATAATGGTAAGATTTTACAAGGTGATTATCCTATAAAACCCAGGAGACTTTCTTTAAAATAGCATGGACTATAAATCAGATCTCTTTTTATAATTATTATTTTTTTTAATGACTTGTACATCATCACCTGGGATCTTTAGTTTTGCAACACCTCGGTGTATAACACTGCTCTCTTTAAACTTTTACTACTATGTGGTTTGTGCTATGTTTTACTAGTAAAGATACATTTCTATGACATCTACTTCCTGCCCTGTATGAGAAAAGATAGTTTGGAGGCTGGTAGAGAGATGCTGATGTTTTACGGGTGAAAGCACAGTGAGGTGTGATTGTTACTACTGTGCTCATTCTGGGAAGGGAGTCGATTTCCTTTGCAAGTGCATGCTTGAATAATCTCATCCCACACATGGGCAAGTGCTTGTGTAATTCTTCATTTTTCCATTAGGAATCGTATATACATCATGTGCTCCGAGTTAATGCATATAAGATATACTGCTACACCAGTAACTCTGTTCACAATGTGATATAAACACACACATTCAGTTTTCTTGTTTGAAATTTTCAAATTTATCTCCCGACGTGTCTTCTTTTTTTCTTTTTCTTTAGGGTGAGGGGCTATCTCAGGAATATGTAATTATAAAAAATTATTCCAATAATTTATTTTATATTTATCCTTGTGACTGAATTTTCTCAAATAACAGTGGATTGGAAAAGTTCAAAATTTCTTTTTCCCCACTGTATTGGGAAACTAATATAGGAACCTCCAGTTTAACCACAGAGTAGATGCTTTTATTATTGCCAGAATTATGACTCATAGTCCCTTAAATTCTCTATGGCTCCAGATCTGTTAGCTTTGTTCTGTCTTTTCTGATTTTTTTTTAACCAGCCTGGAATACGTTATCAGCTTTTCATGTATAATTTCATCTGAGTCCTCAGGTCCGTCATTCTCTTCATCTTTTTATTCCATATGCTCTATACTGATTTTAAGCTCAGCTGTTTATCAAGTATTTTTGAGTCTACTGTGAAGCATGCACTGTATGGGACATAATATATACATGGCCCCCAAACACAGATATAAACATTTTGACATTTTGTGTATATTTCATCTAGTTCATGCTTATATGTATATAGTCACATAACATTATCTATAACAACACACACATACTGTTGAACATGTGGCATAGCGCATGGTATATGATAGGCTGTCGATAAGTATTACAGTTGTTAAATGTGGTATGCATATTTTCTTCCATTCATGTTTGCTTTTTGATCTTCATATTAGTATCTTTAATAAACAGAAACCCTTAATTTGAATACAGTATCATTTTTCCTTATCTCCCCCTATGGTTAGTAATATTTGTATATTGTTTGAAAAAAAAAATTCTCATTTCCACATTAGAAATATATTGCTATGTTATTTTAGACAAGCTTCATTGTTTCACCTTCCACATTCTTGATACAATCTACCTGGCACTCATTTTGAATGCTGTGAAAAAGAGGTTCTTTTTTCTTATTTCTCCATATGGCTATCTAATTTATTTAGTCCACATTGAAATTATTGTGTTTTCCTTTGTTGTTCTGAAGAGCCAAATGTTTTATAAATCACATGTACAAATATGTATGGATCTGTTTCATGACTATTTTGTCCATTTCTCTGGCCTATTTGTCTGACTTCACTCCAATACTACTCTGTCTTGATTGTTCTGCCTTTGTAATGAATCTTGATATCTGATAGAATAAATTCTCCAGCTTTGTTCTCCTTTATGATAAAATTGATTGTTCTTAGCCCTTGAGATTTCTATATGAACTTTAAAATCAGTTTGCCAATTTCTAGGAAAAATATTCAAATTGTGCTGGATCTCAGTGTATCTATAAATCAATGAATCATTCATGTGTTCATCTTTGTTCTATGTCCCTAGGGTCCTGGAATGTTAAGCACACAAGGCACAGGGCTGGAAGCACTTACTCACTAAGATAAAATTCCAACAAATTAATAATCTTGCCTCTTAAAAATGCTCTTAATTCATATCCTCTGTGGTATGCAGGACACTAAACTCTTTATTTCATTAGGAGAACTAATGACATAAACTAATCACAACTACCGTTTGTTAAATATGCAAAATATGTCAGGTACTGTGTTAGATGTTCCACTTATTTCATTTTTAATTCCTATTACTACCATATATGGAAGTGTCCCATTTTATAAATGGAGAAACTAATATGTTCAGAGAAGTAAAATACCCTGACTACAGTTGCCCAACTAGTAAATGATGAGGCCAGAAGCCGAACCCTGTGTGTCTTTCGCTCAGTCGTAATTCCAGTGCCTTGGATAGGCAAGAGGGGAAGGCTTGACTCAGTAAATATGTGGTGAATTGAACGAGTACTTCTGTCTTTCTCTCCATGTTTGCTATTAATGATTCACATATCTTCAACCAAAAATTATAAAACTTTCAAGATAAAAAAGGTTTTACTAAGTAGCAAGTTTAAACTCTATATCACCGAGCATCACATTAGGTGAGAAAGTAGTAAGAAATCTAATTAATTGAAGCAAAAGTTCCAGAATGCCCAAATTGGAGGCATTATTTCCTTATCTAATACTTCAAAAAGCTGTATGTTACCCAGCATGTCTTTAATGCTTTATTACCTCTTTTTTGAATTGATAATTACAGTGAGGACATAAATTCTGTCCTGTATGGCAAGATTACATTGATATTTAATTGTGTTCATTATTATTTTTCCTCTTTTATTTACAGCTAGGAAAGAAAAGACAGACTTTAAAAATTATCTACCAGCTTATTAAAATATGTTTAAGTAAAATTGACCTAAATTAACAGAGAGAATAAATTTGAGCATAAAAGCCTTTTAGACATATGAAGTGAACTCTAAGCCAGTTTCCTTTCTGTTTTATTTTTCTTATGCTTTAATTATTTATATATGTTTATTCTTTTTATGCCTCTTCCAAAGCTGTTCAGTGCTTCAGGGTCTCATTTTACTCACATGAAAACGAGCTCTACAAAGATGATCAAGGTATTGGCAGTATCACTGTAAAAATAAAATCAACCAAATTGTTACAGAGTAGACCTGGTAATTTCAGCCTTTATCATCATTTGTAGTCATTGTCCCAATTGATACATGGATTCAAAATCAAAATAGTAGAATTATTTCTGCTGAAGGTTATGAGTCATTATCCTGAGGTTACACCCCTGTTTTGTCTGGTTTTACTCTTGAACTATTTCATGTAGGTTTCAGTATCAATGTTCTGAGAATAGCATAATCAAAATGACTTTGGTGATACTTGAATGTGCTTTGCTTTTTGATAGTGGTGCTACATTCTCCAGTAGTCATTTTCAAATCTGTTTTTTTTTTGGGGGGGGCAGGGATGGATAGATAAATAAATAAATAGTTTTGAGCTCACAGAAAGCTGTGAGAATGTCACAAGTAACTTCAACATACCCTTCACTCCGAGATCCTGTTTTTCTCCCAGTAGCATCTTTCATATGAAAATTTCAGTTCAATTCATGATCATGTATCGTGCCTAGTTGTTATTTCTTCCCTAGTGTCTTTTAAACTAGAATAATTCCTTAATCTTTTCTTGACTTTTATAATATTAATATTTTAAAATATTGTAATTCAGTTATTTGTAGAAAGTCCCTCAATTTGGATTTGTTCAGTGTTAAGCTTCTATTTTTTTCTGTAATATCACTGATGTTGCATTTTTATCACATCACATTGGTTAGTACATGTTGATAGGTCTCAGTATTTTTGTTCCCTTTGTCAATAAATTTGCATGAAGAGACATTTTGAGAGTATGTAAAATCCTGATCTCAACTCAATTATCCACTTGTTTTTGCATCTTTTAGTATTTTTTGCTGAAATTAATTTTACTGTGACAATTACCTAATTATGATTTTCTAACTTCATTATTCTGTCTGTATTTGTAGGTTGGTTTTCTATTGTAAAAACACCCCACAATTTTTTCTCCACTTATTAATCCACTTTTATCCATTTGTTTATCTATATCAGTGTAGTTTCATGGGTTCTATTGTATTCAATTTGTTATAATCTCTTTTAGTATTTATTGGTTTTTAAATTATTCCAGATATGGTCATAAGAGACACTTTAAGCAGACTTCTATGGTTCTTTGACAGGCCTGTTAGTCTCTGAGCATTTCTTTTCTTTTTAGCCAAAAATTCTAGATTCATTTTTATCCCATTCCATCCTTGGAATTAGCTGTTTCTCCATGGGATCCTGTCCTGGTTTCTGAGACCAAGTTATACAGGCAAAACAGAGAGAGGTCCTGGAATCTGAAGCACATCTTAGTTAAGTCTTCTCTCTCCTTATTGGAAATGCCTTATATAATATATAAGGTTTGTAAGTATTATGTATCGATGCATCATTTACATAGAAGAAGCCAGCTCAGTTTTGAAGCATCTCCAGTAATAATCAGTTTCAAAGCTTATATAACATTTTCCAGGAAGCCATGTATGAAAAATAAATGCCAGAATTTCAGAATTATTTATCGTTGGCATTATTAGAACAGGGATATCTCCTTAAAAACAACCATAGATAAGGACTCTTCCCCTATCAAATAACATTTATTTAGAAAGAAGTCTATGGTTAGCATATTTACAAGGAGATTGCACTTGGTTTACCTGCTTCCCCGCCCCACCCCCAATAAAGATAGAGAAATAGAATGCAGACCCGCTGTTTAATTACTTCATTCCTAGTAGCTTTTGTAATTTTAATATTAGAGGTGCTTTTTTCCTTTCATTTTATTACTGTCTTATTCTAGAATTTTTCTGGCCATGTTAAGTACTTATTTTCTAAATAAGTTTTAGATAGACATGTATTATTTTAAAATGCTTTCTTCTATGGGAAACGTTAAATTTATAGATCGATTTAAAAAGAATTGTCTTCTTATTATAGATGATACTTCTTACCTAAACCAAAAGTAAGCTTGTTCATATATATGTATATGTTCATGGTTAGTAATCTAAAGACATTCAAATAGTCTTATAGATTAAAGATGCAATTTATTATTTGTCTTATATTGACTTTTAAAAAATAATTTTAGGCAAAATAATCAATAGAACTTATTGCAGGGTTTTCATCAGAAAAATGAGAATTATTTATCCAGTATATTTTGTAGTTGAGATTAATTATCTGTAATATGCTTTTTTTTAGATGATTTTATATTAGCAAGTGAAAAATTATAAAACTTTAAAATTTATGTAAGACATTATTTATCAAATAATTAAAGTAGTAATACATATGAGCCTTATTTTTGTGTGTGGCTGAATAACACTTTAATAAAATAAAGTAAAAAGATTGCATTTCTATGTTGCATAGGTGCATTTTTCCTCAGCAAGTGATATTTATGCAAGGATCCACTTTCCGTACATACTTTTCAGTATGTTTCAAAAATAGTTTTTAGTTTTTTGAGAAATTACTATGGAATATTACCCAGCCATAAGAAAAGTTGTAATACTGCCATTTGCAACAACATGGACAGATCTCGAGATAATCGTTCTAAATGAAATACGTAAGATAGAAAAAGATGAGAACCATGTGATTTTTCTATGTGGCATATAAAACTGAAAGCACCAATCAATGAACAAGACAAACAAACAAAAACTCATAGATACAGACAACAGTTTAGTAGTCACCATAGGGAAAAAGGGGAGAGGGCAGTAGATAAAGGTAAGGGGGTCAAATAAATGGTAATGGAAGGAGGTTTGACTTTGGGTGATAAACACACTAACCATTGTCAGCCCAATAAAATTTTTTTAGAAACCCAGAAAACAAAATCAACAACAAAAAAAGAAATTATATTTTCTTGACTTTAATAGCATGCTGATTTAACTTGAATTTTATATACCAAGAATCGTGAAATTCTACCACTGCAAAAGCAGCCATTTGAATTTAATTTTTTAAAAATTAGATAATGATGCCATTAAAAACTACATTCAGTTTCTAAAATCAAAACCATCACAAACCCTTCGCCTGAATAATTCGTCAGTTGTTCACATTGTAATTTTCAAAGGTATTGTTGTGAAATAATTAAACCATCTAAGTCAGTTATTTTAAAATAAGGAATTATTCTGCTTTTTCCAATTCTCTTCAGTTACTCTCTTGATAATTCATTTTGTATCATTCTAAATGAAGAGCGTGAAAATTTGTTTGCTGAAACTAAACTGATTTTTCCCTTAGAACAAAGATATAGTACTAATGAGAATTTGTGGTTTCAAGGCTGTTGGGCAGAGAGATCTTATTAGTACTGCATGAGCAGGTGCCCACTCATGTCACCCACTTGTGCTGTTAACTTTGAATGAGCTCCTACTGTAACAGCACTGTCTGTCCCTACTGAACACAAGAGGATAAAGGTCATTCTCAAAAGAATGTTTTAGTACGTAATCTATGCTTTTTTTTCTGATGACATGGAGATTATTTCATATATAAAATTTCAGTTGTTACTGCCGTCAGATTTTTAAAAAGCAAAAAGTTTGAGTTCTTAATTAAACGAAGCTCATATACCTTCAGACTTGACTAATATATATTTTATTACAAAAATCTTGTGAAGTACCCTGGGGAAACAGTGCTGTATAGAAAACAGACACATCTAATGAAAAACACCTCTGCTTTTCTCTCAAGGACTTCATGTTGATACTAAAATGAAAAAAATTAATAGCGGAAAATTCTACATGTTTAAAATCTATCAAGACAAAATATTTCTGTACCTCTTATTTGATTTATCTCTGTAGGTACTCAGCAAGGAGGACAGTGTTACCTCTAAAATGTGGGCTCAAAGTGGACTGCAAGGCGCACGGTGGAAAAAGTAGAAGTGTTTCTGGGCACTCATTCACATATGCAGGTTTGTTATCCAAGTAGTTGGGTGTTAAAGGAGTTTTCTTGTTTTATTTTCTGACATCCTAATTTATTTTCTCTACTCATAGTCTTCTTGTCCTCCCATTCCACTTCTGATGTGTTTATTTGAATACATATAGCATTTTCCAAAGGAATTTATTATTTCAAGATGTCCTAATTTCTCCTAAGGAGACAACCATACATCTAGGAACCTGTAATGACACCATCTGCCATTCCATAATCAGCTTCCTGTATATCAATAGAACCTCCCTCTATTTCATAAATGTATTCTCAGAGACTATAATTATATTAATTTATATCAAATTTGATTTAAGACAAATTTTTGAAAGTACATTATACTGTTGAACATTATTAGAGATAATAGATTTACTTATATCTAAAATATTTTGGAGGGGCACATAATTATGTGATGTTGTATTTGTCTTCATGTAGATTATAATAATATTAAGAGAAAAAGACTGTGTGTGTGTATAAAAAAACAGGTTTTATAAACACACACACATGAATATATATCAATCAAACAAAAAACAGGTAGTACATAGATTAAAATGTTTGAATGGAAAACAATTATGTGCCAAGGTATTTGGTATGGTTTTTATTATTTATGGATATTTGAGAAAATGAGAGCTCTGTGGATGTGTGTGTGGTTTTTATATGTATTACTTATTTTTATTTTTTGGGTGGATGGAATTTTTATTTGGAAGATGAGGCAAATATTTATTAAGATTTGGATAAGGAGAGTGAGAATCCCGTGCCATTTATGTTAGCGAATATTTTATTTTTTAAGCCTAAACTGCACAGAGCGTTATTCCATGAATTTGGAATCACTATTCTCTAAATAGAAGATATAACATATTTGCTAATTGTTACATTTCCAGCTCTCTTTATATGTAGTAGAAGTAACCAATTCAATTGTGAATATTTAATAACTACTTGTATGTGATTGTGCTATGTCTGATAGCTCAGTCCCTCTCAACTCCAGTGGAAATGATCATCTATCTATCTGTCTGTCTATCTATCTATCTATCTGTCTATCTATCTTTCTATCTATCTGTCTAATAACATGCTATTATCTTCATTTTTATAGAGTAGAATACAGAGATAGCTAGAAGTTAGGTAACCTGCCTTACTCATGTGACACAAAATGGCAGAGACAGGCTTTAAAAAGGCAGGTCATCTATGAGTCCGTAAGACAACTGCTATTCTACATTGCTTCCCAAATTTTACAAAAGAATTGACCCTACTTTTAGTCTACTAGAAAATATATGTTTTTATATTTATATATATTAATATATATTATTATATATGATAATATATTATTACATATAATATATTATAATATATATTATTATACATAATATATAATATATATTAATATATTTATTTTAAACTTATAAAAATTTAACCATGTTTAATATTAGAGACTATGGAATCTTAACCAACATCATATGAAGCATAGAGATATGTGATAATCTGATTATTCAGACATGACAGGTAACTGAGATTGTGTCTAAAGAATAGTAGATGAACAAGTTAACAATGAAACACTCATTGAGTTATTTGATTTCTTACTCACACATCATTGTATCACACATTTAATTATTTAGATGTGTTCGGATAACAGAATACCTTTTTCAGTTTGTGTATCAGTATTTTTCTTGGGCTCAATTTACTTTACAAAAAAGTTATAGTCATTATTCTTTCCAGTTTTACCATTTTTTTTATCACTTCCAAACTCTTAAAATATATTGCAAATTTATTATTTTTTAGCACATCTATGAATAAAATTTATCCCTTTTATGTAAATTCAATATACTAATTTACATACAAATTATATTTTTATTTTATTATTTTTAATATTGTAAGAGGCTTGATTTACATTCTATCCTAGTATCTTAAAAGGAAAACACCTAGGTTTTCATACAATGATATAAAAGCATAGCATAACTAAGGAAAAACTGTAATTCTTTCAAGAAAAGTAATTATTTGGATTTGGCTGAAAGGTATTTGAGAGTTTGATAGCAATAAATACTTTATATAAAATCACTAAGGTAATTGTATTTCTTGTTAACTCATTTCTTATTGTTCTAAATTTATTTTAAAATATGTGAATATTTCTTATGTTCAGACAAAAATACATATTTGGCCAATAAAGAAACTCTGAATCAGTTCCCTTAAAAATTTGAAACTAAACAATATAGGACTTGTTATGTTCATTATTATTCCAAGCAGTGGTGATGTTACAAACTGAAGGTGGCCCTTCTGAAAACTTTAATGACTCCAATTATTATTTTTCATCACTTCTACTTCCATCAGATTCTACTTAAGTGAAATCTCACTGTCAATCAATGACACTCATAAAAATTGTCTTCATTACATACATTAATCAAAGGCAAATCGATATTTCACCTGCAAAGATGTGACTAATTCAAAAAAACTCATGATTTTGAGGTCTGATAACTTTTGCTCTTACATAGTTGGGGTGGACAGATCTGGGGGAAGGCAAGAACTAGGAAAAACAGTTTGAAGGATGTGTTTGCATCTTCTTTTTTTTTTTTTTTTTGGTAACTCTATCCCACATGGCCTCCTGCTTCCATGTGTGAAAAGGTTCTAAGAAATGCTCAGGTCTTGTTTTGGATCTGATTTCTGCAGAGACAGCAATGATGGCTCGGTGACTCCGGCCAGTGTTCTAGGCCACCTATTTTAAAAATCTACACAGGAGGAGGTGTGTTGCCACTCCCACATTCTGGTGTTGAGGATGTTGTCAATTTCAGATGACCCTCAAGCTTCTTGGGTCAGTTTCATTGTGGGGATATTTTTATCAAATTCAAGTGCAGTGTCATGTATTTAGTGGTTGCTCCAAGTTTTTAATTCTGAGACAGTTCAGCTAAAATTTGTTCATTCGTTTTTTCTTTTTCCTTTTCTTTTTACTTCTTTCCTTTCTCTTTCTCTTTCTAACCCTATCTCTCCCATCCCTCTTTCTATGTCCCTGTCTTTATTTCTGTCCATCTCTGTCACTATCTGTTTGTCTGTCTGTCTCTCTAGATTGTTTTTAGGGCAAAACATGGTGTCAGCCACATGGGAGATGTAGCAGTGGATGGGATTTCCTTTCAAGATTGTTCTCCCTGATTCAGCCCAGACAGAAAATATACTGCTCAAGAATTCACATATGCCAAGAAACACTACATTGCACAGGACAAGCTATATGATTTTATAAATGATTACACTGATCATTCAGATGAAATTTCCTTCATGTGCAGTAAGTGGAAGTGTTCTGTTTTCTTACTTTGACCATTATCTCCCACAACCTTATTTTATGCTCTGTGTTAATTGTTAATTGTCAAAACATACAGAGTACTTTTAGCTCAGCAGCTGAAGCAGGTAAGGTGATTTAACTATTTAAATATATTCCTTTTCCCTCTCCATACTTAATTTAAAACCACAATTCATTTAAAACCAGCTGATGGACTGGTGTGTGTGTGTGTGTGTGTGTGTGTGTGTGTGTGTGTGTGTAAGTAATTGTAGATAAATTTGAAAATGGGGGTCTTCAAAGACATAGTAGAAGCCTAAAATCTTCCATATGAAAGAAAGCTTTGGAAAAAAGGCAAGCAAAATATCCATCAAAACCAATTCATACAGGGTTAACAAGCCTCTGTGCTTTGATGTATTTCAAAGAGTTGTATTCCTTTGTGTAAATGACCAGATGTGATAGGTTGTTAAAAAAATAATGCCCAAATAATACATAAAATAGACAAAGTGATAAAAGAGATACACACCAGCTATGTAGTACTGTAGATCAGCTCATAATAAACAGCACCTATTAAAATATCCTTAGCTAAATGGGCCATATGTGCGCATTCAGGTAAGACTGTAAAATAGTGCCACGCAGTCCAGTTGTTGCCTCATTTCACTGCAAAATGAGGTGAACACAAATAGTCAGAATGGAAGTTGATAAACCATTCTACTATACTAGAAATAATTTCTGAGCTAGAATATCACAATTTGATCTTTTTATTGTTGTTGTTGTTGTTTTGCCTCTTGAAACCAAACCTGGAATATCAAGAACAACTTCAGTCAAAGAAGAGCTCACATTTATATAAAACTACAAATTTTTTATAACACTTTTATCTGCTAATCTGCAGTGGGTCCTCACAGGGGCCCTGAGGGGTGAGTGGCATGGGTATTATTAGCACATTCCACAGACGCAGCCACACGCAGATGGTGTAGATTTTGTCAGACTTCAGTCAACTAGTTTTGACAGAGTTGATGCTAGAACCCATGTGCTTTTATTTGTGAACCACCTCTGTGTTAAACTGAATCTTAAGAATTCAAAGCCAAAAAACTTTGTAGATGTAGAAATCTGTTTATATCATAAAACTATTTGTTCCATCAATTATGGAGTCTTTCTTACAATATCCATTATTATCATATGTGAATCAAGCAAAACATTTGGCTAATCCTGAGTTTTGTATTAATTAATATTTACCTTTATCTTATTAATATTTCCTGGGGTATTTGTAGTTATTTTCCACATCAAATGCTCTTATATTTTCTTCATTGCCATTTTCACTTGAATATCGCACCAATCTATCAGGTTATCAGTCAAACAGAGCAGATGTTGTGCTTTTGAATATTATTTGTAATGTTGCCAATGTGTCTCTTTTCCAAGATATAAAATTAATGCTGTCTTTTCAGTACTTAAAATATCAGTTTGTTTCTGGCTGAGTTTTTTTTTGTTGTTTGTTTGTTTGTTTGTTTTGTTTTGTTTTTTGAACTCTTTGTATTTAGGTTCTAATGCAAAAATTTCGGGAAGTTCTCTAATGCAAAAATTTCTGGGAGTTCTCTGGAAAAGGATGCTTATGTACTAAGAGGGTCAGAAATGTATTGAAATGTACTGTTTTGGTAGTTGTTTTGTATGGAAAATAAAAGCAAAGTAATCATAATCCTTTGGAATGAGGGGTGTACCAGACATGGTTTTTGGTGAACTCATTACTGAATCACTTTGTTTGAGTAAGCCTATTCCTATCAGTAATGCTGGCGCAAGAAAGCTGAATTACTTCAGATACTACATAGGAAGAAGAAAAATTTTTAACTCCTTAGAACAAACAAATAAACTAACAAAAAAACTTAGAAGAAACTCTAAAAGTATAGAGTTACTTTTTTATTATTTGTTTTTAAAAACTTAACTGCAATTCCATTCTATTTGTCTTAAATGTTATGATTTAATTATAGAGTGGCTAGAATCTACTGTGTGAATTAAGAGTGCTTTTATGTATCCTGCATATACAGTAAACTTTGATGCTCTAATTAGACCCAGAAGAATAGGAAGGAAAAAAAATGTTTAAATCACCATAGCAACTAATTTCAGAAGTTTGACTGACAACCAACCAAGATTTTAGGTCTAAGTTCCACAATCTTTGTAGTGTTGTGTGTGTGTGTGTGTGTGTGTGTGTGTGTGTGTGTGTGAGAATTCTATGTAAAGGTAGAACATGTAGGAAGGTAGAAAACTTCTGAAGTATCATTAAGTACAAGTATGCCACATAACAATAGCAGAAAGAATTTCTAAAAACTATTTTAAAGGCATAGACTATCTTTCATGTTGAAGACTGAAAACAAAATCTAGTAGAAAAATTATTTATTTCTTCATGACTAAAAAATACAACATAATCACATAAAAATGTTATTTCTGTATCTGAGATCTCAGAATCTTTTTTGAACATGTCTTTGCCATTGTCTTAGAGGTGTCTTCGGAAAACAGCCATATTTTTGTTTCTCTATATATACTAATTAGCATATTTACTGTTGATGCAAATTAAGATTATCTCGGGCACACTCAAAATAATTCAGTTCTACATTGATTAATGAAGGTGCTGGATATTTATTTGATCAACATAATAAGAAAGTAATCTGAATCTAATGGGCAAATGTAACATTGTATTAATAATTGCAGATATCTATTCTCTTTGAGAACATACATAACATTTACAAAAAGCTATACTATTAAACATTGAGGCAAAAGTTAGAAAATTCCTATTATTAAAAGAAAGACACTGCTAATAACTTATGCCTTCTCCCCAAAAGAGTAAGTCATAATGAGATTAAAAAATGTTTTAAACAATTAATGAAAATAATGCAAAAAATCCTGTGTGATTTAGTTAAATGAATACGTAGAGAAAAATTTATACATTTAATCTTTATATTATAAACCAATTAGCTCATAGTGCAAATTTGTGGAATAGAACAAAAATGTCAGAGAGGATTTAAAAAGACTAATAAAATTTTCCAAACCCTATCAAGAATGATCAAGAGAACAGAGGAAACAGAAATATGAAATTAATTTAATGCACATTTATTGGGAAGTAATGTGTCTAGCAATATTTGATATATATAGTATATATCAATAAATAGACAAAAATCCTATTCCTCATACTCTTGAGTTCAATGAAAAATATAGTCTTTCTGTGTCTATACATTTAAACACATATAAATGTATATATATATGTATATGTACGTGTGTGTGTGTGTGTGTGTGTGTGTGTGTGTGTGGAGTAAATCACAGAGCTTATTAAAAGGTGATAAGTGCTGTGAGAAAATATGAACTAAGAGAAATCATAAATGGAATGAGAGCAGATTGCAGTATTAAGGGACATGATGAAGACAGGCCTACATAAAATAAATTTAAGCAAATTCTTTTAATTTAATTTATTTCTCATTTTATTGCGATATAATTAACATACAGTGCTGTATAAATTTAAGGTATGCAGCACATACTTAACATATCTTATGAAATGATTGCCATGTAAGTTAACATTCATCATTTCATATAGGTACAAAAAAAGAGAAAAGGAAATAAAATGGGTCTTTCCTTGTGATGAAAACTTGTGAATCTATCTCTTAGCAACTTTTAAATAGACCACACAACAGTACTATCTGTAGTTGTTATGTGTGTGTTACGTCTCTAGTGTTTATTTATCTTATAACTAACTAGAAGTTTGTACCCTTTGCCACTTTCATTCAATTCTCCTCCCAAGCAAATTCTTGAGGGAAGTCTGGGACTTAGCCAACATTCGTTATTTTTATTTGTATTTTTTATTATAGCCACCCTGCATGTGAGATGGGATCTCATTGTGGTTAGATTTTTCCTTTCTCTAATGACTGATGATGTTCAGCATCTTTTATTATGCTTATTTGTGTATCTTCCTAGGAGAAATGTCTAATGAAGTCCTCTGCCCATCTCTGTATAGGTTTGTGGTAGGTTTATTGCAATAAATAAAGCTATATTGAGATGTCATTATTACCCCCAATTCGTAGTTTATATTTGGATTCCCTCATGGCAAAAGAACATTGGATAAACAACTAACCAAATTTTTAAAGTTGGTTATTTAATGGCACCCTTACTAGAGTCATTATAAATACTTTAAACATGTTTTTTCCTACTAGATGAATGCTCTTCAAAATATTATTACTTTTAATGTTTTATCAACGTGCAATTTAACACTGCTGAAAATTTTTCTGTTACTACTCAAATCTGGGTCTATAAACAATTGGTTTTTAAAAATCAGAATCCAGGACCCACCCTAGACTTACAGAATCATATACTACATTTTATGCAAGATCATGGAGTGATTCATATGTGCATTAAAATTTGAGAGGCATTAATCTAAACAATACAAAATTTTCAAAAAGTTTTCTGCTTAGGAAGGAGAGCTATTATTTTATTTTTTACTTCCTTATCAACATATATAAACATACTGGAATTTTAATCATTAGAAAAATTATTGTTTAAGTAAAAAAATTATTCCATATATATTTTTTGATAAATTTGACTAATTATATTCATCAAGATTTAATGAGTATGTATGTATTTGATTTTCAAATGTAAGTTTTGGAGTTTTTAAGCAAATTTTAAAAATGAACATTTATGCCTTAACTCAGTCAATATTTTTGAGCATCTTTTATGTACCAGAGTTTGTTATAGCTTCTTGGGGTAACACAGTGAACAATACAGACAAATCTGCTCTCATGAGCTAGCATTCTGGGTGTTGGTGGTGGGGACCGCAAACATGAAACAAAGGTAAGTAAAATAGCATAATATCTCATAATAATAAGTGTTCTTGCAAAAACACTTATTATTGGGAAAATGGGAAAGAAAATGCTTGGAACAGTGGTTATAGTTTTAAACAGAGCAGTCAGAAAATTTCTCATTGAGAAATTGACAGTTTGATAAAGAGTGAAAGAATAATAGATCAAGCCAAGTGATGTCCAGTGCATTTGACTAAATTGTAAAAAAAATCTCAAAGGAACATTTTAAAAGCCATCAATTATTAAAACAGAGTCCTTTCTATAGTATTACCCTGTCTATAACAATGTCCTTTGTTTCCATAAATGCCAACGACAATTTCCCTACGTGCTTAGTTATTATTCAGGATTTTCTTATTTATTATTTTGGAGATGACGGCCATCTCTCATTTGTTATAGCAGAATTCTTTCATTTTCAAGTAAGCAGATGATTTGATGGCAGAGGAATAAGGGACTTTGGTTTGAAGCTGTCATATACATGTTACTTTTTACTCAATAAGATTATCCTGTGTAGATTAATGATTTCTTACCATATCTAGTTCAGTGTTCTATCTGAAACTTTTGACCTATCAGAATTTGTGCTCAGTTGTGTTACAAATGAATTTAAAAGGTCAGTGTGCCCCTGTAAGAGGGCCACAGCACACTTGTGCATATTGTCCTGGACACAGAAAACCACTGACCTTGACAGTTACTTCCTTTGTAGCCAGTAATCCTAAAATCCAAGCATTCTGTAATTACCATGTGCATTCATTTATTCATTTGGTAAACACTGGGCACCTTCAATATAAGTGGCTCTGGAGCAAAAAGAAAGCAAAACAAGATCTTATTTACCTAAATGATTGTGGAGCTCCTTGTCTAGGAAAAGTGATAGATAATGAACATTCTTCCCATTACAAATGAGAGTTAGATAAGTGGGAAGTATTTTTGGAGGGGTGAAGGAGAGATCATTTTAGTCATATAGAAATAGTAATCCAAACACAGGCTTTTATAAAAGAAACACATCACCTTGAAAACAACTGTTGTTGTTGTATATTTTTTTTTCAGATACACACTTTATTAATCATGGACTGTGAATAGCTCTTGTTTTCTTTGGGAGATTACATTAGAAAGTAGGTCAGGTATCATCATGTTAATAAACCTGGTTTCAGGAATGCATGACTGCAGGCTCTCATTAAGTGACAGGGGCTCAGAAAACTTGATTGTCTTTCCAAAATTACCAACACTAGTCAGGACTCAGTTCTTCAGGTATCACATGTTAGGATGCTATTTTTCAAATTATAAAGTCAGCTAGTTATCAGGGAAGCAGAGGTTAGGTGTGAAGGCTGGCTTCTCTGGATCAGTTTCTGCATCGTGACAATTCAAATTGTCGGTATTTTAATAGGATTTTTCCCCAAATTACTTATCCCCAAATGCTTTCTGTATGGAAACAAATATACTTTTAAGAAAATAATTGTTCTTTGAAACACTTTGAAAAGTATCATTTACAGACTATGTTATTTCGTAGAATAAGGAAATAGAAAGGAGATTACTATATCACAAATTCCTCATGATGTCACCCAATAATTGGCACATGACATTAATCTTTTAAACTTTGAATTTTGAAATAATTATGAATTTATAGGAAATTATGAAGATAGTACAGAGAAATTCTGTGTACTTTCCATGCAATAGTTATTTATCTCTGATATAACTATAATATCAAAACCAGAAAACTGACATTGTTTCAATATGCATGTATAGTTCTGTGGCATTTAATTACATGTGTAAATTTATGTAATCATCACTGCAATCAAGATGTTCAGCTCCACAAAGCTCTCCCTTGAGCTACTCCTTTGTAGTTACATTTATTCCCACCATCTTAACCTTGGGAAACCACTGCTTTGTTCTCCATTTCTATAGTTCATCATTTTGAGAAAGTTATATAAATGGTTCCATCTATATAACTTGTTTTTCATGCAGCATGATTTTCCTTGTGATCCTTCCATGTTGTTTTGTGTATGAATCATTTGTTCCTTTTTATTGCTGACTCAAGTTTGATGGTCTGGATATAACATACCACAGTAGTACTATTTTTCAGAGTGACTGTGCTGGTACATTGCCACCAGTGATGTATGAGAAATCCAGTGTCCCCATATTCCTGTGAGCATTTGGTATTGAAGCAATTTTATTTTTACTTTTGCTGTTCTTCTAGGTGTAGAGTAATAGCTCATTATGATTTTAATGAGCATTTCCCTAATACCTGGTGATTGTGGACATCTTGTCATGTGTTTCTTTGCCCCTGTATATCTTCTTTGGTGAAATTATGTCTTTATGTCTTTTGCCCATTTTCTAATCATATTTTTTAAACTGTTGAGTTTTGAGTTCATTGTGTATTATAGATTTTTTGACAGGTATATGACTGGCAAATATTTTCTCCCAGGCTTTAAATTGTGTTTTCATTCTATTAACAGGGGAAGAGCAAACACTTTTAATTTCAATAAGGTCTGATCTATTGATCCTTCCTTTGAGAGATCATGCTTTTAATATCACATATAAAAATTCTTCAAGTTTTGGGTCCTTGATTTTCTTCCACATTTTCTTCTAAAAGTTGTATATATTGCCTATTTTATATTGACTTATATGATCCATTTTGTTAATTTTTATATAAAGTGTGAGATTTAGGTCAAGATGGGGTCTTGTTTTGTTTTCCATGGAGCTATCAAATGCACCAGCACCATTAATAAGAGTGCTCTGCCTTCATTTAACTGCTTTTGCACCTGTCTCAAAAATTAGTTGATTGTACTTGTTAAAGCTATTTTTGAGTTCTATTTTCTGTCTCATCGATCCAAGTGTCTATTTCTCCACCAATACTACATATTCTTAATAACTAAAGCTACATAATAAATCTTGAAATCAGGAAGAGTGATTTTTCTTTATTCTTTTTTCAAAATTGTTTTATTATAGTTCCTTGACTTTCTAATTAAATTTTGAAAAATCATTCCTAGATCTGCAAAAATTGATGTAATTTTAATGATGAAATGTATACATCGGAAGAAATAACATCTTTAATATTTGAGTCTTCTGATTCATGAGTACAGTATAGCCCTCCATTATTTAGATTTTCTTTGATTTCTTTCAGCAGTGTTTTGTAGTTTTCAGTATACAAGTCCTATACATACTTAATAAGATTTATACCTAAGTTTGAAAAATTTTAAATAATACTTTATTTAAAATTTTTGTTTCTACATCTTCTTTGCTAGTATATATAAATACAATTAATTTTATACATCAATCTTGTCTTGTGACCTTGCTGACCCATTTATTAGTTGTCAAGAGTAATGGATTACTTTGATTTTTCTATGTAGACAATCATGTCATCTAAAAATTGGGACATTTTTAAGTCTTCCACCTCTATTTGTGTACCTTAAAGGTTCTGTAGAAATCTCCAGCTTGACTATCTGAGTTTGGAGATTTTGTTCAGGATTTTTAAACTTTGAGTTCAGTTTCCTTAATAGTTATAAAGCTACTCAAACTATTTTGTATTGTATAAGCTTGTGTTTTGCAAGGAATAGGTCCATTTCATCTAAAGTTGTCAAATTCATGCTTGTAAAGCTGTGCATAATATCTTTATATCATCCTTTGATATCCATAAGATCTATGATATTCTGTTTTATTTCTGCTATAATTTGTCTCTTCTCTCTTTTGTTGATATTTATATTTATTGAAAATGCCAATTAAATAAAGAAGAAAATTAAGAAATAATGATATAGCTACTAATCCTTTTATAAATACAATATAATCAATTTGTCGAAATACGAAAGGTCAAATAACTTTATTATAAAATTTAAGAATAATAGAGTTGGTGAGATTAATAGAAGTTAGTTCAAACAGGTTTAACACTAAGACTTTTGTGAGGGATTCACTTTTATCCAATTACAATTAGTTATACATTTTTTTTGTCACCATTCTAGCACTTCTATTAAAATGTGAGAGAAATCCACTAGGACATGTATTTATTAATGAATCAGCCCCAACAGCTAGTGAATTGCTATTGAATGAGTTGAGAAATGAATCACCAACCAGTAAGTGAATCATTTGTATAACTTTCCTGACCTGACAGACAATTAGATGGGAAGGGAGAATCACTTACTAATTCCTGCTTGAACACTTCCATAGGAGATAATACACTGCCTCCTATGAAAAGCCTTTTCTATTATCAGGCACCCTGATATAATAACATTTTTTTCTAGTATAGAAACAGTGACTCCATATTTTTCCAGCATGGGATTTTAATGGTAATATTTCTTACTACTTATACTTTTTCATGATAATTAAACTTTAAGTAGTGGAAATAGGTACTAATGACTTTGCACTTATTTTCAAATTCCCTTTCCTGTTTGTGATCATGAAGTCAGTTTAAGTTTTCTTGAATCCTTTAATAGCATCCTATGTGCATAGTTCTTGGCCTCTGTTATCTGATAGTCTTCTCATTGGATGGTTTCAATTTTCAAGTGTTTTTGTAAACACAGGAATTAAATGTTCAGGAAATACTACAGTACTCTAAAATATGATTAGACCGTCACAATATTCAGTGTCATTTTCTTTTTGTTTTTATCTACATAACATTTATATAGCCTAAGAATTTTTGTAGTTTAGTTTTTATCTTTTAGTCTTATATTGATCATGTGTGAGAAAAATGAATATGGAGTTTGTCAAATCAGTCAAGAATTTTTGTTCCAAGGGGCTGTATCATATCATTCTTCAACTCATAGCTCTGCTACTTACAGTATAATACTAAGCAAAGTATCTTAAACCTGGTCTTCAGCTTTCTCATCAACCAAAATAAGAATAATAACTATTATATAGAGATATTTTGAGACATACATAAAACAACACATATACAGAATGCTCAGAACCTGAGACACATTATGTTCAATACACAGTAGCCCCCTTTCCAGACAGTTTTCTATTTTCCTAAATGTGCTTTATTTATACTATCTGCTCAGTAAATTTATATTGAATGAATAAATAAATACAATGGTAAGATCTTAATTTTAGAATTTTGATGGTAAGATTTTGAAAGGACTTAGGTTATGTTTTCCCAAAATTATACCTTTTTTAAAATGAAAGTTATTGCATACTCATTGTTTTCCATTGACAACAATCAATGGAAAAATTATAGCATTTAGAAAGGTAGAAACTGGTCTGATTGATGATACAGCTATAGACAAAGGTGGTCATTTTCTTCTTGATGACACATCTGGCTGGCACTGGTATTAATTATTTCATGAAATGTCAGGAATTGGCATCTGCACAGAAGACTCTTGCCTGTTTTCTCACCTGGCACCTATGGGAAATAGAAAATATGAAATTCTAAGTTGTTCTCTCTTGCCAGAGTGATGTGAAATTCAAAGAACTTATGCCCACTTGTTGTTTTCCTCCACTGGTGTGTTAAAATTAAACTTCGCAAGGAAACATCTACAAAACTACAGAGGTATCAAAAGAAAACTGTAGTTTTTATTATAGAGATTCATGTTGCATTATTTGTGTTTTTAAAAGCAAATGCAATCTTTTTCATCAGTCCACATCATTTACTTATATGAATGGCCTTCTTAGATGTGGTCTGTATGGTAATCTTGTCCTCTGGGCCGCTAAATGCTCCAACACAAGGCAAATGAATTAGTTGTTTCATTTTATAATTCATAACCAAGACAGCAGCTCAGATTCTAAACAAGATGCTAAGTTGGGGTTCAGTATTATTTTAATGAGAATTACCTCCCAATCCGCTGAAAGAACACTTAGACCTTTAATATTCTGAACTAAAGGAAGCTATATTACAATCTGTTCTAGGAAGGAGCAAGTGACTAAAATAAGTTTCAAATGTAATTTTAAAACTGAATTAGCAATTTGATAGAAAATGTCAACCTGCCCATTTGGTGACAGAAAGTATGACAGAAAAATTTCTCTATCTTTGAAAATATTAGAAATCAGAGTTAGCCTGACTGTTAAACCATTTAAAAAAGAATGCTTGTCCTGATGCTTTCTTAAAGTTTTCAATATTTAGGTCTTTCAAAAGCTAAAAATGATTATTTTAAGCCATTCTTTATTGTTGGGGAAGTTCCTCTCTGGGAGGTCTGATAAAGTTTCTTTTCATCTTAGTAGTCTTATATGCTTTAAAATGCTATAGAAATAATAGTAAAATCTATGTTGTCATATGTTCACCTTACTAACTACTAAGAGCATAGAGGTTATTTTGTGTATTTAAACAAATTTATCTGATCTGTGATAACTTTTAGAATGTATCCATAAAGAAAAACAGGATTCTGCTGCCAAGCACAATTTGGAGATTCTCAAAGAGCCCTATGGGATAGAACAGGGTAGGTTCTGCATCTAGGAATTGCTATCGCTTAGCCAGGATGTTTACCTACCAGTCTTTGGCCTGTGTGCTAGGTAGTGAGCAGGCCCCTGACACTTTCAGTGGCAGAATCATTCCTACTCTCATTTAGATAAAACTGCCTAAAAATATGTAATGTTCAAATGAGCTTTCTTTAAAAGAGAAATCCTTATCTAAATATAAGTCGACATGTTGTAACTTAGTTTTTCTCAAGTATTTTTAGTTTTTGATACCATCTCACATATAATTCTGATTTTACAGATTTTTATGTTCAGTTGTAATAGTAAAACAAAACTTAATAAAGAATTATCATCCTTAGAATAATTTAGAATACATTCTTTATTTAGAATAAAGAATTCTAAACAAAACATTTCGTTACAGTCAAATTAATCACTCATTGAACCTGAACTGTAACTAATGAATTACTGGAAGCCGAGGTAGACAATCCCAGGAGTTAAAAACATCAGGGGGACCCAGTTATTGGGCTACCCCCACAATATTGTGAGGTTCCACAGCAAATCCTGAAGAAAAATCTACTCACGCTTCTGACAGGAGGAGGGGAAAAAGAACCATTTAGAAACATATTAGAACACTCTGTTTTCCTAACAAGGCCTGCCCTGGGGAGAAACTCATTAATGCAAGCTGCCTAAACTGATGGGGCATTGCCAGAGCCTAACTGGCCTAGTAGAGGGGAAATACCCAGTGTTAGCCTCCTCTAGTCATATTGTTCCACCTAATAGGGGAGAAAACTGAGAAACGTGTGTGATGTTCACAGCCAGAGGCTTATTAAAGGCTGAGACATAATCATAAAACTTTAGAATGCTTTCCCTTCTCCCACATTAGAAAGGGCTATTTATAGCAGCTTTTTTTTTTTTAACCCAGGGTGTCATGTGCAGCTATCAAGAAAAAATTATAAGGCATACCAAAAGGCAATAAACAAACACAGTTTGAAAGGACAGAGCAAGACATGGCAGGGATGTTGAACTTATCTGACAAGGAACTTAAAATACCTATGATTAATTTGCTGTCACCTCTAATGGATAAATTAGACACCATTCAAGAACAGATGGCACTATAAGTAGAGAGATGGACATCCTAAAAAAGAACTGAACAGAAATACTAGAGATTAAACACCCTGTAACAGAAATCAAGAATGCCTTTGATGGGCTTATTCATAGTCTGGATACAGCTAAGAAAAATTCTGAGACAGAAATATTACAACAGAAAGCTCCAAAACTGAAAAGCAGAGAGAACAAAGACTGACAAAAACACAACAGACTATCCAAGGATGTTTAGAACAAAAGGTGTAACATACAGGTAATGGAAATACCAAAAGGAAAAGAAAGAGTAAAGAACAGAAGAAATATTTGAAATAATGACTGGGAATTTTCACAAATTAATGTTTGGTACAAAACCACAGATACAGAAAGCTCAGAACATGAATTAGAATAAATGCTTTTTTAAAAAAATTACACCTAAGCACATCATTTTCAAACTATAGAAAAATCAAATATAAAGTTAAATTCTGAAAAAAGAGGAAAAAACACAGATGAACAAAGGTAAGAAAACTGACTTCTCAGACATCATGAAAGCAAGAAGAGAGTGGAATGGAATATTTAAAAGATTGAGGGGAAATGAATAAAACATACAAACAAACAAAACAAACAAAAGCTACTAATCTAGAATTTACACTGTGTAAAATTGTCTTTCAAATGAGAAGAAATACTTTCTCATAGAAAGAAAAATTGAGAATATATTTGCTAGTTGACCTACTTTGCAAAAAGTGTTAGAAGTTTTTTAGAGAGAAGGAAAAAGATCAGAAACTTAGATCGTTCTATCATCTATCTATCATCTATCTATCTATCTATCTATCTATCTATCTATCTATCTATCTATGTATCTATCTATCTATTTATCTATCTGTGTGTGTGTATATATATATATATGCAATGAAGAAGGTAAAATAAAAATTTTTTTCTTAATCTAACAGATAATAATTTTGTTCAAAATAAAATAGCTACAATGTATTCAGCTATATGTTTATACATCATATATGTCACACATAAATATATGCTTATTTATGCTTATATATAAGTGAAGTAAATGACAACAATGTTACAAGTGATGGGAGGGAGGAATTAAGATTATCTTGTTATTGTAAGGAACTCACAGTACCCATGAAGGTACATAGTATTATTAGAAAGTAAACTTAGATTATTTGTAAATGTATAATGTAAATTCTAGGGCAACCAGTAAAAAAAGTTAAAAAGTATGTGTGTGTGTGTGCGCGCACGCGCGCGTGCACACACACACACACACACATATAATCTGATGTGCTAATAAAAGGAAAGAAAATGGAATCAAATAGGAACACTGAACAAGAGTAACAAATAAGGAATAGTAACAAATATGGTGGATTTTAATCCAGTTCCCTCAATAATCACTTTGAACATCAGTGGTCCAAATGCACCAATTAAAATACAAAAATTGTCAGAGTGGATCAAAAAAACAAGACTGTTGTATGTTGTTATAAGAAAGCCACTTTAAATACACAGACATTTATAGATTAAATATGTGGAAAAATACATACCATACTTACATTAAACAGAGGAAAGTGGCAATAGCTATATTAATTTTAAACAGAGCAGACTTCAAAGAAAGTTGTCAGAAATAACTAAAGATATTATATAGCAGTAGAGGAGTCATTTGTCCAAGAAGACATAACAGTTTATAATGTATGTGCCTAACAACAGAATGTCAAACTATGCACAACAAAAACTAATAAAATTGCAAGGAGAATTGATGAATCTACTCTCATAGTTGGGGACTTCTGCACTTCCCTGTCAGAAGTGGTAAGTCCAGCAAGCAGAAAATCAATAAGGACATAGTTGAACTTCATAATTCTTATTATCCTGGAAATGGATGAAGAATTTAAGCAATGTCAGTAATATCTTTTTTAAAATTTCCCAGGAGGTAGTTAGTATTTAATGCAATTTAACATTTAATTTCTGCAACTTAGATTCCAAATTTTCTGCTTTTTACCATATTTTTATGTTTCATAATTTTCTCATCTCTAAAATGAGGATAATAATTACAATGATTAATAACTTTTGCTTTAGGCAGCATTTCCCAAGCCAAGCTATACTGCAGAATAATAAACTTTCTAAATTCCCTACCAAGACCTGAGAAGCAAAGATGAGAGGAGAGAAGAAATAAATCACATTGACCAAACAGGTGCTGGAGGGAGAAAATGTGTGTAATGCTGTTTTATTTTGTCATTGAATTTGAGAGTGAAGACCAGATTTGGAGAGAAATGAACTTACATAAGCTGTGGAAATAGCTCTGTGTAACAAAGTGAAATATTCTATTTTAATGTTGCTGTCAGGATAATTCGGTAAAATTTTGAATATTACATGATATGGTAAGTTCACTGTAATTTTGGATTGCATGCCTTAAAGTCGGCTAATTTCCTTTTTCTCTCTACCATAAATTGGGAAATGTTTTCCAGGTATCTCCACTGGGCTCTGTGATTTTAAATTCGATCTTTGTTCCTGGGAGCAGAAGCAGGATGACGGCTGTGACTGGAATCTGCAAGCTAGCAACATCCCTGCTGTAGGCACAGAGCCAGCTGCTGATCACACCTTGCGAAATTCACCTGGTCATTACATCTTCATAAAGAGCTTGTTCCCTCAGCAGCCCATGAGAGCAGCCAGAATTTCAAGCCCAGTCATAGGAGAAGAAGCAAAAACTTCAAGATGTGGAAAAAACAAAAATATTCTGAGCATCTCCTGATCGAGTCAAATATAGAAAATGAAATGGCCAGACCAAAGATGCATTTCAATTTATTCAACTTGGGATATGTGAGGGAGAGAGAAAGTGAATTAACAATGAGAGGGAAGGATCCCTGGAGCTGTTAAGAATTTATTCTATGAATAAATAATAATAATAATAACCATTGGAAAATTTTATGGTTATTATCTACAACCCTGGATAATCCAAAAGGAGTATAATACCAGTTGTTTCCACCCAGGAAGTTTAGTACATATTGGAAATATAGAAATTTCACCATCAGAAAAAAAAAAGAAATAGTTAAATATGTCCAAGAATTAATATTAGAGATAATTGGAGCTACAATAAAGTGATTGAAGAAGTCTTCATGGAAAAGGAAAGACCGAACTTGACCCTTAAAAAAGTAGAATTTTTATAGGCAGGAAGAAAAAATGGTTTGGTCATTATCTTGTGGCTCTTTGGGCTAAACAGCTTCATGTGATAACTATGAATTTTCAGGGTCCTCCACTTTCCTTTATTTATTGTTTACTTGAATGTTTTTATTCTGCAAAGGATTTGAGTCACTAAACTTAGCTTTGCATATGATAGAAATTAAGCCATAGAAGGTGACTTCCCAAGAATCTTGCTTATGAGAGATTGATACGCAAATAATTGTGCCATTGATCTATATTTACAACGAGAGATGCAGTCTCCATGTTATCCAAACACATGGCTTCCGAGTGGTGTGTTACCCAAAGTTTGAGCACTGAAAGAGAAACACACTACAACCAGAAAGTTGCTAGCTGATCAACGAATCAGGCTGGGAGGCAACAGCATGATTTAAATCTTTATTGTCTTCAAATTCTAATATCCTCATGTATCTTTCTCCACAATAGAGAGAGCCCTAACCCTGGGAAGGAGGCATATTAAATCTTTGCTCAAAGGCTCCCTAATTATATCTGCACCTATTCCAGATCCTTGCTCTTCTGTTTATACTGACCAGCCTCCACATCCTACCACCTTCACCGTCTTAATACATGCTGTCTGAAGATTTTTTCTGTCTGTGCTTAAGTTGATTTCTTACCTTAACTCTCAGATAGTAATCTTATCTCTTTTATCACTTCAGGCACGTTTGATGGACAAGAGTTATGCCACCCCGGTTTCACAGGTTTTTCTGCAAGAAGGTGACACATTCAGATCAGTTTTAGAGAGATAACTCAGTCAGCAGTCCAGAATGGATCTAACAAATCATACAGAATTATATTAGACTTTTAATAGGTTTGACAAAAAGTTGACTTTTAATCATATATATTTTATCTGTTTTTGCTGTTTTCCAGATTACTTGGTACTATCTCAAAAATAAAGCCCAAACACACCAGATTTTATACACCCTGAGTGTCTATAAATCTATCTCCAGATAACCACAGATTCTCTGAAAATTGCAAATTAGTTCTCGTCTTAGAAAAAAAATTAAACATGAAACATATAAATTCTGGTTTGACTTCTAAACTTTTTCTATTTAGCCACTTCCTCTGAAATGTTCAGATTTTTTTTTTCTTATCCTGTGGTAACCAACGCTTTCATCCAATTCCTTGTTTCCCTGGTCCTAGCAGAGTCCCCAGTGTTTTAAACATCTGTGTGAGAATAATGAAGTATGCCTAGAAGAAATGTCAAAAATTAATGACGAATGGTTTCTTTATGAATATTTATGATATAGATCCAATACAAAGAAGTAAGGAAAGGTCATGCTGAGAATGATTGTGTCTCTCATATTAAAAATGTGTTTATCAGCTAAAGAGTGTGATCTCCCAAATTTTCACAAAAATCTCCTCTGTCACTTGACCTTGTTAGATACCTTCAAACAGAAAAACATCAGATTGGAGATTTTCCTTTCTTTTGAGAAATGGATGGTGCGAGGGATGCAGACAGAGTTTGATGAGGGAAGAGCTCAAGCCTCTGAGAAACACTAAACTATCCAGCGAAAATGCCTCTTTCAAAGAATTCAACACTTAGCAGATCATTCACTCAGGTCATCCTGTGATTAGGTTACATTGTCCTCAAGTGTTCTCTGCAGGAATGGGTGTGTTTAGATGTTTGTTTGTATATTAACTCAATACCATCAATCAAAATTGTGACGTGAAACTTGTACCTCATATTTTTGGCACAAATGAGAAGACAAAACAAGGCAGACCACTGGGCAGACTATGTCTGTGACCTAGAAGGGATTCAGATAAATATGTGCTGTGCCTATCAAATAGTTGCCACTCATGCCTGCGATGCTGCCTAAGAGGGTGGCCCTCTCGCCCTTTTACTTCTCACTCTAATGAGTTAGGCTACCCTGGTTTTCCTGGCCCTTCCTGCACGATTCACAGCAGTCACAGGGCTCATCTTTTCCAACTTTAATTGGTTAATCAATAGAAGAAACATTTTGGATCATAGAATAATACCTGAAGGTTTCATCAGCTGGGATATCTGAGTAGACACTTCACATAGCTTGATGCTCTTTGTGGTATGCATTACATATATTTAGTCACCTTCTTTATCCTTTAAACATGTTCATTTTTCTTTCTCTAGAGGAGGATATTTATTACTGCTACTGTTTCGATAATGCCTTTTTCCTCTGGGAAGATCACCCCCTTTACAGTTTTCCCTCATTCATGCAAATGACAAGAAAAAAGCTTACAAAACCCCTCTGAGTTCCTATTATTTCTAACCTGTACTGTTCTTTCTCCTAGAATTTTCTCTGACTTTCCCCTTCTATGTAACAATCCCTAAACATCTGGTCAACTCCATCTTTGAAACACTACAGTATTAATCCTTGAAAATACTTTTATTACTTTTACTCAGCCAAAGACTGCCAAGGCTGCTCTTCTAAAGCATGTTTCTAGCATTTTAAGTAAAATTCAGATAATTGCTGTTCTGGTGGTTTTGCTATATATAGTAGAGCCCCGAGGAGTTTATAGAAATGAAAAGTGTTGCAAGTATAAGAATGTGGGAATAAGCAATAGAGTACTCAGCTATTTTAAAGAAAATGATTTAAGTTTCATGAGATTAAAGTGATTATCTTTAGTTCTTGCTATTTCTTAATTATGAAAAGTCTTTATATAATGCATCATTTTTAATTCATAATTTATTCCTCTGATAGTGGACTTAAAGTGTTTACCAAGGAATCCTGCTTTTAGAAATCACAGAAAGTAAACTCTGCTTATTTTTTTTTTTTGACTACATTTCTACTTGGTCTTTATTGCACTATCTTCCATCTATAGCAACATATGATTTAAGGCTGTCCTGATTTCACTCTGTTAGAGTCCTCACAAAACAATAGAACATGTAGATCTTGTTTTTATCTGGAATCCGATAATAAAGAAGAAAGCAATATAACTAAAAAAAAATGAAATTAATTGTACTACTTATATTCTTATTCTTGATTACAGATAATTTTTCATTATCACATGTACGGAAATGGTATTGATGCACTCACCTTGATCCAGGAATCAAACCAAACGAAGGTCCTATTTAACCTCACTGTTGAATGAGGTAATTTCTAGCAGAGAAAAGAGCTATTTCTATCTGGTGATGAGAATTTCCAACTCCAAGGGGAAAGCAGATCTGGGGATGGACACCACTGTGGTGACATTGCACTGGATGACGTTATGCTGACAAGCAGTGGTCTGCCAACCCGTCACTCCAGGAAAGGAGAACTAGCAGTGCTTCTTCCCACAGGTACCTTTAATTTGTGTTTGGTATTTTTACAAGGTGGAAGGTGAGGAGGAAGAAAGGAAATGGAAAAAGAATGACATAAATAATTAGTAATTTACTGCTTCCGTAATGAAAACAATCTTTTGAATCTAAAATAAATTATTTTTTAAGCTTTTTTTATAAAATTGATTGCCAAACTTTCTCCAAGCTTTGGTATATTTACCAGTTTCTGAGTTCTCTAATTAGTCAACTTCTTCTTAGATCAATAAGAGAAGACTCTTTTGTTTGCAATCTCATATAGAATGTAACCCTTAACAAATATCAGTTCACTCAATAAAATATAAATAGCCAAGAGCTGAGTTATTTAATTTTAATTAGATATTACTGTGGTTATGTTATTTATTTTATTCTTTTTAGACCTATGGACATTTCAATTTGAGTGGTCAAGTTTATATGTTTAAATAGTTTAGGTGATTGAAAATTTTCATCTACCCTTTAACCTAAAATATCTTTTAGTAATTTGTCTAAAGAATTATATTAAAGTTTGAGTTGGTAGATGTTCATTATAATATATACAGTGAAAATGTTGTGAAAAGTGGAAATAGCAAGCACCACTAATATATATAATATCCTAGAGTTATGAGATGAAAATACATGCAATATGTGTTATTAAAATGACAAAAGAAAAAATTTTGTCATTTTATCATATGACATTAACATGTAAACCATAACTGTAACATAGAGAACAAAATTGCTGTTTCTTTTATAGCTAAATTATTTCTCTTATAATTAACAAAAACAATAGTGCTTTAAAAAGAACGAATTTGTTTACTCTGCCTTTTAAGATGGAGGATGAAGTGGGGAACTTTGCCATTTCTGCCTTTACCTCCCCACTCATTTCAAAGGGAACATTTTAATTTGGTAATAAAAAATAATCTCACAGCATCTAAATAGTGAAGGAGCCAGAGTCTTATGTTGCATCACTGCAAAGTTTAAAGAGCAGCTACTAAGTGGTATGCAAGAGGAATAAGCTAATCTTATTGGGAATTTTAAACTCTTAAATCTGTGAAATCTTGAATAAAGTTACGTTTTAAAAATTCCCAAAAGGAAATTGAAAAAATATCTATAAAGAGGTACAAAAATATATATCAATTGTTAATTAAGGGCACATGTTAATAATGCTAGAGTTCTTTGTATGTTCTTATGAGAATTGAGATAATAAAATTTTTGTTGAATGAAACAATAAAAGGATCTTTGCTCTTAGGAATAACTCAATATAGTAAGAGGGAATAGAAAAAACACCTCAAATAATATATAATTAAGTGCCAGAAGAAGTATACCAATATTTATGAGGATGCAAAGAAGATGAAGAAAAATAGCAAAGCAAAAAAATAAAATAAATGCAAAATTAAAAATAAATTTTAAAAATTAAAAAATAGTTTATTTATGTTATTTATAGCATTCCAAAAATTGAGGTGAAATAGTTTAGTATTTTCATAGCTATCTCAGCTGTGATGCCTACATTCAAGTGCAGCAGATGAAAAATAAATGCTCACGAAGTTAACATTTTTATAAACTATTTGAGATACTTCTAAAGTGCCTCTGGAAATCAAAAGTATGTACCTTTCGCTTGGTAAAAGTGATACTTTTACCAATACTTTGTATAGACTTAAACTGTGAAATATTTCTGAAAAACTATGTTATTATGAGTTCACAGAAATTTGTTGGAGTCTCTGACATTTTAAACAAAGGCTATTTTGGCATATATATGTATATTATTTTGGGTGTGTGGAGGGTAGTATTCTGAACAAAATGAAAGCCAAACTTGTTTCCTTTGATCTTCATGAAAGCTGGTGTAGAGTTCACTGATATAATGACATCTAATAGAAGTATAAAGAGGGTCACAAAAATAAGCCACATATATAATTTTACATTTTCTAGTAGTTATGTTTAAAGAAGTGAAATTAATTTTAATAATTTAATTAACTCCACATATTAAAAATATTTTAACACAAAAAAATATAACAACATTAAAAAGACATTCTACATTCTTGTTTTCATGTTGTCCTTAAGTCCTCCAGGGTATATTTTGTGTCACAATACACTTAGTGTGGATCGGTCACACTTTCGTAGCTCAATAGCCACTTGCAGCAAACGGCCACCTCAGTGGGCAGCACAGGTGATAAAGTGAGCACTTTAGGGCACTTTTAGGTCTGTCTCTGACAATGGGGTTGCATTTGACACAGTGAGATTTGTGAATTCCCAAGACTTGCAATTGTCTTCTAGTTGAAACAGAAGCACAGATATACAGCCCAGGTACCGTGAAAGTACAGGTACTGTGTTCTAGTGGAGTGGCTGCCATCCCAGACTCCCTTCCCACTGGCTGAGTGCCACACAACGTCTCTGAGACTCAATGTCCTTATCGACAAAGCAAAGAGAATATCACTTATTCCTTAGGATCTTTGGCTTTTAAGAATAAAAAGAGGTAGTGGCCTATGCAGTTTGCCTAGTCCCGTGGTATATGGTAGACATTTATTCCATAAAATCATCTTAGTTTGATATAATCCTATATTTGGAAACATCTTTATCAGTATTCCTTAGGTAGTGTACATATTTGAGAGTAAGACTCTATTATTTGCATTTTTATTAAGAACATGTTTCTGCCATTTATTTTGACAAAATTATTTTTCTTTCAGAGATTACAAGCATCTGATTATTTTATACCACATTATAATCATTCAGTCCAATCATTCATTGATAACCTCTTTAATTATTTTTGATGTACCATGAATAACATATATGTACTGTGTATCTTTGAAATGTTTAATAATTCTTAATTTCTCATTACCACAAAAACACCTACCTTGGGATTTTCACAGATTTAAGGAGGGTCAATGACATTACGTTTCACAAGTACTGGCTACACACAGACTTTTCATCTGCATTCATGTATGTAGGCTAACAGCTTCATCAAGGAGAGCTTAAAATAGGAAAGACAAGAGGAAGGAAAACATATATTTAGGAAGATGCAATTGAACTGAATTTGGAATCAGTGATTCTAATTAGTCAAATATGATCCAGGGTTTTATTAGCAAAATTAATACTAAATAATTATTAAATCTCTAGAAGTTATATTTAAGAGCTTATTTTGGTGACAATTTTGTTAATTACTAAGCGATGATAACAATAATTATTTAATGAATATGAATAATAAAAAGACAACCAAGTTCTTCTTTTAAATATTCATGTTCAAATTCAGCCAGTATCATATTTTCTGTTATTGGCAGATATTTAATAAAATCTCTAAGTATAATGAGAGCAGGGATCAGTCAAGTGTGTGTGTGTGTGTGTGTGTGTGTGTGTGTGTGTGTGTTTTGTGTATGTTGTATGTTAAGTCCCCACAGTTATTTCCAGCTATGACTTATACAAAAAAAATGTTGGCATATAACATGGCAATGAACTTTTGTTTAAAAAATGCATGTAAGGCTGTGGGGGCTGAATGGATTAGCTCCCCTTCGAGGTCACACATTTCCCTGAATCTCTGGCAGTAATTCGGAAGGCTGCTACCTATGGAGCAGAATACAGGTATCGCAGGCAGTCAGTGTCTGAGTTGGGGAACGCTGTCTGCTCATACTCAGATCTATGAATTAGTGAACTCTGCGCACAGTGTTTGGTGCAGAGGTCATGTATTTGAGGTTTAAAGACATGAATGTGGATTTTTGCACTGCTTGTTACCTACATAATCTGTTATCTGATCTATTTAACCTCCCTAATTCTTACCTATTTTGTCTGTAAAAATGGGACAAATGGAGCTTATTTCTGAGTGATGTGAAAATAATTAAGATAACAAATAGTGTGTTTTAAACAATTCTTGGCAGGTAATTGATTTTCAGTTATTTTCCTTTTTTCTGCCACTCCTCTTCCCTGTTGGGGGGGATTATAAAATCAAACTATGTACAGTTGAAATTTGTTTAAAGCATATTGTCTGCTTGCTATGTTTCCTTTGTCACGTTTCATTCATTGCTCAAAGTAGTGGCTCAGATCCCTCCTGCTCTTCCTGTGCCCACCAAAGAAATTGCTCTCACAGAAGACTCAAAATGCCTAATTGCTAATTTTCTGATTTCATTTATTATTTATGACAAGCAATGGAAAGGAAATAAATAGTACTAAAAGTCACAAAAGTTCATGCCTCAGTTGGGTATGATGTGAGCAGGAAGTTGAAAGAAGTTAATTTTTAAATATAGAGGCATATACCTCACAGTGTTTTCCAAGTTAATATTTTCTCAGTAAAACAACTCTTAGTTTTAATACTAAAATTTATAGAATTCCTGAATCTATTCTCATGTGTGTGTGTGTGTGTGTGTGTTTGTGTGTGTGTGTATGTGAGAGAGGGTGGGCAGGATGCTAATATTGATATTGGAAAACATATTTCTATCCTTCAAAACTCAGAATACTATTTAAGCAATATATTACATAGAAAAATTCTCAGGTTTATTCCAAATACAACTGATAGACAAAGGGGTTTTGAAAATTTTGAGCAGTGATCATAGATGTATTATGGTTATAGCCGACATCCAGCAGCAAATGCACTGTGAGCCATTAATGCGTTGTGCCTTGGTCCTGAATATGTTTCCTGTGTCTTCCATGTGCAGCCATGTTTTTGTTTAATGTGAATAATGAATGCCCCTAGAAATTGAGAAAGTGTCAAAGAAAATTGTGGAGCACAAAGGAAAGCAAGTGAAAAAGAGATTATAGTGTAAGAGAAAAATAAAACATTTTGATCAAGGACATGTGGCTTTGATGAGGCAAATTTAAAAATAATTGAAGAACTCTTAGAATATGTCACTGAGAGATTCACTACTAAATTGTCTATATAAACATGTGGTGTTATTCTAAGGAAAACCACCAGCAAATCAAGCTGTTAGACATCACTGGCTTCTAAGGCTTTGTCTTCAGTAGACACTTCTTCCTAGGTAACTATAGGTAACATTAAATTATTCCTGAGAGCGATGGGCTACTAGTATCTTCTGATGGTAACAGGTTTTCACTTCTTGCAAGTCTAATTAGATAATGCAAATAATACAGATCAACACAGACAATTAAAAATTAGCCTAATAAGGTTTATTGAGTGAAGCCTAGAAGGAGGCTTGGGAATTAGCCAATCATATATCAAACAGCATCTAAGCACAGGAAGGCGAACATATTCATTGGATGCTCTTGAATATCTGAGTATCTAACTTCCAAGCTTCGATCAAGTCTTTGCTCAATAAACCTTATTAGGTTAACTTTTCATTGTCTGTCTTTTTCTTTATGAGGAAGTCTAACAAACAAAACACTATATTTGTAAACCTTAAATAATATATGTGTTGTGTTTTTTATAAACTTGATCCTTATTGAAATATTTATATATAAATAAAGGTAGAAATTACAACATTATTGCATTATCTTGGCTATCAAGCTAAAATTAAACTATTTTTAATGTTTATTCCAGTTAAATAAAAACCAAGAAAGGTAAAAACAGACAGATTACATTTCTCTTGGAAGGAAAATATGATTGTGTGAAACCAACTGTATTTCATGTCCCAATGAATTTAATATGTTGGAAAATTTCAGCTTCGCTTGAAATGCCAATTGGCTGTACCGTACTTATGTAATAGTGGAGAGATATGCTGTTTAAAATATTTTAATTTCTAACTATATCACTGTTCCAAGAAAATGTCTTTCAATTTAGGAATTTTTCCACATGACCCAATTTCTTTCATTTTGTGGAAAGAATTATAGGAATTAGGATATCTGTGTGCTATTTTAAACTGATATTTGGGCGTTCCAAAGCACATTGTCTGCTTTAACAAACATATAGATAGATAACCAAAATAAAATTATCTATTCAAAAATCACTTACAATTTCAAAATTGATGATATAAAATTCTATATCAAGATACACATGTATTCTTTTTGAAATATTTTTATCTAAAGAGATTTTAAGAAAGGAAAAGGCTTAAAATTTTTAGAATCAGTTTTCTTGTTAATTTGTTTTTCCCTATATTTCTGATCTTCTTTCTGAGATTATTTTATTGTTTTCTAAATTATATCTATAAGAAGTTCCTTTAATGATGATCTCTGAGTTCTGATTAGATTAAATGCTTCCATAATCTCAACACAATGTTTTAAAAGTGGTTGCATTGGATGTATAGGTTTAGTTTGCAACTTTCTCTTAGATATTTTTGACGGACATTTTCCCACTGTCTCTTGGCTTCTATTGTGATCACAAAAAAAAAAAAAAAAAAAAATCAGATTTTAATCTAATCACCATTCTTTTATAAATAATGTGCTTTTACCCCTCTGCTGTTAAGATTTTCTCTTTTCCTCTGGTATTCCACTAAATCATGTGAATTAGGGTAGGCTTCCTTTTATTTATCTTGCTTGATATTCAGTGAACTTTTTGAATCTGGGGATTGATGTGCTCCATGAATTATGAAACATTCTAAGCTATTATGCCTTTGATTATTTATTTTCTTCATTCAGTTTTTTCTTTCCTTTGGATCTCTGGTAAGACTTAGGTTAAATCTTCTCATCTTTTCTTTTTAAAAAATGAAGATTTTTGGTTGAAATACAATTAATTTTGACAAGTGCATGTATCAGTGTAACCCAAAATACATCAAATATGGAACATTTCCATCACCCCAGAAATTTTCCTTGTTTATTTCTCAGTAATACAGCCTCTTATACCTTCAGTAAGAGGAAACCAAAGTTCTAATGTTTATCACTATGTATTAGATTTGCCTGTTGAGTTTCATCAATGGTGTATCTGGCTACTCTTGCTCAGCGTAAGGTTTTGGAAATTTATCCATATTATTGGGTGTATCACTTTTTATTTTTTTCAATCGATGAATAGTATTCTATTGTATATCAAAATGCAATTACTCATTCTTGATAAATAAGTTGTTTCAAATTATTGGATGTTGTGAATTAAGTTTCTATGAAAATTTGTGTACACATCTTTTTGTAGAAATGTTTTCTCCTGTAAGTACCTGGAGGTGCAGTTACTTAACTGTAGTAGGGCAGATATATGTCTCACTTTATAAGAAACAACCAAACTATTTTCAATAATGATTGTATCATTTTATAATCCCAACATTAATATGTGAGATTGCAAATTGCTATTCATCTTCACTAATATTTGGTTTGTTTGTCTTTTTAATCTTAGCAATTCTAGTGCATATCAAATGAGATCTCATTATAATTTCAGTTTACTTTTCCCTGATGGTTTTTACCTGTGCTTCTGTGTATTTTTCTCTGTGGAGTGCCTGTTTTGGGTTTAAGCTGTTTTGGGTTTGTTGTTGTTGTTGTTGTTGTTTCATTTTTATCGACTTGTGTGTTTAATATTTACTTATAGACATTTGTTATATACCCAGGATACGAAGATGAGCATATGTATGTATTGCAATTTTCTTCTTGGTGAACGTCCTAGTTCATTTAAGGTTTCATCTAATGATGAGAGATTCCAGCTTTTCATTTTTTTCCTGCAATGGTTGCTGCTTTCTATGACTCTCTGAGGAATCTTTTATTATCTAAGGTCACAAAGATATTTGTTTTCTCACAAGTTTTAGAGCTTTAGCTTTTACGTTTAGGACTCTGATTTATCATGAGTTGGTATCATGTAAGGTGTTCCAACATCATTTGTTGAAGTGACTTTCGTTTACCTATTCATTGCTTGGAAGCTTTGTCAAAAATTAATTAATCATATATGTTTATAGGTCTAAAACTGGTGCTTTGTTCTCTTCCATTGATCTATATATCTAATTTTACTATCTATTCTGTGTCCCGTATGTTTTTAGAGTCTGCTGGAATAATGATAGAGATAGCATTATATCTGTCAATTTGGGAAGGGTTGATATATGAACAATATTGGGTTTTCCTGTCTTTGGGCCTGGTGTGTCTCTCCAATTATTCAAGTATTCTATAATTTCTCTCAGTACTGCTTTGTAGTTTAATTATATAGATTTTTTTTCCATTTTAAACAAATTATCTCCAACTTTCTATTGTTTAGTGCCATTGCTAGGTTCTATTTTATTTTATCTTATTTTACAGAAGTTCATTGCTAGTACGTAAAACTACAATTGATCTTTGTATAATATATATATATATATATATTATGGTTTGCAAAATTCACATAATAGTTCTAATAGCTACCTTTTTAAAAATTAGTTGGGACTTAAAATAATGAAACACAATAAAAGATAGTATTTTTCTTCCTTTCTAAACATCAAGTCTTTGCTTACTTTTCTTGATGGCTTGGATATCTAAGACAGTCTCAAAAATAAGCATTGAGCGGACACATTTGCCTTGCCTCTGATTTTAGGGGGAAGTAGTCTGTCTTTCTCCAATATTTTTAAGGTAGTAGCCTTCATCAATTTGAAGCTTTTATCTATTTCTAATCTTCTAAGAGACTTAATCATGATTGGATATTAAATTGTGTCAAATGTTCTTTGTGAACGTGAAGAAAATCATGTGATATTTCTCTTTTACCAAATTGTGCATATTACACTGATTTTCAAATCTTGAAATAAAGCTATATTCTTGGAATTAACCCCACTTAATTAGAATGTATTATTTATATATTGCTAAATTTTATCTGATAAATTTTTGTTAAAAATTTTTGCATCTATATTAATGAAAGCATTTTTTGTAACTTTTTCAATTTTTCTTATAATTGCCTTATGTTTCATGATATATAAAGCACATATATTAATATATTTATTTTGTTTCCTCTCTCAGAAACGTAAGTTGCATGGTGGCAGGCATTTTAAAAATTGCTTTGATTACTGCCTGACATGTGGTTGGAGCTCAGTATGTCATTATCTCCTACATAAATTAATTATGCAAGAAAGGCAAAAGGAATTCCTACAGGTATGGGTGTGCACGTGGTCCACAGGGAAGTCAGCTGAGACCGGGTGGGGAGTCACAAACTCCAGAAGCAATATCTTTAAGAAAGCACACAAGTGTACAATTACATCATAGAGTTAGCTATAGTTAGAGCAGTTTTATGTCTTAATTATACAAGCTAGTGAAAGAAAATAGAAAATAATTAAAAACAGAAAAAACAATTGTGTAAGAACTTAAATATAACAAATATATAAGTGGTTAAGTCAAGGATAATATTTAGATAACTATAATAATATCAACTTAGTAAGAATTTAACCCTAAATTATAACAACTCTTAGATATATGAGAGGAGTATATGTGTTAGAGAAGGGAATAGTATAAAACTTATGTCCTTATTCCCAAGATATCTAGGGCAATAGAGTATACCTAAACTTGAAAAATAATGAATTAGTTTTTATAAATACTTTACTTAGACACATGCAGAAAGTATCAGACAAAATAGATGTAAGAATTAAAAATGAATTTATCCAAAGCATAGCAGTAGATTTAGTGTGGGATGAGATAAGGGCTACTTAAAGTGGTATTCATTTTTTAAAATTCTATACCTGTATTATTTTAGTAAAAATGAAAATTACCTGGGAGGAAATTTATCTTTATAAGAGAAGTTATGTATAATGAATAAACAAGACTGGTCTAATATATATATATATATATATTTTTTAAATCATCAGTTTTCTCAAGGATTGAATTACCAGCCAGGCCATATATTTTTTGTCATTATAGTCCCCACAAATAATTTATAGCAAAATCATTAATGATGAAAAAATGTATTAAAGTCCCTGGCTAAATGCTTGCTCTCAAGTAGACTTTCAAATTCTTAGAAAATCTGAATTTACTTTTTTGGGAAAAAATAAGCCATTGTTAATATTTATGCTATTTTAATAGTACAGCAAAGTAGAAGTTGGCTTTTTTCCCCCAGAAGGTTGCCTACTTCCATTTTAGAAAATATTTAAAGAATGAGGGAAAGCATTTCTACAAAACTTTTTAAGGAAATGTCTCCTTGTAAGTTTCTCCCATTTTTACATCAACTATTATTCCTCACTTTGAGTTGCCCTGGGGTTTGAAACCTGAAAAATATTGAGAACGTTTTACTAAAAATTATAAGTTCTATTAGCCAAATAGCTTTGGCAGTTTTCACACTGTGTCTATCATCTAGACATCAAATGAAAATATAGGTCAGTGTGAAAACTAAAAAATTGGGATTTTCTATCAGTTAGATTTGCACTGAATATTTAAGAACACAGTTTTATTAATTCGAAACAATATGTGACTAGCTTGTTTCTCCCTCCTGTTAAATACAGTCAAACTGAATGAAATGCAATTCTTTACTCATCACTTAGCATTAATTATTCTTTGTATTGAGAGATTGTTTGAGAAGCTGTTGGAGAAGAGATTTTAATTTTGGCATCTGTAACCCCTTTCCAAAAAAAATTCACTTAAATATTTACATGTGTTAGCTACTTTTTAAGTGTTTTCAATGACTTAGCTGCAAATATAAACACACTACTATTTTAAAAATGTTTTAGTTATTTATACTACATGTGGTACAATACAGTAATTATGTAGAAATTAATTTTCTTGCAATATATAGAACATTTTAATACACTAGAAATTATATTGTACGGTCATCAGAGTATACAGCTCAGATTTAAATTTATGTTAATACTATAGCCTATTCAAATGAATTTAAAATTCCAGTATAATACTCTTCATGATAAATGTTCACCTTAAAGATTTGATGATTGTTACAAATTCCAGTAGCACAATACTACAGGCTATTTTCTGCAAGCTGCCACAAATGGAGTTAGATTTCCAGAAATCTATGCAAATTTTTCAAGGCAATTATATGCTTTTATTTATAAATATCACATCTTATTTCATATGTAATTTGAGGAAGCATTTAAATAAGATATACATTTAAGTGTATGTACGCATACATATATATGCATCCATATGCATATATGAGTATACATACATATATGCATATATGATACATACATATGCATATATGAGTATGTGATCTTTAAGTGTTTATGGACTAAGATTCTTCTAATTAACTACCCTAGTCGATCATAGTTCTTTCTTCATGATTCAAGGTGGTGGTAGTGAGATGGATGGAGAGGTAAAAAAAAAAATAGCTAACATGCATGTTCCGACTATCCTGTAAGGAACATTTTTTGGAGGTTGCCACAGGATGCTTGGAGTTACATGATATTGGCAAGCATCTAGTCATGTCTCACACTAAGGGTTTCTCAGAAATGGACTCTTTTGTGAGCAGCTGTGCATCCAGCTAAAAACTGTAAAGCAGAAGGAGAGGACAGATACAGGGGACATGCAGCAGTCCCTGCCACAATAAGAGAATGATAGATTGTGCAGTAAGAATTTCAAGAAGTCATACCCTATAGCCCAATTGTCATGTTAAAATAAATGAAATATTATATCCTATAATTCTTAGAACAGGATTTTCTGTTAGTTCACAACAGTCAATTGCATAGTATAACATATTGTCAAAATATATATTGAGGCATAAATACAACTATGCATAATGTTTGAATTTGAAATGGTTGTTCAAGCACTTTAATTACTATGCCATTTCTATATAACTCGTTCATTAATGTTTACAAAATAGAGAGAAAGCTTAGATCATTTTTTAAAAAGATGGTTTGCTTTTTTATTGTATTTAAAACAAATAAGGAAAAGAAGATACATTAGTGATTTTTAAAATTAACAAGTATATTTTATGAACTCACAACTTCTTAAACACATTTCATGCCTTAGCAAATAGTAATTTGCATAGTAGTTAAGATTATGGATTTTGGAACCAAATTGTTTGTATTCAAATCTCAGCTGTGCTCTTTACAAGCTGTGTGACACTGAGCAAAGTACTTCACCCTCTATCTGTTTTTTTCACCTGTAAAATGAGATTACTAAGCAGGTCTACTTCATGGGATTGCTGTGAAGCTTGAATAAGATGTGTAAAACATTTCTAAGGGTGACTTACAGTTGGTAAATTCTTTATAGATGTTATTCATTGTTTTGTTATTGTTGTTGTTATTCAAGGGATAAGTTACCATTTCTCACTTGACCAGTGAGGGAATAGGGACAAGTGTGTTACTATGAGCATGTATGTTAAAGGAAAATATCAGGTACGATTTAACTGTGCTCATTCCAGGAGAGAGTAAATTGTCATTTCCTGGTATTTTTTGTATTGCTAGCAATCTGTAGACAAGTTAATAAACCTAAGGATAATAAAATTGATATGTCCTTGTCCTTACATGGGCTTTTAAATCCTCTGTCAGCGATTTACTCAGTACTATGACACTTAACTAACTGCCAATAATAAAGTCCCAAAACAATTTAATTCCCAATTTCCCCCACTTTGTTAACATAAGAATCATTAGGGATTTCATGATAAAAGTTAACTTAAAATACAGAATTCAAAACTTAATTGCATTAATTGACATTGTCTTTATCAACCCAATACATACTTTATTAGAAAATGTTAGTTATTTAGCTTTTTGAATGTATCCAGCTTTTTTTCACACTAAACTTCAAATCGGTCATATACTGTATAGAAGCCTCCTCTGGATCTGGAACTAGAATCATACCAAAACTTGAATCATTTGTATTGAATTAATGAAGAAAGAAATTTGTTTTGAACTTCACCATGCCTCACTGAAAAAAAAGAGGGGAGGTGGGGAAGAAGGAGGAAGAAGAAAAGAAAAAAAAGAAAAAAAGAAGAAAGAAGAAGAAATGGAATCCACTGGTAAAAAATGTATTTACTTGACTGAGTGCTTTCTGTACTCACTCTCTACCACTCTCGGCAGATGCCTTCCAGGTTCAAACAGAATCTCTATGGTTGCTATGGAAAAGAGTACTGATTTGCACAGGCAAAGAGTCCAAAGAAGTGAGAACCCATGGTGTTCTGGTGCAGCTGAAAGAACATGAAGCCAGTCATCGGAAGAGGGACATCTAGCTCTTGGTCTGCTGTGTACCAGATGTTTGACATGGTCACTTCCCCTTGCCCCAAACTTGCATCTGTTGAAAGGACTTTGTGTTTCTCCCCTTTGTTTCCTTTATATGGGTCTTTGTATTAGTTAACAATTAACAAATTCCTTGCATCCTGACATATACATTCAGTATTTTTTCTTTGATGTCACTGGATTTTATTTGCTAATACATTATGTTCACGAGTATATCATATGCTTGTCTAATAGTGTCTTTTTCTGCTTTTGGTATTGTGGTAATATTCATAAAATGTGGGGGGTTAGTTCTTGACTTTCTTCACTTGATGGAAGATTGCATATTGGATCGATAGTCTTTTTTCCTTAAAAGTGTGGAAGAATTGACTAAGTTTTCTCTTGGAGTCCTCTTTGTAGGAAGGTTGTTAATTATGACTTCTATTTAATAGATATAGATTTATTCACCTTTTTTGGTTACTTCTTGAGTTAGATTTGGTAATTTGTTTGAAGGAATTTATCAAAATTGTCATATTTATCATTGTTAACAAGTTCTTATCCTTTATTATCCTTTAATGTCTATCCAACGTGCAATGATAGCTACTTTTTCATTTCTTGTTTTAGAACTCTGTGTCTTATTTCTGTTTTTTAAATCAGTATAGATGAAGTTTTATCAAATTTACTGGTATTTTCAAAGAAACAGCTTTTAGTTTCCCTGATTTTTTTCACTGTTGTTTGTTTTGTCTTTCATTAATATTTCCTCTTAATTTTATTATTTCCTTTTTTAAACTTACTTTGGGTCAAATTTGCTATTTTTTCATAGCTTCTTAAGGTAGAAACTTAGACAATTGATTTTACACGTCTTTAAATTTTTCTAATATAAGCATTTAAATATATATATCTACTTACTCAGCTTACCTGCATCCTATCAAGTTTGATGTGCTGTTTTCATTTTCATTCAGTTCAAAGTACATTCTAATTACCTTTGTGATTTTTCTTTAACCTATGGCTTACAAACATATATGTTGTTTGGTTTCAAATATTTGGTAGATTTTCTAGATATCTATTTGTTATTGATTTCTAATTTAATTCTGTTGTGCTAAGAGAACATAGTCTGCATGACTTTATTCCTTTAACTTTTTTATGAAGTACATCTTGGTGACAGATCCATATGCCCTAGAAAATGATATGTATTGTGCTCTTGTTTGTGTGTAGTCTTCTATGGATGTTAATTAGGTCAGTTTGTTTCATAAGTCTTTTATGTTCTTAATACTGGGAGAGAATTGGTAACATTCACAGCTAAAATTGTAAACTTACCTTTGGTTTTGTTAGTTTTTGCTTAATGTAATTAGATGCATATACACTTGAGATTGTTTTGTTTTCTTGATTAAATGACCCTTTATCATTGTAAAATATCCCTTTTTATTCTTGGAAGTATTTCTCCCCTTCAGTTCTACTTATTCTCTCTGATAGGATGGAATTCAAACCTCCCCTAGACCTATAGGAGTTGTAAAAATTATTTTGCTTTTCGCTTACTTTTAAAAATTTCTTTTAAAAATGATTTGAGTTTTATTTTACACTTTTTATTCCTCTCTCTTTTGGAAAATATACACTTTTATTTAGACTTCACACTAGAATTGTAATATGAATATATAATATGATAAGATTTTAAGTAATTTGATCTCTATCATCCTTCTTAATATTACATAAAACTTAAAATGTTTTAACTCTGTTTTCCCTTCTATTTACATGTACTCATATTTAAGTGCTTTATCTCTATTTTGATATTTTACATTAAATTTTGACATTTCTATTGTCATTATTTTTTAAAAGTTTCAATACCAACTTCTTTATTCTGCATTTCTTCTAACATTTCAGATTTTCATTCTAGGGTCATTAACTTCTCCCTGAAAAACGTTCTTTAAAAATTCTTTAGCAGAGGTCTTTTGGTGATAAACTTACAAATTTTGTTTACCTGAAAATACACCTAATAAGCCCTCATTTTTTGAAGGCAGTTCTATGGGCATGCAATTCTAGATTGACAATTATTCTCTTTCAGTTTTAAAGATGTTATTCTACTCTTTTCAAGATTCTGTAGTTACTGTTAAGAATTTATTATTATTGATAATTAAGATGTATATTTTTTTCTCTCAGTTTTCTAAAGATCTCAGTGTTCTGCAGTGTAATGAGGATGTGTTTAACACTCAATGTTTTTATTTTTATTTAGGTTTTTTTTTCTTCTGGAATTCTGATTAGATGTTGTTAGGCTTTCTCACTCTATCATCCCACCTCTTAAGCTGTTTCATATTTTCTTATATCTTGTTTCATTTTAGATGATTTTTTCAGATTTATTTTTTTGTTCTAATTTTTACTTTATCTGTATTTAATTTTCTATTTAGTCTTTTTATTGAATTTTAAATTCAGATTTTATAAATTTTATTAAAATTTTTTTTATACCTGGATATTTTGAATAGCATTGTATTTCCAATCCCCTCTTATTTTTAAATGTATTAAATTTCTTTTGTATTGTTTTCAGTAACATCTATTTTGAAGTCTTTGTGGGCCTATTTTAGATGGTTGTGATTGTTTCTGCTCACGCTGGCTTATTATGTTTTGTGAATTTGACTGAAAATTAATATTGGTTAAAATGTCACTTGCATGATTTTTTTTAGACTTAGATTATGTGAATGTTCCTCCAAGCAGATATGATTTTGCTCCAGACTGACACCTGGTGTCAGCACAGGGACAGGTGTGGTTTCAAATACTTCTCAGGTTTTTGTTCTGAAAGACTAGCCGAAATGTACACAGTCAAAAATACCACATAATGTGTAGCTAATAAGCAAACATGCCTATATAACATATAGCTAATAACAATTATTTTTAAAGAAATTTTACTTTTATTCTCACCTATATCAAATACCAATGATTTTCTATGCTGACATTTAAAAAAATTATATTTTATTCTACTTTTAAGGAGGAGCTTTTCTTTGTCCCAGCTTTATGTGTTGTTGTCTCTTTTATAGTCCCCTGAAACTTTAGAAGTTTCAAGTTGTATCTAGTCTCCTTCACTACAAAGCCCTAGGTTTCCCAACTGGTCCTTCATGGATCATGGGTGCGTTTTAATTGGGTTACTATGTGCCGAGCCATTGATCCCCTCAACTTTCAAGTCAGCCAGAATGGGACTGGGTATCTAATCAATTCAAGCTGCCTTAACAAAATACTATAAACTGAGTGGCTTAAACAACAAACATTTATTTCTCATGTATCTGGAGGTTGGAAGTCTCAGATCAGATTTTCAGCATGGTCAGGTCCTGGCAAGAACCTTTTTCCTCGCTTATGGAAAGCCATTGTCTCTAGTCCAACAGGTTTCAAACTTGTATAAGAGTAAAACAGTGAGTCACCAATTTACTTAGAGAAAGATACTGACATGAAATTATAACTAATCATTTGTCTCCTGATTTCAGTTATGGAATAAAATAATATTTTGATTGAAACACAAATGACTTAAAAATTACATAACCTAACAAAATCTTACATTTTAGAGATAATAAAATTAAGTCCTACAGCATTTAAATGACTTTTCCAAGATTCAGTATCTACTTAGCAGTAAATCTACAACTGAAATTTATGTCTCCTGAATTTCTCTTCAATACTGAAACACTTGTTCATTAATTCAGTCTTTCATTTATTTGTTTATTCATTTGAAAGCATATTGATGAACATAATGTGTTAGAGACTAAGTGAGGTAATTAAAATAATTAATTTGTATTCAATGTGTTTAGTGAAGCAGTAGCTATATAATCAATATACAATGGGGCCACAGAAAATGCAGAAGCACGTCTTCTGAATGGTCATTAAAGTATCACAGAAGAGATGATATTTGAATTGAAACATGAAGAATGAACAGTAGATATGAAGAAGGCAATGCCACAATGAAAGAAAGAGATGATAGTACCACAAATCAAAACTTTTGAGACATGGCAAAAGCAGTCATAAGAGGAAAATTCATATCATTACAGGTCTATCTCCAAAAACAAGAACGAGCCCAAATAAACAACCTAACACTTCATCTTAAAAAAACTAGAAAAGGAAGAACAAATGAAGCCTAAAGTCAGCAGATGGAAAGAAATAATTAAAATTAAAGCAGAAATAAATGAAACTGAAAAAAATAGATAAACATAAATACAACAAATAGCTCATTCTTGAGAAGGTCAATAAAATTGACAAACCTCTGGCTGGACTCACTAAAGAAAAAAGAGAAAAGACACAAACAAAATCAAGGATGAAAGGGGAAATTAAGACTGACATCACAGAAATACAAAGGATCATGCAAGAATACTATGAAAAAGTATATAATAACAAATTCAATAACCTAGAAGAAATGGACCAGTACTTAGAAAAATACAACCTTCATAGACTGAATCAAGAAGAACTGGAAAATCTAAATAGACAGATCAGCAGTATGGAAAATGAAACAAACATCAAAAAATCTACCAAAAAGTAAAAGTCCAGGACCAGATGGCTTCATCAGTGAGTTCTACCAAACTTTCAAAGATTTGATACCTATTCTCCACAAGCTCTTCCAATAATCAAAGAGGAGGCAATACTTCCCAACTCATTTTATGAGGCCAATATTACCCTGATACCAAAACTTTATAAAGATAACACAAAAAAAGAGAACTACAGACCAATATCTCTCATGAACACAGAGGCAAAAATCCTAAATAAGATATTAGCAAACCAAATACAGCAACATATTAAAAATATTATAAACCATGATTAATTGGGCTTCATTCCAGGGGCACAGGGATGGTTCAACACATGCAAATCAATTAATGTGATGCACCACATAAACAAATTAAAAAATAAGAATCACGCAATCATATTAATAGATGCAAAAAAAGCCTTCAACAAGATAAAGCATCCATTTATGATCAAAACACTTAACAAAAATTGGTATAGAAGGAAAGTACCTTAACATAATAAAGGTCATCTATGACAAGCCCTCAGCCAACATTATACTTAAAGGTGAAAAATCTAAAAAACTTCCTTCTAAGATCAGGAACAAGACAAGGCTGTCCACTATCGCCAGTGTTATTAAATAAAACATTGGAGGTCTTTGAGAGTGCAATCAGGAAAGAGAAACATATAAAAAAGCATCCAAATTGGAAATGAAGAAGTCAAACTGTCACTATTTTCAGATGACTCTATTCTCTATATAGAAAACCCTAAAGACTCCATAAGAACACTACTAGAAACAGTAAGCAAATACAGTAGTCTCTAGATACAAATCAATGTTCAAAAATTCATAGTGTTTCTATACTGTATAACAAAGTGTCAGAAAAAGAAGTGGAAAAAATAATTCCTTTTGCAATTGCAACATAAAAAGTAAAATACCTAGAAATAAATCTAAAGAAATATGTGAAGAACCTATGTAATGAAAACTGTAAGACTCTATTAAAAGAAACTGAAGAAGATACAAAGAAATGGAAAGATATTCTGTGTTCATGGATTGGAAGAATCAACATAGTTAAAATGACTTTATTAAATCATTATACAGATTTAATGCAACCCCCATCAAAATTCCATCGGCATTTTTTAAAGAATAGAACAAAAAATCATTAGATTTGTATGGAAGCACAACAGACCCTGAATTGCCAAAGCCATCCTGAGAAAAATATATGTGGCTGGAGGCATCACTCTGCCCGACTTCAAATTATACTACAAAGCGACAATAATCAAAACTGCATGGTATTGGCAGAAAAATAGGTACACGGACCAGTGGAACAGAATCAAGAATCCAGAAATAAACTCAGATTTATATGGGCAAATAATTTTTAACAAAAAAGCCTAAAACATAAAGTGGAGAAAGGAAAGCCTCTTCAATAAGTGGTGCTGGGAAAACTGGAAAGCCACATGCAAAAGAATGAAACTAGACCATTGTCTATCACCACACAGCAACATTAACTCAAAATGGATTAAGGTCCTGAATATAAGACCTGAAATAATAACATGCGTAGAAAAAAATCATAAAAACCAAACTCAAAAATTTGGGGCTTAAAGAGAATTTTAAAGATGATTTGACCTCAAAATGAAGGGAAGTAAGAGCAAAAATAAATGAATGAGACTACATCAAATTAAAAGCTTCTGCTCAGCAAAGGAAACTGTAAACAAGGTAAAGAGACAACCATCCGAATGGAAAAATGTATTTGCAAGCAACACCTCTGATAAGGGCCTAATATCCAAAATATACAAATAATTCGTATGACTCAATAACAACAACAAAAACAATCCAATCAAAAAGTAGGAGAAAGACCTGAACAGACACTTCTCCCTAGAGGACAAACAAATAGCCAAGAAATATATGAAAAGATGCTCAACATCACTAGCTATTAAAGAAATGCAAATCACAACCACAATGAGATATCTCATACCTGTTAGAATGGCTATAATCAACAGGACAAGTGATAACTAACATTGGAGAGGATGTGGAGAAATAGGAACCCTCATACACTGCTGGAAAGTGGTATGGAGGTTCCTCAAAACACTAAGAATTAATCTACCATATGCTCCAGCGATCCCTCTACTGGGTATTTGCCCCAAAGACTTGAAAATTCATATTCAAAAAGATATTTGCACACCAGTGTTCATAGCAACATTATTCACAGTGACTAGGACATGAAAGCAACTGAAGTGTCCTATGACAGATGATTGGCTAAAGAAGCTGTGATATATTCAATGGCATATTACTCAGACATAAGAAGATTTGAAATACTGCTATTTGCAACAACATGGACGAACCTTGAAATAATCACACTAAGCGAAATAAACCAGACAGAAAGGTTGAAAATCACATGATATCACATATGTGGGGTGTAAGCCTAGGAGCAACAAATGAATAGGACAAGCAGAGACACATGGACAATGGACTAGTGCTTGCCAGAAGGGAGCGCTATATATGAAAAAAAAAATAATAAACTGGCATTTAAAAAAATAAAATAAGTGAATTAAGGCTCAAAAAAAGTGTCATCTTGGATTGTACAACTTTAGCAAATAGACATATCATAAAGGGCTGTTATAAACTGTAAATTAAAAGAAAATACAAATGTAAATTTATAGTACAGTGGCAGAATAGACTATGACAGTTATGTTGTAAATAATTAAATTTATTTGTTCTTATATAAATTTTATTATATTACTTGTGATATTGTAATTTATTGTGCTCTAAAATGTCTTCTAATAACAAAACTGAATATTATCCAGTGTTTTCCACTATGAACTATTTGAAAAAAATAGGAAACAGAAAGTAGAAGATCAAAGAAAATAAGAAATGTTTTCAATTCTACTTCTTACTTGTTTTAAATTTTCCTTTAAAAAGTCTCTTTTATTTTTATCTCAAGGACTAATGTATGTGAAATCAGATTTAATGAAAGAAATAATGTCAGATACATATTAATATTGTGGCCATTTTATCTTAGTAAAATATTCATAAAATATAGATTATACTATGACTGCGTTACTTTCAAACTGTTATATTAAAGATTGAAGATATGTAAATATCATTTACATATTTTCCCCAGGAAATGAATGCACCTAGTCTGAAGGAGAGAATGCTGAGAAAATTCTTACAATAAATTTTATTTCACAGGAGTCGATTAACTTATGCAATCTGTTGGAGGTACGTTAACCAAATGTTTATCTCTAAGTAGCTCTCCTTATGGACAGGTAGTATATTTTATTTTCTATAATTTTCATCATTATCTCACTTAAAAATAAGGTATTTTTTAATATTATGGAACACAAATGCAGTGCAAGATTCAGGGGAAATATATTTCAATTGAGTGAAGTTTTAAATTTAATTTTCTGGTATTTATTAAATATTATAAAACTTATATGTGTATATAGTCAAGAGTATGTACATTTTGTGAAATTTATAGGTAAGTTAAGCATACTGCCCTTAATGTTAGGTATGTGTCTATTCTTTTAAATGCATCATGATTTTAATAATTAAGGAAAATAACAAAAATTTTAAATCACTGTATTTTAAAAAATCAAAATAACTTAAGATAGCTTTCACAATGTTATTCTTTTGATTTTTTTCCAAGTATCTGTAAAAATAAATGAAGATAAAATTTGATGTTCAAAATAGGCCTGATTGACTTGTATAATACTCAAATTTATGCCATCTGATATTATTTGACAGATTAAAGTGTGTGTGTGTGTGTGTGTGTGTGTGTGTGTGTGTGTGTGTTTTTCTGTCTCAGAGTGAGAGAGAGAGGGAGAGAGGGAGAGAAGGAGAGAGAGGGAGGAAGGGGGAGAGAAATAGAGTAGGAAGGAGGGAGAGAGGGGGAGAAAGAGATTGAGAGAGAAAGAGCAAGTAAAAGGAGAATTGGCCTAAAATCAAAATAGCTGAATGGCTTTATTTCTGGCTTCTTTGCAAAGGTTTATATGATGACAGCCTAAGTCATATATATTTTTTATTTATGTCTTTTACTTTTATTAACTCTTTGATTTTTAAACTTTTAGTTGTCATGCTTGAATTTATTTAACATTAGACTAAGGAAATAATAGCTTGGGATTTTCATCTGCTATTTAATTCAGAAAAAGGCCTTGATCCTGGTTTTGTTCTTTTTCTGTATTTTGTGCTCTCCATTGACATTCCTGGTTTGCTCTGGGATTCATTGTAAATTCAGGGAGCCCTCAACCTCAACTAACCAGAAGACACAGGGACTAGTTGTTTCTAGTATACGTGAATGTCTAACAATTTAGAGGCTCGTATGTTGAAATTGAATCAGGTAGATTTCTATCCTCTACCATTAAGGCACTTTAATCTTTCTCCAAAAGTTAAAAAAATTTATACTATTTTCTCAATAATTAGATTTTTACTACCTTTCAGAAAACCTTGTTCATAGGACCTAGTACATATGATTACACCTTTTGGCAACAGTTACTGTCAAATGAAATGAAAGAGAGTAATCACTCACTACAGATCCTGTGGACATTAAAAGGATAACTATTATGAGCAACTCTATTGCCATAAATCTGATAACTTACATGATATGGACTAATTTCTTAAAAGAGATATCTTCCAAAACTCTCACAAGAAGAAATAGACAATCTGAATAGACATTGACCTATTAAAGAAATTGAATCAATAATTAATAACTTTCCAAAAAAGAAAGCACCAGAACCAGATGAGTTCACTGGTGGTTTCTGCCAATTATTTAAATAAGAAATTACACTAATTTTCTAAAGTCTCTTCCAGAATATAGAAATAGAGGGAATACTTGCCAGTTCATTCTATGAGACCAGCATTACCCCTAATATCAATATAAGACAAAGACATTACAAAAAAACTAACAATATCTTTCATGAACATAGATGCAAAAGTCCTCAAAACATTAGTTAATATGAGAATCCATCGGTGTATAAAAATAAGTATACACCTTGGCCAGGTAGAATTTATCCTAGTTATGCAAAGTGGGCACAGCATTCAAAAATCAATTAATATAATCCATCACATCAACAGGCTAAAAAAAATTACATGATCATACAGTAGATGCAGAAGAAAATTTAACAGAACTCAACACCTATTCATGATGAAAAACTCCCAGTGCAGTAGGAATAGAAGGGAACTTCCTCAGCATGGTAAAGAATATTTACCCAAAACCTGCAGCTAATACCATAATAGAAGATGAGAAAATAGAAGTTTCCTGCTAAGGTTAGGAGTAAGGCAAGGATGTCCCCTCTCTCTGCTCCTTTCAGCATTGTACTGGAAGTCCCAACTAATACAATAAGACCAAAGCATAATAAAAAAGATGGACAAAAGCCGAAATGTAAGTTATAAGGCATGCTGAAGACCATTGGAATGTCTTGAGAAACAGCTATTATGATGCCATTTGCTTCTTAGACATATTACTCAAGCAACAGTGTGGAAACAAGATTCAAATGAGCAATAAAGATCATTACAGTCATCACACTGGTATTGTCAAAAGTTAAAAACACAAGTCTCATGGAAATACAGAAGAAATAATGTCAGAATTATTTAACCAGTTAATTAAAGAGCAATTCAGCAATATGAGAAAATAGATTCAAGGAGCATTTGAGGGAATAAATAGAGTTGTGTTTTTTGTTATTTGTTTTAAGTTAGAAACAAAACTGGTTGTGTACTACAGGAAAAACAACTCTAACCTAAAATTGTATCCATAAATTGTATCTCTTCTGGTCACAGGTCTAGAAGTTACCTTGTAATTTCCGAGAGTCTTATGCTTTAATAGTAAATAGCAAAGCCAAAAATGGTACATTCTCCTAGAAAATACAATAACCTTTGGATAGGTCTGTTAATGTCCTAATAGAATACTGAAAGGACATACAGTCCTCTTTTGTGTTTTATTCCCAAATGTTAGATACTTTTCCTTAACTTAGTAGGCCAACGAGGAGTTGATCATTGTGCATTGTAGTGAGAAGTGGATTAAAGAGATTGTTAGGTTATAGAAGCAACAGGATATGGAGATTGGTAGACCCTGGGATATAATCAAGTCAAATCTTGAGTTTCTGGCTTTAAGAAGCAAAGTAGTCAGTATTATAATGTTAACAGTAGAGAGACAAAGGAGAATTAATGTGGGTAAACAACCCTTTAATTACACATGTTTATGATCCAGAAAAATCTTGAGGAGGTCTCTGGGTTTTTGATAATCCATGGGATGGATGCTTAATCTAATCTCCTTTCTAAATACTAGAAAAATGGTGACCCCCCAAATCTGGAGGCTTTGTAGACAAATAGAGTAGAGCAATCTGGGTTCATAATAGACAGGAACCCTCTGAGCAGAATGTCATGAGGAGTAATAGAGAAAAAAAAATGTTAGCAACATTGCTACATTTACCTGTACAGTATCAGTCCTTACAAACACCCTGGTAGGTTATAGTTTTACCAAAGATATTTTACCAGGTGTTAAACAAATTAAGAGAGGTAAAAGAAATGAGAAATCACAATTCCACTCCAAGCATATTCTACAAAAAACTGTGATTGGCCACCCTCACGGTAGTGTTGTACTTGTCCCCCTTGCTGACAGATTTTCTTTGTATATAAGGCACATGGATATAATAAGAAGTTGCACAAATTAAAAAAAAAAAAAAGATGATTGAACAGTTTGGTAAACACTGACCTTTAACAGATGACAGAAGCATAAACAACGCTTAAAAAACAATGTTTTTGTGTAGGTTATTTGCCTAATGAAGGCATGCCAAGCAGAAAGCATACAAAAAAATATTGACTGGAGATCAGAATGAAAGCCACAAGAATAAGCTGAAAACAGCCAACACTCCAAAACATACACATGGGGAATTAATTACAGGACTCAAGAGGCAGCCAACTTTTATAGCTATTTTCTCTCATTTTTTTACAAGAAGCCGAGCCTTTCAATGAGGCCATCAAGTAAATATTTTGCATCCACAAAGGGCAGTGTAGCATGACCATTCAAACGTAGTCATATGCTTCAACCTTATAACAGACATGACAGATTAAAAAAAATTATCAGGACTATTTATGTCTGGATGGAAATAAGATGCTGTAGACAAAAATAATTGATTTTGTAATCCTTATGATACTAGAGAAATCGTTTTACAGTAGAAAGTTCTATATTCTTTACCACTGTGCTTGCTATTGTTCTGGACAAACAAGAGATCTAAATCAATGTTTTCAGAAATGATAGAATGAGGTCAGTAGCATAAAGTTACTCTTACTACCTTACTCTTCTTGTTAAGTTCAATAAAAATAGGTGAATAATCACAATTTAAAATAAATGCCTTTGCCAGAAAGTTGTGTATAATTATAAAAATATAGCATAATCAGAAAACAGAAAGCAAAAAGAATAGGCATAGAATAATGTTGAGAGCATTGAACATAAAGATGTAAAGATGAACATTTGCCATAGGTGCAAAAACAACAACTGATTCGTGTGCTGAGACCTTTTTTAAAATTTATTTTTCAATTACAGTTGACTTTCAATATTACTTTATATTAGTTTCAGGTGTACAGCACAGTGGTTAGACATTTATTTAATTTACAGAGTGCTGAGATCGTCAAGACATCAATACAAAGTTAGTAAGACATAGGGGGAAAAAAAACCATGACACATAATTAATATCTGGTTAGTATTTTTGATTGTCTACTTTTTGTTTTTGGAATCTTTATGAGGGATCATTGTGCTTAATAGAAGCAGTTATTTCTAATTCTTATAAGCTAATCTTATTGAGAAGTGAAAGGAGCTAGGAAGCCTCAGGTACACAATAGGAAGGAAAGTTAATGTGGATTTTATGAACCAGATATTTTTATACTTAGCTGTCTTCCAAAATAATATCCAAGTTTATGTTAATAGTAGTGGTATTGAAATAGGATACAGAGATGTGAAGCTCCATACATTATTTTCCTCCCCAGGAGAAACATTACTTTTGAATAGTTCATTATTTTAATGGTATTTAGTGGTAACTGTGTCCATTGTTATCTTTTTATTATTATTATTATTTAGGACGATTTTATGTGTGAAAATTCTCCTGTTATAAGGCTTAGCATATTTAACACATATCCAACATATATTCCTTAACATATTTTTTGTCTGAAAGAGAGACAATTTGATAGTTAAACTCAGCACTTTATTTGAAAAGAAGGAATGAAGGGAGGGATGGAAAAAGAGAGAGAAAAAGTATCTTATGATATTGCCATTTTCAACTAAGATCGGGGAGTAAAGATTTCTACAATTGATAATATAGATGTAATTCAATAATAACTGTGTAGAGCATCTTGAGCAAAGTTATTTTATTTGTTTTAAGATAATTTCTAGTATGTTGGTACAATATTTTGACATGGTGTTTATAAGATACTGAAGTCAAATAACAGTGATATTCAATCTATTATTTGAGTACCAGAATAACAGACCTTTTTAGATAGGTATTTATTGCTAGACCTATACAAATTTCTAACTTCTTTTTAAAGTGGACCACAATATGAGGACCATAGGGTTAATGATAAATAAGGCCAAGTTGATCATATTTCCTAGAAGAACAAAGACAGCATACTGTGTCTCAGATAGAATGAAACTGAAATCTTGTTCTCAATGACAAAAAGAATACATAATACAGGCCGTGAAATATTTATGGACAACTACACAAACACTTCTTTGCTTGACTTTGATAAAAAGGAAGTAACTCTATGCCTGGTCTTCAAAGGGTTTGCAGAAGTGTTGAAACGACAAGTCCTGAATATGAAAATAAGTAGAAAAGATTTAGGTATGAAAGTGTGCAGCACTGATTAATGTGTTTTAAATTAATAAGTTTACAAAAGTACAAAGTCTTCTTCAGATGCTGTTGCCATGGATCCTGCAATGTGATGGGGGAAGGGATACTAGGAATGTACATGCACACTGGAAACTGGCTCCAGGCAGCACATCTCCAGCACATTTGCCCAGGAATTTCCCCCAGACATGCTTCAGAGAGGAATAACTGAAAAAAGGGATAACTTATCCCATGTTCTCCACTTGTGAACAAAAACATGAGTGGAAGAAACAGAGAAGCCTGTTAACTGCTGCTGACTCCCAGAGGCAGGGTCTGGAATGGAGGAGATGATGTGGGTAATTTGGAGGGGGTGTGTGTGGCTGGAGCCACAAGAGGCTGTGTGATGGTGCTTGTGTTTAATTTGGACAATCATTTCTGGCCAAAATATAGGGCCAGAAATAATTTCTGTCATCATGTCAGACAGGATGAGGTGGGAGGCCTAAAAAAGTGACAGTCAGAAAACGGAAGGAAACAAACCTCTACCACAGAGATAAAGCTTTAAATTCCACCACCTCAAAAAACAGCTCTCTTCCTTTCTTCCTGTTCTCCCAAGCTCTGCTGACACCCTGTCATCCCCCAAGGCTGCTGGATCATTCATTAAAAAATCAAACAGGCACCCATGTACTTTTTGACAGAATCTATCACAAAACCCAGCCTTCTCCTTTGGCTGATGGGGATAGTTGTTGCTGGCTTTGAGGATGAAAGAGGCCACTTCAGAAGGAGTGTAGGTAGCTTGCAGAGTGGAAGAATAGACCCTGGCTGACAGCCAGCAAAGAAATTGGGACCTCAAACCTGTGGTTGCAAGTGAGTGGACTCTGCCAACAACCCGAATCAGCTTCCAAGAATGTTTTTCCTAAAGTCTCCAAATTGGGACCCAGCCTGACAAACACCTCAATTTCAGCCTTGTGAGATCTTAAGCAGTGAACCCAATACAGCCTGTCCAGACTTCCAACAACTAGAATTGTGAGATAGTAAATGGATATTGTGTAAGCTGCCAAATTTGTGGAAATCTGTAACATGACATTAGAAAACTTATATGCAGCTATAGCAAAAATGTTGATTTCAAGCACACATAGAACATTTAACAAGATGCTAGTCACAGTAAATTTAAATGAATGGAAACCATCTAGAGCATGTTTTCTAAACACCTTGGAATTTAATTACACAGTAATATGATCACATCTGGAATATTTTCAATACACAAAATTAAGTCACATTCTTCTAAGTAAATTATTAAAGAAGAAATAAGAGAAACTGAAAAACATTTAACCATTCACAATCACAACAAAAAGAATGGAATAAATTTAACTAAAGAGGTGAAAGACCTGTACTCTGAAAACTATACAACATTGAAGAGAGAAAGTGAAGAAGACACAAATAAATGAGAGGATATACCATGATCATGGATTGGAAGGATTACGATTATTAAAATGATTGTACTTTCCAAATCAATTTACAGATTTTGTGCAATTTCTATCAAAATATCAGTGTCATTCTCAGAACTAAAACAAATAATCCTAAAATTCACATGGTACCACCAAAATCCCAAGTATAACCAAAGTAGTCTTGAGAGCGAAAAACAGAGTTGGAGGCATCACACTCCCTTATCTCAAACTATACTACGAAGCTGTAATAACCAAAATAGCCTGGTATAGTATAAAAACAGACACATATAGTGTCAAAGACCACTCTTTTACACCAAATACACACATAAATTCAAAATTAGTTAGAGACTTAAATGTAAGGCCTGAATCTCCTGGGAGAAAACCTAGAAAGTAAACTATTTGATATCAGTCTGAATAATATATATTTGGATACCTCATCTCAAGGAAGGGAAACAAAGGCAAAAATAAACAAATGGAACTACATCAAACTAAAAAGCTCTGCACAGCCAGTGAAATCTTCAACAAAACAAAAAGGCAGCCTACAGAATAGGAGAATATATTCTCAAATGGCATATTCGATAAGGAGTTGATATCTAAAATATGTAAGAAACTCATACAGATAAATATAAAAAAATAAACAATCTGATCAAAAAATGAGCAGAGGATATGAGAAGACATTTCTCCAAAGAAATCATAGAGATGGCTAGCAGACTTATGAAAAGATGTTCGGCATCACTCACTAATCATCAGGGAAATGCAAATCAAAACCACATGTATATGTGTGTGTGTGTGTGTGTGTGTGTGTGTATACATATAAATGAAATAAGTCAGACAGAGAAAGACAAATACCATATGGTTTCACTTATATGTGACATCTAAAAACAAAACAAACAAAAACAAAAAAGAAAAACAAACTCAAAGTAACAAAGATCAAAGGGGTGGTTACCAGAAGAAAGGGGGTGGGGGATGGGTGGAAATGGGAAGGGGAATAGAGTCAATAATATTGTCATAAGATTACATACGTGATTACTAGAATCAGTGGGGCAATTGCATTCTTAGAAATCAAAATGTCTATATTTGACTATATATTTGACAAATCACTATATTTGACACCCAAAACTAAACAGTAAAAAAGATTACACAGCAACTATACTTGAATAAATGAAATTTTAAAATAAAAACATTTTGAACTGAGTCAAAATAAAAATAAAGCTAATTAAAGATAACTTGTGGTGTCTAAATTACCACAATAAATGCGACTCTCATGTACCACTCAGTTTTCAATTTGTGTCAATTTGCCTTAAATTCTCTTAATTCCAGTCTCTTTGGAAAATAAATTGTGTCCTGATTCTTTTCTACAATTCATTCTTGGGAATAAGAGCACATTTCTGTGCTGTTGTGTCAGGTGCCAGAGAGCACTAAAATCTGAGGAATAGGAAAGGCAGTGTCACATAAATGGATTGCTCCTCTGTGACTTTAGGCGTCATGGAGAGCCCTCAGGAGCAATTTTTTACAAACAAGCCACAGAGTAGTTTGTCTTATACATTAAAGCCAGTCAGAAGGCTTTCAGGTAAATACCTGGTTGAAGTTATGCTGCCATTCATTTCCTTCTCTAAAAGAACCCTTAAATGATGGACATGTTTGTAGAGGAGAAATATTTCTCGATAGTGAGTACATAACAGAAAATAGCATGAAGTCTCATGTGCCTGGAGAACTGGGAACCAGAAAACACACCAACACCAAAAACCTTAACTGCAAAAGCTACCGAAATAAGGGGTTTGGAAGACTGCTGTTAATGAGAGTGTATCTGTATACCATCTCCTCAATATTCTTGGTTGTTAATATTGTTTATTTCAGCAATAAAGAGCTAAGTTTTTTTTTTAATAAATTCAATCCTCCTCCTTACTCTTTTTCTTTCCCCTTTCCCTTTCTTCTTTTTAAATAATAGATGATTTATGTGGATTGTAAAACTGGAATTATAGTTTTTACCCACTTGGGGAATTGCTCTGAAAACACACCTAAATAAATCATAAGATTTCCTCAGCTGTCTTTGCTGATTGAATTAATAGCACAGTGCTCAAAATGGATTTCTAGGTGTCTAACACTACTTAGAATATTTTGTGATGGTCTGACAAGTATTCATTATGTTTCATTTTATTCATTATTTACACTATTCTGACTGCTCCAAGACCAACCTGTTTGTATACAAGCTGGTCTAATCATAATTGTGAATATTCTTAAAACCAGGTTGCAGATGATGGGTATGCTTAAGTTGTTGTCTTGTGAAATGGATGTGGGAAAGTGACAAAGATGATTCCTTACTGATTTTTGTTTACTTTTTTATGTTTCTTGGTAGCAAGGAACATGGTAGGGTTGGATCTCATGTGAGGAGAGAGTCAAATAAGCACATCTCACACATGCAGTGACTGGTTATGCCCTTGGGCAAAGGAGCAAATCTGTATCTTGCTAAGTTAATGTTGTGTTAACTTTGAATGCTTTATTTAAAAGCAGTGCCATGAAATCAATGAATTGTTAACTAACAAATTGGGCTTCTTTTTTTTTTTTTCAAGATTATAGATGTCTATTTGACTAGGCTTTACTTTGACATCAAAAAGTTTATCAACTTCATTACAGTATAACGATTAAAATTTAGAAAAGTGGGGTTTATCATAGCATGAATCACCTACTAGTTGACACTATTTTATCATTATTTCTATAAATAATTCAACCACTGTTTCCCAGTTTTAACCTATTGTTGGGTGAGAAAGTCTACCATCAGCTCTAGTCATGTCCTTTCTGAGTGTGCCAAACTGTCCCTTGATACTGAGCAGTCTCTGTAGCTAGTCACAAAGGAAATTAAGTAAGTCAAGGTGACCACAGAGTGACCATCAGGCAATTGGTTTCTCCCTGTGGGAGAGGCACTGGCTTCTTTGCTGCTTATTACAAAAAGAATAACATCCTAAGTCTTAAGTGCCTCAGGTGTGGCACATGTGAAGCCATCACTGTATGTCACAGTACCTCTGTACCACTGACCTGTAATTAGAGAAAGAAGAAGTCCCGAATCACTTTAGACAATAGACTGCAGAGCTATTAGGGCCTTGGCTGGTGCCTCTATGAGAAGCATAAGTGAGAAAGGTTATATGCTCAGAGGGCCAATAGTAGCACTGAGGTCATCTCACCCTTGACGTCATGCTTCAAGCCATGATGATTCAGTTGGGGATAGAATCAGCCCCACGACAAAGCTTGCTACTGTGGGTTTCTATTTCTATGACCATGTTATAGCTAAGATGGGGACACTTCTCCAAGGCCAGTAAAATGCCATGCAGTCCCGTGGAGAGTGTTAGTCAAATCTGCTGAACATATACTTGGTGTGGATGTTTTACCTGCTTGTACTGTGAATGAAGTGGGACTCTGCTGATTGTAAAAGCCGTCTTGTAAGGAGGCAGTAGCTGGACTAGTGCCCTGGAGACAAACATATAGGAGAAAAGATTACAGTTTTCATGAGTAACTTTGAGACAGCAGAGCTATTTTGTTTTAGGGTGCAATATCTTCACGTAATCAATCCTGTGTGGCTAGTTAAAAATGCACTGTTGACTATCACAAACTGAATTTAGTGTGTCCCACCATAGCCCCAGCTATTTCAGACATTGGGACTATAATGTTATGCCACCATGGCCATTGCTAATGGGTTTGCCTTGATCCTTTGGTCATCAGATCAAGATAAATTTATCATCATCTGGTCAGGCCTCTAAAACACAACTACTGTGCCAGCATAGGAGCATTTGAATTCTCCTGTGTGCCACCAATGGCTGAACTGAGACATAGAAAAAACAACCTTACAGGTTAATTGGCCTTACCATGTTGATGATATAATGCTGAGAAGCCTCAAAAAAAAATAGATGGCAGTGGCTTTAGAGTTTATACTAATTCACATAATCCCCCAAGAGTGACTCATTAATCCTGATGAGGGATTAGGAACCAACCACCCACTGTTGGGGAGAATTCTCCATGCATCTCTTGCATTTCTGCACATTTTGCAAAACAAAGCACTGACTGCTCTTAGTTTTGGACTACTTTTTCCATAGATTTTTGTATAATAAACAGCTTTGGAAAGTACAAACATTGTCTCCCTCCAAAGCAAAGTTCAGGTTTGCTAATAACGTTGGAATATAAAGATAGATTCTCTCTCTGGAGCAAAAGACAGGCATGCTTACTGCTGGTTACAAAGGATTCAGGTTCTTTATACTAAGAGTTTCTCTCCTGCAGTGAAGCCCACTACTTATGCAGTTGCCATATACTCTTCTTCACATCACCATGTGGAAATTGAAATTCAGGGAACCAACACATGCAAAAAGTGTATAAATACTCAGGCTACTTTGGTTACTGTGAATAATAAACTGTCCATCTCTGATCCAGGAATCTTGTGTTTTCTAATAGCATCCTTAAAACTATGCCAGGCTAACATATAAGCTTTCAATTAGGTCAATGCATGACCCCTTCACAATGCATGACACCCAAGTCTAATTCTGAGGGACAAATAGGCTGAAGCTCAAAGATTGATCCCTGAGGTAGGAAAGGAAATTTTACTTGCGTTGTGGCCCCCAACGCCAAAAAGAAAATCCATTACCTAATCAGGCTATTTGGGTATTAGAGACGATATTTGCCTCATCTAGAGATTTTGTACAAGTTGACCAGAAATGTGCCACATTTATCCAGAGTCTTGAGTAGCATACAGTGCTAGGGGCAGTGTGACAGGCTGTCCCAGCAGCATTCTTCTAGAGGCTTAAGTTCCTAAGACGCCCTCTGAATTACAGGTAATTATCCTAACTGGAACCTCTGGCAAAGGGAGGCAGCTTCTGCTAGACTTTCTCTTCAGTTGCTGGACTCACTGCCTTCCTAATGTGTTACCCAATATATTCATTTGAACAGGTATTGGCTGCTACTGGGAACTTTCAGAGACCAAAGAGGTTTTGCAGAATTTCTAGGTGACATTGTGCCCAGATATTTCCATCTTGGGTCGGGGGGAGGGCACTCAGGAGCTAACAATAGAGTTGGAAAAGTACAGCAGCCTTCTCCTAGTAGACGGAGCTGGTATATTCAAGAGGGAAGACAGCCTGGTTCTGCAGTTAAATAGAACTTTCCTAACGCGGAAAGGTCACAAGCACATCCTTGGAGCCCTTTACCTCTCTCATGACTGATAAGAGGGGAAACCTTTGACTGACCATCTTGGGACCCTGCCTCAGGAGTTTGTCTTAAAGATGCTTGGACTTGATATATTGATGGTTTTGCCAAACTAAAAGCTGATGGCGTCCACTGGGTGGCAGCAGCCATCCAGCCCCAATAACGACTCTTGCCTTAGACCAGTAATCAGCAAACCATGGTTCTTATTGTTTATTTGTTTCATGTATGAATGTTTTATTTTACTAGAAAGATTTCAAGGTCATAGAAGGCAGAGATCAGATCTTACATTCCATATATTTCCATTCCAGGCCTTATGAGAATTATCCCTTAGTTCAAGATATATATTTTAAAAGAATTTACAATTTATTATTGCTGCATTTAAATTGCATCTTAAGTTTCTTTAAAGAATATTTTTTTTATTTTATATATTGCCTAATGTAGTTGAAACATATAATCTAGTTTTTTGTTTGTTTGTTTTTTGCATCCTGGTTTGGTTCTAAAAATAATCATAAGGCCGCAGAACACTTTACCTAATTTAATTAGAATATTTAGATGACAGATTGACTAAAGTTTCGGCATAGATAATGACTTATTATGTACTGGTGCAGATCCCACGGTGTATGTCCCAATCAGATGCACTGGAGGAACAGACCCAGTTTTGGCTGCTGAGAAGTGTGTCTCCTTTATTCTAAGAATCCTAGTAGGCTGAATGAACCCTATTAATAGCTGCTGCCTCCAGTAACTATTCTTTTACTTGGCTCTTCATCATTCTTAATTTTATTGAGTCTTAGGAGGCTGAATGCAGCCAGAAACTTCTGTAGACATATACTCACTGGGATAGCTTCACGTGACTTTATGTCATCCCTGTGATGCAGTGCTTCTCCTTGGAAATAGAGCTGGACCATGGGCAACTGTCCTTCATTAATTTCCCATTATACTTTGAAAAGTGGAACTGTGTGGCAGGTGATATTGCTTTTTGGGATTCTGCATTAAGTTCACCACCAGACTCTGCACCACAAGTAGCAATGCTATGTAACTGAAAGAACATTGGACCTGATTCTTTTTTAATGAGTTTTAGCCTTCTGTCTCCTCAGAGTTAATAATGTCACTTTAAGTCACTTCACCTCTCTATGTCAGTTTCCTAATATGTAAAATGTCAAATGAAAGAAACTAATTGACACCTAACTAGTCTCACTGCCTCTGGTCACTCCCAATTTCAATTCATTTTTTTTATTAAAAAAATATATTAAAATTCCCAGAACAATGCTCTGATCACACCACTCCTCAGCTGAGAATTACTGAACAGCTTTTCTGTGCAAAAAGGTAGATTTCAGACTTCTTAGGTGGCTATTCCACTTTGGTTCAATCCAACATATGCTTATTGAGTGGATGCTATATATATGATAATTTCTAGGTTCTAGTGATACCAAGCTATCCCAAATGCCTTTTGCTCTTCTCTAAATTTACACTTTAAATAGGAGAGGAACACTTGTAGATGTGTAATTATTCAAAAAGCATGCTATATATTGTGATAAACATAAGTGTTGTGAGGATTCTCCAAAATAAACAGTGATAATTGTAATAATGATAGCAATAATGATAACAGCCCTCATTTGTTGGCTTTGCTGTGGATGGTGTACCAGGGCACTGTTTGGCACTTTAGGTGCATTTTTTTGTAAGATGATCTTCCTTTTACATATGATGCAACTCCTTACATGACTGACCCAAAATCACACAAAGAGAAGTGGGGTTCATACTCATATTTGTCTAATTACAATATCCATGCTTCACGGTATTAGTTTTATGATTGCCATAACAAAATACTACACATTTTGTGGCTTTAAAAGAACAAAAATGTATTATCTCACAACTCTAGAGGTGAGAAGTCTCACATGGGTTGCATTGAGCAAAAATCACAGTATCCTGAGGGGCGTGTTCCTTCCTGCAGGCTCTATAAGAGAATGTTTCTTTGTTTGTTCAGGTTGTTGGCAGAATTCAGTTTCTTGTGGTTGGAGGGCTGCTGTCTCTCCTTCCTTGCTGGCTGTCAGCTGAGTATTGTACCCGGATTTTCCTAAGCTAGTGACCCGCTTGCTCCATCTTCAAAACCAGTAATAGTAGGTCAAATCCCTCTCATAATTTGAATCTTTTCTGCTTCTTTTTCAGTTTTCATACTTCAATCTTTTGTTTTCTTTCACTTTTAATGTCTTATGTGATGAGTTTATATCCATCTCAATAACCCAAGATAATATTTTATCCCAAGATTATTATTACTTTTTATCACTTCTGCCAAAACCACATCTTCCTGCCATCGTGCCCCCCCCATATAAATTAACATATTCACAGGTTCTAGACATTTGGGCAGGGGCATTTTTGATGGTTCATTAGTCAGACTACCACATCCAGATTCTTTATCTTTTTAGCCTAAAAAATGAGGGATCTGGAAAAGTTTTATTCACTGGATTTGATGGAATAGTAGCTTTTTAATACAGAGGTAAAGGTATACAGTCTCACCTCATTTTATTGCACTTCACAGATTTTTTTTTCACACATTGAAGGCAAGACCTTCCTACCAGCAAAAAGATTATTACTCTCCTTATTGCAATATTTGCTTTATTGGGGTGCGCCTGTACCTAAAACTAGGAAGCACATGATCAAGGACTCAGGTACATAAAGGCCCATGTGTGTGTAGAGGAATGACGGATATCTGGTGTGAATGAAAGGTAGGTAATGTAGTGAAGACAAGAAATAACAATGCCAGAGAGACGGTCTGAGACTAGTATCTGAATGTCTTTAAATGATGTGCGCTAGACTTCAGACTAAATTCCATCAAAGATGGAAAATGAAGAAAAAATTTGAACATGAAGTAGACAACTGGGTATCCTATATGGTCACATCTCCACAAATTTTGTGTATCAGTTTTGGAGTGAGAGGACATGGGTTTTGAGTTCTGGTTCCAATATTGACTAATATTTTTCTACACAGTTGCTCTTAACGTTTGATGCAAAACAAGTGTGATCATACACACACGTATATGTGTACATGTACGTGCAGATAAATGAACGTGCTTTGTAAATTATCAAGTGATATAAAAATTCTGATTTGGATCTCAAAATAAGATTGCTTTAATTCCTATCCAAAGCATACTGTGAATCATGTCTCTCATTATTCATGCCACTTTTGATTGCCGGAAAGGCGTTTTCTATTCTCTGCATTTCTTCCATGAATCCTACCTTGCTTTTTTGACAGTTTTTTGACACCCAGCTTCCCTGTGGAGCCACCCACACCCATGCTACTGGTATCACCAATCTTTCATAGCATTCACTTATGTTATTTAGTTCTACCACCATCTATTGAATTCTATTATTGTGAATCTTTAGTATAACTATGAACATGGTTGTTATTTACAAACTCCATTAGGAGAGAGATGTAGTCTTTTTCTCCTTGTTATTTCTTAGTTTTTCTATTTTGGCCTAGGATTTTATGCAGTGAGCTATAACAAAAAGAACACAAACTTCAGCGTTAGATCAACTTAGGTGTAAATCCCAGATCTGCTATTATCCAGCGTTGTGAGCTTACACAAAGTGATTAATATTGGTGTAAAATTAAGATCATATTTGTTATTAAATATTGTGAAAATTAGGGTTAGTATGTATAAAATGTCTGGCATTGGCTGGTGTTCAATTAATTTTAGCTATAATAATGAAAGCTATAACTATTAATGAATATTTTTATTTTTGTAACCAAAAGCATATACTCACCTAAATTTCTTTCAATATAGTTATTTAAGTAGTGATTTTTTTAAAAAAAAAAAAACATCTTGTAAGCTTTTGTTTGTATTTCAAAATGTCCTTGCGAGGTCAGGTTTTATAACTATTTTAGAAATTGAAAATTTTTCATATAGAAGGGATAAAGTAACTGATTAAGACAAGACTTTAAATCACTGAAAGTCAGTCAATGAAGTGACCTTAATGTGGTGACTCTAGGTACTAAGTTTAGTTGACTATTTTGCTTTCTACAAATAGCTTTCTCTTACTCAAAGTAGATTTCATGGTACTAAAATTATCTGCCATTTGCATGTATTCATTTAAATTATTTGGCTTCTTGATTATGGGGCAGACAATCTAAAAAAATCTGGAGGTGATTTTTTTTTACATTGATTCTTTATTATTGTTTTTTGTTGGTTTATTTGTTTCAAAAAACATCAGGAAACAGTTTGTATTTACCTTCGATTATCTTCATTACTTCATTTCCTTCAACCTTTGATCCATTTCTCAACCTATTTTAAGTAATTTATGACTATTCCCTTTTCTTTTTATAAACACATTATATGTAAGGTTACTTATCAGTAAATTTCAAGGAAAATTTAGCATTACTCTTTTCCAGAGAGGAGAGCTGCATACTGCAGTATAGCCAATATTGCCAATATTTGATATGCTGTAATACTATGTCTTGGCTGGTTCATAGACTTTGAAGTCATGTACACTTCCCTCAAGCTCAGTTTTCTCATCTTTACAAAAAAGAGTCATAGTCTCTGCATCTCCCTGGGAACTGATATGAGGGTGATGTGTGATAATACATGTTAACGTTCTGCAAATATAAGATGTTTACATTATTTTTAGCATGATGCCAAGTTCACTCTTTTGCAAATAAGAATAGAACTTTATTCTGCCTTGTGCTCCTCCCCATTTCCCATTAATGTTTCAGCTGGTTTCTCAAGACAAGCATCTAAAGCGATTCTTGACCTCTCCCACTCTGATTATCTACCTTCCATCTGTCAGAAATTTCTACGGGCTTTATCTTAAAAATATTTCCTAATTTCAGCTACCTTTCATGATCAACTCTGCTGCTACTCCAATGATTATGATAATAGCTCACATTTGTTGAGTACTCATTATGTTCCAGGCATGATTATTTAATATTCTTAATATCTCCAGTCTGAACTTACTTCATCACTTAAACTGGTTACTGTAAAACCATCCTAATTGGTCTCCTTTTATATATTCATGCCACTCTCTATTGTCCATTTTCCATGTGCCAGCCAAAGATTTTTCTTGTAGATTTTTTAAGTATTAACAATTATCCTACAATTCTAAGCAAAAATTTCCATGGTTCCCCATTCCAGGATTAAGCCCATGTCCTTATAATGGCTGTGGAGCCTGACTGCTGACACTCCTAACACCCGCCACAAGTCAGAACTGTGCTCATTAGGATCTAGACATATGGGCTTCTTGGCAGCCCTCCATAACCTCAAACTCTTTCCCATCATAGGGTTTTGAACTTGAGATTCCCTTGGCCTAAACTTCTGTGGCTTTCTCCTTTATTTTATTCAGGTTCCCATGCAAATGTTGCTTTCTTAGAGATGCCTTCAAAGGACCATCCCTTCTTCCACCTGCCCTCCCTTTACTGTCAGTCTCTGTGCATGTGTATTCCATCACTGTCTTTGTCATCTGCTGGAAGACAATCTAGAATCCAGCAAATCTAGAAATAGTGTACTCAGGGCTCCCGTGTTCATGATCGTTTCTGCCTATTCAGTGTTAAACAAGGAGCTTTGGAAATTTTCTTTTTCTTCTTCTTCCCACACAAAGGGGTGAAACAATCATACTTTTCCCATTATTATCCACAGAACCATTGGCGGGCACAGCAACAAAAGAAGAGCCATGATGTGTAAATTCACAGCTCAAATATGTGAGTTTGGGCTTTTAGCCTTTCTTCAGAGCATATTGAATTAGATGGAGTTAATCAGATTATGATAATATGAGATAAATTGTCCAGTCCTAGCATAACACCATATTAGATGCTCAGTGTGCCAGTGGTATCTGCCTTATAAGGTGATTGTGATGATTACATGACAGTGTATAGCAATCACTGACCGCAGGGCTGAGCAAAATTAAGCATTTAATAATTCCATAGTCTTTTATTTATGTACTATTTTGTTTTGTACATGTTTAAAAAATTAGAATAAAGTTAAGAAATTTTATGTCAGACACATACTAAATATTATAACCTTCAAAATTGCATTTTAGCTCTCTCATCCTTAATTGCCATGCTTAAAATGCAACATTGTTATGAGAATTAGAGATAATATTCACAAAGTGCCCAGGACAAAGCCCATCATATAGAAGGTGATAAATAAATAGGAATTACCATTAAGACTAATTTCACCATTCAGTTTAAAATTGCTCTTTCATCATTTTAAACTACATCTTTATATATATGCAAATTCACATCTGCAAATATATATAAAATATAGACTTATATACTTAATATGTGTAATTTAAGCAGTACACACATACATAACATGTAAATGTATACACAAACACACACTTGCACACCCATAGACACAAATACTGAAAAAGCAATTTTACCCTAGTTAGATAATATATATTTCAGGGAAAGGGAGCCCATATTCCAGTTATATTTTAAAAGAATTTTGCATTCTGCTTAGCATGCATGATATATACAAAGTCAAAAATACATAAAGTACACCAAATTCCAACAAAGTTTACCCAATTAATTTTAAACATATATTGCACAAATAGAAATGGTGTTCAGGCATACAAATACTGTGAATTTATTTTGCTTCTCATTATTAGAATTTAGCTTAGATGGTCTGTTTTATTTTCCCCTTTGAATCAGATAATTGCCTCAGTTTTATTGCATAGTATTTGTTTTAACCAGGTCAGCAAGGTTTGCAAATGGAAATTTTTTTGTTTTAGATCAAATTATACAAAGGTACTATTAAATTGGGATTGTGACTATATCTATAACAGGAAAATTTCTGCTTAAAGTATTGAAAATGTATTTTTGAATAAATTGAATAACTGTTGTCGTTATCCAGAACAAAAGATAGAAACTGGAAATATTTGTCATTTTTATCACAGTAAGTAGGTCAGAAGTCAACTCTTTTCCTCTAATACCTTCAGTCTTGGCATCTTAGAATTTATGTCCAACAACCAAAATGCCAACTCATCTTGCAGTTAGCCATCTAGAAAGCTCTCACTCAGTGATATGTGCCCTCCTCTTTGCTTTATTCAGTTCATTCATTCATTTGTTCATTCATTCATTCATTCATTTTCATTGTTGGTGTTCATCCTGCACTGTATAGTGAGCACTTTCTAAGTAAATCCCAGTTGCTATCTGTGAACCCTACAGATTAGCATCGTTATGCAAATAGCCAGGCAGACAAGTACAACACTGAATGGTATTAAAGTCCTGTGAAGAGATCTGTCTACTATGACAGGAGGCTATAGTAGAAAGATTTGAGCAATCAAAGCTTGCAGGAAATGGAGATTAAACTGAAATCTGCAAGATTTTCAAAGACAAGAGTTCCGGAGCCAGGTTCTAGCATTTGTAAAGAGTCTGTGGTCAAAGCTGCTGCTAGAAGGGTAGTGGGTTTGTGGTGGAAAGTTGAGGGGAAGCATGACAGACCATGAGGCTGGGAAGGTGAGTAGCATGCAGAATTTGAGTTGATTCTATGTCGTGTTAACAAATTTGGTCTTTACCCAAACTGTGATAGGAAGCTCATCGAGGACTTTCAAGAAGGTGGTGACCCAATTTGCATTTTGGAAACATCACTCTGCTTACATTGTAGGGTATGAATTTCAGAAAGATCAGAGTGGATGAATAGCAACCAATTAGGAAGCTATTTTCATTAGTCAAGGAGAGAGATGAGTATCTCTTGAGAAAAGTGAATGATTTGAAACATATTTAGAAAGTAAAATGGGATGAATGTAGGAAATGAAGGAGAAACAGGAATCAAGAATGACTATTGTGTTTTTCCTGAATTCTCTTTTATCTGTTCACCTAACCTTTTGTTCTACCTTTTGCAATTCATACCACTGTAAATTTAGTAGATCTTAGATATTTCAAGAGAGCATTTTCTTCTTGACATCTGTTTTTCTAAACTGGTATTTGGTTCTCCATTAATTTCAACGTTTCCTCCACAGCTACCCGGAGTGGAGAGTGTTGTATCTTTCTGTTCCCATAAACCATAGTGTCCAAAAACTGTCAGTGTTCTTGTCATTCATCCTGATTAATACTCATCGAAGGAGCTTTAGCCTGTTTTGGCTTCTCCAACGGTAATTTTACCACTTCAGTCCTTTTTTAATCCTGAAATGAGGTCCTGGCATAGGCAGTCCTTTGTTCTAGCTTCATGTTATTTCCTTTATGAATAAAGAAAATATTTACTGAAATACACACACACAACATTACCGGAAAAAGGGCATAGATTAAAAAAATATATTTTCTTCTTCCATTTTTATGTTCCTATTTCCAGAGGAATCTCCAGTTTTCTTGTGCATCATTCCAGAAACATTCAGGAAATACATCTGCATATGAGTATGTATGTATTTATTTCTCTTTTTCACTTTAAAAATTGTATTATTCATTCCATATGCCAAAGTACACTTCAGGTTCATTAAAGGTTTGAAATTAAAAATGAAATAAAATCATATAGCAATCATACAGTACAAAAAAAAGAATGGGAGAATTTTATTTAATATTTGAGTGTCAGACATCATAAAACAAAATATTGACAAATTTAACTTCATAACAGTACAAAATATAATTCTTTTAAAGTAATTTTGGTTTTGAGACTTATCCTTAGGTCATAATTCTAGCTCTAGCTCTGTATAATGGCAGAAATTCCCTTTATGATGTCTTAGACAAAACCAATTCTCCTTATATACTGAAAACTTCTATGAGGTACACTGAAAGACAATGAAAGGTTATTGTATTTTGCATTTCCTGACAGCAAACATTATTCAGTGACTGTCTTTATGTTATCCCTGATAGTTCATTTAAAACTGCAGAAAATAATGTTTTTTAATGATTAACCTCACTACCTTACCTTTCTAAAAAGGATAAGTAGGGACTCAAGGCATGCAAATTGTTCAATACCCACACATCAGAAATTTCCTCCCATCAAAATCATTAAGGAATATTTATTTTTACAGGTAACTTTGGATTTCTTGTTTGAATTCTTTTCCAATATAGAGTTAAAATCAGTTGAGCATTAGCATATAATGTTAACCTAACATTACTTAAATGTTGATATTAAAATTGTGTACTTTAAAAATTGAGGAATAAACCATTATTCTGGAAATGTCTTTTGAATGAATGTGAGTGGTAACTTTGCTATTGTAAATTTTGTCATGAAATCAAGACCGTAGGAAGTGCGCTTTGAATATTTGGATAGCTGCTATTTGGAATGAAGAAGATGAAGGCTGCAGGAAGAACATTTGGATCAATTTGCAACTTATTTCCAGTTGAGAACTGAGCCTAAGGCTAGTAAGCATTGCCCAGAAAACATATAAACATAGAAAACTGCTGTTTTCTAAACTAGAGCCTCAGCCATCCTGGATCACGCACCACATTTAGCAAGCCAGTTGGAACCATGGCTTTTCTCCTTGAAGACTACAAGTTTCTTTTCTGCCTAGACTTCCATATTTTTCTTTTATTTCTTAATGAAAATCACCATTTTTCTACCTGTTTTTGGTCAATTCCTTAAGGTTTCTGTCATTTATTTAATGGAATTTCTTTGCAAATGTTATATCCTTTCTTGCTGACATTAGAAGTAGATCCCACAGCATCTTTATAGTTTCAAGTCAAGTTTTTGCTGCAAATTGCTAAGGAGAAAAATCAAGAGGCTTATAAATAACAAATAGGACAGCCTTTCAAATGTTTCAGGTTCTCTCAAAGCATCTGGTCTGCCAATTTTTTTTAACCTGCTACAAAGAAAATAACAGTATTATTTTCTATTCTCATATTATGTAGAAGGGTTAGCTGCCCTTCTGAACTTTCTTGCTACGTAAATAGGATTGCAACATGAGAAAACCAAAAGAACCCCCTGACATCGAAGCCTTGGCCTAGTTCTATCAGATGGGACTCACTGTTGCTACAAGCTGGTGATTCTCCTGCTGAACATTAACAATTTCACAGAACATCGACATCAGACAAAGCCACTCTGGGACCATGATGGAACAAGATTAAAATGAGACCACTTTGTAACTGTGCATGAACATGAACAAAACAGGAACGCTATCTTAGCTAAAAGAATGACCAAGAATGACCGAAGTCCCCAATCTTGATTCATGTAAGTGAAAGCTGTTCCTAACCAACTATCATTCTAGCCTATTCCAATTTTGCCTTTGTTAGATAAGAATTGTTATGATACCCCATCATAGAATTAGGCCAGCTTCCTGACAGTACCTAATCTGAAACAAAGCTTTGCTTTCTTGAACCCTCCCAGAATAACCTAACCCAAACCCTAATCCCATGATAGGTCATTTATACTCTCTTATTGAACTGCCCTGTGGCTCTCCCAGGTGTTTGGTGTCCATCTCTGCAACAAGCAATAAAGCCAACTTGTTCAACTACTCATGCGTGCCTGGTGATCTTTGATGGAAGGGCAATGATAAGAGAGAGAAAACGGGGGTAACACTGTAGGGTACCTGTGACCCGTTTTAAACATTTGACTTTTTGAGTGAGATGGAATGCCACTGGAGGATTTTATGTTTTTGACTTTTAAAATTTTATATATATTTTTAAAATTGTAATAGTTATCGATTCACAGAAACATTGCAAGAACTTTACAGATAATTTATATTTCATACAGATCCACAGATTATTATTGGTCTGCCCATTTGTTCTATATATAATCTTACTTTCTTCTGAATCATTTCAGAGTAAGTTGCAGACACTATCATGCCCTTTTACCTCTAAATAATCCATAGTCTATTACCTAAAATTGAAGACATTCAGTTAAAAGTCTAATGATCAAATTGGGGAATTTAGCATCGATACAATGCTTTAATTGTAAGGCCTCATTCAAACTACACTAATTGCCACCAAAATGTCCTTTATGTAATTTTTGTTTTCTACCTGATTCTGGGTCCAATCAAGTGTCATGTATTACATTTAGTTTTTATGTATCTTTAGATGCCTTTAATCTACAGTTACTCTGCCTCTCTTTGTCTTTTTTTTTTTTGACATTGATATTTTTTAAAAGCATAAGCCTTTTATTTTATGGAATATCCCCCAATTTGTGTTTGTTGATTTCACCTCATGATTTATATTCATTTTATGCACTTTGGAAGAAAATAATGCATAGTAACTTGTCACCATTTTTAAAAACTATTAGTTTGTGAGGTGATTTCAGAGCTATATATCCTGATCCACTGATCAATCTGTCTATATATAAATCAATATTACACAGTGTTAATTATTATAACTTTATATTATATATTAAAATTAGGTAATATAAGTCTGCCAACCAGTTAGCTAATCTAGGTACTTTACATTTCCAAATAATTTTAGGATCATTTTGTTAATTTTTACTAAATCTTGCTGACATTTCGATTGGAATTATCTTTTAGTTATAGATTTGGAGAAAATTGAGTTCTTAATAGTAGTGAAGTTTATGATTCATAAAATTGATATATATCTCCATTTATTTAGAGTCTCTTCTATCAATGTTGTATTTGTCAATGTACAGGTCAAGCATGGATTTTGTTGAATTTATTCCTAGAATTTCATGTTCTAAATGTTATTTTAAAAGATTTAAAAAAATTGTTTCAGGTTCCAGTTGTTTATTTTTAATGCATGGAAATATAATTAATTTTTATATATTGATGACATATAATTTTTCTAAACTTGCTTGTTAGTAAAAATAGCTTTTTATAATTTTGTAGAATTATAGATGAACACATTGAGCATGTTTATGATAGTTGCTTTAACTTCTTTAGCTGAATTCCAACATCTCTACTGTATCTATATTTCCTTCTATTGACTCATTTTTCTCCTGGTTATAGATCACATTTTCCTGCTTCTTGACATGCTTATAATTTTTAATTTGATGTTAGACATTGTGAATTCTATGTTGCAAAGGGTGGAAGTTTGGTATATTTCTTTAAAAAACACTGAACTTTGTTCTAGAGACATTTAAGTTCCTTGTAGTTGTGTTTGGTCCTTTTGATGCTTATTTTTAAGGTTTTTGTTTATTTGTTTTTAAGACAGGTTGAGGACAAAAGTCAGCAATTTTTCCTGCAGCTTATTTATCTTTAAATTTAAGGGAGAGTTTATTTATTCTTCTTTTCAAATAAAGCTATTTTTAAATACACATTTAAGAGGAGAATATATTCAGAGCATGAATATGTTTAGCTTTGTAGGCCATATGGTCTTGATTGCAAATACTCAACTGCTGTTCTGGTGTGAAAATAACCATAGATGACATGCAAACAAGTGGATATGGCTGAGTCCCAATAAAACACTATTTACTTACATGGGTGGTAGGCCAGACTTGGTCTGAAGCCTGTAGTTTGCCAATCTGGGTCTAAAGTCTTCTTTCTCTGAGAGTTTCTTTGCCCCATCACTGGTGTACACTACCTGGAGTTCCTACTGAACGCCCAGCTGATTCACCAGAGATTTTCACACTGGTTGGTGGGTACTCAAAAATCTGAGAGCACTGGTAACTTTTCAGCTCAGAGCTTTTACTTATTTTTCTTTTAGAAGATGTTCTCTGTCTCTTTGTGGATTTTACCTTATACATATGAAAATTAGAATTCAGCCAAAGACTGAAGTATATTTTCTGAATCTCTTTCTTTGCATAGCTCTTTTTTTTTTCACCACCCTGAATTACAAATTCTAGCAGCCCCAGACTCGGTCTCCTCAACTCACTGCAGCTCCATTTTCTGCTGTGCTGACCCTTCGGAAGCCACAGTCTAAAAAGTGCCTCGAGCAGAAATCTGGGGTGATTTCTCCTTTCTCTAAGAGGTCACAATCCTGTGCTTCCTGTTGTTTAATTACATGAAAAACTCATTTCATATATTTTGTCCAGGTTATAGTTGTCTATGGCCAAAGGATAATTTTAAACCTTCTTACTCTTTCTTCCTGTGTATATGCTAGGAGCAAAAGTCTTCTCATTACTTACTTTGATTCTCAACTTGCCTCTGATTTTACTGATAAGTTCCTCTAAAAATTCGCTCTTTAAAACTTTCTTTATAATACCATAATTTTTTGAGCACTTTATTATTTTCTGAAATCAAAAAGAAAAAAAAAAAGAAAATCCCAAGCTCGTCTTGAACTTTCTTTTCTTCAGGCCCAAATAGACCCTTTTCTTAAGAAGATCTATCTCTTGTAATGGAGAATAATAATTAAATATAGTAGAGTTTGGGGTAGAGGAGTGTTATTCAATATATATTAAAATATCACCATGATTCTTTATTGTTTAATGGACCACACGAGGCAAGGGCAGAGAGCTCAGGAAAGAAAACATTGTAATAAAATCACACAAAAAGGGAGTGGCTCAAACCAAAATAGTAACAGTAGAGGTAATGAGATATTCTAATGATAGGATTGATAATAGTTTTCACTTAAAGATTACATATGATTTATGAGATAAAAAAGGTACATGTCGTGTTTACAACACCTCAAACTGGGACCATCCTCAGTTACAGGGTGGACCTTCATCCACATTTAGTTTGCGTGCTGAGACCACAAAAACATCTGCTTTCCCAGATGTGCAGCACAAGGGGAAGAGCTGTCAGCAGTCAAGTCAGACATCCAAAGGTGGAGTCAGATTCTGCTACACAGCGATTCTTGCAAAATTCTTTTTTCTCCAAGTAGCTGGAGATATAGAGAGTTTTCAGTACCGCAGATGAGGAAGACTGTTCCACAAGAAAGTTTGGAAGGGAAGATTCAAAGGTTGGATTTTACCATGTTGCATTTCAGATATCTCTAAAATTTGCATTGGAGGTTTTAACTTTTATAAATTATTTTTTTAGTTCCATATTAAAAGATTTTTTCATGTATTTATTTTTTATTAAATATATTGGAGTAGCATTGGTTAATAATGTTATGTAAATTTTAGGTGTATAGCTTTATAATACAATATCTGCATGCTCTGTTCTGTGCTGAAATCCAGTCTCCTCCTGTTCTCATACTTTGACTTCCTTTAACCTCATCATCCTCCCACCAGCTCCTTCCCTCTGGTGACCACCATTCTGTTGTCTGCATCATGAGGTTTTTAGTTTTGTTTTACTTATTTGTTTGTTGTTTTTGTTTTATATCCCATGTAATTTAATCTTTTTTTTTTTTTTTTTTACAAATCTAAACTGCCCACCAAGAGGGCCACTTTTATTTAAACAACATTTATTTTTGTGAAAATGAAAGTTACACAATTTCACAAGAGCTTTCATATCGGAATCCCTTAAAGATATACACCCTACTGTTAGGTCGCTGATTTCTTTGGACCAACCAACAGGCAGGTAAACTAATTTAGAAAAAGGTGAATAATATTAGTTGATAATTTCCCTAGACACTTATCAAAACATGTTGTGGGTTATTTTATGGGTAAAATGCATTATAGCAATGAAACTTCATTAATGTAAAGAGATTTCTATTCAAAACTAATCTTGTGTGGTATTTGAATTATTGCACTTAAAATTATGCAGCTATTTGTTTCAAAAATGTAGAACAATCATTTGGATTATTCTAAACTATTAGATATATCTATTTATAATGTATTGGAATTTGTAATGTATTTCTATTTAGAAACATGTTCCAATTATTTTCCTGTTTGTTTTAAAAGAATTAGAGTTTAGCTTGATTTAGTTGCTTTGGAGAAAAGCATCTTCAGAATCACTTTGTTTTTATTCCCCAAAAGAACTGGAATTGACAGAATCAATACAAATGCCAACTTGTATAAAGTTAAATGACCTAGTAATTTCTCAAGTTCTCAACAGCCGCATGAGAAATAATGCATCTGGTAGTCAACACCACCATTTCTGTTTCCTGGTGGTCTTGTGCATTGTGATCATTGACCTGATACCACTGCTCTTTTTTTTGAGTTAATGGATTTAATTCATAATTTTGTAGACATTAGACCTGAGTGCAAATTGCATCTCTGCTCTTAAAAACCAGCAAGTCATCTAATATCGATAACCCTCAGTTTTCTCATCTATAGGTGAGAGGGTTAACATAAGTGATCTCCATTTCTGTGTAGCTCAAAATGTTTTCATGTTCTGAGTCAAACTCTGTAATTGAAACATGAAAGGTCTTTCGACTCACCCTCTATTTGCTAAAACAAAACCAGGCACCAAAGTAAAAATAGTGTAATCCCAAACTGCAAGAAAGGGAAATATTAGCAGTGAACCCAGACAGAAAGTTTCATTAGATACATTATGGTTGAAACTTATTCTGAAGAGCTTTGCAAGTGTAAAGGCCACTTAATTAGGCAATCTTGCACAAGCAGACCTGGACAGATTAGCTCAAGAAATGGTGAGGAGCCTTTAGAATACCAGTTTCCACCCTACGGGTTTCTACAGGCATCTCATTCATCTCCGGTCTCTTGCTTCTTCACTATCTGTTTTCCCACATGCGAGGCTGATCCGGGACATCAAAGCTTCTATATGAGACTTTATTCATGGAAGTTTCTAGCTCCCAGAACATTTTCCATCAGATCCCTGAATCACCCCTACCTCTAATCCAAACCAATCCTCAACCACCAACAGCTTGCCTCAGCCATGGAGGGGAACCACTAAGAAGTGAAGAAGGGAGTAGAATCATCAGCTCTTCTACCTGGCCCATAGGGAAGATGGAAAGAAAATTTCTGATCTTAGAGAGTTACAGAGAGAATGCAAAGCTGATGTCCCAAGCCAGATCTCTGGACCACTTCTCCTTCTGAAATATTGTTACGTATGGTTCTGCTGTAATATTGGAGCAGGGTCATAATAATACCTTGAATGTACATATTAAACTGCTTTATCATCTTCAAAGCTCTTTATTTTACTCATTTATTTATTTGACTAAGATTTGCTGATCACCTACCAAGAGCCAGGCACTGTTCTAGGCATTGGTGGTATAAACACCAGTCTTTTTAATTAGCTTAACTTCTTTAGGTTTTATTTGTCTCTCTCTTTTTAGATAGGGAAATTAAGCTCACAAGAGTATGATCCAACTTACATCACTGATAAGTATCAGCATCAGGATTTAAACTCAGGTCATCAGAACCATTGCTCGTTAAGTTTTGTGAAAAAATCTTTATGGTTGACCTTCTAAAATTTAAAACAATTGACATAAAATATGCATTTGGAAGAAAAATCTGTTTGATAGTTAGATATTACTTGAATATTCATGCCGCTGCTTCTAAGGAAGTGTCATAGATATGTTTGGCTTCTGATAAATATAGGGGTGCGTGGCTGCTTAATGGAATGTACTTCTAAATGCTCCATAACACCTGGGCTCTTAGTGCCCTGAAGATTTTGTTTTAGGATAAAAATAATGGAAAGCCCCACTTTGACTTTTAGATCTAACTTACATCTTTGAACATAGTTTACAAGAGAGACTGTATCTAAGGAGACTTGGGGTACTTTTCTAGACCAATGAAATTATATCTTTCTCTTTCTTCTTCTTTTTTTTTTTTTCCATTTCAAATGATCCTTGTGAGTGATTTGTAGGTCAGAAACCATCAGAGGATTAGGAGAGAGAGCTAGGGTTCAGATAACTCAAACTTTCAAGAATACATTTCTTTACATATTGAAGTGAATTCACTCTTGTTATCTTTTAATTTTACTAATGTTTTTGAATTGTGTCCTCATCCTTTATTTTGTTATCTGTTTTTTGGTTACTGCCCGCATGGCTATCAAGAACATCAGAATGGCACATTTTATAAACAAGAGCAAAGTTGTAATCCCTGTGCTTTTGAAAAAGGCTGGTGTGGCTGACAGAACTCCCTGGCTGAAAACTTTGATTGGGTTTTGGGGGTTGGTTCTCATCAAAGCCTAAGACCTCCCAAAGACCACATACTTGGAATGAAAATGGTAAGTTATTAGCTTGTTATAGTCGCTCGAATCATTTACAGTGAGCATCATGTTGTCTTTCCCGACAGCAGCTAGGGAGCTCTGGAGAGTTACTGTGGAGCCTTAGCAAGTAAGTCAAACATTTAATGAGTACATTTGTCTCCTAGCACTGCCATGACAAAGTGCTACAGACTGGATAGCATAAACAAGAGGCATTTTTTTTTGTCTCACAGTTTGGGAGGCTAGAAGTCTGAAATCAGGTGTCAGTGAGATTGGTTCCTTTCGAGGCCTGTGAGGGAGAACCTTCTGTTCTCCCTGATTCCCTCTCCTGATTCCCATTAGCTTCGAACATGCCTTGCCTTGCAGATGGTATTCTCCTTATGTCTTCATGTTGCATGCCATTTAGGTGTGTCTGTCTGTGTACCCAAATTTCCTCTTTATATGAGGAAACAACCATATTGAATTAAGGTCCACTTTAATGACCTATTGACAAAGATCCTATTTTTAAATAAGGTCACAGTTGCAGGGACTGGAGCTTAGGACTTTAACATCTTTTAGGAGACATTATTCAGCCGATAACAGTGAGTAATCAAAACCTAATATTTTGATAAGAATAGATGGATAGATAGATGATAGATGATAGATAGATAATGTATGCTGCCATCAGGTGTCTTTCCTAAATGACACACAGTTATAATCACTAACCCTGAATTCTGCCACTCACTTGATCTATTCAGATTCTCAAAACCCTCATCTGTCAAACAGAGAAAATAAATTCTTCCCTGTGTGCCAAATGGGGCTTGTAGAGATCAAATGAGGTGATGTGTATACAAGGAGCATGCTTAGAAAGCTGTAGAAATGCCTTACAGTGGATGTCACTGTAAGATCGTATATGTTAAAGTGTTGGCCATGGCTCATTTTTGCAATCAAGAGCTGAGGTCAATTCTCAGACTTACTGGTGAAGAGACAAAGGGCATTAGCAGAACAAAGAAGCAGCCCTGGATCCCTGGATGCTTCCTACTCTAGGAAAAAAGATTTCTAAACACTGAAATTCTGTAGGCCCATGAGACAACAAAGCTCTCCAAGCCAGCTCCACCAAGCCAGAGAAAAGGAGGTCTAAGTTCCACTCAAACACCCAGCCCTACATTTATAAAATATTTTGGATATTTGGATGCTCAAATATAAGATAATATCTCTCTTGTCATACTACATATTAAAATTCTAGTATTTTATTTACGCACACACCCGATGACTGAATTTTAGAAAGTTCCTTTATTTATATTTCAAAGATAATCCTGGCATTGTTCTACAATAACTGGGTAGTTCCAGGTGTTCATTAAATAATTTCTAGAACTATCTTGTTGATTCAATGGCATAAACATCCTGCCTGATCAGTTAATATGCATACTGTGAAGTATTTTGCTCAAAGAACACAGTTGGAAATTGTTCTGTCAGTGAGCTGGAGGCAAGGCTGTTCGATTTCCTTTCTATTTCAAATGGAAACGGCTTTGGCAGCTCGGGGTCTAGAAAATGTTATTAAAAACTCTAACTATTCATCCATCGATTAACACCTAGGTCGCTTTCATATCTTGGCTATTGTAAATAATGCTGCAGTGAACACAAGGGTGCATATTATCTTTTCGAATTACAGCTTTCATTTTTTTAGATAAATGCCCAGATGAAGAATTGCTGGGTTGTATGGTAGTTCTATTTTTAACTTTTTGAAGATCCTCCATACTGTTTTCTATATTGGCTACACCAGTTGACAATGCCACAGAGTTCCCTTTTCTCCATGTCCTCACCAACATTGTTATTTGTTTTGTTTTGTTTTGTTTTGTTTTGTTTTGTTTTGTTTTGTTTTGTTTCGAAAAAGCTCTTCTGACAGGTATGATGTGATCTCTCATTAGGGTTTTGATTTGCCTTTCCCTGTTATTGGTGATGTTGAACATCTTTTCGTGTGCCTTTTGGCCATCTATATATCAACTACATCTTAATTAATAAAAACTCTAAGCTCCCCTCCCTGTTGTTTCTGTTCTGTCTGATCCCATGCTTGTTCCTAGGGCACCTCTTGTATCTGGAGGCTACTCCAGGGGGCCTTCAAGGTGAGACACACACCTCAAGAGTGCTGTTTGGCAAGAATCGAGCACCACACATGCTGGTATTACATACCTGTCAAAGCCATGGGATTTATTCAGATTCTCATTAAGGTAGGATGTTTGCCTGTGATACCTCTGAGTTTAGTGAAGTTTCCTACAGGTAGAACACAGCCAAAGGAGCTTATTACAACTCTGTTAACCAGGTCAGAGGAAGCTCCCTTTATTTACTACTTGTGGTTCAAAATCTCTGTGGAGTTCGGTAAACTGGGCCTGGAAACCAGCTTTGAGATCAGTATCATCTTCTCTGATTATGACCGAATCCCAGAGATTCCTTTTATGATATCAATCAGTCTAAGATACTTTAGAAAGTCTATTCTTTCTGATTTCTTTCCCTGTCCTTCTCAGTAAGTGGATTATCTGTACAAGTGAAGAAGAATGACTATTTTAACTCATCTGTGAGTGACCATTAAGGGAACTGATAATAGACATTCTGGTTCTAAGCACACTGTGCAAAGTACTGAACCGCTCAGGAAAACAATCAAGGTGTGATTACACTGAACTGCTTATGAACTGTGACATAGTAATGCATTTTCTTACTGAGGATTAATTGGATGTTTCTGTCAGGGCTTTAATTTAGAATAATAAAGTGACAGTGTTCAAGGTGGAAAATAACAAAGTACATATTAATATTAATGAGATCTGGTTCATATACCTTTACTCTTTGGCAAGTGAAAATAGCAGCAAAAAGATGAGTATGTGTGTGATGTGTAGGTGTTTGTGTGTGTGCATGTGTTTATTTCAAGAATTCTAGTTAGAATTTTAGGAAAGCTGACTTTAAAAACATGCTGCAGAGGCCACTGTGATTTTACTGCATGTGAACTTAGGAGAAGCATCCCAGCACAGATGGAAAGGGCCTGACCAGAACAGCAAAGGGCTTGTGTGTCTGAATAGCTAATGGCACCATGGGCCATGTTTCCTCTGAAACTGGGGTTAACTTTATAACTGAGGGCTCTTCAGTAATAATACAGAAAAGCCAGCCTGGTAAAATACATGCAGCAAATACTACAGCGATTTATTCTTCTATTTAAATAGGTAAATTTACTGAAGTATAATGCTCACAGGAGCATTTTACTGGTATTCTGTTGAATGCAGTACTTGATTACATAATATGTACCATGTCCAGAACTTGGTACAGCTCTGCAGACTTTTATTATTTGCTTCACTCATATTTACATTTCACCTCTTATAGTAACAAACTTTATACTACTATAAAATGTACAATTAAATTATTTTGAGGTATGTCTTCCTAACAAGTCCAGTTGAACTCTTATGGTTCTGCCAGTTGATTCCTATGGATGTTTAACAGCATTATGAAAAAAACCTGCCTTCCTACCACATTAAAAATATCTAATTAAAAAAATATGTCTCTTCTTATATAGTGACATGTATTACTAAGGAGAGAATCTTTCATAACATAGATTGTTTTTCTTCGTGAATTTTAGGACAATCATTTTATTTTGCTAGTTAATATGATGCATATTTTTGATCATCATTACAAAGTACTTCTTAGGCTTCTGTCTGTGTGGAACCATGCTGGAATTTACCCTGCTCATTAGTTTGAAAGCCTCCCAGCCAGATGGCAAGCATGATAGGGGCAGGGATTCTGCCTTTAATTTTGCCTTTCTTTACTCCTCATTTTTTAAAATGGTCCCAATTTATGTATGTGTCACCCCCACTCATTTCCCCTGCCTAATGCCTCCTTCTGAGTTTCCCTTTTTTACCTTCATACCAAGTCCAGCACAAGCTGGTAGATTCAGCCTTTCACAAAACTTTCTTTGACCACTTTTTTTCCCATCATGGTTATTCTTTCTCAGTATCCCTCACAGCTCCAGCAAGTCTTTCTGCTCAGTGGCTGTTCATTTCTATTTATTCTAGTTTAACTGATAAACGATAAAGTCTTGAGAGTATGGTCTTGAGGTTTTAATCTCTATATCTTCTCCCAGCTTTTCAGAGAAGGGATTTCAGGAAAGGAATTGTAAGTACTCAGAGCCCACTGTCAAGCTTAGGGCAAACTTTGGGACAAAAGAATGGCCATAAAGTAGTGCATGAACAACATTAAAATCTAAACTGGAGAATCTGTAATCTAAATCTGAAATATACCATGCAGTCACCCGAAAAAGGCACATAATCATTGAATAATAATTTAATGACAGTATAGTCTAAAGGGTAATATTGATCACAACCACAATAATATATACTAATAGATACATTTATATATATAATAATAGATACATTTATTGACTACCAACTGTATACCAGTTATTGAACAAAAAAACTATTTCATGTATTCCTTGGCACACCGTCTGATTCAAATACTGTAGCCCCATTTTACTAAAGAGGAATGGTAAGGGAGTCTCGTAGAAATACCTTAACCATTCTATGGCTACACACTCAGTGACAGTCTGGGAGTTTGAGCCCAGGTATGTTTTCATCCAAAACTTATGTGTTCACCCCTCATCCACAATTACAAGTGTTCCTCACTGATAATAGTGTTTAATTCTCATAATAAGATGGAGATTCTGCTTTACTGAGATTCATATTCATTGCATAAAATCTTCATTTTTTTATTTTTTATTTTTAGGAGAGCGGAATGATTAATAGTTTTTAGAAGGGATATGTGTAATTCTTAAACTATTCCTGTAATAATGGAGTGAATTCAGGGAAACCCTAACAAAGAAAAACTATGGCTTTAGGAAGCATTTAGTAAAGAGCAGTACTATTTTACATATTGCATATATTATACTTCTCATCTATATTTCTTGCTTTTAGTCACATGTAAACTACTTTTCACTAAACAAATGTAATTGAAACAAATGTGATTTTGTGTCTTAAATCGAAGTGATGGGTGAATCACAAGAAGGTGCAAAAAATATTTCAGTGAGAAATTAACCTTAATATTTTTCTTTTCTTTGAAGTTTGCTTTAGCTTTGTATGTGTGTGTGTATACATATATATTCATATGTGTGTGTATGTGTATATGTATATGCAATGAAACTAGCTAAACATTTTCAAGAGAAATAACAACTGTAAAAAATTAACTAGTTTTATTACATGATCAAAGAGTTTGTCAGGTAGAAAGATGATTACCTATCTCTAACTGATTGAACCAAGCTACTTTGTTAGTGAGAGTTAGCCCATAGGAACTAGTTGTGATCTCTGCTTTTCCACTGCCTTCATTTTATGAATAAGTCACTCAAAATTTAGTAAGTCAAAGGTTATGAGTAAGTGGATGAGCTAGGACTTGAACTCAGATATTATAAAATTAGGATTAGAATGCTACACAATTCAGTTAGTTTCTGTCTTTCTATATGGAAGAAGATTAGATATTGATAATTTAAATTAAAATACATTGGCTGTCTTTTTTAGAATTTAGTAATTATTTTTATAGTACTGTACTTATTCTTTATAACATTTATCATTTTATCTACCTTTTAACTCATTTACATTCAGTATTAAATTTCTCATTAAATTTAAATGCATTGCTTTTCAAATCATCTAAGATTTAAAACAAAAGTGAAGCAAGTGTTCAGGTGTAGACTATTCAGGTGTAGTTCTACAACAAAAAAGCTAACTTGTTTTTACAAATATAACTTAATTTTACTTATTTTTCCAGTCACTTGTTTTCTGATGGGGTTAATCATGGATGAGCAATAAGTATGTTTTAATACATTAAAAAGAATTTGGAGACAATTTTAAAATTTACCTGCATCTGACAATTTTTGTCATAAGTAAGTTTATCTATCCTCATACAGAAACAAAAGCCCTCTGGATGTTTTCAGCTAGCCTTTTGAATAAAATTCAGGCACACCTGCTACCCAAAGAGTATTATAGTGTTTTGAAACTACTCCATCTGTAATAAACTGTTGATATTTTAATCAAGATGACTGCATGCTGTAGGGAATTGGAATCTATTTGACTGAAAGCATTCAGGACTATGCATTATACCATCATGATAGAAAACATAATATATTCAAGCCATAAGTGGAGAAAAATAATGTATTTCAGGAGAGCCTTCCTGATTATAGCAGGCTAGTTACGCAGAAAGACTATAATTAAATTAGTTCATTGCTTTATCTTGCTTAGTGATTCAGAGAATTTTAGAGCTTGTGGAGTCCTTGAAATACACTTAATCTAAGCTATTCATTTTATGGCTGAAGGAACTAAGATTATAAGGTTATATTTCTTGCCCTGCTCACATAGTATTCCAAGGAAAAAAAAAGGATATAAATCTAATTTGTCTGACTTCTAATTTAGAGCTCTTATACTTGACTTCCCGGAAATTCTATGTAAAGATCATATTGAATATGGAAATAACAGATTTTGTTCAATAGGCAGTGGAAAATGTCAAATCAAGAAATGAAAGGCTAGATTCCTTTGCCTGCTTAGCAGACTGTAGCCATTCTGGGTCATCTTTTTCCCCCCCTATTTCGAGAACAATGAGCCTCAGTTATCAACGGGCAAAAATGAGCATTCTTTATCAACCCAACCCACCACTACTCAGTCCTTCACACATGTTTACCACTATACTAATCTGAGATTTACAACTACTGTATCTGCCACCATGACAAGTGCCTCACTATTAGAGTAGGTCAGACGGATTTTCTGATTTAAGCATATTTGATCTCTTCAGCTTATAGAATAGCTGATGCTATTTTAGTCACATGGCTGCATTTTATTATTTCAGAGAAAAGAATGTAAAGATTATAGATAGAATCTGGATATAGAAAATTGATTTTTCGAAAACTGTCATGTCAACTTTGGACTGTAAATTAATTAAACTAAACTTTTAGTAGCAGAACTTTATTTGTTTCCTAAGAATTGTTTCAGTCCCTTAACAATTTAATCTGCATAGTTTGGGCTATATTATATTATTGACCTTGACCAAATCAAGGGAGAAAAGTTGATCTTTGCATTTCAAGCTGTAGTCATGTAAGATATAGACACATCCAGAGTTTTATTAAATTAGTTGCCATGACATCACAATGCCCTGATTTTTATATTATTAATGTTCCCTTTTGTCATCCTGAAGAACATGGCATGTTTTTGAGATTTTTAAGTGAGCTTTTTTTTAACCACTCACTTATTTCCCCATATCTTTTACCCCTTTCAGGTACCTGCCTCCCCTGCTACCCACTAGACATCCTATGTAGCCAGTGTCACTGGAGTCACTTCTGTAATAGAGAAAATATTTCTGTTAGGATACTAACGCCTTTGTTTAATTGCTCTCGGAAGTTTTTACTTTACAGGAGATGCAAATGGTCAGCTCTACAGAATATTAGTCTCATGATTTTTGCTGCTATTTCACTTTACTACTGCTACTATTTTTGTAGTTTCTAGTTATTGGCTGATTCCTTTTTTTTTTTCCTCAGACAATGTGCTTTTACGTACACCAACTCATTTAGTCTTCAAAATAAATTTGTGGGGTAGATATTTTGTCCTATTTTTACAGACCAGGAAATTGAGACCTAGATCACAGAAATAATAAATGGTATAATCAGGATTAAAAGCCATTTCTAACCAGAATCCACAGTCTTAACCGCTACATTCAATTTCTGCTATTAGAATTTAAACCATTCTCATATTCAGGGGACAGAGGTATTACTGTCTATCAAAGTTTTCTAATGGCTCTGAAATCATACAAATTACAGATTTTCATCTCTATTTATTAATAAATCCATAGACCTGTTCCACTTATGTTAGAAAGGGGGCGTGATTATGTTCAGCAACTTCTGCTGTTTTGTATGTTATTTTTCTAACTTAGCTTGTTAATATCTTAGTAACAGCAACTGTAGTTATCGAAATCACTCCCTCATGCCTAAAATAATTCAGGAACTTCAAAATCATATTTAATAGCTGAATTTTAAGTTGCTAAAAGAATTCATTAGAAGTAATGTAATTTGATTTTTATGAAACAAAACTAGCTAGATGAGGTCTCCCAATTAATAATAATTTTTATTTAAACATGAAATCTTTAAAGCTATTGCACAAGTCTATTCATTTAGACTCATTTCTCAAGTGATCAGACTTGGTCAACAACAATTTTTCCCTCTTTGAAAATTGAGACATTCTAAACTAAGAGTAGAATTCTCTAAGATCAGGGTGTCTTAATTATGTGTGTGTCAGTGTTTGCATATGTCACAGACCTCCTTGGTAGTCTGATAAACTTCTGAATTACTTCTCGAATACTGTTATAAATGTACAAAATAAAATAGTAGAGTTACAAGACAAACAAAATAATACTAATTATTAAAATATTTTTTTAAATCTAAAATTGGGACTTAGTAAATATATGTTAAATGACAAAGTCAAAGAGAAAAATTAAAAAAAATTACTATCATTCCAAAGGACCAATAAGCATAAATGATATTTTTGAGATAATCACAGCACCATAATGTGCTATAAAAATATTTGATATCATTATTTGTAAGTAACAGGTACTGCTAATACCTATGATTTGTTGCCTGTATTCAAGATTTAAGAAAATACCAAATTTTAGTTGGAGTTAGTAAAAATATGGATGTATTTCCCCCATTCATGTTCCAACCCTCTTGAAAACCAATATTTTATGTATAAGAGATCTTGAGAATTTTTAATGAGTATCTATTTTGTGTTTAGTGTTTATATTTATTTCTTTAGAAAAATCAATGTGCCTTCATCTGCAAGAAATAGTTGCTTCGTTTTCCAGAAATTGAAACATAAAAGCACAGAAGATAATATTCTCTCTGAAGCAAGTTTAGAGCAGGCTTGTAAATAGGCTTGCATGCCGCCATAGCAAAGAGCCTTTTCAGTGGCCAGGTAGCAGACTGGCAGCCAAGGAGAGGCAGCTACTTCCGAACTGACTGCTAGTAGATCAATATATTGAGAAACCTGTCACTCTGATTCAGGATTGCCTTTTCAAATGCCATAAGCAGTCACAGCTATTAACTTTTTATTTAATGTAAAGATTTCAGAGCTAGAAGAAAAAAAAGAAAAGGTAACTTACGGAGTTTAGATATAATTGGCTGGTAGCTTCAAATGGCTACTGTTCATTGCCCACAGAAAATTCATAGGCACAATTGCTGCTTACGAAGCTGACCTATACAGGAATCCTGCGTGCCAGTTAATTTCACTTCAACTTTTGCTTATTTCTGACAATATTTGCATTTTCATGGTTTTAAACGAAGCTATTGTGGCAAAGCATTCTTTTAATTTTTCTTTTCATTTCATTTTTTTTTAGGACTTTGACTAAAAAATCATAATAGTAGTAACTATTTTGGGAACTCTTAAATTTTCATCAGTTAATTATGAACACCTACTCTGTTAGGTTTTTATGGAAATTACAAAACATGCTTACCAAAACAGGCTAGAATTGCTTATGAATGTTCTAACTGAATCACATCCCTGACTCAGAGGCTGCTACAAGATTGGTGATCTGTTTTTACTAATTATAGACCATGGGGTGAAGTGTAGAAAGCCTCTATGATTCCCCCTCATGTGTATAAGCAATATAAATAATTAAAACCCTAATTATGTTAGCAATCTTATCTCTGTAAGAGATAAATATATAACACATTCCTATTTTGTAATCTTTGATGGTGAATTTTAGTTAAAACAAATGTTTAAAACCTACTTATTAACAAAGAAGAAATAGGCTTAAAATTTACATTTTCCAGATTAGTGCATCTCTCCATATCTTCTAAAGAAGTCAGGAATGTTTTTTTTAGTAATCTATGAATCCTGGCAACAAAGTCCTTTAGCAGATCCCACTGTGATTCCACCTCTGTGGATAGCGCTATATGAGAGACATAAAGAAAGGAAAGTTGGCAGCTTAGGTTATACTTAGACTGTCTATTGCTAACTAACAGTCCCTTTATTTTAGAACAACTTTCCTTGGCAAATACTGAGTTGCCAGCTCAGTCCCAACCCTTTCCACCCCTCGATTACATTATGCATTCAAACAAATCTTCAGTGAGCTGTATTAAATACTATGCCCCTTGCTGACGTGGAGCTGGAGAGTTTAGAGTGGAGGACTTAACTGCTTGCAGAAAGCAGCAATATGGCACTCAGTCTTTCTATCAGAAACTGTCAGGTGTTGCCCATTAGACACCGGGCCTTCTTCAATGTTTTATTGTCCTCTTTCTGAAATTATCCTCTTTCTGCAAGAGTGATGTATGACTTCCTGTGCTGCATTTCTGGAACAGGAACCTCTCTGAGCTTCACGGGACAGGTCTAATTGAGCAGTGTTGTGTTCCCATGTCACTGAGTCTTTGTATCATGGCTCTACAACACTGCATGATGACTATATAAAGTTCTATTCTCCAATGACTAGGGAGCTTTCTTGATGCAAGAGCTGTATCTGCCTTGTTTACTGTCCTATTTCTAGAATATAGCATAGGACCTAGCATATAGTAGGTATTTTAATTGAATGAGTGAAAGTACAGGCAGTACATAATGAAATGTCAACTATAGAGAATGAACCACTAGGAATTCAAAGGCAATTAAAATATTTATGGACTGAAAGTGCTTAGAGGAAAACGGATCTTGAAAGTTAAGAAGAATTTGGATAAATAGAGGAAAGAAGGAAGGGCAATGAGAGAACACAAAAAGGTAGAGAAGTATAAGATGTATTCAGTGGACTCCGAATTTACCAGTTGTTAGGTAGTAATTAAAGATATAATCTTAATTAAAATAATAAACATTTAGCTCTTTAGAGTTCATATCATACATTTGTATATCTGATACTGTGAAGTTCTTTTGTTATTTAACATATCTTGCTTACTTTTATTGCTTTTGTAATTTTTAGTTGTTTTGTCTTATAACTTATCTTTAGTTTTGACTTAACTTTTGAACCACATTACTGAGTAACTTTAATGTATTTATATTAAATAAATGTAATATATCAATTTGTAAATGGAAGTTAGTGGTTTGTATAAACACTAACAATAGCAGTGTAATCAAATTTAAAAATAATTCAAAACCGCTTTTTGTACTGCAAAAAAAAAAACAATTGAAAAATTAAATTCTTAAAGATTATTTTTAATGAACTTAACTTTTAACCTGCTGCTTGATATGAGAAAAGAAATTTTAATTTAACTGCTAGTCATTTAGACATTGTTGACATTGTTTTCTTTTCACCAATTGACATGATGGGGTGAATAACTTCTGTAGAATTAAATTTTAAAAATGTGTTTTTATTTAGATATTATTGCCCAAGTTATACACAAAATCACTTAGGATCAAACATAAATAGAATTGGCAAGACAGTATGTTGCAACCCATAGGCACACAATGGCCACCTCTTGTGATGTGACTTAAGATTGAATAATCAATCAAGAGAAGGTTTCAGAGTCATCTATTTTCAACATTTTGTAGCACTCATCTTGCATCCATTTTATGTAATTTAAAAAAAACTCCATGTCAATGCTGCTCATATGAGTAAAAAAAAAAAAAGATTACTTAAATATTGGAGAATAAGATTTTTTTCTGTGTAACATTGAGCTTTGGAGGTCACAGACCATTGGGATATTTAAGATTTTACTTCCCTAGAAACATTTTTTGACTCCATTAAAAATGCAGATTAACCTCCTACTCATCTCTCTGGAAGTCTCAACTGCGGTATTTTGAACTTTTTTCTCTTTTGGGGGACATCACCCTTATCTTTCCAAGGGCAAGCTTTCCAACCTAACACCACTGCTAAATTTAGTGTTTCCCTTATAATCTTTCTCATCAAACTAGTAGAACCACATGTTGTCCACGCACACTTATCTTCCATGCTTCTATCTACCATGCTTTCTTAGTAGCCAAGACTTTTTACCTGCTTTTTTAATTTTTTTATTAATGATTTTTTAAAATTAAGTTTATTGAAATCCATGTCTTTTTTTACATTCTTCTGGCACTTGTCACTTTCTAGCATTATCTTAAAGGCAAGCTATAGATACAATTTATTTTTGTGTCCTCCATAATGAATGGCTCATTGTAGGCACATGAAATACTAGTTAGAAAAAATAAACAGATTCTCAATATCTAAAGCTTAAATATAAACAGAGGAAATAATATGTAAATACATAAAAAATAACTTACAATGTGAAAAATTCTAGGGAAATTTCTGAGTGAGCACTGAGTATGGAATTGCCTATGCAATCTAGACAGATTTTTTTTTTTTTTAAAGCTACGGCTTTTGTGGTCCTAATTTAAAACCCTATGCCATGTTGTGGTTGGTATTACTCTCTCAAGAATGGGAAAATATTAGATTTGGCTGAACTACAAATTAGACCATACATTTGTGGACTTACTTTATGGATCATACCATATGTATCAAGACTTTAGCATGCAAATTTCCATGAGTAACTCACCGAAGACTTTGTTATGGGTTACAAGGACTGATAAATTTTATTTCCCATTTAAAAGGTGCTATTTACTATATCTCACAGATGATCATTGTTCATTGGTTTGTCCTCTTTTATGCTAACCTGCTGGTGGCAAGAGAGCTTATGTATTTCTTTAGTTTTATGAGCCAAGGGACCATTATTCTGAGTGCTAGCAATTGAAGTGACATAGAAACTTGAGGTTAAAAAGAAGGGTAAAATAATGTTTTCTGTGAATTCATGAATTTTTTTTCATCAGCATTCATGAGCCCTATGGATTTTAGGGGTCATTTTTTAATGAGTTATCTTGACTCTCTTTTACTTCACTGGGGATCATTCAGCAATAAAATCTCACCAAAGTTAGAGGTACATATGGCTCCTGCATGATGCCAGAGTGGTGAGAAAATTCTTTGGGTTAGAAGAGAAGGCCTTACTTTAGGGGATTCATTAAATTATTTTTGAGAAAAGTTCTAAACGATAAGGCAGAATATTGAAATTAATTACTTTTTTAGCTTCATTAAATTTTTTTTTGTGGTCAAAAGAACATACATACATAAACACACAAATTGAAAAGGAGAAAATAACAATCCAAATGACATTGAATAAGCTAAGCTTTTGCAAAGCAATTTGTTTCTTTTGATTTTTTTTAAATGTCTAAACAGAAGGTAAATTAAAAAAATGGTCAAAATAAGAGAAATTTTAAAAAATTTTTCTTTCTACATCTGAGCACAAAATATAATGGGAACATATAAATGAATACTTTTCACAATTTACTTTGTTTACTTAGATGTGGAGAGATTGTAAACAGTTTTATTTTTACAGATTATAGTTGGTAGTGATTTTAGAGTGCATTTATGCTTTTTTATTACTACTCTATCCATGCAGTAATAAAAATCATGCAGTAAAAAACAATACTTTAAAACAGATATTTTAGTACTTGAAAAAGTTCTTATACATTGTGAAATGATTAAAGGCACAATGTTGACTTGGCGTTCCAGATAATTTTTTCCAGATAATTTATCTAGACCTAAGATATAATATCTTCTATTTCATATTAGAAGTTTTTGATAGATCCTGCTCTTTTGAAAATCTTACATTTTTCTCTTCAAACTACATAGCCAAATATATTGGCTTATTCTGTGTAACTTATACGCTATTAAATTTCTAATAAAATTTTATGAATGCAGACATAGCAAGATAATAAATGGCAGTGCATATTTCAGAAAGGCAGGTTACTGTAGATTCCCTTTGTTTTTTAGATCTCTAGGAAAGATATAGTTCCATGTTATATTTTATTTAACATGCACATAATGTAAATTGCTTAAATTTTCTTTTAAGTTAGAACTTCAGAAAAGTTCTGTTAATTTTAGTGACTTTAATGTGATTTGCTCAGATCAGAATCATTATACAAGGCACAGTACTCAAACCATTTGTACCTTCTCTCATATGATAATTGCTCTGAAAATATATGAAATTCTATGCACAGAAGAGAGAAAGCAAACTTACTAAAATTTTCCTTGTAATTTTCCATGAATATATCCATGTAAATTAAAGGTCTACATATGTATTCAGTGAAGAGAATTAGCAATTTTTTAAAGTGGATTTCTCTTAATGACACCAAAAACAATCAATCCTGTGACAGGATTGTGAAAATAATTGACATTTGAAGTGAGACATTGGTGATCTCTTGCAAATGTTAACATTACTCTATTTTCTAAATATTTTCAAATTTGATAAGAAACCTTGAAACATTTTCCTTGTTATTTTTTAATGAAGAAAGTGAGAACTACTGGAATGAAGAAGAAACTGTATGAACAAAATCACTACTTTTATGGAAATTAAGGTTCAACAAGAAAGGCCATCTTCTTTCCCCTTTTGAAGGGTCATTGTAATTCAATATATTTGGGGTTATTTTTATTTTGCACCACCGAGCTGTTTATCAGGAAGTTGATTCTCAGCATTGTTCTTTTACCTGCAACTCTCAGCAGTATTTTTGGTCATTGATTTTTCTATCCCAGTTGCTTGTCTGGGACTCTGACACCCCTGCCTTTCTACCCTGCTACAGTTACCTTGCTATTTTCACCAAAGGAAGAAAAACACATTTCCCTTTGATCCCAACCATTAATTCAAAGCAAAACTACTAACACAAGGTTATGTGTATATCATAGATTTTACAGAAGGGTTGGATCTAATTAGAATTTTAGAAAATAGGAAGAGAAGCGAAATTAGTTCCCCGTCTTACTCCTACGTTTCGCTTTTGAACTTCCTTTGAACCTTTCAAGGAATCACGCGATCTATACTCCCAATGCATAAATGGAGATTCTCATTTCAGGTAGCACCAGCCCCTACACATAGCAATTAATCTTAACTTTGGATACATTTTTCCTTTTTTTTTTTTTTTTTGCCAGAGCAATCAAAAGACACTGTGACCGATATCAGCTAATTTCCCAAAGTGTGAGTTGTTTAGCTGACAGAATATCAGTGAACTTCTGGGTTAGACAGAAGATCAGTGGACACATAGCCAGAGGAGAGACTTAGATTTGAATCCCAGCTTTTTCACTTATGACTCACGATCTTGGGCAAATCACTTGTCATCTATGACCCACCATTTCTCTATCTATAAAAAGATGGTCATAATTTGAGTTAAAATAGTTTTAGGATTTTCAAATGCTATAATAGTAGGTAAGAGTGTACTTCAGAAACTATAAAGCATTTAAAAAGTTTTATATCCCCATTTTTTTTTGTTAAATGCTAAAGAAAAGCAGACATAGGAAAAGGAGAAAAATATTCAGAATATTTACTTTTGTTTTTAAAAATAAATTAAGCTGTATTAAATTATATGTCATCTAAAAATGTATAATCTATCACATTTCTAAATGGGAGTTTTCATATTGTTTCCATTAAAGTGTCCTTTTTTTTGATGCCAGAACTCATTACCTGTTTATTCTCACACGTTGTCTATTTGCATGGTGTGCATAGAACTTTGTGCCTGTGTTCACTGATAGCTGAGCTAGGATGAGATTCCGTCAGGCATTAAGCTTAAAGCTCCAGCTGTTATTGTTTGTTTTCTCTAACCTGGCTAAGGATGTCTGCCATTTAGAAGATAATGTTAGAAAAGTAGAACTCTGTCATGAGGTGGGTTATTCATGACAAATAAATACCTAGATGATACTAAGATGTTTGTTTTTAAAGTAAAGAAAGGGCAATGAGATATGTCAACATAATCCATTTAAAAGAAAAAAAACATCATTCCCTTTCTGTCACATGACAAATGTTCAAATAATCACCATATCTCACAGATAGAGGAGCATTAACATGACACAGTACTGCAGACAACTCATTTAGTAGCTCTGTACTGAGAAAAAGAAAAATACAATGCCCATACTGTGTTATCAGAGAGTCAACTCTCTGTAAAAGCACTGACTATGAGAAAGCTAATCTAGTGATCAATATGATTTTAGATGGTTTTGTCAGATTACCATGTATAACCCTATGTCTGCCTTTCCACCCACAAACACATGTGCAGCTTTGCACCTACCATAAACAAGGAGGGGTCTCTCTTCCTGATGAAGGCTAACTATTTCACCTAAGAGAAAAAACAAATGGTCACAAAACACATGAATAGTTAGTTGTTCCACCACTGTAGTTAGTGATCAGGATAATGCCAATCAAAACACAAGCAGATATGATTTCATACCTAGTTGTTGAGAAAAAACTTAAAAGGCAATGCCACATATTGCCCAGAATATAGAAGAAGCAGTGAAAGATTTTATACACTCTTGGAAAAAGTGTAAATTGGTATAACAGTGTTGAAAAATAACTTGGCAGTAGTAAGTAAAATTGAAGCTGCACATATCCTATTATCCAGCTATGCTCCTCCTTTGTATATTTTCTAGAGAAATTATTTTTTGTATGTTCATGGGTCATGAAAAAAATTCAGTGCCAAGAGTTTATAAAGCTCTAAGCTAGGAACAACCCATCAGTCTACAGGAGACTGACTGAATATGACTAATCCTATAGCACAAATGGAAAAACAAATACCAAATTTTCGCACATGGATTCCCTCTGTAAGCATATTCCCATTCCCAGCCTTGCTCCTTCACTTCCATTTTGACGCTCTCTTGAATCTTTTCAAGGAATCACATGTTCTCCTCTTTTAATCCATAGACAGGTGCCATTAAATAATGTGTGGTAGGTTCAAACAATCAAAGTCATACATTAATGAAATGCATTAACAAACAAAATATTAAACAATTAAACATGCTATTCAATTAGATAATGAGAAAAAGACATGAAGAGAGATTTCACTCAAGAGAATAAATTGCAAAAAATCAAAAAATTATTTTTAAAATTATTAGCTATTACAGAAATACAAGTTAAACCCAAAATAAAATATCACTACACAGTTAGCAGAATGGCTAAAATAAAATAAAAAAAATGTCAACACTAAATGCTGAGAAGGCTGTAGAGATAGCTAGGTCACTCGTACATTGCTGAGAAGAATATAAAATGGCACAGCCACTCTGGAAAGGTTTGGCAGTTTCTTAAAAATAAAAAAAAAAAATAAAAAACTAAACATGTATCTACCATACACTCTAGCTATTGAACTGCCAGGGCTTTATCTGAGAGAAAGGAAGATATGTTCACACAAAATCTTGTCCAAAAATATTTCACTGGTATTATTTGTAATAACCAACAACTAGAAATAAACTGTATCCTTTTAGGGGCTGAATGATTAAATGAACTCTGGTACATTCGTACCGTGGAATACTAATCCAGCAATAACAAAAAAAGGAATGAATTAATGATACAGGCAACAACCTGGATGTATCTCCAGAGAATTATGCTGAGTGAAAAAAGATCCCAAAAGTTTATGAACCATAGGATTCCATTTATATAACATTCTTGAAATGACAAAATTATAAAAAATGAATAAAAGATTAATGATTGTAGAGTTCAGGAGGAGTGGAGGTGGGAGGGAAGTGGATGTAGTTCTGATAGGACAGTGAGGGATAAGAGTGACTTTATGGTGTAGAACTGTTTTGTGTCACTGTCACTGGGGAAGGTGTTCACTGTGGTTTTTTAAGATGTTTTCACTGGGGGAACTTGGTAAAGGGAACCCTTGTGTTATTTTTTAAAACTGCATGTGAATCTATAATTATCTCAAAATAAGAAGTTTAAAAATAATCATTAAGTGATGAGTATAAATTCTAATGGTTTTGTTTACAAAGATAAACTTTATCTGCAATTTATACAACCTGAAAGTATTCTATCTTCTTAATTGTGACATAGTTAGCTCTGTAGAATCTGTAGTTCATGATTTTATCACAAATGGATACCATGATGACCTTAGCTTACGGTATTCCAAATTTTGGTGAATTGGTAGCTTGCTTTGGCCTGTACAAAGCCATGTCCTGTCATTAATATACAGATCATATCCTTGGCTACTTACTGTTTCTTGATAATTTTACCCTTATTTCAGCAATTCTTATTTCCAAATGTATTATTTCCACATACTCTGCTTTTCTTATTTATATTAGCTCATGTCAAGTTTTAGATTTTAGCTGTATGATAGTTTTTGATATTTTGTACCCAAATTCAGTTTAGATTTTCTTTTTACCTCATTACAAATCACTGTGAATGAACCTCAAAGCAGTGTTTATTTATGTCAAGTTTAGAAAACAGACACTTTTCTCACTATTATAAAATTCTAGGTAATATAGGATCAAACTATAGTCAGATATTTCAATTCAAAAGAATTGCATATTACCAGTCTTGCTCACAACCTTTAGAAATCTGTATTAAATCTCCCAGCTGAATGTGAACATGCACACACTTCAGGAAATAACCTTGGTATAGATGCAGGAGAGTGGAAGCATAAGAATCTAGTGAACTGCTTTCCTTCCTTCCTTCCTTCCCTCCCTCCCTCCCTCCCTCCCTCCCTCCCTCCCTCCCTCCCTCCCTCCTTCCTTCCTTCCTTCCTTCCTTCCTTCCTTCCTTCCTTCCTTCCTTCCTTCCTTCCTTGTGTTTAGTAAGGAACTACTTTAAGCCAGGCACAGTTGCTAACAAATGTTTCATAGTAGAAACGATTAGGTGATTAATTTACTTTTCTAAGAATTCCATTTAGCTTCTGGAATAGTTTGGAGGTTACAGACTTGGACACTCACTCTATCAAAAACTGAATTTGTGTAAATGAACATTAAAAAACTAATCTTGGTGTAAATGTTCCCTAGCAACATAGTCTCTCTTGAGAAATTATCTGACCATAAGGATTTTATTTTCCAGGTTTGTTTCATTAATGCCTTCTTAGTTGGGGTTTTTTTGTGTGTATAAATGTGTTATAATTTCGTTTTCAGAAAAGTATTGCTAATACATGATTTAATAAGGTATCAAGTTGAATAATTTTTCTATTCTTCCTTGGATTCTTTTTCTCTATCTTGCTTTGCTACAGTTTTTTTTTTTCCATCAGTGGAAGATCTTTCCTACTCACCAATCTTCTCCTTTCCTTCTTTTACATATTTGTTTGTTTTACTTTGTGTCTCAGGCTAGACCTCATCTAACCAGAAAGTATTTGAGCTCAGAGCCTGAGGTCTTCATAATGATGTCACTCCTCCTTTAATTGGCAGGTGTCCCTCCCTAAGAAATTCAGATTCCTGATACTTCCCAGTCACATGTTTAAGTTCTTTAACCCAGAGACATAAACTAACCCAAAGGATTTACGCCATTATGGAGGTTCTAGCGACTCACTTTAAGGCATTAGTCATGGAGTACTATGGACTCTTACCAAAAATTACATCCATCATCAAAACCCAAGACATAGGATTGGAATGGGAAGAAGGCCTCCAAATAAGATACCATGGGCATTAAGGGTGGTTTGCCAAGTCTGCTGAGTCAAACAGCCATACTTAAGGGGTGTCTACAGGAGATGGGCAGGGTACACAGGATTGGTGGGGATGATTAGAGCCTCCATGGGCACCCAGATAGATTGCTGGCCAGCGAAACATACATACTAATAAAACAGAGCCATAATAGGATTCCTCTGTTTGGACCTTGATCATACCTTCAGATCAGTATAAGATACATATTCATTGAAATGAAAGTTGTTTATGTAAACTTTTCAAAAATAGCTAATGATTTTATGATTCTCCCTTCTGAGTTATTAGACAAAATCAATAACTTAAAGAGATATTCTCTCTAATTTTTAAGAATTTATTAAAATTATTTACATTTTCATAAATAATGTATTATTACACTGTCTTCAGGCTAATGGAGTTAATTAGCATATTTAAACATGATAAATGGCAATCAATATGTCATTTCTACATGTGGACCACACAGAAAAGTAGGATTTAAAAAAAATAGGTCAGACACAAATTACCAGACCATTTTCATGGTTAGGTGTTTTTTTTTTAATTCATAAATGTGCTATTTTAAGAAGTAGATCCTAGAGAATAGATAATTTCTATAGGCTTGAACATAATTATTTTTTAAAAGATCGAAGGATACTTTTCATATTTAATGGGGATGAGAATTATAAGAAGTGAGAAACTCTGGCTGTATCATACTACTGATAGGAAAGGATGTACTCACGGCCTGCATGAGATCTGGGCATTACACCTGTTTTTGAAGTGGTCAGGGATTTTTGTCTGTTTTCTTTACAAATTCCAAGTATTAGAAATTAGGCTTGGCAGAGGCTCTTGAATATTTATTTACTGAATGAAACGGGCTTTTAAGGAAAATGATATAATCTAAGTAAGGTTGTCTTGTGGGTTGTCTGGGTATAAACAAACTTATATGTTTGTAAAAAAGTGCTGACTGCAGGCCAGCTGAGTTGCCCAAGGCAGCAAGGCAGAAGTCACAATGCCTTCTACAACTTCATCTCAGAAGTCACACACTGTCATTTTCACAATGCCTATCAGTAGATAGACCAGCACTAATCACTGTGGGAAGGGACCACATGGAGAAGTCTCAGGCTGGAACTCAGCAAATACCAGCAGGTGGAAATTAGGGGCCATTATGGGGGTTCACTGCCACAGGGGTATCTGATAACCCCTACCAGTGTAATTTTCATTGATGTATATTCTAATAGTTCTCATGCTCTCATATATATTCAGCAGTTTCTCATTTCCAGCTGATAAAAAAAAAACTCAAACCTGTAATTCTTGCATATTATTCTCAACACAGAAACATTAGTCAAGTTTTAATCCTTATCGTATGATTCTTTTCCAGTTACCATCCGTATGTGTTCTGGATTCCTATGTGCTCCTCTCTCCTATGCTTGCTTCCTTGATGATTCCCTTTCTTCTATGATTTTAGTCTCATCTCACTCAGTCATCAAATTAGCATGGAATCATCTTTTCAAAATCCTGGATCTATCTCATTTCTTGCTTCCGTTACCATCTCTTTACTAGGCTTCCTTTCAAGCAAAAGTTTCTTTTTAAAGTTGCTATTCTTGCTCATGCTTCTCCACCTTGTATTCAATCCTCAACCAACTTATAGCCAACCCTCAAAACTCCTCTGAGTCTTCTATTGGAAAAGTTGCCCATTTCTTCTCACTAAAGCCAATTAAAACTCTTCTGTGCCCAAATGCTCAGCTGCTCAGCACCATCTGACATGTGGCCACCCCCACGAAGAAATGCTTTCTTATTCTATTCTTAGCATACGGGAGTCTATACCTTCATTATTTTCCTCTAACTTCTCCATCTTTCCTTCTCATATTTTTTCTAACTCTTCTATCTCTACTCAACTGTAAAATATTAGATTACCTCAGGACAGATCTTTGCCTCCTTATTATTTTTTTTTGTATCTCCATGTTATTTTGTCCTTTCATATAGCTTTAAATGTTCAATTGTTTTTTGTCTCATATCAAACTGCGTAATAAATTAGATTTATTTAGCACGTGCAAATTAAACTTTGTATTTTGGTGCATACTTTTACATTCTGTCATGTATTCATGACTTATCTTCCCAGAGTCGTTGTAAATACTTAGAGTTTTTAAACTGAATTGTACACTTCTATATTTGTTATGACACATAACACAATGAGAGGGAACTATTTAGAGCTGAATTCTTATTGAATTCAATTAATATATTAATATGTCAGGATAAATATACACTGTAAAATCAATGCAGTCTCAACTCTAATCAGTGGAACAAATTTACTTCTATGTTGTTAATTAACCTTAGTATAATAATTTACACAAGCTGAAATGGCTAAAACATTATCTTAAATAAGCATGTGTAACATTTTTAAAGGAATAGAACATACTTTACTGAATATACTTAAATGAATAAAATATGTTTTCATTCATTATTGGATATGCCTTATGCATTTACTAAGTGATAGTTTACTTCACCACAATTATGAGTGTAGTGATCCTAATTCAGAGTGACTATGTGTGTGTGTGTGTGTATCTAATGTTGTGTATATCACATTATATAAAGATGTGACATAGTGAAAACATCGTTTATCTTTCAACAAATGTTTGTTGAGTACTTACCATGTGCCCGACACTAGGATTGCAACAGTGAACACACACAAACCCTTGCCATTTGAGTTAATTTCTTTTAGGGCAAACAAATTCACCTAAGAAAGGTACTGACAGCTTTCTTTATGTTCATGAACTCATATGAGTATTCTCAATACAAACAATGCAAAGTTTTAGGACAGATGTAGATCTCCATAAATAACTATGTGCTGATAAACTGTCATTATTTCCGTGCATGGGTTAGCTAGGTAATGCTGATAGATGGGTAAAATACACACCAACACCTTCCCTCCTCACGCACACACATACATATCACTTTCAAACATATATACCATGGTTTAGAAGATTCTAAACTAAAGTAAAGATTATATGTTCCAACCTAATTTTATTTTTTAGGTATGGCTTTGCAAATTGAAATATGCAATTTTTTCCCCTTACATTGGTGGGCAGGGAGATATCTCCTCTATGTGACTCTGAAAAGAAACTTTGATTATGTTTACTCTATTGAATATGATGTCTTCACTTCTCCGTAATTGCAGTAATCAAAAATGTATGTCACTTTCACTGCCCTCAATTAAATGGAAATATAAAAGTTATACTTGCTGTTACCTTTTCCTGTCACCATAGTTATTTCTGATGTTTGAGAGTGTGTGTGTGTGTGTGTGTGTGTGTGTGTGTGTGTGTGTGTGTTTTAAGCTTAGAATTTGTTACACACTGTGTTTCACAAACTCTGCTCATGAGAATCAGGATTTTAACCCTGATTCTCAGATGCGTTCTGTTTCTGACACTGACATTATGATGCCGGCTTCGGAGGTGTATAAATAAACTCATTAACTGAAATAGGGAATAACAAGCAATACCTAATTCACCTGAGGTCATTGTAGGACAAGATAGGCAGTCTTAAAAGAGGGCATTTTTAACTCTTGGTTAGAGCCTACAGTGAAATAAGTGCAAAGCATCATAGACACCAAAGCCTTGTGATTCCTCTGTCCCTGGTCAATTAATTACTCCAGGGTTAGAGAATGTTTAAAAGCTTTACACACTCAAGAGTGTAAGAAACACATTTTATTGTTGCACAGTTGACCAAATGCAGCTAGTTAACATATCCTGTATGTTCTACTCAAATTAATATGATTAAAAATATTATTATTTTTTTTTTTTTTTTTACACTCTCAGAATGTCTGCTTGTCAGTCCATTAGATTTTGGTAACTTATTGTTTCCCTCTCCAGAGGCAGACTGTTATTGCGTCTTTTTATTTTTTTCTAACCAGGACAGGGTTAAAACCCTCAACTTGAAAGACATATTGAGAGTTTGGCATAGGTACAGGGATTTTAAAAACCAGAGCCAAAGATAGAATGTTTGTGCCAAGAAGAAGGATGGAAGGAGCACATGACTGGACCCATCTGTAGTGAATTGCCTTTGATGATGCAACAAAAAATAATTAAAACCCAACAAAGAACAGTGAATGATCCCAGTAATGAATAAAATCCTCTGGAAGAATGCTGATGATACTGAAGCAGAAAAATAGCATTACTTCTAGGAAGAAACTGTGAAAATGAAAATCTATTTCTTTAAAGAAGTCTGACTGCTTCTCTGTAGGCTCTGTTTCTTTATATTCTTTTCTAACCTCATCTTGGCACAAATATTTAATACAATTGACCATGGAGCCCTGAGATGGAATGCCGCTTTGCAATATCTTTGCAATTTTATGATCAATAAAATATCATTATGCTAGAACATAGTAATCATTGTATGAGAATGAATGTCAAACAAAACAATAATAAAAGAATTAGCAGGATAATTATCTTTTAGATGTTAAAAATGCCTTATACAGAAAATAAACATAGCAATGCATGGACTAAAATGAGAAGACCAGCAATTTTTGGAGAAGTCAGTCATGAAATAAAAACCTGAAGGATTATGAAACAACATGCTGGAGAGAATTTAAGAATGACAAAGATATTATTACTCCATAATATGTGTTCATGTAATGGTAATTGCTTTCTGGCTCCAGAGATGGAGATTTAGAGTGAAATTTGACAAATGAGAATTGCATTTTTATACCTAATGATGAGACATAGATTATTCTGGATCTATGGGTTATTGGAACAATGTAAAACAATTACTACGCTATATAATCTCCTAAACCACATTTCACTTTCTGTCTAGAATTCTCTCCTGAACTTGATTCACCTGCATTTTCATTTTCCCTTCAACATGGAAAGTTTATGAAGCTTCACTAAATGGGCTGGAAATTTCTATGAGAAATGCAAAGCATGCAATAATGATAGTGTTTTTATTCTTCACTTGTGATTCAAGTATGCCCCCGAGAAAAGTAGTTTAGGTGTGTTTTTTTTCTCTCTGTATCCCCCTTTAGGGCAATCTCATCATGTTACCTAGGCTCTGCTCTCATTTGTAGTGATTAGAACTAACCTACTGCTAAGCCACGGAGCCCCTAGCGAGCTTCGCATGCCATAGCAGTGCCCACTTTGTACTCGTGGCTGCTTACACTGTCAGGTTGGAAGTTGTCCCTTGAAATGAAATGACTGAGGTTCAACTAAGAAAAAGTGTGCTCATTTTAATTGAAAAAGTTTTGTGAAGCCTAGTAATTGCTATGTGAGGTTCAGCCAAATTTGGCTTAGAAGATTTTATAAAGTCGTAATTGTTTCTATTGTTCCAACAGAGCACAGATCTAGATATCGTACACCACCGTTCTACAGCAAAATGCAATTTTATTTAATAAGTTTTATTCTGAATCAATTTCTTTGGGGATAGAAATTTACTACTACTCTGTTAATAAATACCATAATAATTATTCCTATTATCTTTAAGGTACTTTATTTTAACTCAAATGGCCATAATTTAAGAAAAATGGGCTTTAAAGTTAATATGGTATAAAAATGAGCAAAAAAACACTTGACAATAAAGTACTCTGTGCAAATAATGATGCTGAGATTTAAACTAAATGCATTAATCCATAAGTACCCTTTCTGCAAGAAATATAGTACAGGTGTCACTTGAGTGTCAGAGGAAGAATCTCAGAATATCGAGGGACCCAAATGGCAGCTTGTCTTGTGTATAAAGAGATGAGACAACTGCCCCGGTTCCCAGCAACAAAGAGAGCAGAAATTGAGAAATTGGGGCCCTTGGAAGGTTATGCATTCCATGATGCCCAGAGTGTAAATATTAACAAAGTAGAAAAGAGACTGATTGGCAGCTTTTGTGTCTCCCTGAAGCACTTCCTCCTGCTTTCCTTGAAGAGCAGGATGCAGCAGGGCATCTGATTTCATTCAAAATTAGGATGACCATTCTCACAATGAACACAATTTGACATAGGAACAAACTGATAATTACAATAAGAATGAAATGGGAAAGTGATATCATATGTATCATTTACATTGAGTGCTGAAGTAACAGGAAAACATAAAAATCTGAATAAAATAATTTCAGAAGACAGATAACATGTACAGCAAAATACAACAGACAAAAGAAAAAGAAAAAACAATATATTTAAAATATATATTTAATTAAATGAATTGAACCAAGAGGTGGGAATCCTAGCTCCTATTTCTGGAATTATGCCGATTGTTCCTTAATGTAATCTTAAGTAAGTTTAACTTAAACAAAACTGAAAAACAAAAGGAGATATTTATTACAGTCTGCCATGCATGGAAACATACATTATCATGAGATTTGCCTCTTCACACTGGACATTTCAAAAATAAGAGTAAAGTCATTTTCAGTGCTGCAATTAGAATATTTTAGAAATGTGTTCGTTGCTTTGTGAAATAGACAATTCACTGTTACTTGCTTTTATATTCAGAAATTCCTCCAATTGTGTTCAGGGCTAAGTATTAACATTTGCTTTAAAAATCACATTAGTTCATGTTCTCTAAGTCTTGAAATGGCCTTTCTCCAAAAGTGATAAAATTCTGAATTGTGTGTGCTTGGCGACAGGTTCCAGCCACCAAACTCACATCAGGTACCAGAGAAGACTTAGTATCTTGTTAACAAAAGAGCATCTCTTTAAAACTGAATGTCAACAGATTCAAAGAAATCCAATAAAAAGAAAATTGGAGCAGAGAGAAAGAGGATAGAATTGGAACACTTTCCAAAAAGCATATTAATGTTTGACATAAATTATTTTTGGAGAAGTCTTTTAAAATATTATAGTAGTATATTTAATCACATCGTTAAAAATGATTGAGGGCCATGTCCTCCCTATCTTTTCATCTGCCATTGTGGCTTTCAAGACAGTGGTGATCTGCCCTTAAACAGCTAGTAAATGACAACGTGAAGGAAACCCCAGCCCTTTTTCATTAGTCTTAGAAAAATATCGTTTCCTTCTTCTTAACTTTAATAATAGAGTTTGGGCTGTTTATTTGGATTTTATTTCAGTTTGGTCTTTACTCATTACTCATGATTTATACCTTTTCCCTTCCTTCTCCATTAGTGACTCATCCCTGTGGAAAAAGACCATGACTTCTGGTGACTCCCAACAAATAGTAGCATTGGCTAGGTTAGGGTAGATATACACGTGTGTATACATATACAGCATAGCAGTAAATATAAATATGTGTGTATATACACAGAGTGTAGTACGTATATATGTACATGTGTATATATACAAATATACATGTGTGTGTATGTGTGTATATGTATATTTTACTGGAGGCTGACAAGTGTGGAATTGAACAGGACAAGTGGATTAAATGCGGGGACCTCTGTGGTTCAGGGCATTGTGGAGTGGATGACTGCAGGTAACTAGTTTGTCTTTAGAGTCTCCTTGGAGCCACAAGCTACCAACACAATTATTCATCTCCCCTCCCCACCGAATCACAGGGCACTATTCTAATCCTTGGGAATAAAAATTTATATATTTTTCTAATTTTTCTTTTTCTTTTTCTCTCTTTCAAAGCATCTCCTGGAAAGAAAATAGGATGCGGGCTATTACTGTTCAAACAATTATCATTTATTTTATAGAAATGTGTTTTTACTTTGCTAGAGATTTTAATAATCAATGTTCATATATGAACATATGTTGGTAAAATATTAATGTTTTTTTTTTTTTATGGCAGGCATCATGGTAGAAGCTTTAAACAGTTGACCTCTAGTCTTCATAAAAGGCTGCAAGGTAAATACGACAGTTTTCATTTGCCAGATGTAGAAAATGACTCATAGTGGCTAAAAAACGTACTTAATTAGTAGAGATGTGACTTATTTCCATTAGAATCCATCGAGCTCAAATTAAAGTAATTATAGATGAGTCAAGTTTGAAAATAGTGTGTGATTTTAGTGCATTTGTCACTTGCCACATAGTCGAAGGAACCGGAAATATAAAAAGGGTGTTGTCCTCCCCTCCTGGGCTCGTGGAAGACATCACTAACAGGTCAAGACATTTTGTCTTGCCAAGACCACGTGCCATTACAGAACTCTCACCTTGAATAAATGAGGGGAAACTCTGGCATGTCAAAGCTAACACTGGAACCTGATGCCTTTTTATCCTTTTGAACGTGTTCTAACATTTTTCAAATCACCTTTCTCTTTTATGCTGTACTCATGCACATGTGTGTGTGTATGATTCGCAGCTTCTTTTCACTAATGAGTATGGCTATGAGGAGTATCACCTGCCAACACCTAGGCCAGTGTGTTGGATTCACCTAACTTTCACCATATAAATTTTCTCTTAACTATAGTTTTATTACTTTTATTGTATTAGACTTTAGTATCTCTATTCTAAATTTTTGGAACAAGGACATGAATAAATAAATGCAATAATTATTCTTTCTACATAATTTTTGTTTTGTCCTTAGTAAACTTCTTACCATTTATTGCTGAGTAATTAATTCACTACTCTTGGGTATTTGGGTCTCAGTGCTGTTGCCTAAGGCTTTAAGGAACATGCATAGCCCTTTTACAATATTAAACCTTAATGATCTTGAACCTCATATTTTTATACACATAATAAATGGAAAGACTAAACCAAATTAAACTTTCATATTTTAGTTCTTACCCTGGTGTTTTAGCAGTTAAAATGTCCAGATAATTCATTATAGAGTGAGCATTATTATTACCTTTTTAAAGAGAAATACTGCTTTTGGCTTAGCAGGAACTTGTTCCATGTTGAGTCTTGTTAGTGCAGTTTTCTGAATCCAGGCAGTGGGCAGAAACTTGGGCTTTAAATTCAGACAAAACTGGGTTCAACCTCTGTTCTACTACATTTCTTGCTATGTCCTCAGCTGCAAATTTCATCACTGCTGAGCTTGAGTCTTCTTATTTATAAAATGGGTTAATAATAGGTGCTTTTGGGGGGTTGTTATTAGCATTATATAGACTGTATCTAGACCCCAAGATAATTACAGGTACTATTATGTTAGTATTCTTATAATTTATACATAGTATATACACACATGAAAGCCAAAAAAGGTGCAATTTTTTAAAATTTATTGAGCATCTTCTATATAGAACATACTGTACTCTAGGAATCTTTGACAGAGGAACATAGAGAAATAAGACCTAGAGTCTCCCATGAAGGAATAAAATACATGTGTGTATTACATATAACTTTTTGTACACATATACAAGCAGACCAAATATGAAATCACATTCAGTAATTTCCTGAGCTGGTAATATCAGAGTCTGTTAGTACTTAACCTCTTTTTCATCACCTGTCCAGAATCTCTGACCAGCATCAACTGTTCAAGGTCAGTGTCCCCACCTTGTGGACAGAATAAAGAACAGTTTGCCCCAATATCAATTTCTCTCACTACTTTCGTGTCTTCTTGGGGTGGGAGATGAAGTTCATAGTGATTAGGAGGTGAGTGGCTGGTCTCTAAAAGTTTTACCCAGCTTTTACTTTGCGTTCCATGTTAAGTTAATGTCATCAGAAGCATTCCTTCTTTGTGAAGCACAGACATATGTGTTTACTTGCTTCTTTTCCCTTCTCTTCGAACTCCCATTGAGGCAGCTGTTCAAAAAACATTTCTTTACCTGAAACTGCTCTAATCTGAATTCTTTAACTCTGAAATTCTAATCTCCAAATTATTCCTTTTGTCATTTTATTTCTCGAATTACTAAACATTTTTTTTCTATTTCATGGATACCCCAAATTCTCTGTATTCTCCTGATCTCTACCTTTGTTCTCCATCACCATCATCACCATCATTTTCCTTATAAAGAACTACTGCGTACTTCCCAAATGTTCAGGATGTTCAAATCCTTTCCATGTATCATCTCTTCTAATCACAATCTTCTGTACTAGGTGCCACAATTTTTCATGGCACTATTTATAAATTCAGAATCTAAAAAGCTCTGAGGATTAAAAAATGTATTTTTTAATTTACTCATCAAAACCTGACACTAACTGAAATGGGACTGTTTATAGTCTTTATTACATTAATGTAAATAGTCACATGTTTTATTTCAGAGGGTGTTCATATATTTTATTATGTAATTGATAGTACAAACTTGCTGGACATAAATCTGAAATATGGTATATGTACTCTAATATATTTCTAAAACTTGACAAATTCTGAATTGAAAAACACATGTGATCACAAAGGTTGGAAATAAAGTATTATGAATTAGTTTTGCTGTCATATACATTTTACAACTAAGGAAAAAGAGGCCAAAATAAATTATGGCTTACCCAAAGTCATACTAGTAAGAGATGTAACTAAGATTAGAACATAATTACTACGCATCCAGAGCCTGGGCTCCAAGCATGGGGCTTCTTCTGATAAATGCTGTAACCCTCAACTTTCTCAACTCTACCCTGTACATTTTATCTCCATATTTTTAACAATTTTTACATGATTTTTAGTTCTTGATTTTGGACTGCTGAGAAAGCCATGTGCTTGTACTGATCAGTTCCATCATGAATTTGTGATATCCAATCTCAACTAGGTCTTGAATGCAATTCCTTGAGTTTCCCATTCATTGTTAAGCAGTGTTTACTCCCTGGTACTTCAGTCTCTGCTCCCCAAATTTTGCACCTTCTCAGTGATCCCTACCCTAGCACAACTCACTTGCCCATTGCGTCCATGTTTTCCTCCGTAATTCCAGAACTGGTTCCCACAAATCCATTCTGCCCACTGTCTTCAGCTTTTTCTACTAAAGATCTGATTTTTTCAGAGCAGATGGGGTTAAGTTCCTCCCTAACTTAACTGTCAGTGTTTTCCCATTGGTTGTAGGAATGAGTCTTCAACATTCACGATGAAATTAAAAACACTTTCCATAATATGGCCTTGGTCGGTGTGTCGTGTCTTGACTCCTTAGTCCTTAACTCACTTTTGATATTCTAACCACATAAGAATATTGAGGGCTCCCAAAATATTCAGACACTTCCATACCCCAGTGCCTTTCATCATGTGGTCCTTGCTTGCATTGTCCTCGTGTACTCTGTGTACCTGGTGATAGCTTGTTCAGTTCTCAAAGCCCAGTTCAAATGCTACACCCTTTACTGAACCTTCATAATTTCACAGAGGCCCTTAATTTCACTGCAGCTCCACCAAAGTACTATACCTTTTTTCTAAAATATAATCGAATATGCTCACACTTGAGTATAATAGTTAGGTGATGTTTTTGTTCCCATTTAGATGTCAGCCCCTTAAGTAATAACTCCTTACTTTTCTTTTTGGCACCCAGATCAATTAATGACATGTAAAAGACACCTAATAATAATTGATTTAAATTAAGATACAGCATTCATGTGAATCATATCTATTCAGATTTCATTACTAGTCTTCACCTTCATTAGGGAATATTAAAATGTAGTGAGCAAGTTAAACATGCCTCCTTTGAGCTTATGTAAAACAAGCATCATTTTAAGTTTTGTTTCTATCATGACATTTGATTAGCAAGAAGAAGGATGCCTTAGCCTTGATACTCAATATATGGTCATAAGAAAGTAAAAAATGAATAAATTTGTTTCATCATGTTGGGGTTCTAATTTTCAATTAATAAACCATTCTTTATCCTACTCAATTTCCAAATTGTGTAAACTGATGGCTAGATTTCTCTTTTGTTATCAGCTTTATTCTCCAAATGATATAGTATTTTCATCTTTATGCTCATGTATTGGGTTTGCAATCCTTTATTACATATTTTTATTTCATTAATAAATTTGAGAGATAACATTTGGATATTTTTGACTTGCCTGTTACATACCAAACAGTTTCTTATTTTGGTGAATCCAGTGATTTATTCGAGTAAGAAAATTCCCCTATTCTTTATATGTACATACAATGTACTTCTCCAAATAGTAACATCCTTATACCTTTTATTTTGTATCTACCATTAGACAGTATTGGTTTTCAGCAAATTTTGAATTGAAAGTATTACTTTTAATGTTCTACTGAAAGATTTTTATTTGTGTTTTATAAACAATGTTTACCAGTGTCCCTTTAAAAAAAATTTTGTGCAAGGATCTCAGCTGAGGTTTGCTGTTCATTTGTACACATTTGTTGTTTGGCTAATATATATTTGTTTTATTTTCTCTCTCACTATTCCCCACCCCTGGAGGAAGACAGTAATCTGAGTGATGTCCAATAATTTTCTCATAAACTGCTGTTCTTCTGTTTGCATTGAGTGGTTATCAGCCCTCATGGACAGCAGGGTGCCAAGGCACAGATACAATCACTCATGACTGACATTTTGCTCCAGACTTTCCTGGCTTATCTTATTATTCTTCCTGTCAAATGCTTCCTAAGGACTTCTCATTTTTTATGTTTTCAACATTGTTCTTCTTTGTTCAACCATATGAATACCTTTCTCCTTCAGGAACCAAATGTAGTGTGAAAGACAGTAGAAGCCAGCCATCAACCATTAAGTCAGAAATCACCTTGAGTGTCATAGATTGGGAATTTTAATTGGGTTAGTGAGCCTCTTCTATAAAGAGAATATGGTAAAGACCTTGCAAGAATCATTTTGAATATAACTTTGTCAGAACAATCAGCTCCACAGCCGATTTCTTGTTATAAATAATTCTCACCCCTTGTGTATCACCTAAGATTTAGTGCAATCATAGTATGTCTCAGGAAATTATATATAGGGTTGTATTAACTCACTATTTAGAATATATACCTTTTAATACTTTCAGTGAGTTTTTTAATGTTTATTACAATGTTATGCAATTTAAACCATTAAAATTAGTTTTTTTTCTATGTCAGAGAAAAAATCTGAAATCTGATGGAAGGTTTAGAGGGAAGCTTTGAACTAATGATTCCACTCAACATCTTAGTTCACTAAGTTGAAATGAAATATACGTTCATTGAATAAACAAATGCTTTTTTTAATGCCTACTCTCTGCCAAGCTCTAATTTAGGCATGGGACTTCAGAGGGGAATAAGATGGAGAAAACTCTCATCCCTATGGACTTTAAATTGTGGTCGGAAAGGCAGACAATGAACAATTATTAAAATAATTAAAACCCAAAATGATATTAGAAAATGAGAACAAAAATTCTCTGTAAACATTAAAGTAGATTGATATGTTATGAGTGAGGATGGAACCCACCCTGAAGGTGACATTTGGAAAGAAAATGATAATCACTAAATATTACAATCCTAAAATTCCTGTAGCTGCATTTCTGATAGGGTCTTCTCTTTCTCCCTCAAACTTCTAATATTCTAGTCCCTTGACAATAGTTTTAAAAGGAAGTTGAAATATTTTGGATTCTTTATAACAAATATATTTTCAGATTACAATCTTTCATTTATTTAGACATTTAGTATCACTTATATAATGCACTTTTTACACAAATTTGTATGCATAGACATATATCCTGTTTAGTTATTTATTGAATCTCACTGTGTGCAAAACACTGTTCTTGGTACTAATTATAAGATTTTAGCTAGCATTGTGGTGTTTTTATCTAATGGGAGAGAAATATTTATTACATCATCAAACTGGTGAAGACTCTGTATAATTACATGTTTAATAACTGCTATGAAGGAGAAGTGCAGAGGGCTCTCGGAGTCTATGGTAGGGAGGTATGACCTGGCTGAGATTAGTGAAGGCTGCAGGAGGCAGTGATAATTCCACTGAAACATAAGTGGAAATTAACTAGGTTGAACAGTGGAAAGAAAAGGAGCATTTTATGTAAATGTGCTGAGATGGGAAGAAGGTTGGGTCATTGGTGGACTGAAAAACAGTGGGTATAGCTAAAACAGGAGGAATGAAGAGATGCCTGGTAGGAAATGAGGTTGTTTGGGCAAATAGCCTCTGAATCCCTTTAGTATGAGATTGCGTTGTCTTCTAATTGAGAATTAGCCACCTCCTGATTTCTCAATATGGACACTGATTTCATAATATCACTTGATAGGGCCAAATTTTGTTTAATAGCACATCAGTCATGCTGCTCATTGATCATACACACTGCTTTGTCAGACATGAGTTACCCCTCCACTGCAACAGATGTGTTCATGCAACACCAGAAACTCATGCTTTCTTCATTAAAGGATATCTTAATGACACACTCAGTAGATGATAGAATGGTCACAATCACATATGCTGTGAGACTCTTGGTGTCCAGGCCCAACAACCTACAACAGTTCACTTCAGGCCATTGCAGTAGGGAAATTCCTTAACTTCGCTACCTATATTTGAGGACCTAAAGACAACTGACAGATGTTGCATTATTGAACATGGAATAAAATGACTAAATGAACATAGAGAAAAAAATTAACATCTGTATGGAAAATGGAAAGGCTCAAATGAGAGTCACATATGGGGACTTCGTGACTATTATATAAACAGACAACGGACAAACTATGCATGAACTTGTCTAGACCATGGTTAAGATGTGGCTTCTAATCCCAAAAGAAGATCTGGCTGTAATATGGCAAAAACCCACAGAGAGATGACAGATAGATTGATGATAGATTAGATAGATACTTACATAGATATAGATATTTACATTAGATTTATGTGTTTGAATGAATGAAAGAGAAACTAAACTTTCTAATAGAATATACATGGATTTATGACTCTGTAGTTGGAAACTCTGAACAGAAAGATCAATATGGTAAAAATGAACATAATTATAAGAAATTAATTACACAACTTCAACTTGTTTGATCTCTAATATTTGCATTAAATTGTCTATTTACCTGAGAAGCCTTATTGGTTGCCTAATTTTTAAAGAAAATTGTTGAGAAAGAATTATTTTGGAATTAAAGGAACATCATTCTAGCAAAAAATTGTGAGGATATTCTGTTTTAAATTTTACAGAATATACGTCTAAAACCACACACATCTACCCAATGAGAATACTGATCCAACCCTCAAAATTTTCTGACAGGGCAGAAAACTTTCTATAAATACAAAAGTCATTGACTTAAGATTTTACTTCAAGTACAATAGCTGTTTGCAAGGTATTTCTATTAAAGAGACTTTATGCAAATTTAAAATAAACTACACTTGATTTCATTCTATTTTAAAAATTCAAAAGAGCATTAACATATATAAACTATAAATATTTTAATATGTTTTAACAAAATTTCTAGTGTTTAATTTTTAAAATACTTTATATTTTAGATGATTTAAAGATAAAAATAAATTTATCTGCTAGACACAGATTTCATCCTAAATTCTAGCCACTCTACTTATTAAAAGATAATTTTCAAATACTTTGTTATAACTATTAAAGGTTTTAATAGTTAAATCATCCCCATAGTTTCAAATTTTCAATATTTAATCTTGTTCAGAGGCAGAAGACAAACTAGGCTGCCATGACAGTGATTATAGCCAAACATGTATTAAATGATTTTTATATTGTTTAGGTTCAAAATGATTTCTGTATGCCTTTTCATATTTTTTATGTATTATTTATGTGTTCAATTTCTTATAAGCACTGTCTTCATTTAAAAATTTTTAATTATTTTTAATCAATAAAAATTGAAAAAAAAAGTTCATAGTCCTACAGACACAAAAAGAAGTTTTTATTTAACTAGAATATTTGGAAGCTATTCTCTTTTATCTCAAAAATTAGTTAAGGCAAATGGTTCTTATAGTTCTTTTTTCCCTGGCTTTCTCAGATTTGATTTGATAAATTTTAGTTGTTTGTGTTTATACATATATATGATATATAGATAATTACATGAAATAATATAAATATATAGATAAAATTATATGAAATATATAGAGAGCAAATTTTTAGTTGTATATTAAACTGCTTTATTTCAGAATAGTTTTAGGTTTATGTAATTATTGCAAAGGTACTGCAGAAAGTTCCTATACACCCCACACCCCGGTTTCCCCTATTATCAATATTCTATACTAGTATAGCACATTTGTCACAGTTAACTAATATTATACCTAATTAGTAACTAAAGTTCATATTTTATTCAGATTTCCTCAGTATTTCCCTAATATCATTTTTCTGTTGCAGTAGTCATGTCTTTTTAGCCTCCTCTTGGTTGTGACAGTTTCTCAGATTTTGCTTATTTTTGATGACAGTGACAATTTTAAGTATCGCTCAGGTATTTTGTAAAACCTCCTTCAATTAGTATTTAACCTGGTATTTTCCTTATGATTAGACTGGGAGTGACATGTTTGTGGAGTAGGAGCACAGAAGTAAAATGCTGTTCTTATATCACCTCAAGGGCACATGCTAGCAACATGAGGTACCACTGTGATAGTAGCCTAGATCACACGGCTTGAGGTAGTGTTGGTCAGAGCTCTTCACTCTAAAGTCACCCTTTTGGCCCCCTTTTCATGTGATACTCCCTGGGAAAAAGTTATATGGGCAGTTGCTGAGGGAGTGAGAAGTTACTACCCACCCCGCCCCATCCTGAAGGGTGGAGTATGTTAATCATTTTAAGTTCTTTAGAAGGATAAAATGGTCTGTTCTCCTCACTACTTTGTTTGTTTACTTATTTAAAATTATTGAAGTGATATTGGTTAATAAAATTATATTGATTTCAAGTGTACAATTCAATAATATATCGAATGTGTATTGCATTGTGTGTTTGACCATTTATATCAATGTGGACTCACTGATATTTCATACTGGAGATTATAATCCTGTACTACCTCACTTATTTTGTTGCTCAAGTTGTTCCAGCTTTGGGCATTGGGAACCCTTTCAGTTGGTTTCTCTGTCCCTCCGACACACCCCCATCATTGTGGGCATTTATTTATTTAAACACTTTCTCACTTTCTGATGCTACAAGTTGCCCCAGGCTCATGGTGTATATTTTCTGAGCCAGTCCTAGAATCAGCCATTTTCCCCAAGCATGCCTGGTTTCTTTTATTGAAAAATGGTTTTAGAAACCAAATCTGAGCACTAGGTGTGCTCCTAACTAGTGGGTTCTTATTACGTGTAGTATCTCTCAGCTGATGGAGCTGGGATATATATGTGTTCATACAAACCTCTCTATATACATATATCTACATGTACTTTTATGTCACCATCCATATCTAGATTAATCTTAATGCAAGTTCATACTGTCTTCTACTATTATTTTACCACATGGGTTATTCTTGATTTCATCCTTCACTTATCTGTAACCTCTCACTCCAAAGGTGAGAAAACTGGCTCCCACTGTCCTCTCTGCATTTAATTAATTTTTCAGTTGTAGTATGCGTGTATAGTGGTTTAGAGTGGTTAACCCACATTCTCATGGGAAAAAAACTTTACCAACTAGAATGCAGTGCTTATATGCAGTTCCTTTGCCTTTAGTCTTATAAACTCCACTCATTTCCACATTTTCTTAGGTCAACTCCATCTGTCTCTATCCTCCCGGTGAGATCGTTTCATACATTCATAATACATTTAGATGGTTTTGTCACAGTTGACATTCTTTCCTGGGATATTTCAATCTCCTAAACTGTTTTTAATTGCATACATTAAGGTTTTTAACTGCCTTGATATCTCACAGATATTATAGCTGGAAATCAAAGTACTGATTTCTGTAAAGTCAGGCAGTCATTGTTATAAGCAATGGGGAAGAAGGACATGGCTGTATAGGATCTCTCCTACAACCTGTACTCTCTTTGCTCTCTCCAGCGGCCCTCTCCCCCAGACTGCTGCAAGCTGCCCCATGCCCCCACCTCTAGACACTGGTGCTCACAACAACCAATAGATCTCCACGGTTCTTCTCAGCTTCTGCTTATTTCTTCTTCTTCTTCTTTGTTTTCTGTTTGTTGTCCCACAAATCCAGCCTTCCCAAGAGTTTCTATAGTTTTTCAGGATTGATGGTGGATGAGTAAGCCACCAGCCATTGCTAGTTTGCCATTATGACAATATAATTGTTTCTTTATCTTTATCTTTTGACTATTATCAGTAGTCAAAAAAAGAATAATGGAGACGTATTCCATTCACCTTGTAACACACATTGCGCTATATCTAGAAATAGATTTAACAATAGGTATGTTACTTATTTATTTTAAAAACCATAAAATTTTAATGGCATAAAAAGCCAAACAGGTCAAAAGATAGATGATATCTCAGAGTAAAATAATTCAATATTTAAATATTTCAGCTATTCATTAAATTATTCTAATATTCATTTGGGAGAATGAACGTATGAGAAAGTCAAAAGAATAAAAAAATATTAAGGATGAAATGTGACCTATTAAATTGCAAAATTAAGACAATCTGTTTAAATGTAGAAACTTTACCACTATTTAACATGTCTTTACTTGCCCTGTTAATAATACTCATGCCTTAATTACTTTCTTTACATACATTTAAAACCATGTGAAACTGTGTTTTAATTTTTCCTCAATCATTTCACATAATTTAGAAAATTCTAGAGTACAAAGAAAATTTATTGTATTTACTCATACTTGGTTATGTTTTTTCCTCCATCCTCATGTTCCAAGATTCCTTCTATTATCATTTCCCTTTTGTTCTCAGAAGTTCCTTTAACTGTTTGTTTAGGGTACGTCTACTGGAGACAAATTTTATTTTTCTTTCATTTGAAAATGTCTTGAGAAGAAAGGTGTTGGGCTCCTGGGGTCCAATGTGTGTAGAAGTCTAGACTCCCTACTCAGCCTTTGCTGCTGTGGCTGGGGGGTCAGACTGTAATTTTTCTGTGGTATTCAGCTGTTGCAGAACAACTATTAGCCTAAAGTTTTCTTTCTTTCTAGACTTCTCCTTTCCTGGTCTTTAGACTAGAGTACTCTGTGCTTGTTGAATTTTTATGCTGCCAGATTCTCATGTCCATTTTGGAATATGTGATACAAGAAGATAAATTAGGAAACTCACCATGTGTAGTTCCTTGAGTACCAAGGTCCTTAGCTGGTCCGCCTTCTCTCTACCGTTCAGAATCGTCTGTGTCTATATAAAGCTATATGTATTGTCCTGGGGTTTTAGTATTTTATTAGCAGAAAGAATACAAAAAATAAGTTCACTCAGGTCTTCCCAGAAGAAAAAATATAGTGACTCAATAAGTTTGACATTGAAGAATAGAGATCAGAGACTGATATAGAAACTCTAGAAACTCTAAATATAAGAGAAAAGAGTTGGAGAAAAGAGTTGATCAGTTGGTTTTGAAAAAGTTGGCTAATAATTTGGAGAAAAGTAATATATTCACCTCAAGCATACAATCTGAAATTCCAAGTGACTGCAAGTATACAATACCATATTAATATTTATCTACAACTACAAGTGGCTCTATCTTTTCTGTATTTCTTATTGCCTTTTTTTCCATGACCTAAAAGAGAAAGACTGGCACAAAATATGAAGACAAACACTACCCAAATAAAAATACATCAAATAAGATAAAGGGTCCATATGCATAATATATGAGAAATCAATTAAAAGTTGGGTAAAAGTTAAATTATGAAAAGAGTATTCTTTTTCATTTTTATAATTTAATCATTGTATTAATGCTTTATATTTTAAATTATTAGTGCGGTAATCACTTTTCAGGTATTTATTGCCTTGGATTCATGATTTTAACATCCACATGAATGTAAGAGATAAACTCTTAGGCAGTGAAAAAGATATGAGTTTGAATTGAGAGATTTTTCTCTTTCTCAATTTAGAATGAAGTGAAATCAGAATATTGAGGAAATGAAGCTCTAATGTATGGGGAGCATATTATGAAATCACTTTTTAATTTCTATTTCTGTTGTAACTTTATGGTGATTTATTTTTATGATTCTCTCCTATATTAGATTATTACTGTCACATGGTAGGCACCCTTTTTTTTTAACTTTTTATTCTTGGTATCTAACATACTATGTGGTACTACGTGAGCATCAAATGTTTGCTTAATAAATGAATGACTGGATGGATAAGTCAATAAATAAATAAATCTGCATTGCATATTTGGATGAATGCTTTTGATAATTAGGTGGAAAGATTTGATATGTTATTTTCAAAAGTGAAATGATAGCAAATATATTAGAATGTTATTCTACAATAACCCATCACTAGGTTGATCCATTGTTATTTTCAAAAGAATTCTCTCTTGTTTTCTTTCCCTTTAACATAAAATGACAATGAATATATTATTCAAATACTTTTTTTTATTAAACGGCCAGTTGTAAGATTTAAGAAATATTTCTCATTTTATTGATTAAAGTGATCACATAGCGTTCTTTGCTGACATTTGTTGGAAACTCTTTGAGGCTTTGCAGAGTTGATAAGTGACTCTATAAACTACAGAATCAGGTTAAAAGGGAAAATTAACAAAGTGAATTAAGTTTCTAAATTAAAACAGACTTTATCAATATGCCTGTTATATATCTATGTGTCAGAAAGACCCCTTCTACTTTAATCTTTAATTTAACTAATCATTTCTTTGATTCCAAATCACTAGAACATCACTGAGAATCAAAGACTAACCTTGAAAAAAAAAAAGACTTCTCTTCTTTAGTCATCAGAAAATATGAAATTCCATTAATTAGGTGTGAATTTTTCATCCTCTTTAACAGAGAAGTTATATGAGTCTCTGGCTGTAAAGATTTGATGTTGTTGTTTTGGAAAGGATGTTGAGAGTTCTATCTATATACACTGTTAGTTGTTTTGTAAAGTTAATTTTAGATTAACTGATATGTAGTTCCACTTTCTCTCTATAATTTAGCAGAGGAAGAACTCTTTGATTGATCTGTGTCTCCCTCAGCAGAACAAGGGGTCAACCATATTTATTAACATTAATTCCCTAAAAGCATAAAACTGTGAATGCATAATTCCTTTGAATTCCTTCTTCAAACTTTTTTTCTTTAGCCTATATCTTTAAAGAATCTGTAAATTATGTGTTTCACAGTTGTATTCTATAAATATGTTGGAACACTTTCCTTGATTTTCTGGGTGCCATTCCACCAAATGTTCCCCTTTTTCCACTGTTTTGATAACAGACTTCAGAGACAAAGTTTTTCTTGTAAATTCATCATGAAAACACAATATTGTTGCACGAGATATGAATTATTTTGGGCTAACTGTATACATAATGCTATAATATATATATATATACATATATATACACACACACACATATGTGTGTGTATATATATGTATGTATGTGTATGTGTATGTATGTATATTATTTTTATCTTTCGTTACTATGTATTCATCATCACAATTTAATAAATATATATTTCCCAGGAAAAGCTAGACCCAGAATAGCAACAAACATCATATTCAAAGGTAAAATCTCAATTAAAGAACATGAGTAGAAGGTCATGGAGTTTCCAGAGCTATAAACCCAGGGCTTCTGTAGACTGTTCAGATCCCATTAGATACGATGGCCTTTGTGTACACACAGGGAGAGGTGGACTTAACTGAGTAGGACACATTCTGTAATGGTGTCTCAGAAAATACGAAAGCAAGTTTATTGTGAAATGATAGCTTTGCTTTTGGAACACACTTCAGTAGATTGATATGTCTCTGTTTTGATGAGGTAGAGCATACCATAGCTAATTTGAGTTCCAATCTTTTTAAATCAGTTTTCATTGATCAAATGCTTCTCTTCTAAATGATTGTTTCTTCTCCTCCCTCTCCCCTTCCTCTTCCCTCTCGTCTTTCTTCTTCTCTTTCTCCTTCCCCTTCTCCTTTTCTTTTTTCTTTATTTAGTTATTTCTCTAATGCACACTTCTTTACTTTCAGATAGAGAAAAGATTATCAAACGTATGGCAAGAAAATCAGTAGAACTCTGGCGATTATTGGCAAAAGGCAATCATCCTGCTGGGAAAGTTAAGGAATTTAGAAATTATATTTCAAGATATCATAACAGGGAACTAGGAAGAGGAGCTGCAATTGATGACATTGAATTTAAAAACTGCATGACTGGTAAGTTTCTGGAAATCACCTCCATTTGGTAGCCCACTTATAATCAAACCATTTTATCTTTGTCTCATGTTTATAAAATGTTTTGTTGTTATGTGTTCTGTATGTAGATAAAAATCAACTGAAAGAGATAATTTTATAATTGTTGAACCTAAAGTTACATGTTGAGATAATATTTTCTCCATCTTCCAGTTGCACAATTTCTCACTTTCTTCCATACCATCCCCTTTCTAACATGTGGAAGTTTTCTCCAAATTTATTTCCAACACAAATTTATTTTCAACAGCAAATAAAGTGTAATCCTAATATTTACATACATTTATCTAATTTAAATTAATTTAAAATGAACCAGTAACAAATGGTTAGAAAGCCAGCAGTTAGTGAATATAAGAGAAATGAAAATAAATTCCATGGTATAATTGAAGTAGAACTTGAGAGATATGCTTAGGAGATTTAAAATGCTATTCTAGCAAGTGAACAGTAACTTGAAAAATATGCTCTTTATTATGCTTCTAACTGTGAAGCATGATTATACTTAGGTTTTCTTAGAAAAGTACCCAGAAATGTCGAAAATAATTATAAATATATTTGTACATTTTTCTAGTTGGCAAAGTTCTTTCTGAGGAATTATTCCATCTGATTTCAAAATTCATACTGTGTGCTAGATACTGCCAGTGAAAGATATGCCTTCTGTGGTTTTCTACACTGGTTCACCCTGGGGCTGAGAGCTAAACTTAAATGTTATTTGATTTTATTGTTGCTCTCATATTAAAGCATGACTTCACTGAGGCAGTTCAAAAATGTGACTTTGGTGTTTGGTGATTTTATAGCATCTGCTCTTTTTTTTTTTTTTTATGACCAGGGCTGCTTCAAAGGCTTCAGCTTAAATGTCAGTTCTTTAGAGTTTGGTTTTCCACACTACATTTCCAGGAACGCATTCCATAAAGTCAGAATACATGCATCCCAGATGATGTAGGGAGCCCGGAGTTCCAGGTATCTATGTCATGCAGGAGATAAGATTTGGGCTTTGGGGTACTTAGGGGAGGTGCCTGGACAACAGAAAGGAGGTTTCTGAGCATATCATGAAAAGGTGTCCTAGAAGTGAGAATGTGCTTCATTAGCTTTTTTCTAGTAACATTCCTATTAAAATGCAAAATTTCTAAAATAGTCAGTTATTCTACAAATGATTCTGGGAACTTGGAAAAAAATTTTTCAAAACTTTTTCTAAGATTTTAGAAAGAAAGTGCTGTTATTAAACAAGAGAGATTCCTTTCCTATCAAGGGAAGCAGAATGATTTCTAGATGGGTTAATTCAAGAAAGAAGAAAAAAAAGTTATTTTTTCAGCTTTGCCAGGTTTTATATAGAAGTTTGCAGTGCTTCTTCTTCTCCTGCTTTGAAAGTCCTGTGAAAATTTACAGGATTAGCATTAATTATATTTAGTTCATTTTAGTATTCAACTTACTAATACTTTTTTATATTTAGTGATAAACTGTTTTTAAGACGATAGTTCTATGTCATAAATAATAAAGAGGGAAATGCAGTCAATTGTAGTTAAATATAGTTAATTGTTTATTAAATATATTTTAAGAAAATAGTAACCCTTGATTTTAACAGCTCAACCTGCTTCAAATAATGATTTTCAAATTATGTTCTGGTCAAGATAAAAAGTAAAAAAAAGCATTATGAAAAAGTGTGAAAGACTACGTACAGAACTAAAAAGACAATGATCCCTTAGTTTTAAGTTATATACCAATAAAATATCAGAACTACAAAATATGGGTAATGAGAAACAGTTTAGAATATAAGACTCGTATTCTAAATTATGATTGTAGGTTAGAAGAAAATGAGAGTTGACAGAATACCTAAAAATGAGAGAGATACTATAGAACAGTGGTTAAGAACAAGGAGTCTTGAGTCAAACTACCTGAGCATGAACTCTGGCCCTACTGCTGACCAATTTGGTGAATTTTTAAATTCACTTTGCCTCAGTTTACTCATCAATAAAATGGGGATGATAATACCTCCATCATAGATTTCTGTGAACATTAAATGTGTTCATATGCGCAAAGTGCTTAGAATAGTTTTGGCACTTCGTAAAATTTAGGTTTCATACTTTATTGTTATAATTATCTTTTTTATTAACCCTACCATATTCTCCAATGTCGCTTTATCACTTTGTATTGGAAAACCAACTTCAAATGCTATGCAAATAAGTCACCATAGAATCTATTATGGAATTGTTGCTGTTTCCCATTTGAGATGAGGAAATAAAAAAAATGACTTAATGTTCATTTTTCTGTCACCTTCTGTCAATCACAAAAGACCACAGATTGTAAGGTACCATTGACATAAAATGTCCAAAACAGCAGATGTGTAGAGACAGAAAGTAGATTAGTGGTTACTTAGGGCTGAAGGAATATGGGATGGGGAATGACTGCTAATGAATATGAGGTTTCTTAATGAGGTGATGAAAATATTCTACATTTTTAATGGTGATCATTGCACAACTGCATGAATACACTAAAACCATTAAATTGTAGACTTTATATGGATTAACTTAATGGAATGTAAATTCTGAATTATAAATCCATAAAGCTTTTAAAAATAAGAAAGAACTGAGGGAGAATTCTAGAGAGATGGTGGTGGTGGCAGATTAACTTTTGGATTTTCTGAAGTCCTCACATCAAAACAGTCTGAGCACCTAGGTAGCAAAGTCAGTAGCCATGTGGAAAACATACACAGTAAAATTAGGTGAGAATTCATCTCTGCAAAACCCAATGTACAAGCAAATGGGGGCAAACTGCCAATAACCACAAGACCTGTGTGATATTTATGCCTATAAGAGAGAAGGCAGGAGAATCCCAATAGAAACAACAGATACCCATTGGGAAATCAGTCAGGCAGTTTGAGAATGGCAGCTAAAACTAGGAGGGGTTTTTCTGGCTTTGAGAATGAGTGGGCCCAAGGGGTCTGTGGAAGATCTGTAGGACTGGAGAGGTCTGGATGCCATGAATTCCCAAAGTGGATCCAACAGGATTCCTTTCCCAGACAGCAGATCATGTTCAAAACCAACACAAAAAGTGAACAAATCAATACACCACTGGGAATGGAACCAAACTCTAGTGGACGAGGGCCAGAAGAAGAAGAAAAAATATCATGTCAAAATTGGTGGAGGGCAAATACTCCAGGAAATCGCTACAGGCAAGTCACCATGTTTTTATAGATTGATTTAGATTCAAGGTTTTGACACTAATCTCCTAACATTGGCTATATCATTTTATAGCACCAGTTTCCTTGTTTGCAAAATGAGAGAATCATAATAGACTATCTATTTTTGTAGAAATATTTGACAACTCTGGAATCTAAACATATTTTTTAAAATGCAGAATAATTAAGAGTAAAGTTTAAAATTATTAAGAGTAAAAGTGAAAGAAGGTAAAAGATATACATGAGATATATATTTGATGATTAACTACTTTACCTGCAAACAAGAAAATTTTTTGAGTTTCATATCTATTTTTTACTATCTGTTCAAAAACTTACAACTCAATTTATTAGATAATAATAAGTACATAAAGCTAGATACACTTTTTATTTCTTTTTGTTCTTATGAAATCTTCAATTTACTATCAAATGTATTGTATTTTTTCCAAAAGAAATATGATTCCAAAGAATAGACGTATTCTTAGGTGTACCCAGGGACACATTTAGAAACATATCTCTCTTATGGACAAGTTAACAAAGAAGCAAATCACTTATTTATAGAAAAATAAGTGATACATTATAAAATTGATATCTTTTTAAATTCAGTCTGATTTAGAAATCTTACAAAATGCAACTATCATTCTATAGAGCAGAGACATAGGAAGAGAATTTTATATAGAGAGGAAAGAAATATCCCATCATTGTAATTATAAACATGTCAATTCTAAATGTAAATGGTTATTCAATTTTCAATCAGAATATTATTTATGGAGTACAGTCATTTATTAAGTATAATCATTTACCTGATTGAGAGTGAGTATGAATCATAAATACTAGATAGCATTTATGTCAGCTCTGCAACAAGACCACTAGCTTGTTTGCTTGCTATCTGCTCTGTGGCTTTAGGCATAACCTTCCTTTGTCTCATTTTTCTCAGCTATAAAATGCTATTAATACTGCTTCCACCTCATAGAGTTCTTATAAAGATTAAATAATTTAGGTAAAGTGCTTTGAAAATTGCACGAGCTGTAATAAGCACTGAGAATTTGCTGGCTAAAATGGTAAATGAACAACAACAGCAAAAGTCTTGACATTGTTTTAGGCACAACACTTTTATATTAGCATTTAAGATCTGGTTCTGTTCCAGTCACATGTTCAGCAAAGATTTTTCAATTGCTTGGGCTGCAGTGTGCTGTGCACATCTCCTCAGAGCAGGGCTGAAATGTGTGTGTCACACAGTGTTTGGCTTTGTTTATTTTTCATTTTCTCCTTTAATTCCCCTTTCTTGCCTCCCGGTATTTTTCTTCCTTCCCCATGTGTTCCCCCTATACTTATATTTCTAGGATTGCTCTGTGAACTGTCTCCATGGCACTGGTAAACCTAGTATCTCAGGTGGGAGCCAATAATGATATAAGATGTTATTGCCTTTTCCACCGAAAAATCTAAATCCAATTGAATTAAGATCGGTTTTCAGTTCAGGGAAAAAGAAATAATTTAGGTAGAAAATACTTGCAGAAGTCAATAAAATTTTCTAAGTAGACAGTAGCACAGTAGCTACTCTGTCTCTCTCTAAATTCATACAGATTAAAACACATCATGCTCCCCCAAATAATCCTAAATGTAACAAGAAGGTAATACCTTGGGAATAAAGTAACAGCAACTGGTGTCATTATAATTTTAAATGTCTAGTATATTGTCTTCACACATACCTGAAAAGACTTCTTTTTTATTATAGCCACTTTCACACATTTCATTTTTTCCCCTTAAAAATTGTATGACTCCTAAGCATCCTTTAAACAATAATTGATCTAGAGTGAAAAATAGTAGTTTGATGATAATGATTTCAGTGCAGCATTTCTCTGGATTCTAATTAAATTTAGATCACAAAATAGTGATTGCTGTATATAAATTTCACATAAATCTATAAACCTCGTGGAGTTTGATTTCAAAACTTCACTAGGTTTCGAGGAAAAGCTGTATTTCATCTCAACATACTAGTGTTCCAACTGTTGCATTTAGATCATTCACAATTTTAAAATAAATATTGTCAGAAAAGAGAAAAAAAGATAGTAGTCAGTAGAAAAAAATAATTAAATATCTCACCCTAATGAAATAATTGAAAGGGACTTTGATTTTTAATAACTAATGGCTAGATAATGCATAACACTGTATAATGTGCATAAATGATGGAAGAATGGGGATACAGGTGGACAGATGAATGGCTAGAGGGACAGATAGACAGATAAATGAATTATATGAGTGAAAACTCAGACCAGAGCAAGTTCCAACATTCGTTGGGATACATTCTGCTGGGTTACATTCTGCTGGCAAATGCAAGACAATAAACAAAGCAACAGGTAATATTGTGTCATGTAGTGATAGGCACTGCGAACACATGAGGGTGAAAGTGATGGAGAATTATAATCTAAATACAATAGTCAGAAACAGTCTCTTTGAAGATGACAGTTGAGAAAAGGCTTAAATGAAATAAAAGGGAAACATCTCAGAGAAGACCACTCCAGGCCTCAGGACCAGTGAGGCAGATTTACTGAGAGGAGAGCGCCTGCTGGGGCAGAAGCAATAAAGGTTTGAGGCCTCATCATACAGAGCATAGTCCTCAGAAATGCCTGCTCCATATAGGGAATATTATAGCACCAGGTTAAGCTCGCAGACCCTGGAGTCAGACTTCCTAGTACTTAAGTATAAGTACTTACCAACTTGGTGCCTCAATTTCTTTATAGCAATAAAAATAGAACCTCCCTTATAGAGTAATTGTGATGATTCAGCAAGTTAATATATGCCTAGGGCTTTGAATAGTAACTCTTCATGGTAATCACTCAATAAATGTTAGATACAATGACTGTTATTATCATCACAATAATAGTTAATTTAATCCTTAGTACAATTCTGGAAAATTGAAATACCCTAAGGTTGCACTAAATACCAGCCACATTGATTTTCTTACTGCATAATGGCATAGCAACTTAGCTATATTTAGTCATAATAGCATAGAATACTTCTAAAATCATGAAAAGGTTGGGAGTAAAAAGAATCACACAACACCTGCCATATCTAATTTGTCAATAATTTCAAATGCTCTTGAAAGAAAACACTCCTAACAGTGGAATGTTTTAGTAATACTGCTTGAAATATTTTAAAACATTATAAATCCTCTTTTTAAAAAAATTTAATATTCAACCAAGTCTCATTTTTATGGATTTACTTTATTTTGGACACAAAGGTTTTTAGTAAGAAGAGGGAGAGAAAAGAAAATGAACCTTACATATAAATGTTATAAAACTTGAACCCAATCCAGGTCACAGCAGTTCCTTTATTTGATTATATATGGCTATTTTTATTCTATAAACTACAGTGCACCTTTTATATTTAAAGCTAAAATCTTCTGCCAAGAATTATCAAATTTGTAAATGTATTCTTTATTTAGGACCAATTCATATTTTTAAATCAAACCTGGTACTTCAAATTAGACTTTATTTATTGGCTGGGTGAAAGCCCAGTGGTTCTCAAGTGAAAGAATAGACTTAATTGAAATGCCTACCTTACATTTTTGCAAAATGCCTTTTGTTGATTAACAAAATGTATTGTCATGCTTATTATTTATTATTTTATATGCTGATTGCATTTCCTCTTCCAATTTACATATCAGTGACATATCACATATAAATGCATCTTTTACTAAATAAATACCACATATTGGTACAAAAGGGTCATTTTGATTTTTCAGAGAAAGGTAATTGATTATTATTGATTCAAAAATTTTGATTTTTCATCAAAGGTAAGAATGATGGTATCAGTTCATTGATTTATAAACAAAACCTACACACTTTTTGAAACCTATCATTGTATGTGATGGAGACATTTACTATTTACAAAATATCCTTTTCGTTATCCCACATGGCCCATACCCTTTTAGGTAGGTGGATCCACATAAAAAGGATCCAGCCAATGTTCTGTGAGGTAGCAACACATGTCACTTTCAGGTTGAAACATTTTAAACTAGGGTACACCCCTCCAGGTCTCACTTCTGCTGATGGTGTGTCTGCATCCAGATGGTGCATCGACATCTGCCTTGTCCCTTGAACTTACAGAGAAAAATCCCTCTGCCATTTTGTTTTAGAGATGTATAGCAAGTAACAAGAGAATGGTGTTTTTGTGATTTGGGGGTTATTTTTTTAAATTGTAATATAATCTAGTTGGTCCTAACTAGCATATTGTGTAATTTCCTGTACCACATAGAGGAAGGTTATTTACAGTTGGGCCAGTATAGAATCATGCTGTATATAGAGAGCGTTGCATTTGACCTTGGATTGTTCAGCATTGTAAACTTGGAAGCAGACACATGTGTTGTCTTTAAGGTCACATTGTAAGAATTGTGGGTGCTTAATTAATGAACAAAAAGAAATCACGACCTTTGCAGGTTTTTTCAAACTGAGAGAAGTACATTTACCTTTCAGATCCTAATACTCTAACTACATTAAGAGCTTCCTGCATCCATGGCTCCAGCCTTATAGAGAAAGACATCAGGAAAATAAAGCTGACACTAAACAAAATTCAAAACCAAGAGGTGGAGAAAATTTGGGGGGCATCAACCCTCTACTTCTAGTCATTGCCAGTTGTAGGCCCCCACTTGGATTCATTGATTGAATTGATTTGAGACAGGCCTCAGGATAAAAGCATCATTGTCATGGTCAACCAACAACATTGTTCTTCATTAAGACTCAGCCAAGTTATTCACTTCATGTAAAATCAGAGAATATATTCTTATTCCTGATTCCATGCCCATATTTTAAACAACAGGACTATGTAATTGAGTTTTTTGTATCTTTAATCAGCTATTTTAAATTAAAAAATCAAAGCCATGGATGGATCTAATTATTTTAACATTGTATTTGTCAACCATTTATTACACATCTAAAAATATCAGATATTACTTTATCTTTAAATAAAATTGATAAAATTTGCATTTCATTGTCAAAATGTAATTATAATCCTATCATGATTAATTGACTATTATAATTAATGTGATTATACTTGATTATAATCTAAGTACAATGATGTAATTTTGTTCATTCATAATATTAAATAAGAATAATGCATTCAGCATACATTTTAGTGAGCCTTAAATAACTATGTCTAATAAAGGCTACTGTAAATCTGAATGCTAACACTACCTTTGGTTTATGTAATTTCCAATTAGAATTTATTTTTATTACAATGAGCATTTCCACGCTTAACACCTGGTCAGCAAGACCATTGCATAGAAAATTTGTGACAATAATGCATTTCAATTTTTACTAAACTATATTTTACTAATCATTTTGTATTAAAAAATAGTAATGTTTATCAATGTCTTCCATTTTACTCTAAGAATATATATTTTTAAATTTTTTATTACACAGTTAAAAGATAAGCTCTTCAGTCCTGAAACAAATACATCTAAAATATATAAGCTACAGGCTTATATGCTTAAAATGAATAGATGTGGAACTCAAAAAATTTATATCAAGTTGAATCAAACATAAAGAGCTAGGTTTCAATAAAATCTATAAGCATTTATGCATGCACAAATATTAAGCTAGGGCCAAAACCAGTTTTTTTTTTATCTATTACAGTAGTTGGAATATAAATGCATGCATATAGAGGCATGTATGAATTTCTGAAAAACCTCATATTTTGAATAATCACACAAGAAAAGGGATTATGGGAAAATAGAGTTGGGGCAAGCCAATACAATTATAATATAATATAATATAATAAATATAATATAATAAATATAATATAATAAATATAATATAATAAATATAATATAATAAATAATATAATATAATATAATATAATATAATATAAAACAATAGCAACCATAATAAAAATGCTGTCACCATTTAAAGCATTTTAAAACTCTAATAAATAGAGAAACTTTTCAGTAAATATAGTATGTTAACCTAAAAAAGGAAGGTAGGGTGTGAAGCAAGGAATCCTGATGGAAGAGTGGTATAAAAAAATTAAGGGCTGTTGAAGTATGGTGAGAAAGGGAAGGTGACCAAAGCTTGGAAAGACCTTATAACGAGTAAGCACTTCCAAAAGAAAGCATGGAGAAACAGCAAGGACCACTGGGTGAAACATGTGGGCAGCCCCGCATCCTCCACAGCTGTTCCGGCTCAACTTTTGCAGTGCTCTCGTCTGCGGTGCCTTGGTGGCTCAAAGACATTATTATGGGGGGGGGAACCATGTAGGAATCAACACACCTTCTGTCACTATCAACCTAATTCCTCCATTCACCAGTTGCATACAGACTTCATGTTTCATGGAAACATGCCTTAGATGCGTGATAACCAAGACAGTAGAAGGAGACTAATACTGAGCACCTGGTGGGTGCCAAGGTCAAACTAGACCCAGCACATATGGGATCTCCTTTAAGGAAGGAATGAGGTTAAATACAGAATGGGTTCTTGGAGGATTTGAGCAAAATGAGTCACATAAATTGTCTGGAAATTTGCCTCAGAGGAGTTGGGAAATAGAGAGTTTTAAATCATTGTTTAAAAGGTCAGGAAAGAGCTCAGCAAAAGAACCCAAGCATGGTTTGAATTTCTTTTCACAAGGTTGAATTTTGTTCTTTTGTACATTCTCATGATAATTTCTGTGAAGTCTATAGGTTAATTAGGTCGAGTTTAACTGCCAATAGCAACATAAATGGAGTTTATTTAAGGATACAAGAAATCTCAGGAAATCTAAGATCAGGAAAGCAGTCCAGCTTCTGGAAGGTTCTAAAACCACGGATTGAATAAAGGGCACTTGAGCCAGATCTTTCTGTGCCTCTTATCTTTTTTAACTGCTTCTCTGTGCACATTTATTTCAATCTCCTCTCTGGGGAAACAGCTTTCTCCACTTCAGCACACATAGGCAGAACACATGACTGTAGTACTGGATGCAGAGCCTTTAACAAGTTGTTGCAGAAACTCATTAGTTATATTTCTAAATTCTCTAGCAAGGGATTCAGATTGACTCATCTTGGGTCAAGTCAAACAGCCACCCTTAGACAAGTTAATTGTAATCAGATGGCAGGGACATGCTGTGCAGACATCCCTACTGGGCCCCCGACTCACTGACCATGTGGATAGGGAGGAGTTATCAGATAAAGGGAGTTTACTCTTGACTCATTGAAAATACATTTTTAGATTAGTATTTATTCAACAAATACTAATATAATACACAAAAAGAATACCGAAGGGTATTATACAGATGAGTTAATTGTTCCAATAGATGGCTAGTCTAATGATGTAGGTTAAAAGTAATGAATTGATCTAGTGTAAACAATAGGAATAGAGCAGAGGGGATGGGTATTTGAGATATCGTGGGAAAGATGGTTCAGAATGAGTGATTTAGTTCCAGTCACTTTGTCTCTCAGATGGCAAGAGAAAAAAAAAATAGATGGAGGAAAGAGTCAAAAAAACACCTACATATTAGCTGTCCTTTAAAAGGTTTCCTTGAAGTTGTTGCACATCAATTCAACTTATAATTAATTAACCAAAATTTTGTTGCATGGTCAAACCATAAGGACATCTATGAAATGTGTTTATTCAAACTAAGGGAGAGAAAGGGAATGGCTGTTTGTTCTCTAAACAAATAGCCTACTACAAGGTCCTACTTGGCAATTTTTTAGCCTAAGACTATACAGAGTTATGATTTTGATATATGTTGTGAATTAAGAATGTGTATGAATATGTAAATTTCCACTGACAACCCTTCTCCCAATGACTTTTGCTCAATTTCTCCACATGCTTTCTGTTAAGGTTGCTTATTGCTTTTTTCTCCTCAGTCTTTGGGCATCTTTCCCTCTCTCCATAATTCAACACTTTATACCTTCCTGAAATCCTCACACATTCATCAAGATTGTTTTCCCTTTTTAGTTTAGGTGAATTAATTTATTTATTTAACTCCTCACCAACTCTGATTTTAATTAAATTTTTTCAAAGAAATGTTTCTAAATTAGTAGGCAAAATGATGTAGGTAGTGTTTTAATTTACATCTATGATTAACAATGAGGTTAAATTTTTTTAACAGTATGCTTGTTATCGGTCATTTTGCATGTCTTCTTTTGAGGATCATACATTTATTTCTTTGCCAAAAGTTTCTATTGAATTGCTTACTTTCTCATATAGATTTTGCTTTTTCTTCACTAATTATATAAATCCTCTTTTATAAACTACGTTGTAAATATGTTTTTCTTGCTTTTCCTTTTCTTCTTGTTTGTAGTTCTTTGAATATAAACATTTTCATCTACTTTATTTATTTTATCAAGGCTTTACTTTATGTGTGCTGTTAACACTAAGATCAAGAAACATCCTGAGATTAAATAAATATTTTTCATATTTTTTCTATCTTTATATTTTAGTGCTAACATTTAAATGTCTTTAAACTATACTTCTTCATCATCAGATTTTGTCTAACTTTCATTATGCTTTATAAGTTTGTTGTTCCTTCTTCCCAAGTACTTTACCCAAATAATTCACCATGAGGTTGTTTTGATTTGTTGTGTTTTGTTCTTTACAACATGCTGGCATATTTTATTTTCTTAGTATCATAATCTCCTATATTTTTTTTATTCCGTTGTCCTTTACACTAAGAGAACACCCTGAATTCATTTTAATTGTTTATTTATTAATGGTTAATTAGAATTCTCTTAATTGTCTCACTCTAGTGGAAACTAAAATGTGAAGTGAAGTGACTATTCTGATTATCAAGGACTCATAGGAATTCATTTGGTAGGATGATGCTTTCATTTTCTTAATTGCTTTAAATATAAGCATATTCCAAAGTATTAAAATATTCTTTTAATTTATGCTAAAGCTAAATATATTGGTTGAACTAATAAAAAGAAATGAAAATATTAAGAAATTAATTTTATTCATTAACTGATATTTCACTTGTTCATGTATTTCTAGATCATCTTTAATGTGAGTTATTTTATACCTAGGTATATTTTTACGAGTTGAGACATTGATTAAAAGTTACCTCAGTGTATATTTTCTGTTGTAAACACATTGAAATGAAGTTGAGTGAAATACAGCCTTCTTTAAGCTTTTGCTCTATTGGGCAATTGCCCAATAAGCTATGGCATGCCTGCAAGAGACCATGAGAACATATGCTCAAGAAGGCATATGGAAGGAAGCCTGTAACCAGGAGTAAACCATAGCCCCAGTGTTTAAATGATCTGAAAAATTCAGAATCTCCAGTGTTCCACATCCAAGAGAGCCCGTTTTCAGAAATCAGTCCACTCCCTGCCCGATTTTGTACCCGTTTCTCATTGATTCTGACACTCATGTTACTCACAGCCTATTATTACAAATGTATTTTTCTGAAGACGCAAAAAATTGTTTTTCTTTCTTCTGCCCCTCTCCATCTCTCACTCTTTTTTTTCTCTGCTCTTTATTTCTTTCTTTTTTTTTGTATTTAAATAACTGGAACAACTATTTTGACTTTCTGTTGCAAAATGTATCACTGATTATAGTTCTCAACCCTGGCCTCATATTAATATCTTTTGGGGAGCTTAAAATAATATCTCTGCTCAGGCCCCATTCCAGAACAATTAAATCATTATGTCTGGGTATGGGGTCTAGGTATTCATAATTTTTAAGGCTTCACATAATTCTAATGTGCTCTTTGTTATTTGAGCCTTTATTATACATATAAAAGAGAGTATATATTTTAAATGTTCAGCTTAATATTAAAATAAAATGATCTCCAAATTACTATATACAAATTAAGTCACAAAGATGTGAAAATTTGAAACATGAATACTTTTAATATAACTTTGTCAATTATTTTTTGATAAAATAAGTATTTTGTCACATGATTCAGATATGTTTCTATCAAAACTTAAGAATACAGTTTTAGTTCACTCATTGTTTCGAAAATGCCATGTGTACATTTGGCAAATACAGTTATTGTAAAAGCAGCCGATTCACTCAGACTTAGCTTTCATCACTACAAGCCTATCTTTATTTTTTAAACGCAAATAAATGTGTAATTATGCATTCCCATGACAGCCATTCCAGTTCTAAATGCAGTAATCGCCAGATATAAATATCCCATATTCTTTACATCTTTTGAAAAAATGTGGTAATTTAATCTCCTAGAAAATAATATTTGCCATTTTAATGGCAATATCCCACACTCTATACAAATCAAGGCTAAATATTTCTGTATTCAAAGCTTGTTTATCAGCAAAATGTTTCCAAATTAAATTTGAGAATAAAGTCAGTCTACACTGTACCACCTCCTAGAACAGTGCCAAGCACTCAGTCATCAGCAAATATATTTATTTTAATTGTGGTAAAATAAAATTTACCATTTCAATCATTTTTAAGTATACACATTAGTGGTATTAAGTACATTTACTTTGTTATTTAGCCATCACCAACATCCATCTAATAACTCTTTTCATCTTGCAAAACTGAACTTTTTACCCATTAAACTATAACTTCCTATTTTCCCTAAACCCAACCTCTAGCTGCCAGCATGCTACTTCTGTCTGTATGAATTTGCCTACTGTAGATATCCCATTAAGTGAGATTATACAATATTTGTACTTTTGTGATTGGGTTACCAGAGGATACTGATACAATAGCCTCAAAGTTCATCCATGGCATAGCATATATGAGAATTTGTTCTTTTTTAAGGCTAAATAATATTCCACTGTATGAATGGACCACATTTGTTTATCTATTCATCTGTCAATGAACACTTGGGTGGCTTCTACCTCTTGGCTATGGTAAATAATGCTGCTGTGTACTTGGTGAGCAATGAGGCTGCCCTTTGTTTTGTCATTGAGCAGCTACATAAGAAAATAAAAATATATATGTATGTAAATATAATTATATAATTTTATATATTTCTATTCTAAATCCAAGTATACTTGTATAAATGTGACCAAACTCAATAACCTCTTTTTTGCTTGCTATAATCTCAGTAGTGACATAATATTTTTTGCTGTATGCATAGCTATTTTTTTAAAGTTTATTAGGGTAACATTGGTTAATACGATTATATAATTTTCAGGTGTACATTATAATTTGACATGTGTATATTCTACTGCGTGTTTACCACTCAAAGTCCAGTTTCCTTTCGCTACCATATATTTCATCCCCTTTACCAACTTCACCCTTCCCCTACCCCCCTATATTTGACCCCCTACATCCCATCCACCTCCCCTCTCCTCCTGTACCGCCTACCTTCTTTAACCACTAGTCTATTGTCCATGTTTAAGAATCTCTGTTTGTCCTATTCATTTGTTGCTTTTAGGTTTATATCCCACATATAAGTGATATGTGATTTTCAACTTTTTCAATCTGGCTTATTTTGCTTAGCATGATTATTTTGAGGTCCATCCATGTTGTCGCAAATGGCTTTTTTTTATAATCTACCATAATTTTGACACAGTCTGTTGAACAATGTCTTCTGCCATCATATTCATTCCTCAAGCACAGTGAGGTCATTACAGGGAATTAGTTTTCTGAGGTGTTGAATATTTAACTTGTAGCAACTAACAAATAATGCATCAGCTGCTGTCATTCTTCTGTAGATATATATGCTCCCCTAGCATCACATGCGTAATGCTAATTTTTATCAAACTTCCAAAGACAATTTTAATACAAGTTTGAAAATATCAAATTTATTTACATTTATAGCTTCAGCTTTCTTAATTTAAAAACATAGCTTTATTTTTAGTTATGAATGCATTGGTAATAAAGAATATTGTACAATAAATGGTTTTATGCTTTTTTTTACTTCACTCTTATGAAACTATCTGTATAAATCATTTTTTGAAGATAGTCAAGTAATAAAAAGAGCAAGATATTAAATATGCTGAAAATATCATGTTTCTACTGCCATAACTTGCCCACATATATTTTTGAATGTCAAATAGAGGGATGCAAAACTCTGTCTTCTATAAAGTATGTGGTATGGTTGTGAAATAAAATGTGCAAAGGAGAACCAGAACAATCATAGATGCATTCTCAGGCATATCAATTTTAGGAAGCTTCATATTTGGAAAGGGAAAGCTGGAAATTGATTTCCTTAAAACTATATTTCTTTATCCCCCTAGCAAAATCTTTATATCGTCTCTGCTATACTCATAACTCGGCCTAAAGATTGCTGCTATATGATTAGTTTATTATTCCCCTTCCAATATGCATGCCACGCCTGCCAAAAATCAAATTTCTAAACACATGAGATTCCGTTCTAAATCTTCTGTTATGTTTCTGCGATGTATTAGTTTATCTCTTTGCCATTCTGCATCATCTTATTTATTATGGTTTATTATAATGTTTAAGTAAGGTTTATTATCTAAGTACATTGTCTCTGGATTTTGATCTTTCTCAGGTGTGTCTTAGCTCTTGTTACCCTTTTGTTATTCCAAGTCAATTTTTAATTCAGGGATATATGTGTCTTTTCTACCACTTCTGAGAAGCAGGTTTATTTTTGATTTACTCTAATGTAGTTGGCATAAGTCTATTGGCTCCCATTTTTTTGTGGAGCCTCCAATAAATTCCCTGCCTCTGGTAGATCCTAAGCCAGCGAAGTTATCTGAAGATTTCAACAGAAATTTCCTGTTGGCTGAATTTATTTAATTTCTGGCTTTGAAGAGTCCTGAATTTTAAATGTATTTCAATATTTTATTATGCATTGTAGATATTTCCTCTCAGATGAGGTGGAATAAATCTCATACTGCCAAAAGTGGAAATAATAAATGGTTTTGCATCCATAATATTTAAAAATGTAAAAATACATTATTAACATACAAGTGTTTTGGAATGTTCTATAATATATATTTTGGAAAATTATACCATCATTTTTTGTATGTTTAGCTCCTTAAAATGTACATTTCCCAAAATGTCAATCCTGCTTTATTCTTTAAGACATACTATACTATTTGGTGAGATTACTTTTAAAATAATGTATGCAACATATTAAGCAACTTAAGTACTATGTTGAGCTTGACAGTGAATTCAGTGAGCTTCCAGATGTTTCTAATCTAAAAATATTATCTCATGTTCCGAGACGTCTACTTTTACATCTTTTAACCATTCTTTAAATGTCCTTAAAAGTGTAGAATACACACTTTAATGATATTCCTTCATCACCATTTTGATTGGAAAGCAATATCTTAGAGGTTATATAACATCATCAGCTTTGCAATCTCTACGTCAGTTTGAATTTAACTCCACTTTTTCTCAGCTGTGTGATCTGTGACAAATTACATAACCATGCTGTGCGTCTTCTGTATAATTGAATGGTTGTGAAAATCTATTGATTTAATCCTTGCAAAGTGACTAAATCAGAACCCAGCCTATTATAAGTTGACAATTATTACCTATTAATACTGATATCATTTTATAACTCTAGAAAATAAATGATAACATAAAATATTTTTAATGTTTTCTCAAAGTAGCATTTTGTTGGTAAAAAGAATGTTGGCCTAAGATGAATGCAAGAAGAATTAGGACTTTCAACATTTATTAATCAAGGACTTTTATCAGTTTTATATATTTTATCTAAGCTAAATCTCCTATGAACCCATTTTATAGATTAAAAATTAAGGTTCTGAGAGGGCAAATAGTCAAGATTCAGGCAAAAAGTGGGAAAACTAACACTAATAGAATGTTAACTAAATGTCAAGTTTGTACTGAAAAGTATGCATACATTATCTCATTTAATGTTCACACAACTATGTTATTCACTCAGGAACTTTACAATCTCCAGTTGCAAGATGAGGAAACCAAACCTCAAAAAGATTAATTAATTTAACTAAATTATACAAAATGTTATAAATTTCACTCAAAAAGATTTAAAGATTTTGTTTAAAAATATTTTAAACTTACTTTGTTGTAGCTCAACTATTTGTTAATAATTAAATACATCTAAATATTTGAGTCTCAGTTTTAGCAATCATCTTCAGTCCACATTAAACCTATTAAACTCTGAAGATTTGAATGAAACACTACATTGAAAATACAGTGCAGATAAATTTTTATATATCTCACAAGTACAAGAGGGTTCAATAGAAATGGTCAAAGATAATATTTTTTGTGATTAGATTATGTTTATGTAGAAAGATATAATTCAATCATTGTTTGGCCCTGAAATTTGCACATAAATTAAAAATGATATAACAGTGTCCTTTGGCAGCCTTCCTAAATAAATAATAGACAAGTCAGGCTAATTAAAAAGTCTGAATCAGATTGTTCAGCATTTCAAAATCTCTTATTCTTCATTAATGCCTACGAATGATATCAATATCAGAGAGGTTCTAGAACTTATTATGTTTTTAGGAAGGTCACATATTTCATTAAACACAGATGGTACTTTTTTTTATTATACATCTTATTAATTGTGGTAGTCCTCCTATATTCTTTTATATGTACATACTAAAAATCAATTTTACCAACCTTAAATAAACCAAAGTCATTTTTATTAAAGATTCAGGGATGGATCAGAGAATTGAAGAAACAGTTGCATACACCATCCTTGAGAAGGATAAGTTCCAAGGACCTAAGCAACAGGGTCTCATGGAAATTTGCTCTAGTGAATTAGACATCTATGTCCCCCCAAACCTGTCAGTTCTGTGTGTTGTACAACATTCAGTCTCAAGTGGAATAAACTTGTTAACCAGCTGTCTATCCTGAGATCACTCATGTAATGCCACCTTGAGATTCTGGGCAATGAGCATTAGAAGGTTCTCTTCTGTTCCTCTTCAGGCTTCACCCTTCTCCATTTAGCAGGGAGTCTGTCAAGAGCTAAAAAGACATGCCTACTCAGCGCCCCTACTCCCTGTTCTAAATCTGGGATCTTGGAGTTCTCTGATTTAGTGGCTTCAAGCTGGCTTTGGAGACCCTTTCAGGTCTCTTCCCAAGAAAAGTCCTCTCATGGAAAGACTGGGCTGCTCAGCTGCAGGGGTAGGGTAGCTAACAGACGACTGTGGAGATAAGGGTGGGATTGTACCTGCAGACTGGAGAGCCCACTCCAGACCCTATGTGCATCAGAGGTGGACCTTAAACCATAGCCTCAGCAATTGCTCTAAACCAGGATACGTATATTCATCTCATGTTTATTTGGAACATGATTCCTAGCTGCACATAATAGTGCTTATTTTATAACCATCTAACTGTCCACTTTTTTATCTATGCAATATATTAAACATGGAAGATTCATGACCCACTCTTGGGAATGTGTATAGTTTTCAGAAACATGTGTCTATTTCAAGCTGAACTGCCAAATTCTCTATCTTGTTAGCCTAAGTTCTTTGCCTAATTATTTTCACGTATTTTGTACCAAAAAATGTTAATGTTGTTTGTTTGTTTGTTTTTAGTTATTGCCAGATCTTATTTATATGGGATCAATGCTAGTTAACTCTTAGGTTTTATGTAACTCTTGATTTCGCCACTTAAGTGGAAGTATGCATGCTGGTGTGGGGATGCCTATAGCTTGAGACAGTCCACAAGAGTAATTTTTTAACTCCTTAATGCCCAACAATTTAATAGAATTTTGATTCTATATTTTATCTCATAGTTTTGGAGGTTTTGGATAGCTAAAAATAATAATCTGAGGTTACTTGCTACATTTTCATCTTTGCATATATATTTTTAAAAAATGAGAAAATTTTCAATGAATTAACTAAGAAAATGTGTTCAGGTAATATTCAGCATTCCATAGAATTTTAGAGTGGAAAGACCTTACAATACAATGTGTTTGAATGATTTTATTTCAAGTTTCTTGGGGGTTTTACTAATGTAAGAATAGAAATAAGGCTTATTGACTTTCAGCCTACTGATTATTCCATCATTGCACAGTGGTTATAAGAGAAAAAAAGTAAACATGATAATTGCAGACTTGTTTGATAAGATATAAAAGTAGTTGTTTTCAATTTGGTCAAAATGAATCAACTATATATATATATGTACATATATGTATATATGTATGTATATAGATATATAGATATAAACATATATCCCTACTATGTGTTAATATTTTCAACCTACCAGTAAATTCTTCAGTATAAATTCTATGCAAAGTTACCTAAGCAAGGGAACAGGAAGTAGTATTCTGAGACAAAAGCTAAATTAGCAGTTAAATCTGCCTCCTTTGCCATTCCCTTTCAGATATATGTGACATTGGTGCTTTAGTATGCAACTTTCACTTACATCTCATCTCAGTGGAGTGGAGACAAAACTTGAGCCAAGAGTATGTTCCCATCTTAATATAGCAATTAGAAAATTTTAGTTACATCTAAACACATGACATCTTCCATCCATCATGTGTATTCTTCACGTTAGAACTAGAATCTAGTATGCAGACAAATATTTTTAATGAAGGACCACCTGTTGATGATGGTTATAGTTTTCTTGAGTGATTTTTTTCTTTCATTACAAGTTTATATTTTATACCAAATCTGTCTTCTTCTCAAAAAGAACATTAATTTTCTCAGTAGTCTCTGCTGCCTTGGCCCACTTCTCTTTAGATTGCCTTTGCTTTCTGCTTCATGTCACCACATACTGTGAGCCTCCTTGTCTTTGTAGCAAACAATAAATTACATCATTAGCTGTGTTTATATAGACTATCAAACTCACAAAATATATTACATCTCAAAAATTATCTTAGGCAATGACAATAATTATCACACAGACCATTTATCCTCTGAATAATTTTCAGTAGTTGACAGTTTTCTTATAACTGGTTCTTGCTGCAAAGTTTCATAGGAATCATTTTGCCTAATGTGTTTCAAATTTTTTTTTAATTTAATTCTAAGTGCTTAGTACTCATGGCATGTTTTTAATTTATTTTAAGTTTAAATAGCCAAGTATTCTGGTTGCAGTGGTAAAGTCCAGTCAGCTTTATGAAATTTAAACACAGTTTAGCAAAAATTACTTAATTACCTGAAAGGAGTCTAGGTTGGTGCTATGTTTTAGGGTTCTAGCAATGAATATAATACAGTTTCTTCCTTGAAAGATTCTTCTGTATATTTCCAGGAGGAAGATGTTTAATTTGTCAGTTGTATAGTAGATAAATCCAACAGAAGCTGTATCATGGTACTGTATTTCAATACCATGCGCTATACTTGAGATTATCCAAGGTACCAAGAGAACTGGATGGGTAAATGGGTCTTGGAAGGAACAACACTTCAGTATCTTGTGGCTTATAGGATTGGATATTTGAGCAGGAGAAGAGGTTTGAGGTTCAAAACATGAATACTGGCTTTGCTGTTAAGTGTTCGTGTAAACTTCGGTAATTGATGTAAGAATTATAGTACCTGCTTCTTGGAGCTATCTTGAGAATTAAATGAGTTAATATATGTAATGTGCTTAAACATAATAAGACATGTAATAAATGCTCTGTGAGAGTTAGAGTCGTCAGCACCACATCATTGTCATCATATTCTGGTCATGTCAGGCTAGGCTACTGTTACAACAAGTACATCCAAAATGCATCACAATTCAGGCAGTTCATTCCTTACCTACTAATATACAGGAGTTGGCAAGAGAACAGAGTGGTGGGGAGGCTTTTCCTCATGCTCTTTTTCAGGGCATAGGCAGATCTTTAATTGTGGCCTTCAAGGTCCACCTCATGATCATTGCTTTTCTATCCCACCAGGAGAGGTAAAGAGCGTGAGGTAAAGAGAGTGATATGTATCACTTCCACTCACAGACCATGTGTAAAACACAACCAGGTTCCACCTGGTTGCAAATGTATCTGAGAAATAGTGTCTGGCTGACTCAGCAGCAACCCTACATTATAGAAATTCAAGCATTTGTTATTAAATAGCCAGCTATCTCCACCACATGGCTGAAGAAGGATGAGGACATAAAAACAAACATGAGTAAAGATAAAAATGGTAAAAAAAAAAAAAAAAAGATGTTCATCTATGGACCACACATAGATGGGTACTGTGAGGTTTATTGTGAAGCAAGAGGTAAGGAAAGATAAAATAGAAGGCAAAAAGAAAAATAGATAGTGTGTGTATTTTTGGTCATATTTAGTGGGTCTGATATGTTGTAGAGAAATCCAATAGAAAATGTATCATAAGTGTCTAAACTCAGGAAAATTTACAGATTAGGATGTAGTTATTTGGTCTTTAGCCGCCAGGTGGTCGATAAAATCATAACAGGAAATATGATGCCCATGGAAGAGCAAAGGAAAATGAATCAGGGTCACAATTACTCTGCTAGCACTTAAAAGCCTGGACTGGAACAAGAGCCAAGAGAGGAGAAGGCAGGTTAAGAGATGGCAGGATAATAGGACTGTGATGACAAGGAGCTAAAGGAATTGAGGGTTGTAAAAAGAAAGGCGTTTTTGGCATGCCGGATGCAGCAGTAAAATCTGGAATGAAAAGGGTTATTTCTTTTAAAATGATGGTTAGGAAATTATCACATAACTGAGCAAGGGTTCTTTTAGAGGAATTTTAAAAATTGAAGAGGTGAACAGCAATGGGGACTTCTGAAACAGTACACCGCTAAAAATATTTCTTCATTCATATAAGCCTAGTGCTCTTTGTCAGGTATATCATTTCTGAGTTTTGTCATTGCCATTTTTTGCCTGATTATTTCCTCTTCCTCCTTTCTAGGCCTTCCAAAAATATTTTTTGCCTAAACCTTTAAACCAATTATTTGATGTGTATACAACCTAGGATTCAGCAATCTATTATCCTTAAGTTATATGGCAAATCCATAAAGAAAAGTGGATATTTAAAATATACCTAGAACTAAAAAATTAGATAAAAATCTGTTTCATGTCTAAAAAGAGAGGTTAGCATATATACTTTTTTTTCAAACAAAAATAAATTTACCTTTTTGTTTAAAACATGAAAAGCTGATCTTTAGGATATTTTCCATTTAGCAGGCACAAGTAGAATTGCATTCTTTACATTTCCCGAAACTCTTTCTGTGCACTAAGACATGGTCCAGTAACTCCAATAACACTTCTGATAATTTGACACAAGCTGAACTTTGCTGTCACTGAGGTCACTGAGGTTACAATTTCAGATGTGTTGCTATCAGTTGTCTGATATGTGCACTGACCTTCTTAAAGCCTAGCAATTTTTCTAACATAAGATAGAATTAAATATCTGCCCTGAATAGAAAATATGAAAGACATTATTGTTATTTTTTGGAATATATGAAAATATCACCCAGGTGGTATTAAGTCATCAGCAATGTTGAGATTTCCTTTTATTTGCAAACTTTCTCTTTATTTTTCTAGAACAAAAGAGCACTCAAGTGAAATAAACAGTTCACCCAAGGGAAGATTTGGGATGCATATCTTTTCCAAAATATTTATTCTTAAGCCTATTTTCCTTTTATTATCCAAAATTGCTCTTCCTTTAAATAAAACTGAATCTTCAATATTTGCAATATGTTGCCAAACTTATTTGATAAAGAACTGAGAAGAATAAAGTTTTATAAAAAAGATTCAGATAGGAACTGCGTCCCCTCAGTTGAATGATCTGGCTTATCTTACTAATTGGCTGAATAAATAAATAACTGAGATGATTGGCACTTGGAAGGCCATCAACTGAATAAATGTATTAAATATTTTTTAACATGCTAGTACAAGCTAGAACTACTTTTTTGTATCCTCTTACAGCAAGCCTTCAATTATAAATACCTTCAAGTATAGCACTGAACATCTTGTCTTATAATATGATTTTCTCCCCAGATTATACATTCTTTAAAGATAAGAACTATCACAGCACTGAAAAATCGTCAGTATATTACTGAGTATGTACTCAATGTATTTTCAGGATGAATAAATAAATATTCTAAATAGATGACATCATTAGATATGAGCAAACATATAGTATTTTGTTTGAGAGTGATTATCATTGTTTTCATTTAGAGATTAATAATAAATGGCTTTCCTCAGGTTACAGATTTTATCAGAATGGGGTTGAAATTATTTTTGGACCTCCTGTCAGTATTCAGCATTTACTGTCCAATATTATCAGCTTTAACTAGAAGAAAACTTTTACTTGGAATGATAAAACTTTTGAGACAAACTTACATTAAAAACTATCTAAAGATAATTTATCAACAAGTTAAAACAGACACGACAAGGGAAATGCATATATTAACAAGTAAAAAAGAAACAGTTACAGAAAAGTTTTCTCTTATAGCCACTACAAATACATCTTCAAGTTTCTGTTTCAACAAACGCATTCAGATGCTTATATATACTTACTTTTATATGAACGTAAAATAGAGTTTATTTTTAAGCATGAGTCTACTATTGGACAAGATGCAGGTAGGCTCAAGTTTATATTAAATAAGTAGTATTATTTGGAGAAAATTATTTTCATGGGGCTTCCTTGGGGTTATCTTTAGACTTCATAAGGTAATGACAGTTTTTAGATATTAAATTTATATTGAAAATTAGACTACAGAAGAATTAACAAAATCATATCACAGGGCCTGCTTTCTACACTCCCAGGAACAAAAAAGGAGAATCAAAATTTAGATTGCAGGAGGAATCTAACTTCCCAGTGGTCTAAAGGATTTGGGGACCGATTTTTTAAATTCTATATGAAAAAAGGAGACCTAGACATGAATCCTTTGAATTAAACCTATTCCTTGTGCTACACCACATATTGTCTAGTATGTGATGTGAGAAGAACTCCAAAACAACAAATTGTTAAAATTTCAAGAACTATTGAAACTTTGAGGACAATGTAGAAGCCAGTATAAATTTATGCTATCAGTACCATATGCTACTAGGATCTTAAAATCATAATATAGAAAATGAAAAGCATGAAAAAAAATATGCAAGATACTAAATAAAAATAACTAAAATTGACTTCTAGAAATGAGAATAAATGTCAATGGAAAAGTTAAACAAACAGATTATAACCACAGTTAAAAAATAAGTCATCAATTAAATGTGAGCTTATTCAGAATGCAGCACAGTATGGTAAAGAGAAAAAAAAATGTGGAGTAAAGATTAACAGACATCGAGTATAGAATGATTAAATTCAATACTTTTCTAATAGAAGTTCCAGAAGTAGAGAACAGAGGCTTAAAGAAAGATACTATATGAAGAGATAATATTGATCATTTTTCATAATTGAAAAATAGCGTGACTCTTTAAGTTATCATAGCATAGAAACAATGACACCCAGTAGCAAGGAGTGACCTATTCCCCAGATTTTGGTTTCTAATAGCATTTTCCAATAAAAGGAACCAAGGCTCCTCCGCGAAATGTCTGATGACTGATTCTAGGACTGGATCAGGAAATATGAGAGATATGAAATGAGCCTGAGCATCTTATAGTGCTAGAAAATATGGTAGTGTTCCCCTAAAACAGCCTGCATTGATGGGGTCATGTCAAAGGGACACAGGAACCAATTGAAAGAGCTCCCCTTGGCAAAGGCTCAAACAATTTGAGCAAAAAGATAAAGTAGCATTGCATTATGACTCAAATTATAAATATCCCATTGTCCATATTGATAGAAATAAATTACTGAGTACATAAGTAAATGGGGGAGAAGAGACAAATCTCCTATGCATAAGAATTTTAAACAATTTATGTAGATTCTCTGCCCTCAAAGAGAGGACCATAGACCACTACGCAATAGCTGTGGTCCACATATAGCAACTTTCTTCCAAAGCATATGGTATTTGAAGGGGTGGGAAAAAAAGTGACTTTACAGTGGAGAAACATGACAAGCACTACATAAGCCAGGTAAACAAAGTCAACATGAACAATGACAAGTCATGTTAATAGTAGGTACCCTTGTCACAATGTGATGAAAATAACACTTCTTAAGAAAAGGAGGGGGAAAGCAGACAAATTTCCAATAGAAAGTCATCCTACAAAATATTTGACTGGTACCCTACAAATTGTAAAAATCATAAAAAAAAAGAAAAGAAAATCTGAGAAACTCAGTGAAGAAGAGCCTAAGACATGACTTTACTAACTAAAGAACATGGTCTCCAAAGTTTGGGAGAATGCCCATTTTACCTTTTCTGTCTTTCATGTGGTCAGTATATTCTACATGAGATATGAAGGGGCTTAGGAAACATGTGCCCTGGGAAATTTACTTTCTGAAATCTCAGAGCTTGTTGTATATTATCACTTGAAGAACATGATAAAACAAATGATTGTTCATAGATATAACACTAGAATGATTATATTTGGTAATAAAACCTGTGTAGAAAACTATTTAAATCCAAATAGAAATTTAAAGAGTCAAGGACATCTTTACTGTAAATTCTGTTTCAAGGCAGAATTAAGCCAGTTTTCAGTTGGTGTCACTTTCAAGTTTGTAATAGTTCATTTAAATGCATAGTGAAATATATATATATATATATATATATATATATATATATATATATATATATATACACACACACACACACACACACACACACACACACACCTTAAAGGTCTAAAGTATTCATTTGTATGGCTACATTATTTTTCAGACCTTTTTTATTTTTAGAATTTTTCTGTTTACTATGCTTAATTTTAGGTCTTTAAGTCTCTCAAACTTTTTGGGGGGCCTAAATAAATATTTAATCTGTTCCATATGCCAATTCTGCCAGCCAGATTACCTTCAGCTCTCTATTATGAGCACCAAGGTTCTTTCCATCTTAGCATGGTCAACTGCAAAATATGTGAGATTATCTTTCATTTCTTATATTTTCCAACTATCAAATCTGTAAAGTTTATCATTTTGACCGAATGAAGAACTTAAAACTGGCTAAACATGTACAAGATATTCTCAATAAAATAATCTAATTGTCTTATTTACCATGATGTTTCTGCTAACAACGGTCTGACTGACTATATTCTTGTCTTAAAAATCTACTTTTCATAGAATGTTAGGTTTTATACAATTTTTTCTTGGTACCACTCGCATACCATAGAACTTCTAGTAATCTCTTGGTTTACTGAAATTCAAAGCACTGTCTTGATTTCTCTCTCTGTCTTTGCTTTTCTATACTTTTAAGGAAATAAGGCTCATTTAGTAATGTAGTCTATTTTAGTCATATTTTTAAAAAAACTAATAACCAATTATTTAAATTATGTGTTAAGACATTTCCTCTGTGGAGTAATTACATGGCTCCACAGCCTATAGCATAGAAAACTAAAATAATTTCAGTTCTTTGACTTGCATAGTAAATAGTGTCTACATATTGCTCTGGGTAACTGAATTCTCACTAGTGTTAATTAAAATAATGTGGCAAAGATTCTGAACCACTCGATGAACATGGCCTTTAATTCTTCATCTTACTGATGCTCATAGTTGAAAGTCCTGTTGTTGTCTTAGGTGCTCTTCAATCTCCATATTCAGACTGCATCATACTGGTAAATTATTTCTGGAAGTTATTCAGGTTTTAGCTATTGTGTTGTGGTGATGATTTGAAAGCTATGGAAATGCACTTTTATCAAATCTATAGAGTTTTACATTTTTTCTTTGTGGAAATACTGCCTATCTTTGCCTAACTTACTCTGACCTCAGGCACACCAGCCTGAACTTACAGTCTATGTATCAGAGGAATCACTGAGCTTTATTTAATTTGTTGAACTGGCTAAAAATAGTTTTAGACCTTTAAGGTATATCATTTGAAACTCCATATTATCAGTAGACTTTATATCAGTTTAAGTGATATTCAAATATGTGTATTGCTTTGAACATTTTATCTAGGTTCACTTTTCCAAGCTCCCTTTAGATAAAACCATTATGTCTTCATTTTTAAGCACATACTACATAGTAGGTGCCATGTAAGCCCAAGAGAATACAGCAAAATCTCTCATTTCTAATGAGCTTGGCGTCTGGAGGAACAGACAAACATGTAAACAGCTCTTATACAAGGTGCTAAACATTTAATATAGGAATAAAAAGGGTCTTCAGTCATGTGACACAGGGAGTGTCCAGTCAGGGGCTTGGATGACAGAGAGGCCAGACTAGGGTAGACAGAGAAGTTGTTTTGTGAGGACTTGAGGTTGAGCAGACCACCATGAGCACAGGAGGGAATGGTCAATGCAGGTGAAGGAAGCAGCATTATGGGAACACATGGGAAAACGAAGACCAAGGGGCATGTGTGTGAAACGCTCAGTCACAGGATATAGTTTAACTGCAGGTGCCTATGAAAAGAGTTGCAGAAAATGAGAATGGAACACTACACTGGTACCAAAAACAAAACATATTTAATACCTTGATTAGAAATTTGGGTTTATGTAATAGACACTGGTCAGCCCTTGACCGGTTGAAAGATATTTTGAAAGTACAATCTGAATAATTTGCTGAAAAGTGGGGGTGGGACTGAAGGAGGAGATGTTATCTGGACATCTACTTTAGACAACTATTAAAATCAGTAACTTATTTGATAGTGTAGAATCTATAAAATGACTTAGAAGAGTATTCAAATTACTGAAAATATTACAAAATAATGCTTTAGTTATTTTGTTTCTTCCTCAGTGGGAGAGACTTCAGAGATTTTCCTAGAAACCACTGACTTTTTGTGCCACAACAAGAAGTGTATTATATCCCACCGTGTCTGTGACCATAAACCTTGTCTGCTTCGATAGGTCCAATGAAGCCCAGTGTGGTGAGTACAGTGGTCTGTTCTAGTGCTGCCAATTTAGCACAGGTCTTCACATTATTAGTAGGGAGACATGATGGCATTGATTTCTGAGAAGCAATGTTTTTTTCATGCATTAGGGTAGATTTGGAATAGCCATGACATTTTTCCAGCTTCTCTATGAAAATATGAGAAATGGCAGCCTCTCATTCTTTTTGCCCCTATACTAGAAACTGCAACCTGTCTATAGCAAAGCATGTTATAGGAATCTCCTGTCATGAGATTGTATAATAGACTGTGGAGTCAGAATTAAAACTGTCAGACACTGAACTAGCAGTCTGCACTTCCTTATTGGTTTTCATTACTGTTTCTATTCCTTCTTCAAAAAAAAAGTTGATTTTATAGATGAGGCTAAAAACTAGTACTTTGAAAAAATACTAGTTTAATGAATAATTTTACCAATTACATTGCACTGGGAAAAGAGGACTAGATGAGCCACATGAATTTTTCACTCAAGCTTTATTTCAAATGATTTTTTAAGTCTTCTGTAAAACCAAGTATGGAACTTGAAAATATGAGCATGGATCTTATTCAAAATATATATTTTATATATCTTACTGGTGACCATTCATACGGAATCTTGATACCATACTAGCTACCTGCTGCAGTTAGTGTTTGCCTCATAACCAATTACTCCCAAAAGTTAGTGGCCTAAACAAGTTTTATTTTATTCGCAGTTCTGTGGGTCACTAATTTGGGAAGAAATTAGCTAGGCAGTTTGTCTCTGATGTACATGGTTCAAACTGATATGGCTGGAACCGAAGGATTACTTCCAAAATGGCTTCATTCCCTCCATGCTTAGCACATTGATACCCTTGTTTTCCCTATTAGGCTCAACATGGACTCTCATCTTCCAGGGCAATCCACATGACTTGGGCATTCCACCATAGCTGTCACAGGATAATTATATATCCTGCATGAGATTGCCTGTGGATGCTCCAAAAGCAAGCATTCTAGGAACATCGGGGAAAATAGCAAGATTGTCATGACTTAGCCTCAGAAGTTCCAGAACATCACTCTGTCTCGTCCTAAGGTTCATGCAAATAACAGAGTCTAGGGTGGATTCAAAGAGAGAGAACAGATTACAGCCCTCAAGTGGGAAAACATCCCGCACGCACAGGGAAGAAATCTACATGAGTCATGTCGAAATTTTTATTTTTAGCTCAATACTATTTTTTTTTTTTGGGACCTTATAGTGATGATGCTTCTGAAGTGTTCATTTTTTTTTAGCATTTATTATCTTTTTTAATTGTGGTAAAATATAGATAACACAAAATTTATCATTTTAACCACTTTTAACTAATCAGTTCAGTGGCATTTCATTGTCACATAGCCAACACCACCATCCATCTTCAGAATGTTTTTTATCTTGAAATATTGAAACTGTGTACCCACTAACCCAAATTTGTCCATTTTCCCCATGCCCAGCCCCTGACAACCACCCTTCAACTTTCTGTTTCTATGCATTTGACATCTCTAGGTACCTCATATAAGTGAAATTGTACAGAATTTGTACTGTTGTGACTGGCTTATTTCATATAACATAATGTTCTCAATATTCATCCCATATATTAATTTTAAATCAAAGCATAAAAAGAAGTGAAAAACAATTGGCACTTTTAAAAACTATACTACAAATTCTACAGTATTATAATCTTAATTTTATAAAAATTATATATTTTCTTTGTAATGTATGTATTCTCAAATGAAATTTATAATACATTGAATAATAGTTTCTAGTGTTATTTCTTACTTCTTTTAAGTGCACCAAAAAATGTATTTTTTTGATCCTTACAGTAAGGAATTTATTTCAATGGAGTTCTATGGCAGTGCTCTACAACATTTGTGAAATCACCATTTTTCTCTCAAAACATAACAAGTAGAACATTTAATAATCACCAACAGAACACTAAAATCTTGGCCAAATTTACATAGATTCTAAAGTAAAAATAATTTGAATATGATTGTATTGACATGCATAAGCCACCAAGGAAAGGACATTTGTCACAGGCACTAAAGAAGTTATTATAGATGGTATTCCTATTCCTAGTATGGGCTAGGAACAACTTCCTAAACATTAGGTATTTAATAATAGATGAGACATTGTCTTAGGCTTCAAAAGTTCACTTTCTAATGTGGGAAAAAAAGATTATAAATAAAAATGTATTAAGATATGATTTTCCTTTTTAAAAAAGTTGGTAGTAAATGAAAAGTTTTCTTTTAATTTTAAAGTGTAACAAGTACTATCAAGAATAAAGTTATCACAGCTTATTTGGAAGTACGAATGAAGAATGTGTGTGCATGTGTGTGCGTGTGTGTGTGTGAGTGTGTGTGTGTGTGTGTAATACAGAAATAGACATAAATATTAGAAAGACTGGGTATTTTGATTTTTTGAATGTGAATACTACTGACGTTCTTTTTGCTTCTCTCATTTTTTCTCTCAGACTGCCTTATATGATTTTCTTTTTCATAACTACTTGAGGTATTGATGCAAAAACACACACAGCCAGTTTTGATTTTTAGAAACTAAAGTCAATTACATCTTTCTATCTGTTAGTATCACCTACAACTTTGATAGACAACTACAAGAAGTAATTGAATTTATTGAAATAAAAGTAATATGTTGACAAATAGTCACTTTTTAAAAAACTACTTGATGGGCTTTTCTCACATCCAAAAGAAACACCACACAGCACATAGAGATATACAGGTCATTTATTATTTCAGCAAATTGGCTTCATTAATATTTTATATTGATAGTGTTTTAGACATATTCTCCAGTGTAAGTCATCAGGGCTGGATTTCTGAAGTCAGATAATCTATTGTGGATAGTGGAATAAATAAATTTTAAAATGATCTTTGGAGAAATATAAGAAAAGAATTGACCTTTTCAGTTAATTAAACTAAAGTCTTCATTTTGACTTTGACCCTTACTTGTTGGTCTATTATTTAAATTCTCAGAGACTCACTTTCCTCATCTGTCTAGTAGATACAATTCCATTTTTCCTATTGAGGACCTTCAGAATTAAGAGCAATAATATAAAGAACGTATTTGTTCAGTGATGATTAATAATGTTAGCTTCTTTCATATTCATTTTATATATTTTTTGAAATTCATCAGTCATAGTGGATGTCTTAGTTACACTCCCTTTATACTTACTAGAAAATAAATGCAGTTATTCCTTATGATTAAATTTTTACTGCTGGTTATGAGCAAGGATAAAATTTTCTTGTTGCAAAATGTATAGTTTATAGTAAATGGGATCAAACATTTTTAAAAGAAACATTTAATTCAGAAAATACGTTCTCTTTTTCTTGGAAGGAAATTATTATGTGAACTATGTATTAAGTGCACCCTAAGCTGTGAATATACAGTGTATGAGGGTGCTTCCTCTCCTGCCTCTTTACAGAAACAAACATCCTTTTCACTCATTTCATTGTTTTTAGCTATACATAAATTCTTCAAAATCTTTCTCCATGCCGCACTCTTAGAAGCCATTTCACAATAAAGGGAAGCTATTTAATTCTTGTATTATGTATTATGGTATGGTAAAATAAGGTAGATATGTGAATGTGAAAAATAATTAATGATGGAGCCATCTCTTAAAATATATATGTTAGTTGATCAGTATTTAAACTGGCCATGCAATCATGAGGCTGAATATTATACCACTGGGAAAAAGCCACTTGTTTAAAAGAGTATAATAATGCTGTGAATGCTTCAAAGGATGATGATATAAAGATCACAATTTAGAAAATATTTTTTTTCTAAAGCAATAGCCATTTTGAAAATATTGATGTATATCCATCATCAAGTGATGTTATAGTCTTTATGTCATTCACCACTCAGTATTTATGTATGGAACCACTTATGGTATATATAATGCAGTTATGAATAGTACCTGATCACATGGAAATATAGTAATTCAATGGTAAACAAAAATTAAGAAGATAACACAAAATGAAGAAATAATGGATTTCCAAATTAACAATAACAGCTATAATTGTTGTTTAGTGCCATAAAACACACACATGGCCCTGAGAACTGATGTGTTCTGGAAGGGGTGAGGCAGTATATAAGTTGGACAGTCTAGCATGAGTATGATTTGCTAGATGGAATAAAGAAGAGAAGATACATTAAGATACTTGTAGCAGAAGTTCCAACCTTGACCAATCTAGGAGAATGGTAGTTCCTGCTAGTTGCCTTTCCATTCCAACTTTGTTTGGGGCAGCATTGTGACCACCTACAAATTCCATCATCTCCCGACTTGCTTGTAGCCAGAGGCCAATGAGCTATCCATGGAAATTTGGGGAAAGTGTCTCTTTTAGAAAGAAAGAGCACCAGAATAGATTAAAAGCTCTTTTCCCATTTCTTTCAATGCCTTGAATATTTGTGATACTGGGAAGTATAGCAGTCACCCTGCAACCATGAATGAGCATAAGGATGACAAGATGACAGAAAGGAAGGATGAAAAGGTGTGTTTCACATCTGCACAGTTGAACCACAATGCCAACCTTAAACTGACAACTTCTTGACATTGTTAATTGAGATAAATTAATTCCTGTCTGCTTCAGCTATTATTAATAAGATTTTCAGTTTCTTGGAATTAAATGCATTTTAACTGACATGGATAAAAAGAAAAATGTATTATCTCAAATAATGCAAGTCAAAATGCAAAGGAGATCAAGAGTTGGATAATTTAGTAAGTTTTATCATAAAAATATATATAACTATATGGACTCCTTTCTTCTCTATGCTCTACTATCTTCAGATAACAGACATTCTTTTCAAGTCAGCTCCTCCCCATATAATCTTTTAGTCCTGAGCATCACATCTTTGCAATGATATCCTGAAAAGGGACAAATTGATTATTTCCTTTTGATTTATTTTTAAGAAAAAAAGGAAAATTTTTTCTAGGTGCCTTTTCCCCAGAAAGTCTCATTGTCTATAATTGCATCCCAAGTCTATGGCTAAACTAATTATGATAGAGAAGAGTGAATATCACATCTCAGTTGCTTAGATAAACCACAAGTCACCTCTGGAGCTGAGGAGGAGACTCTTTCACCCTTGAAACACATATCTGAGTGAAAGAAGGTTAATTCCTAGATTAAACTGCAGTTCTGTCCTGAACGAGAGAGGGAAAAAATGACTGACAGATGAGCATCCAATTGCTAAAGAAAAAATTTTAAAAAATGAGTAATCTTAACCATAAAATTTGAAAAACTCAGTTTTTATTCAAGAGATAATTTTCTGAAAAATCCTGTTAGAGGCAATTTTGAAGATGTGACAGATTTCATCCTGAAAAAAAAAATGCTTAACATTAAAAAAGTTTACTGCATTCAAGCTTAGAGATTTTGGAGAGTATTTTCAAACAATGTGGAAACCTGAACATTTTGAACAAGGGATCTGATGCAAGAGTAGTCTTAAAGGTGATTAGAGTGATTTGGGTTTGTGAGGTTGATAAGTTGAAGTCTACATTAAAGAGACTCAAAATTAACCAGGAGCTTGAACCAATGGAACTGGAACAGGGGCTATGGAACTGCAAAGAAGGATGTAAATAAGTTCTCAAAGGGAGCATCTACAGCTATGGGTGATAGATTGGATATGGAAATGAAGAATGTCAAATCAAAGATAGCTTCTAAGTTGAACTCTTTAAAAGAAGAGAGAAGATTCATGCCGTGAAGTTAATCAGTCTCAAAGAGAAGAACCCATTTGGAGAGATGAATTATTACTTTGTTTTGAGGTTGTGATTGCATATTGCAGTTGGAATTTTTAACAAGCATGTGAAGATTAACACCTGTACTTCATCTTGGCTGTAGATTTGCAGGCCATCTTCATAAAAGTGTGAAAGACCATGGGACAGGAGGAGTGAAGATGTAGAGAGTGAGAAATGTTAGCAATTAACTATATATTTTTGTAAATTGAGAGGGTCACCATGACTGTGCCTGCAAGTTATAAGAAAGGAATTAGTAGAGAATGTGCGATTGAAGCACATGGAGAAGTTGTCTGACTTTGAAATAAATGAGGCTGTGCAATATTAATAGCAGTAAACACTGCTATTAAGGAGTTAAGATCATAACTGAGATTAGCCTTCGGGGGGGAGTAAAAAAGAGGAAAAGTGGTATAATTTGAGGTAGAGAATAAAATAGAATTTATCCTGATTATATAAGTATCCTTAGAGTCAAAGATAAATAAGTTGAAATAGGAAGGAGAAGAGTGGTCACAGAGAATTGAAAAAAATGTAGTATAGGTATTGTAAGGCCTATGTTTCAGGGAGTGAGTTACATAGAAATATACAGTGCAGAACCTATATGTGACATCATTCTAAAGAACTTATAATGGCTGTCCTGCTATCACATTGGAAGATGCTGCTGTTTGCAGTTGGGTTAACTACACACCAGAGAACTGAATTTCTCACTATTATCCCATCGTTTGTGTAATATAAACCTATCTATATCACTGGTGTGACAAGTGTTATCACATGGACATACAGAGCCCATAAAGACATACCAAAAATTCAATGGATTTTAAGACATATGGAATGAATGAAAGAAATTTACATAATTAAAAATGATTTTAGTTTTCAGTATAAAATACAATCATGTGAGAAGTGAAATGCTGATAATTTATAAAAATACTCTCAGGGATTCAGAAATTTTTTAATAAAAATATTAAATTTTTCTTTACTATATATTTGGCATCCATTTTCACAGCAAGATTTTTTTTCTGATAAAATTTCTATATGCTAATATTAGTTTTATGGTAAGAAAAAGTTATGAATGAGAATCCACCTTGAGTAGAAATGTTAAAAAAAAACATAAACTTTATCTTTCTAAAAAGAAAAGAAATGTCAATGACAATCTCAGTTGATTCATACTGATTCAGTCACCCAATAATTCATTCTGTCTGTACAACACAGTCAGATTTTGCAGTGAATGCTCAAAAATAATCACTGCTGCGCCAAAAAAAAAAAAAAATTTAAATAAAAAATGAAAGCAGACACTAGGATGTTATGTTGGTACTTTTCACTTCTGACTAGGTAGTAGATTCTCAGTTATTATCTAGTAATTTTTCTTATCGTGAAAAACTTAATTTTTAATGAGTTATCAACCAACACTTTTAGAAGAGAACTTATTTCATGATTTAGTGACTAAATCTGAAATTTAGTTCATGGTTTATTGGTATGGTATGCTACAAGATATTGTTTTCTATACAGTTTACTATTTCTCCCAAAGTCACCTTTTCTTTAGAACATGATTTTGCCACTCTAATGGTCTATGTTGTTCAAACACCATAGAGTAAGCAGAGGGACTAATTGAATATCCAGACAACTGAAGCCGTTAATTTATTTGACATGAATTATCTGTATTATCATAATGTTATGTTAATTGTTTATGTCTAAACAGTTTTCTCTATCATTTATAGTATTAGTCAATCAATATGACTTCTTAATGGATAAGTGACAATATTCATGCACTGTTTCTGTACTCTGTGATTTAAAAAAAAAGCTACAGTGTACCATTGATATTATCAGTGAGTCCAGATGTTCCACTTCTATAAATTATTTATGAATAATTAGAATATATAAGAACTAATTTAAAATCATTAAAAATGTAGTGTAATATTAAGTGCAATATGCATTTGCAGAGCATCCCATTAATATTTTTGTTTCCTTAGGCCAGTAAACAAGCACAAGATGAAGCTGCAATTTTGAAACAACTTTAAGAAACTGGACCACGGCCTGCATTCTTACATCTGAAGATGACTTGGACTGGGCCACTGGCAATGAAATTTCTGCTGAAGCATTGAGTGTAGATTTCAATCACACACCAGGTAAATAAATCTAGTAGAGATACACAGGCCAAGTACTCTACTCCTGAAAGCTATTTGAGTGAATATTGGAGCGCATCTTTGTCTGCGTGGGGATTAGAGTTTAATAGGCTTTATGAAAAGATACTTAGTCCCTCCTATTTAATCCCTGAATTATTGAGTCGACCCAAAACTGACATTGCAGATTTAAGAGACTTACAGATTTTATTTCCTTTAATCTAAATGTGTCCTTAAAGTTCCCATTTGGGGCAGGGACAAGTAAGGGTCATTCAGATTAATGTATGCAATTGGCAAAAGCGTACCATCAACAATGATAATTTTTCTCATAATGCCACAACAGCCGGTAGCTGGACATCAATTTTATTCCAGTCCCTCTGAAATACAGGGCCAGAGATGTAAAAGGTACGTGGTAAAGGAAAGAACATCTCTCAACAAAGTCTTGATGAGTTTTGCTTCCTGCCTGTGTTTTGAGATCGATGCAGTCTTTAATGGTTTTATAGCTAATAGAGTCAGAGTATAAGTAGACTTGTAATCTTATTTACTTTGACCCTGAAGTCTTGCCTACTCAGCACTTTTCTTAGAAATAAACTTTTTCTAGGGATAAAACGTAGCTTTTCTTAGAGATAAATTTTCTTAGTGATGAGATTTTTCTAATTTTTTAAAGAATAAACAATAACCTAAGATATCTGTGATGGTTAATTTTATGTGTCAAGTCGGAAGGTGTTTTTTGATGAAATTAACAGTTCAGTTGGGGAAGTTTGAGTAGATTGTCCTTTATAATGTGGATGGGCCTCATCCAATTAGTTACTTCCGTGAATAGAACAAAATATTCCAGCTGCCCAAGAAAAAGGCAATTCCCCAACAGACTGCATCCAAACTTTGTCTATACCATTGGCTCTCCTGGGTCTTCAGCATCCTGGCCCACACTGCAGATTCTGGGCTTGCCAGCCTCTTTAATCACATGAGCCAATTGCTTGTAATAAATATCTTTCTGTATTTATATACATTCTATTAGTCCTGCTTTTCTGGAGGAACCTAACTAAAAATATATTACTCAAAACAATGGAAGAATAGGCATGGTGAAAACAAGGTTATATGTAATTAAAATAACTTTTTATAGGAAAAGTATATGAATTGGCTCAGCCATTTTAAGACTAATGAAAAGAGAATAGTTTTATTATTTATATATTCCAGGCAGATTAACAATGTTATAATGTTCAACTACAACATGGGCATCTGTTCTCATTTTAAAATTTTTCCTAATTCATTTTCAAATTGAATATTCTTATTTCCTTTGACTTGCCAGTTGAATCTCCTCTCCCTTTGACTAAGGTTTGTTTGTTTGTTTGTTTAAAAACATGACAATAGTATACACTAGATTATAGGTTAGCAGAACAGAATAAAGAATCAAGACAGTGAGGTCAGTAATTAGGAGGACTTAACATATACAAAAGTTAATTCAGTGGGAAAAAGATATATTATTTAATATGATGCTGGCCATTTCTGGTCATTCACCTGGAATGAAATGAAGTTAAACACATTTTTTTCTGCATATTTCATGTACAGAAATATATTTTAGATAAAGAACTTTACATGTAACAAATAATAACAATAAAATTCTCTCCAGAAAAGAAAGTAAAGAATGTACAATTTAGGGACAGGATCTAACTTCCAAAAGCCCAGAAGCTACAAACAAAATGACGTACAAATTTGATTATGTAAAATCATAACTGTGGTCTAAAATTCTGTAAACAAAATCAATATGCAAATAATAGTTTAGAAAATTTTTTTCCTTACAGATTATGTATAGATAGATAACTCTTACAAACTTACTAAAAATGACCAATTTTAAAAACTAGAAAATATTTGCACAATCAATTAACAGATGATCTAATTCAAATAATCAGTGAATATATTTAATGACACTCAAGTTCACAAGTCATCAGGAAAAAATCAAATTTAAATAATAAAAATATGGGAAAATATTTTCAAAAGCCAACCTGTTGATAACAGAGAGATGGAGAGAGAGTGAGAAAGGATAGTCATGTATGGTTACGGGAAAGTTTCTATTTGGAAAGCATTCTGGCCATATAGAAATAAAAAGACCAACACATAAGTACCTGTGTATAAGAATATTTACTTCAACATTGTTTGTAGTTGAAAAAAATGGGAAATAAAATGACTGTTCATTATTCATACAATCATTTATTTATTCCTTTGATGCTTTATTGGTTTATTGAATGCCAGACACTCTTCAAGGACCTGGGAATATATTAGCGATTAAAACAGATAAAAATCACTGCCACAGTGTTTATATTCTACAAGGAGGAAAAAGATAATGAACAAACACAATAAGTAAATAAGTAATGAGGACTGTTAAAAGTTGAGGATTAAGAAAGAATGGAGTAAGCAGAACAGGGAAGGCAGATGGATGGGTGTGTGCCTGAGTCGTGCGAGGATTGCAGTTTAAATCAGTTGATCACAATGGGCTGCACTGAGAAAATGCCATTTGGAGAAAGACTTGAAAGAGGTGAGGGAGTGAGCTTTGTGGATACCGAAGGAAAGAGTGTTCCAGCCAGAGAGATGGCCAGTGCCAAATGCCCTATAATCACAGTATGCCTGAGGGGTGTGTCAGCCTGGGCACTAGCGAGGTTTTGGGTAACTGAATTAATTGTTGTGGGACTGCCCTGTGCACTGCAAGATGTCTGGCAGCATCCCTAATCTCTACCCACTAGATGCCAGTAGCACTCCTTTTCCTAGTCTTGACATCTGAAAGATCTTTAGAAATCGCCAACTATTGCCTGGGGGTCAAAATCACCACCATTTCACCCTCCTGTCCCCTAGAGGTACAGCCTGGAGGCCAGCGTAACTTGTTAAAAACCCACAGCATGCAATATCAGGAAGCCACTAAAATGAGGGTTTAGCGCTTTACGGTTGATGTGTCGAAATTTCCAAAATATTTTTAAAAAGGTAAAGCAATATGACTAACACCTTATTTGTGTATATGAATAAAGATACATATGTATAGAGATTTCTATGGATAACTATATGAGCTTGGAGAAAAGGATACTAAAGGATACATAATTATTAACATGGATTACTACTTGGATTGATAATAAGGTTAGAGTAAAGGGAAAGGAGAATTAATCTCAAAAAGAAAAAAAAGAAAAACAGGAATTGCATCTCAAAAGAAATTCTAACATATATGATGGTAGAACATTTACATGTTTATGGAATCGTGGTGGATATTTTTAACTTTCACAACTTAAAAAGGCTAAACTATTGCTTTTCACTTTTTTAATATTTATTTTTTTCAGTATTTCTTTTCATCAATTTTACATTATTAAGAATTATATGTTTTTGTAAAATTTTTAAAATATGAATAAGGACAAAAAAGAAAAATTTCTCTAGTAATCCCAGTAGAATGATTATAACTATCTATAAACTTTTTATTTAGTGACATATAGTATGAATAAGTTTCTATGTTATGAAATATTTTTAACAGCATAGTTTCAGTTACAGCCTAGTCTTCTACATTTTGGATATGTCATAATTTATAAAATTATCTAATGTTTAACTCAAATTATTTTCTAATATTTTTATTATAATAAATATTAACATCATATATTTTTTACTTTTATGATTATTCCTAAGGACAAGTATATAAGAAGTAATTGATTTTTACTTTTGCTACTAAGAACCAGACAGTAGCACCTAGATACAAATAACTATGAGTTCTTTGTTTTTATTTATTTTATTTTTCAATTGCAGTTGACATTAAATATGATATTATTTTCAAGTGTACGGCATAGTTAGTAGACATTTATATACCTTAGGAGGTGATCACCCAGGTAAGTCTAGTAGCTCCCTGCCACCACACAGTTATTACAATATTATTGACTATATTCCTTTTCTTATACTTTACATCCAATGACAGTTTTGTAACTGCCAATTTGTACCTCTTAATCCCTTCACCTTTTTCACCCAGACATGAACCCCTGTTCCATCTGGCAATCATTATCTGTATCTATGAGTTTTTGTTTTGTTCATTCAGTTATTTATGAGTTCTTTGGATAATATTTGTAGCACTTTTTTTCCTTATCTTAAGGAAGTATTTGAAAACTGCTGAGCAGGTCTGCTAGTATAATATTATTAATGGTACAAAAAGTATTGTATGTGCAGCTTAGGAAAAGATAATAGTATAATCAATGGACATGAGAAGTTTCCATGCACTGTTCAAAAATACAAACATAATGATTGATGACTTTTAATGTAACAGTTAAGGTAAGGACCATTAATGGCAATATTTATTTTCTTTTTTGGACTTTTATAGTTTGTTTGAGTTCATTAAAGACCACATGAAATGTTGTGAATCTGGTTACTTATGCAATAGAGTACACAAAAAATGTCCACAGATAAAGAAAAGTAATCATTCTGACAGAGTATTTTATTAGTCTCCCGTTAATCACTAGTTGAGACACTATACTTTTACAGAGTGTTCTCTTTAAAGCAGCCTGATTGTATCATCCTCAATACACTAATACGACCCACTGAACCTGTTTAGGCATCTCTGAGAAAATGGGCTGCCAAATAAATTGTAAGGACATTAATTAATTATGACCCTCTGGGAAGAACAAAATTCTTTCTGAGAAGGTCAACAGATTCAAAGAGCCAACGGTCTATTTCTAAGCATCACAGCTTCACTGTTAATTAAAGTTGTGTTTATGGATCTTTTCATTTATTGTTACCAAGATGAAAAATTAGGTACATAAGGAGGACATTTTCAATGCCTATCACAGGCCTATTTATGAGTCTTGCTGGAGCCATTGCCGAAATTGTAGAGAGAAATTACAAACATTAATCCACTCTCTAGTCTGCACATGAATAGGATTTAGACTTATATGTGAGATTTAATGGCAAGAGTGACATTTGCGTGACATGAATTAACAAAGGTATAATGTAGAAGGCTGCTGTAACTTTTTATCCATTTCTTCATAACTTTATTTCTTTTTAATGATATAATTGACACAATTAGACTATAAACTCCAGGAGGGTATGAGTCACATCTTTTGTTACTTTTATATTTACTCCAGCATTTAAAATTGAATAACACTAGACATATACTTGTGTAGGTCTCATGTTACTTGGCCCTATCTCTTTCTGTACTTATTTTTTAAGGTGATTAATAGAACATGAATGAATGCCTATTAAATACCACACACAATGTGTTGGCAAGTGAAGGTATCAATTAACTAGATGTTTGTAATATAACCGGATTGGAATATGCTGTCTGATATAACTCACATACTTGCTATTGTACAAATTCTACATTCACAACCCAAGGTCAAAAAATACCCCCAAGCAATCTTAATGATGCTAATGCTCTCATGTGTGTAATAGCAGTTTAAAGTATATATAAAGTGTTCAACAAATATAACTTACTTGACACTTGGTTGAAGGAGCCTTGCAGGCTAGGCAGATGATTACTTACTATGGGCAGAGAGGGCAGATTTTTTTTCTACATTAGAGATGAGGAACAAAAAAAGCTAAATCACTTCTCTCTGGTATGTGGAGCCCAAATCAAACCCTTCTCCAGGACATCACTTTTGCATGTGCTGTCCTTATGTACAACTCAGCCTGAATCTCCATATTCAGTGCCACTGAACTTTATTCTGTTCCAGGTTTATATTACTATCTCACCCTGGTCTCTGATACTTATTAGAAGACTCCCACTTTCATTTAATTGCACGTGTTGGGGCTTGGTCAGCGATATGGAGTTAGATATATAGAAGTCAAATGATACTGAGACATATCAAAGAATATGATTTGTAAATCCTTCTTGTACTTTAATCCTTAAATTATACATTGGAGTTTATTTTATCAGTTCAGAAGAGATTTCTAATTAAAATAGTATATTTTTGATAGTCAAGGGGACTTAATGACTAATGTATTATACTCTTGCTGCTGCCACTGCTAATTATTATTATTATTTATTATTCTATTATATTAAAATTAAAGTCTGAAAAAATGCTAAAGGGAAACATCTGATTTGTGTGACGCTTCAGTCACCACTTAAAAACAACCTATATGACTAAGAGTTTCTACAGGTGAGTGTCACAGAAAATGATGTACATTGGCATGGCAAAAAAAATATATATATATATATATATTTTTTTTTTTAATCATTGATTCATTCAACATATATTTGTTGAGCCCATACATTTCTAGCCACTGTTTTGGGTAGATATGCATATTGAACAAATCAGAGAAAGCTCTCTACTATCATCTGGATGACACTGTAATAGAGAGGGTCAGAAAATCAATATCAAGCATTATAAATAAAAATTTCGTATAGTCCATTGGAAGTTGTTAAGGGCTGTGGGGGAAAAGGGAAGCAGTAAAGGAAAGATCAATCAAGAACTAAGTGGAGGTGGGTTAGGAGTCATGAAGTGGTAAGGGACATGGGGGCTCAGGTAAAGTTTTTGTGTGTAACCATTATAATGAGGATACCTACATTACTATTTCCAGTTTTATAAAGGGTTGTTGAATAGTTGCTTTTATTTTCCATTCACAAAATCTAAACAAAAGTTCTTTTCTTCAAAGAAAACTCTCAAGAGATTTAGAGAAAGAGCACTACCATCTGTTAAATGTTTCCTAAGACTCAGAAACTATAAAAGAAGATTTACACATGTTGTCTCATTGAATCCGTTGGAAACATTATGATGCAGAAGATACCAAATTCTTTGAAAGTTAAAACACTGGATTAATTCACAGGAGCATTGCAAAAGCAAATGTTGACGCAAAACCCTTTCTTCTGTGGCCTGTACTATCCAAAATATAGCCACCAGCCACGTGGGCTACCAAGCCCTTAAAATGTGGCTGGTCCAAACTGAGATGTGCTGTAGTGGAGAATACACACTGCATTTTGAATATGTAATACAAAAAAGAAGAAGGAGGAGGATGAGGAAGAGGAGGAGAAGGAGGAGGAGGAAAAGGAGGAGTAGGAGGAGGAGGAGGAGGAGGAGGAGGAGGAGGAGGAGGAGGAGGAGGAGGAGGAGGAGGAGGAGAAAACAACCCAGGGTATAAAACATATCTTATTAATAATTTATACATTGATTATATGTTGAAATTATAACATTATGGATATAGTAGGTTAAATAAAATATGTTACTAAAGTTAACTTATTTCTTTTTACTTTTTTAAGCTACATATGTGGCTCATAGTATTTTTCTACTGGATGCCCTATTCCGTGTTACATGACAGACATAGGTTTGCTTGTCTATCAAGTGAATAGAAGATGTACTGGAGAGGATATGTCTCTGGATATCTTCAAAGATGGGCCATCTCTCTCTTAGGAATTCACACCCTTGTTGCTAAGAACTGCAAAGATAATCTATTTAACTTCTAACATACTTTAAATGAAAAGTAGTTTTAGAACAAAAGACATATATAAAGCAAAGTGGTATAATTAAAATCTGATACATTTTCTTCATACTGTACTATGGATCTTACATTCCAATAATTAAATATTAACATGCATTCTTCTTATGTCCAAAAATAATATTTTCTGAATTATTGTCCAAATAAGATAGTTCCTAGTTTCTGATATCTAGTCAAATATAAGAACTGATAATTTATTGCTTTTATGAAATTAGATAGTCGCTGACCTGTTGGAAAATGTTAATGACTGTGTGGTAACATCCCGATGAAGGCAGGTCTTCTCTAAATAATTAAATATACAAGACATTCCAGATCCATATGTATTAACCTTGTATTAATTTTAATAGGATCTGAATTTTTAGATAACAGCCTTAAATTTTTTTACTAAGTATTATAATGTTATTAATTCTTGTTGTCAGTACGATGCTTTTCATAATGAAATGTTCAGTTGTTTCACTGGTAGACAGTCATATCCTGAAGTTTCTTAAATAGGAAGAACCTTGCCTTATTACATAATTGGGTTAAATTTTAATGGCCATCACTATATCATGCTTTTCACACACCAACACCACTGCCACCATCAAAAGCAACTATGACCATCGGCATGGCGGCCCTGCCACCGGGGCCATTGCTGGTCATATTAACTGATTTACTTTTGATGCCTTGCTGAAACAATGACTTAGGCAGCATTTCCCCACAGTCTGATCTGGTATCATGTGGGATCGCATTTTATAACCATGTATGAATCTGTCTCAGATTATTCTAAAAGCTTTCTCTGTTCTACTTAATTTTTAAAGCTGTTTATTTCCTTGGCTTGCCCCAGACAGATTTCTTGGTGTTTCACATAACTATAAAATGTTTATATAGTTATTTTAATTTTCTTTTCTTTTTTAATTTTTTTATTATACTAAAGTTATGCATGACAGCATGTATGTGAATTAGAGACATTAGTATTTTTTCTCATTCTATTTGTTCTATTTGTATTTCCCTTTTCATTCTGCTTTACTTCTATTATGCCACCAAAACATATAAGCATGAATTAGGTAGAAGGAGATTTTATCAAGGAGAATGACATACAATATTAGTATAAAATGAGCAAATAAATAGTGTAACTAATATTTTTTCTGACTTTATAATATCTTTTGATAACCCTTAACATTCTCTTTTAAAGTTATTTGGCTCTATTTTCTAAACAATATATTAATTCAGTCATTAAGTAAACACTTTAGAATGAAAGATCACCAAAATGGTCTCCTATCATCCAGTACTGATAAAGAGATTTTTCTAAATTCTTAGTTTGTTTCTTTTTTAAGGACTAATATTCTACTAACAATAGATAATCGTTAGTGTAACTGTACATAACAGGTCTTGACATCAAATTTGATGCGACTACATAGCTACCATTTATTGCTTGCCAGTTACCATGTACCTGGTTTTATTCAAGCTTTCTCATTTAATCCTCTCACCTTTTTCAGAAAAGGAAACTGATGCACAGAGTAAATGACTTGCCTCTAAGCTACACAGAAGACACTTGAATCTAGCATTGGGACCCATGTCTCTCTAATGCAAAAGTCTATGTTTGTAACCATCAGTTGCTAGAGCTCAATATGACATTCTGAAGACTTCCTGAAATATATAAATTTAATGATTATATAAAAATGAATAATTCATAGTTTCTCTTCTGAAACACAGAAATGTTGTGATGTTTTTGCTATATTAAAAAGTGGCATTTTATTAATATCAAATGGCTCAAAACAAAGAAGTATATTTTTTCTATTTTTTTATCTAAATGCCATTTTCTTACCACAGTTCAATATTATTTCTGCTTTTTCTTTGTCTTATGTTACTTTTTAGAAATACAAACAATTTATTCAAACCACACAATGCCGAGGAAGAAAACCAGAAAAATTTGGGCTGATGAATCTCAGAATACATCTTACAAATTTAGTGTTTTCACAGCAAAAAGGCAATAAATGATGCCCATTATTTTTTTATTTACCAGAATAAGAGTAAAAGCAATTTTCTTCATGAAATTGTAGAAAGTGTTTAGAATAGGTAGGGTCATTCTGTTTTTCTTATTTTTCTCTGAGACAGAGGGTTAACTTTATTTTAATGATGATTAGGCAACAGAACAAATCCAGATCATGTATAATTCTTCTGTTTCTTCAAAAAATTTCATGATAAGACAGTGATTTGCATTTTGTTGCCAAAAAGCTAGTCTAGTCTCAAACCATGAACCCCTTCCAATCATCCACATGTGCCAATTTGAATCAATACCCCAACTAGTTCATTTCAAATTCTTCTGCCTCTGGGGAGAAACATAATCTTAATTGCTGTTTTTCTTTCTTTTGTCTTGGTTTGTTGTACTAAGTTTGTTTAAAATACTTCCAAGGATACTTAATAATTGTTTCAAGTAGGACCGAGTTGATGCTTTTTGTGAAATGCCAAAATGTATCTATCACTTGTGAGACATGGTATTCAGTGAAAAGCATGTGAATGAACCTGTTCCTTTAGAATCCTGGAAGACAAAATTGTACTGAATAAATGATCTGAAAATCTTTAAGGTAAATTATTTCATCATTTTGCAAGTAATGAGGAAACATAATTTCTCTAAAAGAAATTTTCTAAACATCTAGTGGTATACAGACTTACTACTTATCAATAAAATAATGAACCATTAAACACAGCCCTTTCTATCTTCTCAAAACTTTGCCTCTTGTATATATTTCGCCTTTTTAAGTATCTTTAAACTGCCTCTCTATCTCTATAACAGACTCTTTGACTTTAAGCATCACAATTTTCTCTTTGCTTAGTACAAAAATGAAAATGAAATATCTGACCTTAACGTCACTTCCCTTCTAAACATTGTTTTTCTAAGTATTATTTTTCATTCTTACATTTCAAAGTACCATTCCTCATACATTATTTGTATCCTCTGTCTCACTAAACACACCTTCTTTGGTTCCCTCCAATCTGTCTTCTGCAAAAATATTATTTTTTCGGCAAACAATTATTGGTTACCCATTCTTGGTCACTGATCTAGACACTAGTGATACTTGTTTAGTAAATACAGTCCTGACCCTCAGGGAGCTTATATTCCAGCTCTCTTCGAAGACATAATCATAGTCATAATAGCCTGATTCTTCTTATGATGCATTTGATACTATCGATAAATCCACACCTTCTTGAAGTTTCATCTGTGTTTTCACTGTAGTGGGTATTTTTGATCTAACAATGTAGCTGTCTTCAGTGTTTTCTCTTTCTTCTTCTAAACCTTAAATATGAGTCTTACCCACTATTCTGATTTCATTTTTTTACATCTCTTTCTTTTTGCTTGCTCAGAGTTTTATTCTTTCATTGATCACAATTTGCTAATCCCTCTTGTATAGAAACTAGAGCTCTTATTTCCATGTTCTAGTCTCACATTTTCAATTGCCAGCTGAGTAATTTCCAATATCTCTTAGACCTTTATCTGAACTCAAACTTACCATCCTTTCAAAGAGAGTCTCCTCCTTCTGATCTTAATATTTCTGTTATTGACTTTGTCATTGTTAATACTTAATTCTCTCTCAATTTCAAATTCTGTGAGCTCTTCATTCTCAACTTACATGTTTTGTTTTGTATTTCATTTCCACTTCTGTCATTTTAATTCACTTTTGGTCTATTGCAGATGTCAAAGAATCTCATCTCCGATGTAAATATTTTCCTAAACAGGCCTCTCTTCACACTGATGCTAGATTAATATTTCTCAGTAGTGAATCCTGGTTCTCCAAATCATCGAATGCTCTTTATTGCCTTTTAGTTTGGCATATAGGCTTCCAGTGTTCTTCCCCAAATTGCATTTCTAATTTAAATTCTTATGTTATTCTCCTACAAACTCTGTGTACTGTTCCTCAGCTATCCTTAGAGTGTCATAAATGTCAATTTTCAGTCATGTTATGGTTTTAGCATGACTTGTAATTTTCTGTTGATAGTGGGCACAGTGTACTGAGTAAAGGAACTGGTACACACGGGCTTTTTGTGTGAAGTTTTTGTTTATTTTGCTTGGAGTTAGTTCAAGTGTACTGTTTGTTGTAGTTGGCTTTGTTCTTGTCTCCCTTGTATTTTGGTTTCCATGGAGATTTCTTAAATGAGTTCTGAGAGGTGGTGTTCTTTCAGTCACGGTCCCTTGCTGATGTACAGGTGTCTCACTGATGGGTAGTAAGGTGAAAGATGGTAGGTGGTAATGTCAGGGGAAGGGAAGCACTCTACAGTCTTGTGATTTGATCACAATCTTGCAGTGAGCCTGCATGCTTACACAGTGACCTTCATCAATAAAGGCCTCCTTTCCCTTCAGTGAGAGAGGACATCTAGACCTGGCTGAGAAAAAAGGCACACCTCCAAATGGTCACTTTTTCTTCCCCCTAAAAGAAGCAGAGGGGATTTTTTTTTCTGTCTTCACCGAGAGGGTTTGTTAGAGTTTCTGGAGGTAAAACTCTGGGCTACCTCTAAGACTTGCCCCCCACCCCCAGACTTCCTACCTTTCTGTCTTTTTCACACTGAGCCTCCAGCAATTTGTTAATTACAGTTGACATTTTCTAACCCAGTAATGGCTCTCTTGGTGGTTCCTGCTGTAGGGTTGTGCTCCACTAAATTGTGGTTATCTGTATCTGCCTCTTTCTCTCTCTCTCTCCAATTTTGGGGGTGGTGGTGCCCTATAACCTCTCCTCTATTCTCTGGTGGATCCAAGAAGAATTTTTGCTCTTTAGTTCAGTCGTTCTGTTGTTGAGAAGATGAGACTGATGTCTTCCAAGCTCCTTACATAATGAATTGGAAACCAGAAGTTTCTGTGTGTGTGTGTGTGTGTGTGTGTGTGTGTGTGTGTGTGTACACATGCATATATATTAGAATGCTCTTTACCACTCTAAACTGATTTCTTGTCTACTACCTTCTCCACTATTTCCTTTAATATCTTGATACAATGACACGTATTTTATAAAGTCTCCTCATTCACCAACTTTAAGCCATCTTTAAACTACATAGCATTTATGACCTACATCAATATTTAGTATCATATACTCACAGTAACCCCAGTGAGCTGTATATTATTTTTTTTGTCCCCATTTGATAGAAGATGAATAGATGAATATGAGACACAATGGGGATTTAGTGATTTGCCTGAAATCAAAGGCAAGTTTCAGAGTTTGGATTTGAACCCAGGTAATCTGATGTAGAGCTTGTCTTATCAGTAGTACATATCATTAGCTTTTATTGTAAGTTCTTTGAGTAGGTTTCATATTTTCCTAGCCATAACTTGCTCATATCCCAAACATCCAATTTCAAAACATGGTACCTTCTGTATAGTAGTTATTCCTTCAATAACTTGTGATTGATAGTTTTTTTTCAACTGCTAAAATCATCTTCCTATCTATTCTCTAAATTTCCCAGGAGAATAGCACTAATTTGCAACTGTGTTCTAAGCATTTTACATATAGTGTATCATTTCATTTTTACCATAACCCCTTGCGGCTAAAGTACCTACTACAATTACATCTTATTGCTTCTGAGTCCTAGAGAATTTAAATAGGTTGCCCAAGGTCATATACCTAATAAGTGGTAGAGTCAAGATTTGAATTGAAAGCTACAGCTCCAGTGCCTGCAGGCTTAACTAGTGGGCATTCCTGCCCATAGTTTCTGCTCATTATATATTCATTAAAAGAATCTGATAATATCATTTCCTGTTTCAATTAAAAAATATTCTTCTATTATTTATTTTCTATACTCTTTCAGGTAAAATAGATCTTAAATCTAAACAAAGTCGAAGCTCTTAACCCTTTATCACTTGCATAAAGAAAAAAATTTATAATTTATCAGTTCTTCCTTCTTACTTGACTAGGAAACAAGTTTCCAATTAATTTTAATTTGGCAAAATAAATCAAGTTATAGAAAAGCTATTAAGCCAATGCATGTTTCCAAAGGTATCTTGACAAGAAAATGATACATAAAGAGTTTCTTCCAATATGACAATGAAGAAATTCAGAATCCTTTGTCTTTACCTAGATGTACAGTAAATGCCAACCAAATTCATCCAAATGTCATCATCAGGTGATTAAGATATACTTGCTATTCAACAAATTAGAAGCTTTCAAAATAAAATGAAGATACCCCATGTAGGCATGTCACAACTAGAGGCTTCATTTTTATATCAGATCAGTGCATACTGAGGAGAAAAAAATAATGGCACTAAATCTGGTAATCATTTATAGTATTAAAATGAGACATTCTGCTGAAAAGTGGTCTTCTTAATAGGTAATAATTACTCTCAAAAGAGAATAAGCCTCAAGAATAAACTGTTGGAAGACAGCAGTAAAGAAATGCCAAATCTATTCAATGCACAGCCCTTCAAAAAGCAAATAAAAATGATATACTGACAGACACTTCTATCAAGTACCATGAAGAAATTTCATTTGACTTCAGAGGTCTCTGTCTGTGGTTGCTATCTGACAACTTTGTGGAAACTTTTGTTCTCTCTCTGAGCATGCTTACATTTCATGGCCTTTAAAACTTGCAGACACAAATAGCCAGCACCTTAAAAATCTGTGGGGAAAAAAATGAAAATACAAAAAGAGATTGAGGGCATTTCAACTGATAGTTATTATGCACCCTTCTATTTTAGAGAGAGGGACAGGCAGAAATTATAGAGGATATGGAGCCAAGCCTAAGTAAGTCTACTCTGAAGAAGGGAGCATTTTGCTATTTTGAAAGAGAGGCATATTGCATCGCATTTTTATAAAGCCATTAGGCAGCTTCGTTTTATGAGCAAGAAAAAAAAAAAGACTAAAATTGCCTACAATTTAGAGCAAGGAGTGAATTCAGATTACTTGAAGTGGGAAATTGTCTTTTATGATTTGACCCTAGTGAAAGTGAGTGTGATTCTGCTGAGGGCACCGGAGCTGTAAAAATATAGCTGTCTTTTAAAAGTATTAACTGTCTTTTCTAAAAAGAAATGTCAAATTTATTACCTTATAGCATAATAACTCAAGGAAACATTTTCAAAAACTCAAGATTATAGTTAATAAGATATAAAAGACAAATTAGAATCTTTACTATCTGCCAACACCAAAGTGAATGAGTGTCTGTGAAGCATGGCAATGGGCACTGAAGGTGGCTAATAGATTTTGGCATTTCAACATCAAGTTACAATGGTGATTCGAACAAAGTACATTTTGATACTGAATTTACACTGTTGGACATTAAGTGGCCCCCAGTTTTCAGAAACATGCAATTTTTTAGAGAGTTTTTAAGGGAAGAATAAATATTAATGAGAGATTTCTACTCAGTGCCTGGTTTTGACTAATTAATTTGTGAAATATGAAATCTGTACCCTAATCATATTAAGAACTTGTAATCATAAAGCTTATACAAGCAAAATTGAAGTATTAAATTGAAATGTGCAAAATATCAGGAGGCAGAGGGCATGGGAGAGAGAAAACTCTGACATATTTAATGAACACCCACATTCCAGAGTGCTGTGTCTGGTAATGTTTAATTAATGTATAATAGATTTTACAAACTTAATTGAATGCATCAGATCTAATATATGAAAGTTAACTAACTTTTAAGCTGGCCAACAGAAAGCTGTAAAACAGTCCAAAATCAAAGTAATTTTGATTTGTTGTTTCAAAATTTTGAAATATTTTGAAACAAATGAAAAACAATGGCATAACCTGATTAGCTACAGTAAAAACTGCGAGACTCAGTGAAAGCAGAGCTTAGTGGGGGTGTTTTAGCATATATTAGAATGCATAAATTAGAAGAAAAGAAAAATCCAAAATCCAAAATCTTAGTTTCCAGTTTAGGATACTAGAAAATTAAGAGAATTTAAATCCAAGTAAGAAGAAAAAAAATAAATAACAAAAATTAAAGAAGAAATTAATGAAATTGAAATCAAGGAATGAAGAGAGAAAAATCAACAAAACTAAAAGCTGCTTCTTTGAAAAGATTGATAAAATTGGAATCGTTCTGGCCAGGTTAAAGAAAAAAAGAAGGGAAAACACAAATTAATACTATCAGAAATAAAGGAACACCATTATTATTGATTCATTGTTATTGAAATGACAATAGAGGAATATTATGAACAACTCTATGCCCACAAATTTGATAACCAAAATGTACCAGTTTCTACAAAGACACTATCTACCAAAACTCACAGAAGAAATAAATCATCTGAATAGGCTTATATCTTTTAAGGAAATTAAACGAAACATTAAAAACCTTTCAAAACAAACAAACACTAAGTTTAAATGGGTTCACTGACAAATTCTTCCAAACATTTAAAAGGCAATTATGCCAATTCTTTATAGTTAACTCAATTGTAGGAATCATTTCACAATGTATATGTATGTCAACTCATCACATTATATGCCATAAATATTATTTTATCTGTCAATTATAACTCAAAAAGTATGGGGGAAAGTATCTATAGGAAACGTACAGCTAACTCAAACTTAATGGGGAGAAACTAGATGCTGTCTGGCCAGGAACAAGACAAGGATGCTTCTTTTCTCACTACTATTCCTCATCATCCTGGAAGTTTTAGTCAATGCAATAAAACAAGTGAGGAAAATTAAGAACTTACAGATTGGAAAAGAGGAAATAAAATTGCATATTTTGCGAATGACATAATCTATGTAGAAATTCTCAATGATGCAACAAAAAAACTTGAAACTGCTAAGCAATTATAGCAATGTAGTGGGATGCAAGGCTGAGACACAAAAGTGGTTGCTTTGTTATATACCAGCAATGAACAATTGGAATTTGAATTTAAAAACACTGTAACATTTACATTAGCACCAAAAAAGAGAGAGAGAGAAATACTTATGTATAACTCTAAGTAAATACAAGGTCTGCATAAGAAAAAGAAACAAATGAACGAACAAATCAACAGATCCATAGACACAGACAACAGTATGATATTAACCAGAGGGCGTGGGGAGGATGAAGAGAGTAAAGGGGGTCAGATACACGGTGGCAGAAAGAGACTAGACTTTGGGTGGTGATGTATTAGAGAATTGTGCATCTGAAATTAACATAATGTTACTAACCAAAATCACCCAAATAAATTTAACTTAAAAATTACTATTAAAAAGGGCAAACTTCATAAAAGAAGCCTCTTGTACTATTAATTCACCATTAACGAGTTAAAAGCATATATCTTGGTAACAATACTAAAAAATACTTCTAATAGAAAATATTTTAGTAGTCTCAATTTAGAACTACAAATGAAAATTTAACCTAAGTTTTTGTATATATATGTGTATATATGTGTGTATATGTATATATATATACTCCCTAAGTAAAAGATGAAGAAAAAATAGAACCTATGATGAATTTTGACCATGTCTGCAAATAAAAAGAAAAAACAAGTCCAGTTATGTTTAAATGGAGAGATCTTTCATATATTAATACCATGGAGAAGAATGGATGTTGTTTATTACTCAGAAAAAAAAGTAATGTGGTAACTTTGAGAATTACATTTCACTTTGTAGTTCTCACCATTCGCTACTGCTGTGGTCAGTGTGAGAATCAGAGTAACTGAAAATGAGATACAACATCAATTAGCCCACAATACCTGCTCTATATGCTGCATACAAAATATTTGATTTACTTGAAACTGACAGACAAATTTCAGCAAATTGGGAGAAAAAGAATCCACTTTCAGAGTCAATGCAAAAAATTTTTTATCACTTTATGCAGAAGTCACATCTCCAGGTGAATATTTTGAAACACATGATCATGGTAATGCTTTTTTGTTATTCAAAGAGTGAAATGTTTTTGATATATAACTCACAAAATGTAAATGGATTGTGTTTAATTGTGTGTGTGTGTTTGAAGAAAAAATGAAATTTGTGCATCGTTTAAATACATGCTGCATTATACTATAAAACATCATTCTACTCAAAAAAATTTTATTAATCTATTTCAAGGTATTTGCCAGCACTTCCTGTATGTCAACTCATCTGGCCTAAGAAGGCTACACTGCAAGAATCACTTCATCCCAATATTTCCAGGCAAGCCTCAGAATGTGTCCTCTCAGGTTCTGGTTCTGCATGATCGATCCCAGTTGTATGGGAATACTAAAGGTACAAAAGAAAGACAGAGATCTGTGTTTCACTAAAATATTCATAGCATGTGCTTAAACATTATTTTGGGTAACATAACACCTGATTAATGCTGATTTCATTAATTTCTCCTTTCTTTCAAGGCCAATGGAAATTTGACAATCAGTGCTATCATTCATCTTAATTTCATTCAAGATTTATTCATTCATGGCTGCCTCCTGAACTGTTATGGCACATGGTATTTAAAAGATTATCTAGAGATATAAGGATTCTACATGTATCTTTTAATAACAGTGTAGATTAGGGACAATGAAGAAATGTGATAAGAGGGATAACAACGAGGAGAATTTTCTTCCCCAGAGTAAAGGCAAAGCAAATTTAAAATTTTAAATATATATCAGCTTACACTAAAACAACATGCCTGTTCCATTTTTATTTAATTTAAATCAAGACTCTGCATCAAACACAAATGTCTTCTAGAAAACAAATTGTTGCATTTATACTTCTCATGTGTGAAAGATCAATGAGCTTTTCAATTTTCATGAACCAATTTTGAAGTCTTGATTTCTAATTAAAAGACTATATGTCAACCACATAACACCTAGTGTTATTGTCTTGAAATTATACAATCTCTTTTTTATTGGAATAAATCCAACTGGAATTTTTGTCTTTAACTCAAACTTTTCCCCCTGTTAATAACAGTTATTATTAAGGGATTCCTGTCTTTTAGGCTGTGTTTTATAAACTTTACATGTGTTATCCATTTTTATTCTCACATTCACCTGATAAGGTAGCATATTTTTTCCCTAAATTTACAATGAAGAAACTGAGACTAGCAAAAAATCCGATTTCAAAAAGCTAGTATCTTACCCAGCGTTATTTCTCTGGTTTTATGCAGTTTCTCAAAGTTTAAGAAAAAATACAAGGGAGAGGAGAAAAAGGAAAAAGGCCTTATCAGCTAGCCATTGATAGAAAAGGAGAGCTCTTATCAAGTAAAAACATAAACATGCAAAGAAAGTGAAGAATTTATACTAATTCTATGTGAATGTCTATTTTCCCAAAGAGAAGTCAGTATAACCAATGAAGAAAGAGATTCACTTTAACAGTTTAGATACATGTAAGTAAATGCAGATCATGTGAAAATTTTGGATTTTTTTCATTGTTTTTACATACAATATGTGACTGTTCAGTAGATTAGCCTATTGCTAATGCTAAATATTTTCCAGGGTAATTTATAACCACAATACATTGTTTTTATTGAAGTTTTTAAGCATAGTTTATCACGAGCTAAGAAAACACTGGTCAATGGTTATTTCTTGCTCATGAGAGCAAATACATAGGGAAAGGCCGACAGACATTTCAAAACAGAATACAAGCAGATTTTAGTCCCTTTCTAACAAAAAGTTGCTTCCTCAATAAAGTTGTTCGCCAGTCATCAGTCAGTACTATAGACCAAAGTTTTTGTTCCACAGGAATCAGCTACGTTAGTTCCCCAAGTTAAATAGCCCACTGTTGCTTTTGCCATTTCTGTGAAACTTTGTGGTGGAAATGTTGACCTCAAGTTTTGATTTCTGATATCTTGCTTTTTTCAGTGATTACTGGTTTTCTAATTAGAGGGCAGCAGTTAAGTATAGTGATGCTTTTACACCCCTGGCAGTCTTAAGAGTGATCTACTAGAAAGAATAGCCGTCAGTCTGATATCAGTTTTTCACAGAGAAATTGTTTGTTCTCTCTGACTCCAAATTGTCTTGGGAGGTTTGACTGCCATAGTGGCTTTCTTGTTCTACCTTCATAGGTGACTCCAGCCATTCGTAGTATTCTCAATTGTTGGATGCAGATTATGGGAGGATTTCTCTTTCTTCTGTATTACAAATCTTAAAGATGTAGATTAATTTGCTATGATTGGGGGCTGTCTTTCTCAGCATGGGGAGAGAAATTGTCTGAGAAAGAAGCTAATGCACAGAAGGATTCAGAACTAAAGGAAGAGGAAGAAACAGAATGGTACCTCCTCTGTTTAAATCCTGGATCTTACTTTGCCTGAGCCAGGAAAATTCTCTTTGTGTGTCTTGCTACTGAAAAAGTCCTAACTATGTGTTTACAGAAACCCATAATAAACTCTTTTTATAATGTTTCCTGTGTCATTGATGGATCACAGTACTGGGCAAGTCTTACTTTCTCACCTCTTGCTCTGGAGAAGCTTAGGTTCTTCCCAAATCAAAAAAACTTCCTGAATGTAGAATATGTTTACATGTGAATGAACTAATAAAGCAGAAACACATTCTTTCTTACCTCTATCAAGGCTTCCAGCAACATACTCTTTCACATGCAACTTTTTTCTTTCTTATAACTTCTACTTTATGAATGACAGTGCCATATTTTAGTACATTTTCTAGGTCAAGGGTTTTCAACTGATGTGTTGCATTTGAAAAATTGTCTGTAGTTATGACATGGGAAAGTTTGGTTGACAGATTATTCCTTATGAAAGATCTGATGACTTATATTTGTGCATGTATTTTCTAAAGAACTTGAGATCCAAAGTTTAAATAATATCATCTAGAATTGTGAAGGATGAAGAACCTCTTATTTCTAATGTGAAAAAGAGATTTTAAAAGGATAAAAAGAACGATAATATCCAATGGTCCCTATGAGTATGGAGAAAGAGATATTTTATACATTGTTATCAATTAGGAACAGCATTTTGGCAATTAAATTCTTTATAATTTTTATATTATTGACTAAAATGTTTTATAACTAGAAATATAAGAAAATAAAGATAGATATGAACAATGTTTATTATAAGATTTTTAATCTCACTATTGTTTGTCATAGTTAATGTTTGAAAACATCTGAATGTCAAATATCCTATATTGGTGAAATATAGTATATTCACTCTTACTATGAAACACTGTGGAAAAAATAATTCTGTAAATGAGTGATTAGTGACAAAGATGCTTATGATTCATTAATAACTGAAGCAGATGTTAAGAAATATGTATTCTAGAATGCCATTTATAATATATATCTAATTTTGTGTATTATTTGTGTGTGTAGATATCTATATATTAATCTATGTAAATATCTATATATATCAATACCTATATGTAGATATAGATATTATACCTATATTGATACTTATATATAAATATATATATGTTTGTGTGTGTATGTATACATGTGTGTGTGTGTGTGTGTGTGTGTGTGTGTGTGTGTGTGTGTGTATAGAAAGAGGGCCAAGCAAATGAAAAAGGTCAAATGTCGAAAAAATTGGAGGGCCAGTATAGCCTGAATAAAATATGCAAGAGAAAGAAAAAGAGAGAAAGTCAGACAGATAGGCAGAGGTCACCTCATGTAGGGTTTGTAGGGATGAGAAGGAGATTAGATTTGTTATAAGAACCATGGGAAGTCATTGAAGAGTGTCTTAGTCAATTTGGGCTGCTATAAAACATTGCCATGGACTAGGTAGCTTAAACAGCAGAAATTTATTTCTCACAGCTCTGGAAGCTGACAAGTCAAAGATCAGGGTATCTGCCCTTTTATTCTCTGGCATTGAAACCTCTTTCTGGTTTGCAGATGGCTGCCTTCTCATTGTGTGCTCACCTGGCAGAAAGAGATCATCTTCCTCATGTCTCATAAGGATACTAATCCTATTCACAGGGCCTTCACAATCATGACCTAATTACCTCCAAAAGACCTCACCTCCAAAAACAAAAACCTTGGGTATTAGTGTTTCAACATATGAATTGTGAGAGGACACAAATATTCAATCCATAGCAGAGAGTATTTAATTGTGGAATGATATAACCTAATTTGAAAATTTAAAAGTTCTTCCTGGCTGCTGTGACTCAAAGGGATGAAAGCTGATGAGTAGGAGGAGGCCAGAAGCGAAATTGAAACAGGAAGACAGGTTAGAAGATGAGCTTCAGGAATCCGGGGCTGAGAAGATATGACTCGGGTTAAAGGGGAGTATAAGAATCAACTGGAAATCAATTTCTATAAATAATGAGCAAGACTTAGATCTTCACTGGCATCTAAATTCAGCTTGCTTTAATTTCATTAGTATACTAATGAAGGGCATCATGTAAGCTAACACAATCAAGATTGATACAGTTGGTGAGATCAAAAAGAAATTCAATTATGATCTTTTTATTACTCTTTAGGATAAAAAGCCAAATGACTCATATTTATCCCAGCCTGCAAAGTAGGGCACTGCATAAAGAAGGCAAATGTTTTATAGGAACTGGGAAGCAAGATGGTAAATGAATAATATTCTGAATGATAAAATGTTCACACAGACATCAGCATCCTTTGATTCAAAGGCTCAGGAAATTATGAAACAATGATAATACATACTTTATTTTCTAAGTTAGTTTCTGTCTTTAAATTATCTACCGACATATAAAACTTAAAGCATTTCTTAAAATAGTACTAGTTACTTTTTGATCCACCATGCCAAAAGAGCCCTAAATAAACCAAATTAATTTTTCATGAGATTGGTTCTAGGTGTTTGGTTTGTTTTAATATTTAATGCTAATATTTAATATTTAATGTGCATTATTTAATGATCACAAAAAGATAAAATTTGACACGAGCATTTCTCTAAAAATGACTAATATCCTTTTATTAGTCCAGACTCATTTTTCTAAAGATACAAAAAGGAAGATAGGTAATTTTAATAAATAATTACCACTTTTGTAACAGTTTTTGTAATTTATAGAAACTGCTAATTGCTCAGGGAAAAAGAAATGACTGACTTCATAAAACTTTCTTCAGTGATAACAGATAAATTTGTATACCTGAATGGGGTTCCAGAAGCTTATTGTTCATATTTTGGAGCAGCAAGCCTGCCATATTGAAATGGTCTATTTCTTAGAGTTAGGGATTTTTAGACCTAAATAATGTCTGCTAAAACCTATGGAATTTAGCATGTAATTATTCCATTCGGGAAGTCATTACTGTTGTAGCCCACTGCTTGTGAATTTTGTTTTGTTTTGTTTTAGTGCGATTTTTAGGAAGATAGTAAGATGAAGGAAACAGCTGAAATGGTATCTGATGGTCACTATATGCCAGAGGTTAGAAGTTTTTTATGTATATTGATTGGTCTAATCCTCACACCATCCAATGAGGCAAGTACTATCATTATCTTCATTTTAACGGATTAGAAAAATGAAATAGAGAAAGCTTCAGGAACTTGTCTAAAGTCATGGAGCTATGGGTGGCAGGCCTGGGTGTCCCCAGAGCTCCTGGATCCAGTCTGTGCTTTACTGCCTCTCAGAACTAGGTGTCTATTTTTGTGGTATGTTTTATTTTCTTTATTGTTATTATTCAAACTTTTCTCTTATTTTCTACCAATAGTTAGTGAAATCAAGTTCTTTAAAAGGCACTTTGCATATTTTATGTTCTATATATATTAGTTATCAGTATAAATTTTGTTTAAGTTGCTAATTTTACCAAAAAAAAAAGGCATAATGGTAATTTAAATAATGAAATATGTCTCCAATGTTCTGTGTATGAGATGGTTATGGGAGATAATGCTATAGGTATTTGTTCTACCTGCACATTTGACATGCCATTTAATCCTTTCATTCTGCTGCTTTTATTTTATTAAGATTATTGGGGTGACATTGCTTAATAAAATCAAATAAGTTTCAAGTATACAATTCAGCAACACAGCATATGTATATTGCATTGTGTGTTTATCACCCAAAGTTAAATTTTTTTCTGTCACCATATATTTGACCCCTTACATCCATCTACCTCTCCCCTCCCCACCTCCCTCTGGTAACCACTAATCTGTCCATGTCCATGAGTCTCTGTTTGTTTGTCATATTTGTTTGTTGCTTTCAGTTTTATATTCCACATATGAGTGAAATCATTTTGTTTTCAATTTTTTCTGTCTGACTTACTTCATTTAGCATGGTAATCTCAAGATCTATCCACGTTGTCACAAATAGCAGTATTTTATCTTTTCTTATGGCTGAGTAATATTCCAATGTACATATGTACCATATCTTTTTTATTCAATATTTTAATGATTGACTATTAAAAGAGCAGTTCAAGGATAAAACCCACCAAGACTATACGCTCTTTGTCAGTTTTAGAATCATCTCAAGTTTGTTACTAGCTACAAATAGTCAGACCTTTCGGGGGTAGCCCCCTACAAGCTAATGGAGGAGGAAATTCTACTTATTTCTGGTGATGCTCCCAAACCCCTGAACTTCAGAATAAAAAGTTTGGGAGAGAAGGAAAAGATTCTCACTCCATTTCAGCCTTGTTTCTTAAACACAAAATGGCTATGGTCCCTCCGGGGCATTGTACAGAGGCATACTTCAGCAGCAATGGCCAGGAACTTTGAGATATCCTAGAAAGGACATTTGATACACCTACCCTCACCATCCATATATAATCATATGAGAATGATGAATACTGGAATAATGAATTAATGAAATATGTTATATAAACAGTTTTTAGTAATAGAGGAATGAATTTTTAATTTCTACTTAATCAGGCCAGTATGTTACCATTTGGTGCAATGAAGAAATGACTTACAAAATGATAACTTGTGTGAACACATTACTCAACAAACTCTGGTTATTACCATGAGATGTCACCACATTGACAAGGGCCTAGCCTATTTTGTGATTATCACTTGTGTAGCATGAATTCTTCCAGGCATTTGTCAAGTAAAAAGAAAAATTTTAAAAAAATGTTAACTTCCAAAAGGAAAAAATATTCAAAATATTTATCTTACATTTATAAAAATATGTAGTAAACATTAAATAGGTATTAGTTTACATGGCATATCCTTAAGACAATTTACATATCAGATTATTTTGTTTTATTCCTTCTCTGTATTATGAATGCTTAATTTTAAAATGCATTTTTATGTTGATATGTTATGAAAATTATTGAGAGGCACTATCAGTGTTCCATCTATAATTTTATTGTTTTTCAAAGTATATTTAAACTAACCAGTTCTCTTTCATTCCTGTTTGCACTGAACTTCATGATCATTTTTTTTCACAAGTGGTGGCACACTGCTTATCGAGGGCAGCTTTTGAGGATAATAGTAGCTCACATTTGAAGAGGTAACAATAGGATATGCGATACCCTGGGCACATAGGGTAGAGAGATGTGTAAGAGTCGTTGAGCATACTTAGCAGATTTCTGCCCTCCAAGCAGAATTTCATCATCTGAATGGAGCATTTCATATATTTTAGGCAGAAATATGTAAAGCCATGTGCTGGAGTAGTAGTTCTCAACATGCCACACACTGGTGCATTGCAATCGTTTGTAAGACATGATCCAAGTGATGTATCACAACAACAGTTAAAACGAGCCAAAGTATTTTTTAGTGATTTCTTCCTTTTTTTGAGAGTAGATTAGAAGAATAAAGCTTAGGATGGTAAAACTACTGCTATAACTTGCTGTGAAATTGTAAATTAGGAAGGGTGGGAAGGAATCACAAAATGCAAAGGCCAACACTCAAGAGAAGGAGCTCATCTAATTTGACCTTCAAACTAGGCTTTCTCTTTAGAATATAATAAAGCAGAGAAAGAAGTGACCTCAAGTTGAAGAGTTATGCTGCTAAAAATTAAAAATCATGGCCCAGTTTTTAAGACACAGACATGGGAATTTGCAAAAGAAGATATTTCTTACACGTGCATACTAACGAACTAGGTGCAAAGTCACCTTGAATAAGAACCAAAAATCATTTTGCTTAGAAGTCTAGGTCACAAACTAATATGAATTCTCACAAAAAATTTTACCATATTCAGTTAAAGCACCTTTTCTTTTACATTTTTATATCATGAAATCTGTTCATCTACTTTTCTTAAAGATCCTGGTTTTAAGGCTTTGTTTAGAAAGTACTTTTCTGCCATAAAATGACAAAATATTCTTATTTATTTGTTTTATACAATTTTGATTTCTAGATTAAACTAATTAATCCACTTGTATTTTATTTTGTATATGTATGATAAGAATTTAGAAGTTCACAATTTTTTTCAAATAGCAAGTCAGTCATTCCAGCACCATTAATTCAGTACTAAGTCCTCCCCCTGTTGATTTGACATGCTGTCATTATCATACATTAAATTCATATATACTTTCATAAATTTTCTACAGATGGATGAAAGAATGATTGCTTCTCAGTTGGATAAAAGATGGATGCATAGAGATGTGCAAAGATAGAAATAGAAATAAATCATAATCTCCTGCATCCTTATCACTGCTATCTACTTAATTTGTCAATTTAGGTAAAGGAATCTTAATTTCCTCCAGTATAATCATAAAAATCTGTTTGTCTTTTTTGTTTTTATCAGTCTCGGTCCTTTAGAGTTCAAAGCCATATTATTTAATGCCTAAAGATTCAAGACAATTACACCTCTTGAAGAATTACAACTTTTATTAACATTAAATGTCCCTGTTTATACTTTCCCTATATCATGTGAATGAACTCATTGAATTTACTTTGAGATGTTAGAGAGCTAACTTTCCCTGAAATCTTGTTTTGTCTGTTAATAACATGGATGTTCTTACCTTTTTAAAAATGATTTCCTTAATATCTCACCCATCCCTTTATTTTTAATATTCCATGATACATGGCTTTAATTATGTCAGTAATAAATTGCATGTAGCTGTTTTTTTTTCTATAATCTGACCATCCATTTTCATAAATCAATTCAGGACTGTTTCATCATGATGGAGACCTATTTTTTGGTGTGTTTTCTATTTGTCTTTTTTTCTTATTTCATTACTTTTTCCTTTACCTCTGTCTTTAGTAGGGTTGATTGTATGTCCTTAATTTTTGCTTATTTCCAGTGTTTATAAATTTTATTTGATTTGTTTTTTTTCTGAAGTGGACACTTAATTTTTAGTAAATTCATTTAAAGTATTTATTATCATTAAAAATTAATTGCATACCTCTAACTTACCCACTCCTCAAATAAATGAAGACCTCCGGCAAGACTTTACTGACCTGGCTGATCCTCCCAAACAGCTCTATGACTGATTAAAATTGGCCAGAACATAAGATTCAAGGTATAAATAATCCTACTCTCTTGGCAATCACATTCTTTAAAATGCCTCACCAGTATGTGATTACCAAGTAGAACTATAACAGTTATCTTTACTCACTACACTTTATTGATTCCCATGCAATCTGCTAGGTTGAATCTTTATGATTGGTAGGTACATTAATTTGCTATGGCTGCTATCGCAAAACACTGGGTAGCTTACACAACTGGGTAGCTCATAGTTCTGGATACTACTGGTCCAAGATTTAGGTCTTGACAGGTTTGATTTCTTCTGAGTTCTGTCTCCTTGGCTTATAGATGCTAATCGTTTCACCATGTCCTCACGAGGTTTTTTTCCCCATGTGTGCTCTGGTATATAATCTCTGGTATATCTCGTCCTGTGTCCAGATTTCTTCTTCTTATGAGTACACCAGCAAGATTAGATTAAGGTCCACCTTAATGGCCTCATCTTAATTTAATCACCTCCGTATAGGCCCTGTCTCCAAATATAGTCACATTTTAATGTACTGGAGTTTAGAGTTCAATATTTGAAGTCTGGGACAAGCACATGCAGCCCATCTTTTGTTTACACACACTTCAGAAATAGTGGATATGTAGTTGGTAAGCTTTCTGAGTTCCCTATTGATGGAAGAAAACATATCATGTACTCACATTGAAAAGATATTTGGTTGGGTATGAACTTCTAGGTTCAAATTATTTTTTCTTAAGTTATTGAAGGCATTGTTGCATTGCATTCTAATATTTATTGCTGTCTACCCTGTAGAAGACAGTTGTCTGTCATGATTTCTCCTCCAGGACTTTCACATATCCTGTTTTTCTCTCAGGAGGTGGGGAAATATTTATTGATCGCTAGAGTTCATAAATTCCCTGGAAATTTGATGGAGTCTCATCATTTTTCACCACTAGAAGATTTCCATCTGTAATTTATTTATCTTCTTCTATAAAATCTATTAGATGTGGAAAGTTCTAGATCTATGCTTGCTATCCCCTAACATATATTCTCAAAATTTCCATCTCTTTGTCCTCTGGCATGAAAGTCTGATAGCTTCTTTCAGTTTTCTAGTTCACTTTTTGCAATTTGATCTGTACAAATTCTGCTATTCAGTTCACCTCTAGGGTTCTATTTCAGCAATTTCCAAGAACTCTGAATGCTTCTTTTTCATGGTATCTTGTTCTGTTTTATAGATATGATGGACACCCACATCTCTCAATTAATTATATATTTATCTGTTTTCCCATTTGTTCTATTAGCAGTCTTCCTCAAGGTATTCTTACTAGTATTCTGTTTGATCTAAAACCTCTCAGAATTTTCCTCAACTGTGTCCATTGCTATGTATGGATGAAACTAAAGTGAATAATATTGCTATATATATTTTATTGCTTCAGGCCAAATAAGGACTTTCATTCTTCTAACAGTGCACATGCATTCTGAACCACGGTCTCTGGTTTATGTTGCTCTGGGGTAAAGGAGGAATCTTGTTTTCTAGTGGGCTTGCATTTGTGATGCAATGATACCTTGTGTATTTGTTGAGGGAGGTACAAGTAGTTCGTGACAGTCACGAGGGATACTACCTCACCCTTCTGGTCTCAGTGCCCAGTCGTGGAAACTCATGTGTCAGATCTTTCATGTCAGCAATGTTTACCTGCCCTGTGTGTTCTAGCTGTGAATGCTCAGATCAGCAACTCCTAACACAAAGAATTAACCTGACTTTTAATGGAGTCCTTTGATGAATTACCAGCTAGCAACACATGCATAGTCCTTATTTACGCTCTCCATCTATGAGTTTTTTGTTTTTTTTTTCAGAATTCTGCCAGGAAAAGTCACTTTTTTTGGTGGGTCTTTTTTTCACCTGTAGATGTTTGAAGCTCCTCAGGTTTGTTTATGTCTTTCCATGAAACAAGCTCCATTTGGTTTAAAATGTCCAGAAAGTTCTTACTATTTTTGTACATTGGTGACTATGTTGCTGATTTTCCAGTGCTTCTGTAGATTTAGTACAGTATTTTTCTTGTATTTGCAATAGAACATTTTTGAAGAGTATAGGTAAACATATGTTTTTAGTTAGTCATCAGAATCAGAAATCTTTTTTTTTCAAATAACTACAATTTTGCAGAGCACACTAAAAGAAAAGTAAATCAACTCACTATTTCATTATTTTTTCTAGTTGCTGTTTGCAGTCTAAATTATTTTTCATCTTGAGGGAAGGTGTTTTGAAGGCATTTTGAAGGTAATCTATACAGTGATATTATTAGTTGGAAGAAAAAACATGTATCAGGCTAACACTAGATGCTACACAGGTCATTCAGCTATTAAGAGATACTTGGTTAGTGCTTTATTTCTGATTACCTCTAAATAGTCTGCCTCTTTCAAAGAATGTGAGGTTAATGTAGAGCTAAATACAAATCAGCCATTTTCAATTTCCATGTGCATATAAGCTGAGAATGTTCTCAGCTCTTTCTATTCTGATACAGATAATGGTGTTTACTGCAAGCTGGGTGATGTTCAGGAAAGGCAATCAACTGAAATACAGAAAACCTTTGTCCTAGACTCAGCTTTCTAAGTTACCAGTGACCAGAAACAGAAAATTTCTAAAGCTGCCTGGTTTTCATTCCCCTTTTTTACAAGAATGGTAACAATGCTTTTATTGAAAAAAAAAAAAGAAGAAGAAATGGAAAGAAAAGGAAAGGAAAGGAAAGGAAAGGAAAGGGAAGGGAAGGGAAGGGAAGGGAAGGGAAGGGAAGGGAAGAGAAGGGAAGGGAAGGGAAGGGAAGGAAATGAAAGGAAAGGAAAATAAAAGAAAAATACAAAACTAGAAAACCGTGGAAATGACACCCTGAAATTATCTTTTAAATCCTACAAAAGAGTATCAACTCCTTATGGTGAAATCACCCAATTAACATACTCATCGTCATGACTAATCCTACTAAATTAAATCTCTTTTTAAAATAGATGACGTTTGATCTGTAAGAGCAAACTCGTGAATAATTAAAAGGGCATGTATTTAGTTTGGTACTTACTTTATATGTATTAACTTAAACCTAATAACAGACCTGTCAGATCTATCATCATATAGATCATGTAATTTACATTTATACAAATAAATTTTTTTCTGTGGTAATACAAATTGTACTCATTTTTAATTTCAAATCTAATTGTTCAGTATTAAAATATGAGAAAATAATTGACATTTTATATTAACCCTGTGTCCTGCAACTTTGTACTAAATTGCTTATTATTTTTAGGAGATTTTTTTTATTGATTCTTTGGATTTCTACATATTTAAACATGTCACTTGTAAACAAAGGCATTTTTATTTCTTCTCAATTAATAAATCTTTTATTTCCCTTTTTTTTTTCAATTTCATTAGCCAGGAAGATAAATGTTAAATAGAAGCAGTGAGATCAGACATCCTTGTTAATTCCTGATTTTAGCAGGAAAGTATCTAGTTTCTCACCACAAGAATAAGGTTAACTGTAGGTCTTTTGTATGTGTTCTTTATCAAGTTGAAGAAGCTCTCTTCCTACTTCTAGTTTCTAAAGAGTTGTTACCCTAAATGGGTTTTGGTTTTGTTTCATGTTTTTTTCCTATATCTCTAATTAAATGATTTTTCTTCTATATCCTGCTCATATGATTAGTCAGTTTTCTAATGTTTACCAACCTGATGAACCTAAAGTAAATCTTATCTGGTGATCGTAGTAAGGTATTATCTTTGTCTGGTTATAACATCAGCTGACCTCACAGAATGAATTTTAAAGGTTCTCTCTGCTTCTTTTTTATGAATATGATTATAGAGAATTAGTAAAATGCCTTCTTTAGAATTCACTACTGGATTCATCTGGGTCTAGTGCTTTCTGTTTTGGAAGGTTATTAATAATTGATTCATTTTATTAATAGTTATAGGCCTACCCAGATTATCTATTTCTCTTTGTCTGAGTTTTGGTGGATGTGACTTCCAAGAAATTGGTCAATTTCATCTACATTATCAAATTTGTGAACCTAGAGTTGTTAATATGACCCTTATTATCCTTTCGGAAGACCAATAGTGATCTTTCTTCTTTCGCTTCCAATGTTATGTTTGTGTCTTCTCTCTTTTTTTCTTAGGTGACCTAACTGAAAGTTTCACAATATTATAACTCTTTTCAAAGGACCTCTTAGATTCTTGATTTTAGACTTTCTTACTTTTTACTATATATGTTTAATTCTTCAAAGACTTGTAAGCATGGATTCCTTGCATCCTACAAATTTTGATTAGCCATATTCTCATTTTCATTTAATTTTCAGTAGTTTTAGTTTTTCTTGTGACTCCCCTAACACGTGTGTTATTGAGAAATATGTTGTATAATCTCCAAGTTATTTGGGGTTTTCCAGCTACCTTCCTATTGCTTTCTAGCTAAATTACATTGTGATCTGAAAGTATATGTTGTATGAGTTCTATTTCTATTATTTTTCATTTGTTATAGTATATTTTATAGCCCAGAATGTCACCCATCTTGATGAGTGTTCCCTATGTGTTTGAGAATAATAAGTATATTGCTGGATGAAGTATTCTATACATGTAAATTAGATCCAGGTGATTGATACTATGAAGTTCAACTATGCCCTTACTAATTTGTTGCCTCCTGATCTATAAATTACTGATAGAGAAATGTTGACGGCTCCAACTATAAGAGCAGATTTTTCTATTTTTTCCTTACAGTTCTATCAGTTTTTGCCTCATTTGATGTTGTTTGGTGCATACACATTCAAGATTGTTATGTTGTCTTAGAGAATCAACCATTTTCTAAGTAAAGTTGTCCTTGATAATTTTGCTTTCTCTGAAGTCTGCTTTACTCAAAATTAAGCTAATTTTCCAACTTTCCTTTCATTAATATTAATAAGGCTTATCTTTCTCCATTCCTTTACTTTTAATCTATGTCTTTATATTTAAGTTTCTTATAGACAATATAGAGTTGTGTCTGATTTTTTAATCCACTCTAAAAATATCTGTCCTTTAAGCATCATGTTAAAAAAATTGAAATTTAAAGTGATTATTGACAGTTGTATTAATGTGTAGTATATTTGCTATTATTTTACAATTATTGACCTTGTTCTTTCTCTTTTTTGTTCTCTCTCTTTTTTGTTTTAGTTGAGCATTTCATATGATTTCCTTTTTTCTCCTCTCTTAGCATATCTCTTAACATATCTTAGCATATTTTTTAAAATCTTTATTGTCAGCTAATGAATTTGCAATTTGCATTTGTAAATAATCCAAATCTATTTTTAAATAACACTATACCACTTCAAGGGTAGTTCAAGTACCTATAACATAGTATTCCCAATTTCTTCCTCCCATCTCTTATAACATGCTGCCATTCATTTTACTTACCCCAAAATTAAAATCACTGAATACCTTCTTGCTCTTATTTTTAACAAACTGTTATTTATTAGATTAATAATAAGAAAAATAAAAGTTTTTTCTTACCTTTATTTATTTCTTCTCTAACACTTATTTTTTTCTCTAAGTAGGTCTGATTTTTCTAATCATTATCATTTTCCTTCTCTCTGAAGAACTTCTTTTCATTTTAATTGCAGGGTAGATCTTCTAGCAAAAAGCTTTTCCAACTTTTTGTTTGTCTGAGAAAATCTTATTTCTCCTCATTTTGATAAGTTTATCACATACAAAATTCTAGTTTAGAGGGTTTTTTTTTCTTTCAGCACTTTAAATGTATAATGTCACTGTCTTCTAGTTTGCATGGTTTATGAAAAGAAGTCTAATGTAGTTCTTATTTGCTTATTTCCTTTCCCCAATGAAAAATTACTAGGGGCTAGATTTAAGTATTTTCTTTCCACCAATTTATTAGGCTCTGGTAAACCCCAGTAAATTAGACTCTAAATAATTTGCCTTGAGGACAGGGTGATAAGAAGAACAGAATGTTCTAGATATATTATATACAAAATGTCTTCTTCCCCTTTCCATCTGCTGAAAATTTAAGGGGAGTTTTCTCTGTTTTTTGATGTGAGAACCTGGTAGTACTCCTAGAGATCAAACTCATGAGAAGTATGGGATTTCCCATGAATGTTTAACTTTCAAACTTGTTCACAATGCACCTCCAGTAGTTCATCAGTCATAGATCATTCAGATTTTCCTACCCCACTACTGGTTGTCACAGGTGTTTATGTCTCTAGGCTTCTGCTCTGTAGAGTTGTGATTCTCAGTGTTCACTCTCTCTCCGGTTTGGAGGACAGTGGTTATGAGTGCTCTGTGACCTCAGTTGTCTGATGAGTCTAAGAAGAGTTGATAATTTTAGTCCATTCTGCTTTTTTCTTGCTGTAAGGACCAAAGTGATGATTTCCAAATTCCTTCCATGCTGGACTGGATACTGGGAGTCTATGTTCTATGATGTAATATTTTTTTTCATTTCTCTCTACATTTCTAATTCTAGATCTGTAGATGGCAGTTAATAGTCTTACCCTACACCCACATGTAGAGTGGGGTTCACATTATATATGTGAATGTGCTAAATTTTCATTAATATGGGTCAATGCTGTTTTTATGTTTATTCTTTATTAAATGAGTTCAAAGACCATAATCTCTTCATTATGAGAGAAATTTCCTTTTCCATTACTTTGGATTTTTTCTTTTATAAAATTTGATTGTTCTCAAGTGAAACCATGAAAAATCGTGTACTGCTGAGAAATAAGCATAGTTTGATTCATTGATTTTTCCTATCAGCGGTGGCTAAAGAAAACAACAGAGAGTAAAGTCAAGGTTTCTTCTTGCCAATGCATTTCATGTACTAATTTTAATGAACTAAATACATATGGAAATGGCTGAAGTATTTTTGATACCCAGAAATGTACATTCAGGGATTCTAAGTAGCACCAGTGACCTGTTTTCAATGTTGCAGGCATCTGGAGATCCTGAGTAGCTACAGTAAAAGCTATTAATCAATTTTTTTTTAGTTCTTTACCTGAACAACCTAGAGACATGGATATTATTGAAGCAGTTGTTCTCTAACATCCATATTATGCTAGAAGTCAATCATTAGCACTTATATTTTTTATTACTTCTGCATCTCTGTTGTTGAATCTTTTCCTCCAATGGGTTGTTAATTCTAATTAAGTCCTAAGGAGTTGGTTCCTTGGAATCCTGACATAAATTTAATTTGATAATACTACAATTTTTCCATTTAAATGGCATATTATTTTATTCTATGTTTTATTTACCAAGTTCTCTTTAAGTTTCTCCTGGCCTATACTAGTTACTTGAATTACAATATTATCTTTGAATATAATACAACATTTATTATAATACATAAACTTTATTATAATATCTTTATTTGAATCCATATTGTTTTATGATAAAAATCACAATAAAATGATTATTTTATAATACATAATGTTGACTATTATTTTATTAATTGGATTGTGTTAAACCAAAATTTAGAATTTCAAAACAGAAGACAAATTATTCATCCATCAGTTGACTTTTAGAAAACTATTTCAACTAATAAATGATTATTGATGAATTATTATAAGATCAATGGGCTTTTCAGTAAAATGTGTGGTTATATATAAAATTATAAATGAAATTATAATGATTTTTAAACATTTAAAATAAATCTTTTGCTGAGAGTTATCACACACACACACACACACACACTGACTCACACACAAACTCTCAAGAGGCAACAAATTTTCTTTCCATTGAAAGACAAAAAATACATATTATAATTTTGGCCTTACTGTAAAAACAACCCAGCATTATAAAGAATCCTTTAATGATCTTTCCAATTTTTTTATTGACTATTATGGTGGGAAGAACACAACATAACATGCAGTTGTTCAGTTTAATGCATTGGAGGTATTATAAATGTATGTTACCATTGAAATACCACATAAACTTGTCAAGGAGTTTCATTGGAGTTAAGCAGTGAGTTAGTGAAGTTAACCAGAATTAATCTGAACTAGACTAGGATGAATTAGTGGTATAAGAGAGGTTGACATATAATGAAGAGTTAATGCTATTCAGTGGATGGCAAATTGGAAGGACAGTCAGGGGATGTCATGATGAGGTTTTGAGAAGCAGAGTGAAAAGAGAATGAAAGGAAAGAGAATCTGGCCAGAGCATGTAAGATTAATTGAAGATTAAAAGAATTGGAAGCAGAGAGGAAAATAGATACATTAATAAATAAAATACATCTACACTATGGTTTTGGAAAAATACAGAAAGTGTTGTATATAATTGGATTTCTGAACTGATTTTCCTAGAAAATGAAGTTACAAAATAAGTAAAGCTATTTCCTTTTAAATCTTTGCTATGTAAACCAGAATTTATGCAAACAGAAAATCTCAATTTAGTTTAATCCTGTGGAGCTGTTTTGTTATGAAGTTGAACTGGGAGCTTTATATCTTTTTATTTTTATTCTTAAAAAATGGGGAAATTTTGCATGAATTTGAAAACTAAGTATGCATCAAATCCTGTAGCTGAAGACTTTTTAAGATGAGGTTTGCTTATGTGTGAGAGTAGGAACATTCAACTGACCCAAATTTCTTTCATGTTGAGTCTTACAGTTTTATTTATTATAAAAAAGTGATTTTTGCTTACGAAATATCTACTTTTTCAAAATGTTGGTCAAAAGTCTTATTTTTCAGGTTACCAAACTTTGGGTAATTTTTGTTTTTTAGTCTATCATCTTAATTTATTTTTGGTGTTTCATTTAACTTCCATTAACAGGTTGATTTCTGACACCATCTCAGACTTTTTGTAGTGGTGAATACTGACAACAAGCTTCATTTCTGGGTTGGACTTGCTTAGTGATTCTTGGTACTTTTTCTGGAATGTAATATAATATCATATTATATTATAATATAATATCAAATGTAACAGGATAAGTGGTATTTTCCACTTCTGATAGTGTATGTTTTGGATAAATTTTTATAGGATAAGTTATCTGTAGATGAATTTGGACACTAATAGAAAAGTGAAAAAGTAAAACTTTTCAATAAAAGGGAATATTATTGCATAAAAGGACTATTGCAATAGAAGAAAATTGCTATCTATGTGTTTTATGTTCCCTGGGTCTTACTTTTCTTATGTAAAAGAAAGTGTCATGTGAGTAATGTCAAAGCACATTGCAAGCCATGTGTGTATATGGCATCTAGATAAATGATAACTGTAAATGTTACATGCGAAAAAATGTAGAAAAAACATTTTTTCAACTTTACCTTTTTTATTGTTTTTTAAATATAAATTTTTTTTGAAAAGTCAATGAAATGGCAGTTTTTATTTTGAAACATGTTTACTGTTTAAAAAATAATTAAAATGGCATGGTGGAAGCTTTCAAAGCTAACTCAATTTCTATTTCTTGTTTGTTAAATACATTAGTACTTTCATTTTAAAATGTCCTGAATATTGATGTTAGTTAATTCAGAAAGATTTTCTGTTAAAATGTTAAAATATTTCCTAGACATTACTTTGATTTGTGAAATGACTTATATATTTTCATATTCATTTAATATGAGGATTTTATTTTTCTCCAGTGATATGAGCTTAATCAACATAGGTGTTCTTTAGCAATGAGAAATTCTAGTTGTATACCAGTCCAGCTTCTTAAAATAGTTACATTTTTTTACCATAACCAATTCAGTATACAGAAATTGATATGACAAAGCCAAAGGTTTAATTGACCAAAGAAAATATAACATTCACACACTCGCTTTATAACCACACTTCATACATACAGAAAATATTATGTTCAAGATATTGAGCTGTCACATCGACAGACTCCACTCTTTCAATAATGACCTGGATCCCTGTAAGAGCAGAATAATGATTCAAATATAGACAGTCTAGCTCCAAGTTTGTCCTCTAACCACCAAGCCACGATTTTGAGATGATGGGTTTATTACATGGCTAATCAAAGGAAAGGGCTAATCACATTTTAATTTGCAGCAGCTGACAGGTTGTATTGATATGGAAATAAGATTAGTCCCCAGACATCAAAAACCTTAAAACTTTAAGTCAATTTAGAGCACCCTCCAGGTCTTCTCCTTTCTTAAACACCATGGAAAACAGCCAAAACAATTCAATGGTGGTTTCCATTTACATTGAGAAGATTCTACTGCCTTAGATAGGAAATGCTTCTAACATCCTAACCAGAAAGAGTTGCTTTTTCTCTCTTTTCTTCCCATTGTTAGGTGTACACCGTGGAGGAATCTGGACTAAACATCCTGGCGTGGTCGGTGATATAATACAAGAACGAGGTGGATGTATGGACAAGAGTATCTCTCCAGGAACAGCCTGTTCAAGGTGGCGTTTGAAGCTGATTTGAGTGGAAGTGAAGACAACTTGATTGCCCTTGAAGATATCTCCTTTCCCCTGGAATGTGTATCTGAAGGTAAGTGATTCCTTCAAAAAATGGGTGTACACAAATCGCTTTTAATATCTAAATGTAGAAGAACTGAAAATTTCTGAGGAATTGCACTTTTTTTCAGGTTTAATCCTGCTCATATATGGAAGACAAAGTAATATATGCTGTAGAAGGGAAAGTTTTTCTGCCCGTGACACTTTACTATGAAATGTTCATGTCATCTAGGCAACAAAAGAACTCTGACTTAAGTTCATTAATATAGCTTTATTGTCTACATGCTTTATGTCCAAACCTTTATGTCCAAAGGTTTGTAATAACTGCTCAAAGTAAAGATCCCTCTGGTCACCTAACATATTCCACACTGTCTTTTCCACCCGTATTAGCTTTATCCTGTCCCTGGGCCATTTCTCTTCTCATAACTGTTTCTACTCTACAACTTAGAATTCTTATTCTATTGCATTAAAAAAAAGTCCTGTCATGGACTTCTTTTCTAAGAAATCATCCCCTTCACTAAAATCTGAATTTCAGCTGCTTAAGATGTTTCCATTTAAGTGGCTATATATCCTCTCATATAGTCTTCAAAATTCTAATGCTACATAGTAGGGTCATGGTCTTTCAAGCTACTTGATGCCTCTTCCAAAAATTTGTTCTTAAAACCTTACTCAAGTTTCTCCTTTTTGAGGCCACACATCTGAGTTCTTATTCTTCTTATGGTTTTCCTCTGAATCTTAAATCCTGGGCAATCTCAATTTCCTGGTGATTCAGCCTGTGCAAAACTCTGACCTCTTCAATTCCAATCACCTCCATAAATATCTTTCCTCATTAGCCAACTTCTGTCATTACGTTCTGGACCTTATCATCCCCTCTGAAAAACTTAGGGTTGAAAATTTCATCTAATCATTATATTCTCTACTTCTTGATTACTTCTCCTAAACCTTTTTTCCAACATAATAAGAAAGTATAAAATTCTAGGTTCTCAATGCTTTCTGCTTTTTTCCCCCCATAAAATGGCTCGTTTATCATTTGTTCCTAACAATTCCAGATTTAATGGTCTAATACCTCAATTTTATTCCCAATCAGCACTTTGAATTCTATTATGCCCTATTTTTTCATTGTAACATAAATTTGGGTCCTAATTATGTGTCAGGTACTCTGCTAAATAGTTTGCATGTATTAACACATTTATCAGACCATCCCTCCAGAATAAATGTAAGTATCCAGTTTATGTCCAGTCTTAATGGCTTTATCAATCTTTAAAAATGAGTTCTAAACTGCTCCTGGTCATGTTGACTGAGACACCAGAAGTTTTGGTGTACTCCCTTGGCTGGGCTTTCACGTATCCTAGACACATGTGTCTCTGTTTCTCCATGACAATCTTCAAATCCTCTGACTTCTCATTTGAACTTTCTTCACTCTGTCAATACTCTTCTATACTTTGCATAGAAAATAGACCCCTTTTGTAACAAAATCCCTTTTCCACCTCCAAGTGTTTTGTACGTACAGCTAAACTCTTTTTGTCACCTTTTTTCTCAGGAAAAAACCCTCTATTTTTTCAAGAGTAATATCTGTTCTTGGTCATTTTCATTATCAAATCCTCTCAGTACTGTTTGATCAAAGTTTTCTCTGTCCTAGGTATTTAGTTTTCTTTCTTTCACTAATTCTTCTTGTCTGTCTATCTGTCTCTCTGTCTCTCTTCTCTCTCACACACATGCACATGCATGCACACACACATGCATATATAAATATATACACATATACATATAAATTTCCCACTAATTTTGAGCTCCTGAAAAGCAAGAGGAGCTCATATAGTCCATCTCCAGAGCCTAACACAAGAACCAGGACATTTGGAACACAACTGAGTGGGCTTGAGATGGGTCAAATGGCTGCTTCCAGGTCCACCAATGGGTCCATGGTTGGCTGGCCTATTACCAGGGATGTAGCTGGGGGTAGTTCCTGCTGGATCCCCAGGTGGATGATGCTGCCTGCAGAATCACAGTCCAGCAGGGCTGGCACCAGGTCATGGGGTCACTTCTGGGTCTGTTATTGAGTCTGCGGATAACAGACCTGTTACCAGACACATAGACATGTGTGACTCCCACTGTATTCCTGGGTGGCTTCAAGGGCATGCAGGACCTCCTCCATCACTATCACAGAAATGGGCCATAGCTAGATCACAGGGCTGGTTCCAGATCCACAGTCAAGTCCAAGATCAATAGGTCTGTTACTGGCCATGCTGGTTAGTGTGGCTCTTCCCAGGTCCTTGGGTTGGCAGATATGCCCCCTGCCCATGGTAGAGGAGGACCCAAGCCAAGTCACAAGCCTGCCTCAAGGGCCACAGTTTGAGGTCAGCTGGCCTTTTACTGGGGGCACAGACAAGCATGCTACTGCCAGTTTCTGGGTGAGCAGGATTGTACCTGGACCATGGAAGAGCAGGGTTGAAACTGAGTCATGGGACAGCTTCAGGGTTCACAGCCATGACTACAGTCTACAGTCCTGCTTCCAGGGGCACAGATGGGTGTTGCTGGGTCTCTGTGCGGGCAGCACTGACTCCATAAACCGCCAGAGAAGAGGGCTAGAGCCAGGGCACCGAATTGCTTCAAGACTCGAAGTTTAGTCCAAGGTCAGTGGGCCATTACTGAGGCCTGGCTTCTCACAGGCCCCCTGGCCAATGAAACATCAGCTCAGCAGGTCTGTACCGAGTCCACGGGAGACTGGACTACTTTGGGTCTGTAGCCAGGACCACATTCAGCAAGCCTGCCACCAGGGTGGGATCTGCCTTCTCAAAGTGATTCTCCAGGTCTTGGGCTTCACAACCTCCTACCGGGTCCAAAGGCATCCCCAAAGGCACTTTGTCCAGGAAGAGAGCATAATTTGTATGGAGAGAATTGAGGATGTAAACTAGGGACCTCCTATTCTATCATTTTTCTGATGTCACTTTCCACATACAGAATATTCAAAGGCTTTTGAGAAGGAAGAAAGTACATATTTATGTCTCAGAAACCTACAGCAAAAATAAACTTTTAAGTGTTAGTTAGCTCATAGCCAGGAAAGCTTCATTTCCTAGTAATGTGGGATAAAGAAAGCATTATTTTCACATAAAATTCAAAATTGATTATATTTTGATAAATTCCTCTTCAAACTTATTATTTTTATTGAATGAAAATGCCCAAAATTGAACACAGTTTTTCAGTGAAATATAATTGTAAAAAATGCAGAAAGTCTGATAGTATAAGAGATGCCACAATGAATGTTTATTGAACAAAGCAAGAGAAAGAAGTTTAAGTAGATTTTTTCCAGTATTCATTTATGTGTGCTCTATTTCAGTTAGCCCTCAGAGAATGTGAAATCGCCTATACAATCAAAACTACTTGCTTTTTTCATCTTTCCTTAGTCTGGATTCAAATGAACTAGGGCAGCTCAATTAACTTAGGTAACATTCTCCAGCTCTTATATAGTAAGACATTCAGATCTTAACATTTATTATACCATCTTTTTTCTCATATACAGATTAACATTCTAACATCAAAAACAGGTGACTCTCAACTTCATTTCAACCTTATATTAGGGTTTTTGTTGTTTTAACAACTTCTACCCTCCTCCCCCAAAATTGTCCTCTTCTGTAATAGAAAAAAAAATGTGGAACTATAATATTTGTCACCACAGGAGTAGTTTTCTTTCCATGTAGAAGTTGTTCTATAACAGCAGCCACTCCTCCACCTGATTACTTCTTCATTCTCCCTTTAATTAATTTAGGTTTCCCAGGACAACATTTTCTAAGCGGAGACTTCCTCCATGCAGTAAAGCATCTCCAGCAATTCTGAGTCAGCAGAGAAGTGTATTTGTTTTCATAAAGTCTTTTTCTTTTTTTTAGCCATATGAGTTTCCAAGGGTAGAAGGTATTTGCTATTTTTCTTCTATAATTTAAAACAGAGAAGATCACATTTTTTCTCATGATGAAGAAACATTTTACAGAGCTGGTAGGACATTGCTGCTTTTAAAATTACGTAAGAGATTGTAAAGGCTTGAAACAACAGTGTATGAGAAATTATAAGATGCTTGAAGATAGGGTACATATACACATGGTTTTGTCAGGAGTCTAATAAGGGGACAAATACCAGTAGACACAATTGGAAGGGGAGTGACAGGTAAGGAGCAGATTATCTCAATGTAGGAGTTTACTGGTGTCCTGGGATAAATAATATCATCCCAAAATGCATATCCTTCCTTAGAATGTGACCTTATCTGAAAATAAGGTTTTTGCAGATTTAATTAAGATATAAATTCAAATGAAATCATACTGGAGTGCAGTTGATCTTACTGCAATATAACTGGTGTACTCATAAGAAGAAGAGAAGTGACAAAGAAACAAGCTTACAGAGAAAAATATCACGTGATGAAGGAGGGAAAACAGAAGTGATGCTGCTGTAAATTAAGGAATGGGAATAGCCAACAAAACTGGAAGCTAAGAAAAGTAATGGACTGAGTTCTGCCTTAGAGCCCTCAGAGATAGGATGACTCTGACAAGAACCTTAAATTCAAACTTTTGTCCTGCAGAACTGTGAGGGAATAAACTTCCTTTGTTTTAAGCTACCCAGTTTGTGCTTAGTTACAGCAGCCTTGGGGAATGAATGCAAGTAGCAAGACTAATCAAGAACTGGGTTCAAGTCTTTAATCAACCACTTATTGCCCATTTGACCTAATTTTTCTTGTCCATGAAATGATTATAGTCAAGATTTATGAAATGTGCTTTATCTAAAAGAGTTTCATTCACTATTTCAGGCAATTGAAGAATCATTTAGAAAACCTAACAGTAATTCTTAAGTGACCTAAGACATCTTGCCTAACACTGAATAACATTCCTACCTGAAGAATTCTGAATCCGATCCTCCATTATATAAATATACAGTAAATAACAAAATTCACTTTGTGTTTAAGAGAAAACTCCAGTTTGGGGAGTTTATGAACTTTATGAACAATTTTTCCAACTAGATTGTTTTTGTTAAATTGAAAGAAAATAGATCTTCAGGGAGTGATTGCAGATTCCAACAAAAAGAAATACTATCCCAGGGCATCTTTTTTTTTTTTCAACCTGACTTGGTAGATATAAAATGACAGCAATGACTGAGGTGCCAAACAAAATAAAGAATGAAATTCATAAGGAATTCAAAGGGAATAAGCAGCCAGAAGTTCTCATTGTTTATATTATCATTGTTAAATAACAATAGCTCTCATTTCATTTTTGAATATTCTCATTCTCATTTCACATCTCTGGGCTGGAACAGCAAGGATCATTCTGGAACATTTCCAGAACAGGTGTCTTCCCTTGAATGCAAACTATTTAAAGGTGGAAATTTTGGTCTGTATTCATCATCTTCAATGATGTATTCTACATGCCTAGAAGACTTTCTGTTATAAAGTAGATACTCAATGAATATGCTCCATAAGTACAGAAGTAAATATATTAAATGAAGAGATGAATAAGTAAAAGTTGCCACCTACTGATTTTATATAGTACCTCCCTTCACGACCACCCAGTGATATTAGCGAATGACCAACAGGATTTGCCTTTGGGGAAACGAAATAGATGATCTCTGAAGTCCCTTCCAAGTCTGTCATTTTATAATCATATGGGAGACTGGATTTGTGGACAAGGTTCAGGAAAGCAGAAGGGAGATACAGAAAATGACACAGAAGCAGAGAGAGTCCAGAGAAGCAGAAGAGAGTTAAAAGGGGCTTACTGGTTAAGGCAGACTGGTAAAAGCAGAATGTCACTGCTGTTTAGATGCAGAAGACTTTTTACTCCTTGGTATGTTTGTGAACATGAGTAAGTCAGCCCTTCACTCAGTCAGGGCTGAAACTCTACTGTGCGCTCTCCTGGATTTGACTTGAAAGGACAGATATGAATATACTAGTATCACTAGTACTCCAGAAGTTTACAATCTAAGAAAGTATTGGGATGATACATACCTGGAAGTTTAAAGTAGTATAAATTATATTTGAGACTCTCTCAATTATAAGATTTTTGGTTCTAAGACAACTTCATTGGACTTGGAGGCATCATCAAGTGTCCAGAAGTAATTTCTTAAGGCATCAAAGACTATTTGTGGTGTGATAATAAACTAGCTCTTAAAAGAAAAGAAAAGAAAAGAAAAAAGAAAAGAAGAAAAGAAAGAGAAGGAGAGGGAAAAGAAAGGAAAGGAAAGGAAAGGAAAGGAAAGGAAAGGGAAGCGAAGGGAAGGGAAGGGAAGGGAAGGGAAGGGAAGGGAAGGGAAGGGAAGGGAAAGGAAAGGAAAGGAAAGGAAAGGAAGGGAAAGGAAGAAAAAGGAAGGGAAAGGAAAGGAAAGGAAAGGAAAGGAAAGGAAAGGAAAGGAAAGGAAAGGAAAGGAAAGGAAAGGAAAAAAAGAAAAGAAAAGAAAAGAAAAGAAAAAAAGAAAAAAGGGAAGGGAAGGAAGAGAAGAGAAGAGAAGAGAAGAGAAGAGAAGAGAAGAGAAGAGAAGAGAAGAGAAAAAAGAGAAGAGAAGAGAGAAAAGAAAAGAAAAGGAGAAAAGAAAAGAGAAAAAAAGCAGCCATGATTTGTAGCATTTGCTTACTTCCTTATTATAAATACTCCCAGGTGGCTGGTGTGACATCACTAGAGCTGAAGTTGGGAAGAGATGCACACAGTCTTCCAACAGGCTGCAGCACACATGGCCAGAGAAATGAGCCTCAGGAGTCCTCTGCTACCTCCCCTCCCTCACTGAATGGAAACTGAGGCCATGGTTCGAAACAAAGAATGAGTACATTTACTTAGCATTATGAATCAAGAATATTGCTAATGAAACTTATTCCATAAGAAGGATATTCATACCTTTTGTATGAGTTGATAAAGAATCTTGGAGAAGTTCTTGATTATGCATAACTATAGGGAGATGTCGTTAAATTTCCATTGCCTTTCTGTCTTCTTCTAAATGCCTACTTTAAAACCAGTTTTTCTAGTCCTTCATTTCCTTACTCTAAACATAACTCAGGCTTCAAATTCTGTAGATTTGCCTTTTCCTTCTCTTCAGTTGCATTTTTTGGCTCAAACTCCAGTTCAAGGTATTCTTATTACTCGTCAGAATCTCTGTAATGGCTGTGTAACTTATTTTTCTAATTTACTGACATTTGTCATATATTACTACCAAATTAATCTTCTAGCCCCTGTTATAGTTTAGGTTCCGGAAGAGTAGATCTGCATCTTTCTTATTCACCACAAAAATCATTTTTTATTGCAAGCAACAAAATCTGGCAAGGGCTAACTTAAGCAGAAAATAAGTTAATTGAAAGGATACTGGATAGCTCCAAATACCAACTGAGAATCTAATAGAAGAAAATGAATGGGAACAAGTAAAATGGATTAAATCAGAGGATAAATCTGACTAACTCCATTGCTGTCACTATGAATAATCTGTATTTGTCCCTGTGTCACTCCCTCAAAATGAAAAGAGCTTGTTGGCAGCATACCATAGAGCACGCCCAAATCGTATGTCCACGCTTCAAACTCCTTAGTTACACTTTCATATATAATTTCAACATCATCCCTGTCTGTGTGAGGCCATTTCTTTTCTGTTTTTTAATCATAGCCACGCCTAAATATTCTGCAACATATGGACCAAATTATAGAGCTGACCAGAAACAATAAGTTCTCTATCTATGCTCTCAAGGTGTGAGAGGAAATAAAAGAAACACTAACCAAAATACACAAATTCATACAAGTTATAAAAAAAAAAAAAAGAAAAAAAATGCTTGCCCACTGAATACATTTCTTATCCTTTAGTACAACCCCTGTTGTATCAATCTGTTTCTGTCTGTAAAATCATGCTTTAAAGTAGGACCCCTTGCCTTTCAGTGGTCACCCCCTATTCTCACATCTCTGACTTCAGTCTTGCTGTTCGCTGGCTGGGAAAGCCTGCCCTTCACCTCCTCTTGCATAAATATTTTTCTACTTTTAAGGGCAGAGCAAAAGGCACCTTCTTCAGGAATTTATCCCTTATTTTTCCCACAGGAAGCCGAACTCTGTTCCTGATGTTCTTAAAGTTTGCACCTCTCCTGTATCTTGCATGGTATTTTGTGATCTGTGTGGCTTGTTTGCTGTTATTCTTAGTTACCCTACATTGAAAATTCCCCAAAATTTGCTTTTTAAATTTTGGTAAGATCTTTAGCTTTTGGGTTGATTGACAAAAATATGAATTTCAAGTCAGTATATGATAACAAAGTAGATACTCATTTTCTATTAGAACTGATATTATAGCAATTACAGATAAATTATTTAAAATGTGGTTTTAATGAACGGGTCATTTTTATAATTAGCATTCAGTTAGTGATTCATAGACCTAATTTTAAAATGAATAATGATGAATGTACAGAAAGCTGAAGGAAAATGATTATCAGTCAATTCTAATTCATTTATTGGCTTAAAGAATATTATTAGGTCTTAAATTTATTATTGCGGGTCATGGAGTCCTCAATGGGGTAATTCTTCTTAACTCCTGGAAGGGATATTAGAGTTAAAAGAAAAAATAAAAAACAAAAAATAGAAAATGTCATTAAGAGTTAGTACCATGCAGGCTTCTGGGAGCAAGATCTGGATTCCCTTATAACTTCATTTGGAAAAGCTTACTTGTTCCACTGTGAGGTGCTTCATTCTCAGTTTCCTGCTGATCATCAGGCTGGAAAGCATTCTGGTGAATCAGGGGGAAAAAATCCAAATGACAGCCATGAAAAAATCAGCCCCAGTAAAATTAGCCTGGGTTTGACAAGTGCCTTATACTGAACCAAACCTGAAGACAAACCACAATCATTGTTCCAATACTCTGTCTTAAAGGTGAATGTTTTTATGTGAATAGTAATGTTTACCACATCTACATGTGTATTATGGTTTATAAATATACATGTAACATATATTTTAATATACATAATATAATGTATATGTAAAATAAAACATGGTATGGTAACTTAGTAATTTCCTGACCGTATGAAAACAATAATCAATTCCTAAATTCCTAGCCATTTTTGGAAACTATTATAACCTTTGCTGACTCTTCTTTTCACTCAAAAATACTCAGCAGGCAAAATGTTTCACCAAGCCAAATGCATCTGAGATATTCTGGGTTCTTTTTCATAGCCAAAGTCAATCTGGCCCTGTTTTGTTCTTTTGGGCTATTAGAGTTTACTTTCAATATGGGTTCTCTGCTTTCCTGGAACACATATGTTATCTGGAAAGCATCCAGACTTAATGAAAGCAAGTTTGTTTATTTGCTGCCCAAGAAATAGAATAAGACAGTGACATTTCTTCATTAAAAAATCTGTTTTTAGAAAAGATTTTTTAAAATTCAAAAACAAGTGACTTCAACAGAATTTCCAGTTTTTCTGATGGCATCTTATTCCAATAGCATCTTATGTGAAAAGACTAGATACTCTTTGTGGAAACAGTTGGTAATGGGAAAATAGAAAACAATGATGGCAACAACAACAGACAACTTTCTTGGCTTAACAAAAGGGAAATGGTTTCACATGTATGCCTTATCATCTTCACTAATATAAAATTGTACAAAATTGAAAGCATGAGGCTAGAGAAATAACCAGCCTTGGGTAAAAAGGGGTCCAAAAAAATGACAGGCCGATGGCTGGGTCTTCTCTGCTAGGTGAAACAGATGATTGATCAGGTAGGTCATCCCAGAATCCTTGCCTTTTGGCCCTTCTCCTCTTTCTGATAGCAGTGTAATTAATGTAACATTACTTAGGCATGCCTCCTGTAGGATTCCATATGGGGCAAGGTAACAAAACACACTGTAAAATAATCACTTCTAATTATTTTATTATAAAAGCAGAAATTAGTTTTAAAGCTAGGTGGTTTCGAAAATAAGAAGATATTCATATACTACAATTCAAACTTTAGGTAGAGCTTCTTATCCATAGTCCTCAAAAGTAATATTAAGTTAAACATAACTACATATGTTCTTGTCTTTAAGTCCTTTGCCCTGTTCACTGGAAGTTCACAGAACTATAGTTGACTCCTGAGTGGTCTTCTCTACTGCCCACCTCAGTAAGTCACCTGTCTCTCCTTTGTCCTTCCGGAGGCACATAAAATGGGTGCATGAAATCGAACCTCACAGACAGACTGCCTAAGACTCTGTGGATTTCCTTCAATTGTATACATTTATGATGTGGGATAGAAAGGTGGCTTTTTACTCTCCATTCTCAAGCTTCATACACAAAGACAAAGACCTGAGAAGTGATTGTGCCAAACACTTGTAGTTTCTGTAAGGAAAGTCTTTCCCACTTGCCGGGTTGGCAGTGATATTCTCTTTTCTAGCCCCCTCCCTGTCAGCAGAGTATAATACTCCCGTATCTGGACTATTCTGCAATTTTAAGTTTTATGGGGAGAACTTAGGTGAGAAGAGGCTGAATCAGGTGTCAGGTCAGTAAATACCAACAGGACAATGACACTTAATCCTATAAGGATAGTGGACTTTAAACTTATAAGGCATTAGAGAACCATTTCTAAGAATTCTTCCTTTGGGAAATGTATACTGACAGCAATGTGAAGAGTGAATGGAAGGGGAATGTATTTAATAATATTGTCGCTAAAGTTAGAAATCAGAGTTCAGCATTTAGGGAATTCTTTAACTATTAAATAAAGTTGCGGTTAATATGTAATAGAGCTATCAGTGAACAATAGCATTAAATTAGGCCAAGTGCATACCCTGGTCCAACACTGCATATGATAGAGCACAAATATGTCAGATGAAGAACTATAGCACCATCTGGAAATGATAAAATAGGAATGAATCTGTAATCCACTAGGGTCTCTCTCCATCAGGGCTCACGACAAGAAAGAAATGACCAACAGCCTAGCATTTCATATTTTTATATATGTTTTCTACATCCACATCAGTTTTAGATTACTTTGAGTTGTATGAAGGCAGAAAATTTTTCATATATGCAATTTTAGTCACTTGCAGTGCTATCACTATTTTTAGTTAGGAAGGAATTCTCTGTAATCGCGGCAAATATTGATGTTGAGTAAAAGTGATACCTCTTTGGAGGCCTCTTAATACGTTCTGTTTCTTCAGCTCTTATTTTCCCTAGTCCAGTAAATACATTCTTGATTTTCTTCCAAGTCTGCAATCTCTGTACGTGCTGGAGGGAGAGAAAGAGCTCTCATTACAGGGCACTCACTCCACCACAATCTCGTTTTCTCTCGCTTATGTTGCTGATGTCCACTGCCCAACCTCTCTTCTAACCTTTCTGTCACTATGACTAGCTTCATGGATTCAAATAAGCTCTGTGCGTGTGTGTTCGTGTTTGCACACATTTGCACAAATGCACATATGTACAGGTATAAGTGCTGATATGAATGAATGTCTCCATAAACATTGAAACTCAGTTCTCTCCTACATTATTGTAGCTTTTTAGCCTTGACTAGCTGTAGGTATTCCCTTTGAAAATAATTACCACTTTCTATGTGATATTTGTTCTCAAATACCTTACTGCCTCTGTATTAGATCTAACTTCTGGAAACTTCTAGATTTTCTTTACTTTTGTCTCCTGTCAAACTTTTGACTCCACTTTGGCAGAGCCTTCCAACAAGCTCAGCAAACCCTCCTGACTGATCATACACTCCCCACCCTTCTCTAACATGCCAGATTCTGCTATTGCCTTTACTCTGAATAGAGGTCTCGTCCCATCTGTCCAGGAATATTTAAACCGTTAGATATTGAAATTAGATAAGAAGATCAAAATGATCTCTTATGACTCCACATTAGAGATGACTATTTTTAAATTTAAAAAGAAATGAAAAAATTTTTTATTTTATATATTTATTTTATTTTATATATTTTATTTTATATATAAAATAACCATAAAATTATAATTCAAAGTAACCTCGAATCAAGAATTAATAGGAATTGCACTTAAAAATTTAGAATCTTCCCTCTCCATAGCTTTTTGTGTTGTTTTTGAATGTTGTTAATGAAATACCTGCCAGAGACAGAGAATTACCAATTTATAATTTATGTATTAGATTTTACAATGAGCTTTTTACTTTTTATGTCATTGAGTGCGGCAGTATTTGGCAAGAGCTTAATTCTTGCTCTTAAAAACTGAAGATCCCTGTGCATATTTTTTTTCCTTTCAAACCAAGCAATCCATTTTGTTTTCACTAAACACAGTAATCATAAAAATTCATCAGATTATCCTTTAGCAGTTTAGGTTTTCATTAGATTTATATCAAATTTATGAGAGCATTTCATTGTATTTCACTGTAAATTATAAATTATTAGTATGAAATAATTTTATTACTATAAGAACGATATTTTAACTGCCCAAACTAAGTGAATAATGAAACTTTGTATTCTGTAGGAGGACAAAGAAATAACCACAGTGTGAGGAATTGTAGCTGGCTGCAAACATGAAGTGTGGTAATCAGAGAAATTTCTTGGTTACTGAGAATGTGAAAGTTAGTTAACAATGACAGTTCCTAACGCCTTTTATCCAAGGTAGATTTTTTTTCCTGAAATATTCTCTTCTTCCCTTGCCTAAGATTTATTAAAAACAAAAACAGCAGACTTATTCTTACACATTTATATATAGCCTTGTTTACAAAAGTACTTTATGTAAAATTCTATAAAGCTTCTAAAACAACTGGTAAAGACCCACAGCACTCATTTGAATGAATGATAACTTTAGTTTCTAAATTACAGATATATATTCAAATGCATTAGAAAGTTATTTTTTAAAGAGCTTTTCAGTTTCTATTTTTCTGATCTACCCTAATCCTTTTGAGGTTTATTAAATCCATGGAAATAGCTGATTAGTCCATGCAGTCTTTATTTTATTTATTTTACTTGCTTAACTCTATATTAATTGTCATGAAAAGTAAAGTTACAATTTTAACCATTGATTTATTATCTATCAATTTAAGAGGCAGTAATTGAACATATACCTCATGCCATTAACTCTGTTGGGCATTAAGTTGTCATTGTATTCTCTAAGGGAGGTTAAAACGTTTTTAACACTGACTTGGAATATCCAAATGCAATGTGAAATCACACCTCTGAGCAAAGCATAGGTAAAGATCTGGTAAAGATACTGTTGCCCTGACACAGCTGCAATTTCTTGATGGCACTAGGATAGCTTTGATGTGGATATTTCTTGTTGGCTTCAGATCAACTTTTCACAAAACGAACTTGCAGCACAAACCTCCAATTCTCTAAAGCAGCATTTCTTAACTTCTTTTCATGTGACTTGTGCAACACAGGCAAGAGAGCGATGGCTCGTTTACAGTTGTCAGATGATAGCTATAAATCCACACTTTTCCCCTGCACTGGAGAAGCACATTTGGTGAGATCCAAGTGAGTCAACGTAACTTTATTATTGGCACAGCCTTGAATCAGTTCCAATATACAAAGAGAAAATCAACTGCAAACTACAACATGAGATACACTTTATCGTTGATCCCACCACACTGGAGACTTGTGATCCATTTGAGAAACATTCCCCTAAAGCTAAGATGATACATTAAATTGTGTGTGTGTGTAACTGTACTAAGCTTTAATAGCAATCTCTCCTTCCTGCCCCCAGCATCAGGCCTACACAATGCCCCTAATCAGATACAGCCGAAGAAATGACGACTTAACAACAATACTAAAATACAAAAACACCTCTAAGTTAAATAATGAATTATGTTGTCAAATGAATCTGCATTTTCTTGGAGTGTCTTTTCTCCTCTCTCTCTCTCTGTCACAGTCATCAACCTTTTCTAGTGTCCCTCTTTCTCTTACTATTTTTCATCTTTTCTATTCTAACAGTACTCTTAAGTGTATATGAAAATGATGCTATCAATACTGAATGCTTATTTCAGTCTGCTTTCCCAAAGTAGGTTTTAGTTTTGTGCTGATTGTGCTGTGGTCTCCGACACAGCAACTCTCTCACGGAACGAATGAGAACATTCCTTTCCAAGGAAACTAACTGGGTTAGGACCCATCTGGCACCATATTTGCCCTGTAAAGCCACTGGCCTTGCGCTTCAGTCCCACTGGTTTTAAATGACCAGGCTGAGTGGCTCAGTGGGCATGGTCAGAAATGGACCAATGTGCTTCATCAATCCACGTGACAAGTCAGTGAAGAACTGTGTATTTTAAACATTGAATTTAAAAGGAATTTGGAGAAGCTAGAACATAGAAATTTCAAAAGAAAAGCTTCAAACATGACTTACAGGTTAAAATGTAGGTTCTGGGGGCTATTGGTGCTGAGATTTACATACATTTAAATATATGTCATATATATGTATAAATTATGTATCCTATATATGTGCATAAAATATATATCAGATATATATACTTTATTTTTTAGAGAAGTTTTAGGTTTACAGCAATATTAAGTGGAAATTACAGATCGTTTCTGTATACTCATCTCTCTCCATACCCACAACCCCTCCATGATCAATATCCCACAGAGAGAGGTACGTTTGTTACAATAGACAAACCAACACTGACACATCACTATCATCCAAAGTTCATAGTTTGCATTTGGGTCCACTCTTTTCGTAGTAAGTTCTATGAGTTTTGACAAGTACACAATGGCGTGTCAATCTGTTTAGACTACTTAATAGACCATCATAGACCGGGCTGTTTACAAACAGCAAGCATTTATTTCTCACAGGTTTTTGAGGCTAGAAGTCCAAGATTAAGGAGCCAGCAGATCTGGTGTCCAGTGAGAAACTGCTTCTTTATGGATGGTGCCTTCTTGCTTTGTCTGTACCATGTGGAAGTCCAAGGGTGTCTCCAACCACTTGTATAAAATAGCTAATCCCATTCATGAGGGTGGACACCACCCTCATGACCTAATTACCTCCCAAAGGCCCACCTCCAAATATCATGACATTGGAGATTAGGCTTCAACATACGAAATTTGGAAGGATACACACATTCAGTCTATGGCGTGGCATGTGTCCTCTCTTACATTGTCATGTAGAACTGTCTCACTGCTCTAAAAAGCCTCTGTGCTCTACCTCCTCACCTCTTCCTCCCCTCAACCCCTGGCAACCACTGGTCATTTTATTGTATCTCAGTTTTACCTTTTACAGAATATCATATAGCTAGAATCAGAATATGTGACCTTTTTAGATTCACCTTTTTCACTTAGTAATATGCATTTAAGACGGTGCATAGATTTTTCAGTTTATAAAAGAGAACACAGTATTGTGCTTTTTAAAAAAAAATTACATGAAAAGATATTATCTGTAATAATTACATAGTTCCATGGGTGACACTCAAGAATAAATACATTGATATTAAAATTTTAGGCAGATTTCTTAAGAGAGTATGCAGCAGAATGCTTTCAATGCCAAAGATAAACATAGTATGTCTTCAAGGAGTACTCATTTTATTTGAAATGAGTGCCGGAGGAAGGCTTTTATATTAAAAAGTATGTAGATACTGTACTTTTATTAGATAAAACGAGAGACTTAAAGAAAATGTTGAGCTTACGGAGAAGTACTTCTGACTACGAGCCTTCTTACACTCCCTTAGGGGTACAAGTTCACGTTCCTATTGCATCAGAAATATTTCAGTGGAAAACTTGTGAAGTGATTCAGGGTAGATTTAATTTAAAACAATACATATTTTGATAATCAGGCAGTATCTTGTGTTGGGTTCCCGGGGAACGCTGAGGCAGAGATTTCTATGTAGAAGGCATATTGGAAAATTCTCCCAGGAGCAACCCCTGTGAAGTGAAGTCAGCAACACCAGGCAGAGGGTGGGTGGAGCTGTGATAGGTGCACTAAGGAGCCTCAGCGGACGCCATGGGGACCTCTGGAGCTGCACTAACCCTTCGAAGATGTCCCAAATTGAGGCCTATGGTAAGGAACATCGTATCCCAAGTTCACCAGTCAGTGAATGGAGCTCTTCCTGGGACAGGGCATAAACTTGAGAGGGAAATTACTAGAGCTGAATTCAGCTGTGAGCTGCCATGTGGTAATGTCCCAGCAGCTGAGGGAATGAGGACTGTCATCTTGATGGAAGAGTCTGGACAGTACAAGACAGAAACTACTGTAGGCTTAGAAGCTCACCAGCTCCTTTTTTTTTTTTTTTAAAGGTCTAGAATAAGTGAGTTTTGAGCACCTTTTGATGTAAGTGACTCTGGAATTTCATGAGCTTGGTACAGCCAGAGAGAGAGAGAAAGAGAGAGAGAGAGAGAGAGAGAGAATTTTGTTTTCTTATATGCAATATATGGAAAAATATAAAGGTACACACCTACACATTGGGAAGAGGGTGAGAAACATAAGGAATCTGTGCTCGTCTTGGAATAAAGAAAATTACTTCTTTCATGATTTTTCAGAGAAAGTTCTCACCTAAGTAAGTTATGAAAGTTGGTTCTAGATTTTTATCATATGGAAAAAGTTTATTCAACTCTTTCAACCTTTGGTAAGTTTATAAAAATACTATGTTTAGTGAATTAAAATATTTTAGAAAAAAATTAAATTAAAGGTGTCTGCCTTTCCTTAAATGTGAGATTAATCTAATGAAAAGAGTGATGAAAACTATTTGATCATGGTTAAGTATCAGAAGAATATATATTATATGTAATATATATTATAGTCCAATTTATTTTCCAAGTTTGAATTTAGAATGTTGATATTGAAATGCTGCAATTGAACAGACTGCTATGATCTTAGGCAATTAAATACGAACATGGTACTAATGTCTAAAGTGTTCAATCCACCCCCCCTCTCTAATTAAATATGTTGGTTTCCATGAATAAAAATTCTCTAAGCCACCACGCATAGGTCTCAGATGCATGGCTTCGATATAGAGGTTGAGTCTAAAAACATTCTGGTTGTCTCACCACTACTGAGTGAGTGGAAAAGGAGGAAAACTTTTAAATTTCCTTTTTAGAAGGAATTCACAATACTGTCTTTATGTATAAAACAAATTATTCTCATGTAATCCATAAATAAATGTTTTGAAATGTAAGGAACACAAAATACACTATAATTGGTTTCCACTACTATTATTTTTAATGATGAGCTCATCAACAACTCCCACAGGCAATATGAAGAATAAGAACAGTTCCACAAATACTATAGCAAATTCTATGACTTCTAGAAATATATATGAATATACAGAACTCTGCTAATGTCATAAATTCTGACTTAGAATTTTCTGTAGGATAGTGTCATGTGATAAAAGTTTATTAAACTGCCATTATATCTTTGGACACTCAAAATTTATGGACCTCAGTATCCCCATCTGTAGAGAGAATTGGTTGGTTTTGAACCACGTTATCATGAAGATTCCTGCAGTATCCTGGCTTAAAATATGATTTCATCTGTACTTCAAATATGGCAGCACATGACCACATGCCTTTGAATTGGACCTGACATCAAAGTGCAATGCAGCAAAACCAGAGTGGACCTTCGTGTCTGTGATGCAACCCTCACCAGGTTTACGAGCCAAATTCCCCAAGCAAATGTCCCCACTGGGAGACAGTGAGGCTTTCCAAAGTATTTAACTTGCTCTCTGAAAGTATCTTTACTCCCAAGGAAAATCTGATGAAGAGGTCAAATTTCTAACACAATTTTTTTTTTAATTTGAAAGTCATTTTGCATGACAATGATGCCTCTTTTAAGAATGTTGTTTCTGAGGTTAAGATAAGGCATAGTCTCTAATCATGTTTGTTTTGTATAGTTCATATTTTCCAATTAGAAATTAATTTACTTAAATTACACAATATTTCACATTTATTCAAGAATAAATGTATCTCACAATGTTTCAGCACTGGACAGAGAGATAACTAACTCCCCTGATGCCAAAAATGACTTGACTTGCTCTCCTTTTAGGTCCTGTCACAGCACACCCACTACCTTGTGAAGCTGATCAATTTTCCTATATCCACACACATCAGTGCATCCCTCTCTCAGGGAAATGTAATGGACAGGAAGATAGCATAGATGGATCAGATGAAATGGATTGTTCTCTCAGCCCACCTCCTCAGCTCTGTGGTGAAGCACAGTTCCAGTGCTCTAACCACGAGTGTATCCCACCCCTCCTGCTATGTGATGGAGAGCCTGACTGTGCCTTTAATGAAGATGAATCCAGCTGTTATGAGTTATTTCACCAATTCAGTGTGCCAGGGAAGAAATGCTGTTTGAGAATGATAAAAGAGCTTGACAAATCAGGTTCTCTGGAGTCTTAGCATCATCATATCATCAGTTGTTCATGTCGTGTCATTAAAATTATAGTCACACTATAATCTCTGTTAAACTTATGTGTATTCCTTCCTTACTTAAATCTGGGTCATTCATATGAGGGATCCTCTTATGTATTGATTATCTTTTTAACAAATGTTTGTAAAAATGGATTGAAGACATCTAATTATAATTTCTTTCCACCATAATGTTCATGAAGATGTCAATAAAGGGTTATGGACAAATATCCATTTTAATGAATATATGTAGTTAGAGTTTGGACCTTGACAACTACTGGGGTGAATATGTCATTCAGAGTCCATGGAATATTAAATCCTAAGGACATAGGTTTGAATCTCATTCTTGTCACTTATATCCTGTGCAATCTTGGTAAAGTTTTTCGAGTCAGTCTCATCACCCATGTGACAGCTACCCTACAGGCTTGTGAGGATTTGAGGGGATACATGTAAAATCTCCAGCCCTTCACTTAGCACCTTCCAGTTTTATTATAACTAATATGTCAGATGGTGAGGGAAGAGTTTTAGTTAAGTAATTACACAAATCCTTGTGCAAGCACACAATCATGGTGGTGTCAAAGCACCAGTCGCATTTTCTGTAATTATTTGCTTGCTTGGTTTTATACTATATTACACATCTTGTTTTTTGGCAAGGGCTACAGTGACAATGCTCCATAAACCGTATGTTAATCACCACATTTTGGGAAGAATAAGAGCTAATAAAAAGCAGTTTGAAATGTATTTGTAAGAGGGAAACATTTAAAGAAATGTAAGGCTATTTCAGCACTCTATTTAGTGTGGGCATTTGGAATTATGATAACTATTAGAAAAGAAATAAGGATGAGTGAAGGAAAAGGGAGACAGCCTTTGGAAGTTTAAAGGTTTTAGCCTTAAACTGACAAACTCTTTTCCTGGTTTATGTTTAGTGATTGGTTTTCTATCTCCTGATTATTAAGTACAGATATATTCTTCCTAAAGCCAACATGTCAGTTCTTATAATATTTTCTTAGAGGCAAGGTAAACAAATGAAAGTGACTAGAGAAGAGAAAGTCTGCCAAATTACTTATTCCTGTTGCTATCAGGGCTTTGATGTGATTTGACTGATAGAAACCATATTAAGTTCAATACAGATATGTGATATTTAACTTCAAATAACAATGTCATTTAAAGAGAAGCTTAGGAAAGTGCTGTATACTTTGGACATTTGTTGAAAGTTGGTGTTTTACTGGGTAGCAATATATGCTTCTAAAGGGAAATAAATCTGCATTAGAAATAGAGTGCCATTATGAGAGAATTGCTTCTATCTCTAAAATATTTAATTGAGTTATGACCCTGTAGGGAAAATTGTGTGAAATGAATTATGAACAAATTCTAGAGCCAAATTACATAATAGAAGCATGCAATGATGGCAATTTACCAAACAATTGAAGGTATAATAGTTTTTTTTATGATCTCATCTACAGATTTAGAATGATATTTTGTAAACTCACATTCATTCATTCATTCATTCACTCACACGTTTTCATTAAAAGACAACATATTGTTTTGGTCATTGATGATACAGATGAATGTGGCATTGTACCAGCTCAGTTCACAGATCTATATAAGTGAAGGAGATTAGTAAGTGACAGTTGGGGATGCCATGTGATAAGTCCTGTGAAAGAGACAAACACTAGGTTATTGAACACATAGCACCCCTAACTATGGTGCTAGGGGGGCTGTAAATTTTAACAAGAACCAAATTTGGAAAGACAAGTAAAGAAGAGATCCTAAATTCCAGTAAAGAAGTTCCAGAAATAGAGAAAAGGTGATTTGAATCAGATTTCCTATCACTAGAGTAGTTGTGGTGAGATATGTAGAAATATACCTGGAGAGATGAGCAGGAGAAGATCTTTATGAGTCCTCACCCATCATGTCAGCACCACACAATTATCCAGGCAGTACATGGAATGGTTTGGAGTGAGGAAGAGGGACCAGTTAGGAGATACTGTAGCTGAAATATAAAGGGACTAATAGGATAATGGTGTGAAGTAAGAATAGATTTAAGAGACATTCAGGTGAAGAGGAAGAGAACGTAATCAACAGTAATTTTCAAGTTTCTGATTTGAGCAACAGGACAGCTAATCTATCATTTCCTGAGCTGGAGAAAGTAATAAGAGAAGGACCTCTTAGGATAAGACTGTGGCTTCATTTTTAAACACATTGTATTTGTGATATCTGGGCACATCCACATGGAGGTGTTCAGAATGTGTTTAGAAATGGATGACTGAAGCTCAGGAAAGATTAAGCAAGATATATAAAGATAAATGGCCATTGCATATGATGATTGAAGCTATAGGTGTAGATAATAAAGGAAAAAAATAAGGTAGCAGATAGAATCCTAAGGAACATCCAAAAGTTAAGAAAAAGCAAACATTAGAAGATACTGAAATGTGGTCATAGATATCTCAGGACAGCAAAAAGAGATTGATGATCTTAAGTCAAAGATAGAAAACCTTAAGTATTGGAGAGTTTTCACAGGTTGGAATGTTTCTGAGAGATTAGGCCTGAAAAATATAGGTTGGGAAAAACAAAACAAAACAAAACAAAAAATCGTTCTTGGTTATCTTGGAGAACTTGCTGTGGAATGGTAGTGGGGAATTCTGAAGTCGATCTTTTGTAGAGAAAACAGAAAATGGCAAAGAGAAACTGATTGTAGACAATTCTTTCTAGAAGTTGACATTTATAGTAGAATGAAGGACAAAATATGAGGTTTGTTGGTTTGTTTATTTTGAGAGGCTAGCACGTGTTTAAATGTTGGAGAAATATAATTCTGAGATGTTCATAATTTTAAGCAGAGAAATCAATATCAATTGCTATTTGAAGGCCTTTTTTAACAGAAGAAAAGAAAAAGCTTTATTAGAAGGGAAAATACACTTCCAGAAGTGGGAGCAGGCCTAAGCAAAAGAAGTATGGCTCAAAAGCTATTTGAAGGCCTTTTATTCTTACAAAAACAAATGTTCTAGAGATCATAATATTTAAATAAATTTGTGATGAGTTTAACATTTAAAAATAATTTGTGTTTAATATAGTCTTTCATCATAAATGTTTTAATGAACTGAAGTGATACTTCTTTTACCAAAAGTATCCCTTTTCCCTTAAAAAATAAATATATATATATATATATATATATATATATATATATACGCTTTAGTTATACAGGAAAATAGCACAAAACCAAGAACATTCTTCTTACTGATAGAAATCTATTTACTAAAAAGATATTATGATTTCATCAGATGTGCCAGTCAATATTCTTTCAAGAAATAGATAGCACAGCAATACTGTATAATTTGAAAATTTTTAATAAAGGGGTTATTTATTAGGAAAATAGTATGCATAGGGAAACCAAACAGAATTTCAAGAGTGTGGGGCTTTCATCACCCATAGACCAAAAGGTGTGAGAGGAGGGAATAGTCATCTGAACTGGGAGTCAAGGAGGTCCATTTGAGAAAAGGTGTGGTATTTGGTTAAGGGGTTATCTCACAGTCTCTTCCCTTTGTATTAATCTTCTGCTGGGGCTGCCCATTGAATGAGCATTACTATAAGCCAAACCTAAGTATAATTCAAAGGCAAAAAAAGCTTGTTGATGTGTCCTTATAGTTCAGCCTGCCAAGGTCTAGAGCAGGGAAAGAAGGTAGAAAATGGCTCAAGAGAGGAATGGAAGCTATCCATCAATGCTCAACACAGCTGTGAAAAACAGGAAAGTGGGTCATTTACCTACTTTATAATATAATTATCCAGTAGTAGTTGATGTGTCCTGTGAAGTTGAGTGCTGTTTCTGAAGACTTGGAATGGGTCATGATCCTCAGATTTGTGGAACAGTATTTATCATTAGTATTGTTATTGATGACCTTTACATTACCTATGATCTCAGAGTCCTATGCTACTTCTCAGTGACAGTGTAAAGATCATCATCTGCATTTGACACTTTCCCTTCTTACAAGTGTTCATTAGTTAATTAAACATTAAAGTCATGGTAAAGTCTATTTTATAGAGGTATTAGAGGATAAAATGAATTAATATGCTAAAGTACATAATAAACACATGATGAATTATTATTCTTTCCACATTGTTATTTTTATAGTTTTATTAAAAATTGTTCACACTGCTAAGCTATTTTGATAAGAGTAGTATTTGAATTTAATTCAAAGATAAAGTCAACATCCACCCCACTCTGTGTTAGGTGATTTTGTACCTTGAAGGATTGTAGCCTTCATTCTCATGGCCCAAAGATCATGTTTACTCTGTTGTTAGAAATGTTGCTTTCATGAGTTTTTATTTTAATATTGAATAGATTCACAACCATAGCCATACATGCTTTACTTTTTTGCATTTATTTTATGCAACGATTATAATCTATTATAGGAATTTGCTTTAGGGAAGTAAAGCCAATGAAACATTCATGAATTGTTTATCTTTAATGTATCATCTACCTGAGTAAATGAGCTACAAGCCACAAAATGTTCTGTTACTTAGCTCATGTAGGTAAAAAAAAGGGTATCATTGATCTCTAGAATGATGACAGACTGAAATAGGTATTTTTACAGACATTAAACCATGATGATTGAAAGAGCATGTGATAAAAGTAAATATTGTTCAGAGAAATCTTTTGAAATCTGAGTTTCTTATAAATTTTATATAAAGTTTATTTGGACTGAGTTTATTTGGATTAATAATAGCAGAGAAAAAGAAAGTCATGGTTAAATTTTTTCTATATTCATGTCTTTTGCTGTATAGGTGTCAAATACTAACTGCATTCATAATTGATTTGCCACCTGCTTTTAAAAAGAAATTGATAAATATCCACTAACTTTGTTATACTATTTAAAATGCCACAGAAATTATGTTTTAGTTTTCAATTTCATTAAGTAAAAGGCTGATTTTTAACTGTCTAAACAGTAAACATTCTATCAAAAAGAAAATGTAAAACTTTGTATAAGTTCAAACCATTTATTCTCTTATAGAGATATATAATTTTATGTCTTTCAAAGCTATTTGGGCCATAATTGAGGATGTGTACCACTTATAAGTTACAGCTCTTCATTATACAGTCAACTTGAAAATAAGCTATCAGTTATACTGGAAATTGGGTGAAGGAACATGGATAGATTAGTATTTCTGAGAAAATAACGCTTTAAAAGTTCAAAATAATGCTTTACAAGTAGATGAGCAGTATCTATTATCTCTGTATACAAACTTTAACACATTATATTATTTAAAACTTTGAAAGTATCATCATGTGATCTCTTACACCCACCTAAGACAAAATGATGATAATAAAAATTTGTATATATACACACAACACATAGGGATATGTAAATGCATGCATATGTAAATATATATATATATGTATATATATATTCTTTTTTATAATTATGTCTTTATAAGAGTTGTAAAATCATGCTATTTCCTAGTTTTCTTGGTTTGCAATATGATAAAATTATTTTACCTTTTGGAAAAACTTAAAGATTATCTCTTCTCCTGGGATGTGAGGCATTTCTACATCTAATTCAGCCTAGTGTCCTAGGTTTGTCTGTACTCTCTCCTTATACAAAGTCCCCAGCCAAAGGCAATCTGCTTGACTCACTGTTCCAATACCAAGCTCATTCATTCCCCATCTACAGACTTTGTTCCTCAATGGCTTTTCTCTGGAAGCATTGAAATTTAAAGCATATATCAAGACCCTACTCTTCTTCACAGACCTCCCCACACTAAAGAAATTTTGTTTTTATAATGCTCATCTATACCAATGCTTTGCCATCTAAGTCCAGCCTTATGGTATTTTTTTTTAATATTAAATTGAACTATTGATCACTCATATATTGTTATCTTGCTTTTGTTGCTGTGTATGTTCTGACTTCTCTTTTTAAAGATGTTTCCCCTGCACTCTCCAGTTGAAATGCTGAACATAGCATCTGACACGTGGTGGCCAAGTGAAAAGTGTCACTTCTTACTCAATGAAAATACATACCCCTAAGAATATCATTTTTATGTCAGATTTGAAAATAAATTTTAATAGCCAGTTATCAAACTAAACTGTGTCAATAACCTATAATAACTCAAACAATTCCTTCCAGCCTGTAAATATACTTGAAGAAAAGGAAAATGTGTGACATAAATGACAAAATATGTGTAAGACCCATATGTGGGGATTTTTTTCCTGTGTCTTTTAAGCTATTCATTTGCTTGAGAAGTTAGGACTTAATTTTCTTTATTCTAGTAGAAGTACTTCCGAAATCAATCCTTCTAAAATTTTTAGCAGCAGTTTTGCATTAAAATGTTCAAATGAGATATTGTACATAACACCATTAAGTATATTAGAGAAAAGCAGAGCTGTTCTTTTTGAACTCGGGTTAAGTACCAGAATGCATGGCCATTCACTGCTTCCTTCCACATTTCTCCACAGAACCCTAGGACCCTAAGAAACAGGGATAGAGAAGCAGTGTAGACCCATATCATTATTATTTGGTGCTTTCTAAATCTATCCAGCATTTCTGACAAGATGGTGTAGTGGGTTTATGCTTTGACACTTACCCTCAACTCCAAACACATAGCAATGCTAAATAGAAGAGGTATCACATACCTCAGATATACTAAATATCAACGTGGAATAAAACTGGGATAGAACCAGAGAAAATAGAGATCAGGCAGAAACCCCAGGCCTACTGGTTTTCAGGTTCTCAAGCAATCAGAATAGAGACACACATGATGGCATCCTGGAATGAAGAGTTCTAGCTGAGCCCTAATTTGTAAAATGAGTCTAAAATATAGCCTACTGCTTTATAGGAAGTCATAATCCTAATGAGACTAGAGAATGAAAGGGAGGGAGGCAAGAATAATTTCAAAACTAAGAGTAGCTTCCAAGAGAGGTCAAGTACTTTACAGGACTAGATTTCTATTGAACTGTCAGTACTCTTGATGGGCCTCAATAAAGGCATTTTTCTGAACCAACCAAAGTTTTATGAGCAGGACTTATGCTTGTCCTTTGAAGTCAGGCTAAAAGACTCTAGGATTAGTAAAATAACTACAACATGCACTACCACAATGCTACAAAGGTAGTCATAGTATATTGAGCCATAGTGACCTACGTCATCACCCAGATCCGACGGGTGCCAATTGACTACCCATGACTCATAACCCAGTTGGAAACTGATGACCATTCAAACAAGTTACAGTCCTTTGCATTCAATTGCACACAGTATCAGGGACATTACAGTAGCCACATAAGCACAGAGATCTGCCTTGAAGTAAAAGTTGACTCCTAATCTAAAATCAATTCAGACTATACAGTGCGTACAATGTATTTTATACATACATAATGCACACTGGGAAATGAGTCTATCAACAAACCTTTTCGAAAAAATCTTTAATTTATTACATTTAAAATTTCTTCCACACCAAGTATAATGCATAATTTACAGGACTAGGTAAATGAGGAGTCATCCAATCAACCATCTTATTACTTCATTAGATGAAATTCATTTTAAAGAAGATGGTTATTGTTCTTGTTTTTGGCTGATGACAGGTGTTCTAACAGGGCTTTGATGTGCATCACCTCTCACAGCTGCATATCTGTTTGCAGATGCTGTGATGATTTTCCACCTGCGTGGACTTTAGCAGAATGAGTCCAGCTGCTCAGGTACTCCACATCCATTAAAAATTCTTTACATTATAAGGCAATAACTTAACCTGCAGATAATAATAATATTAAAACTTGAAATTATGGTTGAAAAGTTGAACAGGTTAAGATGTACAAATTGGTAGCTACAAAACAGGCACAGGGAGGTGAATATAGTCAATAATATTGTAATAACTATGTAGAGTGCCAGGTGGGTACTAGACTAATTGGGGGGATCATTTTGTAAATTATATAAATGTCTGACCACTGTGCCATACACCTGAAACTAATTTAAAATAATATTGACTGTCAACTCTAATTAATTTTTTAATAAAAAATTTAAAAAATAAAACCAGAAAAATTTGAAATACTAAATAATAACAAGCATAGAGCTATTGATTTCTGTCATTGTTTTGGCGGCAGAGAGAATATTAACATTTAATATTACAAATTTTAAAAAATATATAATGAACTTATTCTAGGTAAACAATGTTTGCAAAATAAAAATTAAACACTTAATTTTAATTTACTATAATAAAATTTAAGATTATTACTATTTAATAATCTCTCTGAAGTAAATTGCTTGGCTTCTATAATAAGGAAACCCTGCACAATCTAATATATTATTGCTTTAAAATTTGTAATTTTCTTCTACTTTTTCAGAAGAGCTCCTTATTGGCAGTGTAGTCATGTTTAAAAGTCAATTTATTAAACTTTAGACTGACTTTTAAACATTTATATTTCTTCTGACCCTGAAACATTTATAAAAGCTCATAATGTGTATTTGTGATTGTACTTTTATTAAAACTGCTTTAAATTCTCTAATTTATTGTAGTCCATTGTTAACATCTCTCCTGAGTAATTGAATTTTTATTTCATGTAGGAGATATAGAAAATAATAGATAGGAGCAATATAAACGTCATAACTAAAAGATAATATAAATTGGTGATAAAGACATATTCAAACATATATTCTAAATAAATTTCATATATTTTATATCAAAAGTAGATAAAATTATATTATTTGTGTCTTTCAAGAGTGAACCACATTATCAGGTAAAGTCAAAAGCATGATAATTATAATCAAATCATAGTATAAAAAATCTTATAAAATGAATACTCACATATCATTGAATTTTATAAATACAAAAAAAAAGAAATCAAGAAATGAGCAAATCTGATCCCATAAAATATGCAAAGATGAATTCTCTTTAGCATTATTTCTCTACTAGGCATGCATGCACATCAGATTAGGTACCCAAAAGGAAGTATTTTTAATCTCTTTCTAAGAGTAAGAAAGATATTAATGAGATAGTTCCATTCTTTGAATATATTAAGACACAGCACTTAGGTCCCCTCCACAAGTTTATTAACATAAAGGTGAGATGTTTTTCAAGATATTCCTAAATAAGAACACATATATTACATGTTATCATTTACTGCCTGCTTTGACTTGTTCTACCTTTAAAAATGTGGTCAGAAGAACAAAAAATCTGCCATTCATACTGAGTGATAGACAACCTGTGGATAATAATACGGAACACATTTTTGTTGCCCGGTTTATTTTAGTCACACACCAATTCATTTAAAGTTCATTTACAAAGTATAAGTCATATTCCTACATCTTTTGAGTTAGAGTAAAATAAAGAACTAGCAAAACAGTTTTTAGAAATCAAATCCACATTATATTAAGTGTTCTCTATTTATATGTTATATTCTTTTTAGTTTGTCAGTCAAACATGATAAAATCAAAGCTTCTGTTCTTAAGAATTATTTTAAAGTTAATCCACGCTAAGATGTCTCAATACACATTACACCTTCCTCTTTATTTCCAAACATCAAATTCCTTTAAGGTCAGCATTTCATAGACTTTTATGAGCCCAATCCTTTATGAGCATCCAATAATTCTCCCAGTGGTCACACAACAGATGGTGAGCATCTGGTCTCCCCTCACTTTGAGGCTGACGTCATTAACAGTGTGGGTGTTGCAGGTTAAGTGTATTTCAACGAGTCCTGTCTCTTACCAAGTTTCATTAGAAGACTTGTTGGGCTGCTTTTGCAACAGAAAATTGTTGAACAGAATTTGTCTGGCTTAATTTAAGTCAAAAGTCTTTGTCCAGTCATTTGCAGCAGTAGAGGTTAATAAAAGTTAGGGTAATATGCTATTACAACAATCAGCAATTTAAAGGAGGATTAGGAAAAGGTACTAAATGTAAGATTATAGGATGATATATTATGAATATAATTTGATATATGTATAAGAATAATATGGCATAATAACATTTATGAAATTTGTAAAAACTAAAACAAAATGCAGAACTTCTCATGCAAATGCTGTGGAGCTATTTCAGGTTTCTGTTCCACAGTTAATCTTTCCTGAGGTCCCTGGGCTGGGATTTCAAGAGAAAGAGAGCACGTTCTGCCCACAGGAACCTGGTTTGTTGTAGTCTTCCTGGTGGACTCTTAGAATCCATGCAGCTCCTGATACTGCTCTATATGTATTGTCTATATGTATACTTCATCCATGATAATGCATGAATATCATACCCCACAAAAGTGTTCATGATTTCATAATATCAAGAACTGCAAGGGGTTATAGAAATTCCAAAATGAATAGTTCAGAATTTGACATTTTTAGATTAATAAACTCTGGAATTAAAGGACCAGAATTTGGTTTAATATCTGCTACTTCCTTGCTATTAATTTGAGCATTATGTTATTAATCAGTTTCTTCCTCCATTAAAAAAAAAAAAGGATAATATGGGATATACCAGATAATAGAATGAAGATTAAATGAAGTAATACTGTAAAACTCTTAGGACGGTCTGTGATGCAGAGCAGGGCTTCAGTAAATGGTCGCAATAATGGTGATCATAGTGAAAGGAGGGGGAAAAGAAAATGAAGAGAAGAAGTTGGAGAGTGCTATGGTGACAGAAATTAGGGTTCATGGATAACTCATAAAACCCCTGAATATAGACAGATGGACAAGGACAATTATTTAATAATCTATGCATACCGTACACTAATATAGACATGTTAGGCAAATAAATTTAAATTACCTTCCCTATAAGGAAGGTGCTATAATCCACAGTTTAAACATGAAGAACCTTATATTTAATGTATCTAGTCCAAAGTAACACAACTTCTTAGTTGAGCTGGTATCATGAAGGGAAACCAAGACTCACATCATCACAATCCACTTCCCTGGTCTCTATATACATTGAGAGTGTGGCTAAAGAGACTGGGCACATGTGTTAATTCTAGTATCAACTCTATAGATTCCTAGGTTTCAACTAGGGAACTATCTATTTATTGACTAGAAGTTTGTTTAGTCTCTTCATTACTGATTAGCTGTGCCCATCCCTTCTCCACTTCCCTGCTCTCTGCTCTAAATTGTTTTGAGTAAATTAAAGATGAAAATACTGTGTACGGTCTCTCTCCATCTTAAATATAAAGAACCTGGCTCTGAAGCAGAAATATGTGAGAACTCATAGAGGTATGTATCTACAGACTGAAATACCTCTGAAACATCAGGATTCACTCTTTGTCTGGCCAGTGCTAGTGTTCTTTTCACTGTGTTCCATTATCCAGTGCAAGAAAGTCCATATCTAGATTCCCAAAGAATCATTCCGATGTAAAGCTAGTCTATGTTTTACTGGCTGCAGTCAAAAAAATTATTATGGACCCCAGAAAAGAGTAGGCAGCACCGCCCTACTGTTTATTTGTTTGTTGTTTGTTTTACTAAAACACACTTATTTACACCAGAAATCGTACTTAAGACCAAAAATAACCATAAAACAGTTTCTCTAACAAGATTTCTCTCTGTTTATGCTTTATCGTATTGGTGGGCTATTTTTAATCAAACCAGCAAATTACCTGTTTATAAAAGAAATTTCACATCTGTTCCATTCATCTGAGCCAACCTGAGTGTAGCTTGTTGTTTTTATCTTCAGCCCCTGGTCCCTGTTGTAATTAGTTAAAAGGAGGAGTAAAGTGTAGGCCAGGCAGGAAATGTACTCCTGGAAAAGCAAATCACATTTCTTAATCTGGGGGAAAAAAACCTTCTCTTGTGGTTAACCACTCAGGAACGTGAAGAGAATGAACACCACCAGGGCAGCAGGGCCAGTAAACAAATTTGGGGGTTACAGGAATGAAACCTAGGAGAATTCATACGTTTTTAGCAACTAGGAAGCAATTTACTCTCAGAGATTAGATTTTATGCAGAGACTATCGGTACTATGTCCTGCTTCTTCCTAGTAATATAATTAACTGTGGTTTTCTGTGAATCTTCTTTTTAGTGTCCAATAGCTTACTACAGAAATGGTGGGATTTGTGTAGAGGAGAAAAACAGTCCTGTGTGTTGGTAAGGAATTTTGTCTATTTTTTCCCAATGTGTATTGCAGTTGGCTAAATTCGAGGCTGATATAATAGAACATTAATGGATATGTGATTATTAAGGTAAAAATAGTCGATAATAGAACTATTTACATTTATCTGTCTAAGTAACAAAAAGATGTGAGTGCATCTTAGAAAAATATTGATTATGTATCATAACTTTTTCTTCCAATATTTTATATTATATGGAATCTGTAGTATTTTGTTCTTACTTTTCAAGTAGAGTTGACATTCAATATTATTTTAGTTTCAGTGGAATATACAGTTTTAAGAATAATCATTAATCCTTGTTTTCAATATTTACATCAAGTTATAAAAAGGTTTCTATAGAGATATCATCCTATTTCAGATGAACTTAGTGTCTCTTCCTTTTCTCTCTTTTTATTTCAAATTCAATATTTTCTTTTCTAACAACAAAAGATAAAATTAATTCATAAATAAGACCAATATCTGCTTTCTGCAGTGGATGTTTATAAGTAGCTAAAGTTAAGGTTCAGATAAGGAATACCTTCACATACTTAAAATAATTTTAAAGCAAAAAATAAACAAAAACAGGCCTGTGATTTCTTTTGGGAGTTATTTACATCGCATATTAAAAACTGCTTGATTTTTTTTTCTCTTACTTTTTAGGGAGTTGGACAAAACAGTTTCATTAATTTCAAAGAAAACAATGAATATTACATTATATTTGTGTCTGACTTTTTAATCTAGCAGACCAATGGACATGTTATTTGCTCATTAGAGAACTGATCACAGATTGATACTCAAGGCATAACAAAATACAGAAGTAGACAGAAAATATGATTAATGGTTGCCTAAATCCTGTAGCCCTCTAATCAACACTCATATTTTAGAAAATGTTTATCTCCCCACAAAAAGCAAAAAATTCTAAAAACAGGAAAAAAAATTTGTGATGAGATATATTTAGACATTTTTTCAACATTGTTGAAACTGAATTATTAATGGATTTCTCAAAGTGTTTCATCTCTCAAATTCATAACATAATTTATTTCAAACATTTCAATGAAATTATACATTTCCCTGTGTCTGTTTCCATGGAAATTAATTTGTCATAAACTATAACTTGATGGAAAGATAGGATGCCTAATATTATTTTATAAAACCTCCTGAAAGAAACTGAGAATGATGTCATAAATAATGTATATTGAGTGTCAGCTGAGTGAATCATATTATTTAGTGCCAAGTGTTTACAGTAAGGAGGTTTGAATTTTTGTCCTCTCTAACCCTAAGAGACAAGGAAGCTCCCTGATTATAGCTAGTCTTAGCTGAGCAAGCAAAGACATTTGCATTCTTGGCAACATCCTTACGTACTTAAATAAACTCAAAAAGTCAATATCCAGATGGTGATGTCTGAAACTTGTTTCACTCATATAAGAAAACACTAATATGGGGAGAAGATGTGAGAGGAGGACTGAGAGGGGGATGGACTAAAGCAAGGAAATTGTAGAAAGGAATTCATTAACTGAAAAATCCATCAAATATTTTAGTATATTAATTCTGATAGTAAATATGTTTTAAATAGCTTAATAACTATATTATCATCAGTATAAACAAATGTTTGGAATTAGGGCTATCTACAACATAGATGTAAAAAAATGACGAAAAAATTTTACATTATAATGCGGCACTTAAATTCGTAAACTGCAGTTAATATATGTTTATTGAAGTAATTCTTTAAAAAATGTACATTGGTGTGACAGACAAAAACCAGAAGTCCCAACATTCAAATTTCACTCTTTAGTAGTGTGGTCTGTATTTGCTTAGAGGTGGTTTTGGTTTCTCCTTTTACAAACACACGTGCACATACATATGTACTCTGTTTCTTACAGAAGTGTGAATTATGCTTCATGCGTACACTTTGTACCTTGGTTTTTTTTCCCCCCTCTTTATGCTATATTATGCTGTTCTACATCAGTATGTGATCCACAACTTACTGGCTGCGTAGTTTGGGAGAAATTTTTAATCTGCCTGTGTTTTAGCTTTTTCTTTGTTAAAATGAAGACAATAATACTACCTACCTCATAGAATAATTGTGAGATTTTAAGGGGTTAACATACAATAAACAATCTGCACAACATCTGACATGTATAAGACATTATAGGGATACTAGCCATCAGTATTATTTTATCATTTTTATATGCTGTGTAGAATACACCATTTAATAAATGGTTTGTCATCATTAATTCCGCTAATGGTTGTTTAGTTCTTCAATATTTGCTTTCACAATAATCTTGTGTATCCACCCTTGACTTGTGCTTGCACAATTCCTTATTTTAAGCATAGTAAGTCTTACTGAAATGCCAAATAATTATGTAAATTATTTTTAATTGTGCTTAGTGTCAAATTCATTTCCAAGTAAATTCAGTGTCCAGTTCAGTTGTCACATCTAGGTATTCATTTTTGGATTTCAGGTTAAAATAAATGAAGACAGCTTTAGAATACAGTTTCAGAGTAACTATAAGGCACTGTGGAAAGGTGTTGGCTTTATGTCAGGTCCTACTGCCTCATTCTCATTGTCTTTGTCACTAAAAGAAGTAAGGATTGCAGAACAGTGCCCATCTCTCATCCAGGTCATTATTAATACACGATTTTCTGGAATCCCAAGGAGGCCTGTCACCAATACCTTTGGATTTCTTCTTGGGGTCTAAGGTGTCTTGAGAAAGGAATTTCAGGTTTTAGCTATAAACCCAGAGAAGAGGGACTTACAAGTTGGTCATTTGGTTTTGTGGTAATTTACCGTTATCCACAAGAGTATCCACTAGGTGAACCATGGTTTTCCATAAGTTGAGAAACACCAAGACCTTGGCATTTTTGAGGACTGAAAAAGCAAAGCATGAGCCAAAAGAGGAAAATCACCCCTTACCTAGGAGGCTTAATTATTATATTATTTTGATATATTAATAGACTGAGCTATTTAATATAAATTCCAAATTAAAATGGAGGGCAGCAAAGAGATAAGAAAAGACAATCAAGTCATAAGGATTAAAAGAGAGAAATAGGAAGTAGCATCAAATTAAAATATATATATAATTATATACACATATAATTATACAGATACATATATAATTATATACACACAATTAGATAATTTTATTATATATATTTATATCAGATAAATAATATATATGTATTTCATGTTTGTTTAATTTTAAACAAGAGATATATTTAGAAGAACTGAAACAAAAGATAAGAACCAAAAGATCTGGCAAATGAAAATAAAAATAAAGAGTAGTGACCCTATTAATATTATTAGTGTTTAAAACCCACAAAATTATAGTTATAAACACATTTTTAAAAGTACATTGTTAAATTAAAATGATATTCTCTAAAAGTTACAAGAAGTAAACATCTTGATATATCAAACAACACAGTGACAAAATACAGAAAGCAAAATTTCCTAGGTATTCTAAGAGTATTTAATTTAAAAAAGACACAAAACAAAACAAAAATAAAAATTATATGTGCATATGCATATATACATATTTGTGTATATATATAGTAATATATATTCACATCACTTTATACTTTACATCAATTTGTTTAAAACAAAGAATATGTTATTTCCTTATATCAATGGAACACATTGATAATGTAATCAGGTATTTGAATAAAAAGCAAAACCTAATAAAATTAAAGACATATTTGCTCAATTTATCTTATTGCAATCTAATAAAATAAGAAATAAAAAACAGAGTGATAACAAAAGAAAAAATAAAACACCTCTTGGAAATTTTAAATAGCATTTCTATAATTAGAAAGGCACTTTAACCTGCAATTTAAAAGGCAATAGAAAGGTCATTTCTTATTTCTCAAGGTGGCAGTATTTGAGGGTGGATCATTTTTTCTCTTTACCTGGTTTCTGGGGTATCACTAGTCACCCTTTTCACTCTTTATTGTTTCCTTCTCTTTCCCCTGATGCCCATATATTAAAGTGCTCCAGTACTCCGTGCTCAAAATTCTCTTGCCTGCCTACACTTACTCACCGTATAATCTCATCTAACTCTGGTTTGGTTTGTAGACTTTGCATACAACTTATCGACAGCACACACCTATCCATTAAATTCCACATTCTTAAATTCAATTGCCAAACAAGACCCCAGATTTCATCCTGATTTCATTTCAATATCTAATAGGCATCACAAATTTAATATGTCCAAAATGACTTGTTGCCTAAGATAGGCCTTGTTCCCTCTGCCTAGAGTTTTTTGTTTGTTTGTTTGTTTGTTTTTTTCTACATTGTTTGCCCAATAGATGTCTTTTAATCCTTTAGATTCAATATAAATGACATTTTCTCTGGGAGGCCCTTCCCAGACCAAACAGACAGAATACTTCATGCTCCCTTTTGGGTTTCTCTATTGAATCATTCACCTTGTTATTTTACAAGTACTTGTTTTATTTTTTAAAGCATATTTAGTTTTATAAAAAAGTTTTATGAATGTATCTTCTTATTAAGAAATACATTTTCAATAAAATTTTATTCTTTGTGACTATCAAAATTTGTTTTGCGCAATTTTTACTAGTTTTATTTGTAAAGACAACTCTTGGACAATTATGACCATTAAAAATTTTTTAATAAATTATTGTTCTTGTTTTGTTGCAGAAAAGTTTAAAAACATAATCTAATACCTTAAATTATTAAAGAAAGTAGGACAGAATCAAATAAAATTGTTTGAACTCAGGAAAGAAATGGAGCAAAAAAGAAAGACTAAATTATAATTTTTCCAAGGGAAAATAGAGTCCGATTAAATTTAAGTAGGAATTTTGAACAAAGTTGGGAAAATAACCAAGAGAATGAAAAATTTTTACTTTAAAAGGGAAATAAAAATATTAATTTAAGAAAGAAAAGGAACAATTAATATTTCTAATGGCTAAAGATAAACTGTTTCATGTATTCTTTGTTGCAAGTGTATGTTGTGTATCCACACCATGCTATATATGTTTTAATGTCTACATTTAATAGCATAGTGTAAAAGTTTTATTTGCTCAAAGAACATATCTTTTGCAACTGATTAAAATTAAGATGAAAACTTTTTAAATTTTGACTTAAGTAATATTAAAGGGACTATAAAATTTTTCAAAAACTCTTTTGGGAGTATGTGAACAAAAATTTTGAAGACCACTGTTCTAAAAATAAAGGTCATGTTTTCAAAACCCTTTACGACTAGTACCTAATACACATATGACATTGTAAAAGCTATTTGAATAATATACTGAATGAAGAATGCATGAATTAATGAATGAATACAAATGAAAAGTCCTGAAATTTCAAGATAAGTATCAGTACTTTTAAATATGTTCTTAATGTATTGAGAAATGAGAAAATGACTCACCATAATCCAAACTATCCATTAAAAAAGAAATTTTGGATACTTTCTATGTAGGTAGCAAGAAGTATTTTGAGTGAGTTAAGATGTTCTTATTATATTAAAAAGAAATTAGGACAGAATAGCTACCAAAAATTAAAATAAATAAGTATATACCATCATTAAAGAAACTTTACTTTGCTACAATGTCAGAAGAGGGTGCTCTTAAACTAGAAATCTTGTAAACTTCCTCAAATCCCCAGTGCTAGATTTGAAATGAAGAGATAAATGCAGTTTACATCTATACAAAGCCAACAAAATTTAGCTCGTGAACACTCTATTTCTCTACACTCCACCCCCCCAAAAAAAAACATGAAGCAAAAAATTACTCCAAGACCCTAACTCCAAACTCAATTAACTATTATCAGAAAAAGAATTTAGCAATATGGGAAAAGAGGAAAAAAAAAACATAATTGAGAAATCCAAAGTTTAAATACAATGGACAACAGAACAGTCAGAATCAAATAAGAATTGTTTGAACCCAGGAAAGAAATGGAGCAAAAAGAAATACTAAATTATTATTCTCCCAAGGGAAAATAGAGTCCAATTAAATTTATTTAGGAATTTTGAACAAAGTTGAAAAAATAATCAAGGGAATGAAAATGAAATGAAGTAAAAAGCATTAAAGAGAAAGTAGTTAAAGTGGAAGATAAAGAACAAGCATATAATTGGGCAAGAATGGGCTTTTTAAAAAAGTGTTGGGACAACTACTTAGCTCTTAGGGGAAAAAGAAAATTAGAAGCATACTTCACACCATGTACACATAAAGATAAACTTAGCTGAATCCAAATTTAAAGTGAAACCATACACGTACTAGAGAAACGCATGCTGAATTTCTCAATGATCTGGAAGTAAAAAATAATTTTAAAAAAGCTGCTTTCAATGACTCAAGTCCAAATGCAATCAAAGACAATACTGATAAATTTGACTACATAAAATTTTGGTTAAAAGAATCTTTTGCCCTCCTTCCCCCCACCCCCCCAAAAAAATACCATAAACAACATCAAAAGACAACTGGTAATCTGAGAAAAAATGCTTATATAATGTATCTTAAAAAGACCAATAAGAGTTAAGAAACTATTTTAAAATACAGAAAAAGCCCAAGTATTATATTAAATAATGAGAAATAATTAATTTGAAAATATATAAAATGATGCTTTAACATATGAAAAAATTTAACTTTAGTCATAAGAGAATGGTAAATTAAAAGCATGCTAAGATGCCATATCCCACCTCTCCAACAAGCAGCATATTCTATTGGCAAGGATATGAAGAAATAGGCATATTGCTAATGGAAATGCAAATTGCTGTCATTCCTATGAAGGTGAGTTTGGCAGTATTTAACAAAACTACATATTTATTTACTTTTTGACCCAATGATTCTACTTCTAGAATATGTTCCATTGGTACAATGACAGTACTGTAAGAATTCATGTCCCACGATTATTCACTGTAACATTTTTATAATTTCAAATTTTTGGAAAAAGTTTGCCCATGTGCAGGACAGTGGTTGAATACACTGTGGAATGTCCACATGGAGCACAGCTGGAATGTGCAACAATTAAGGAATGACCGTTCCTTGGGCCAGATGTAGGAAAGGCATTGCCTGGGCCAGGCTAAGGAAAAATAAAGAGAAGTAGTTATAGTCACTGGAATTCTATACCCTTTTTTTTTTATTTGACTCAAATCTTAAAAATACTAAGAGTGTGCATGTCAGGCACCTTGTAAGTATTTGACATGCCATTGACCTTTACATAAACCTATAGGGCAGATGATAGTGCATCTAATTTGACAGGTGTTGAGACTTGGTGAAATTAAATAATTTTCCAAGAGACAAAGAGCAAGAAAGATTCAAACCCAAGTCTTTTGGCCAGGGTCTACACTCCCAGGTTATCAACCATTTTGGTCTGTTGCTTCTTGAGAAGTTTGATTAGGTAGCTCATGCTTATCTGATTGCAAGATTCTGTGAGTAAGGATTTGAATAAAATGCCTGAAGCAACTCAAGAGGTAAACTTTATTTGCAGTTGGTTCTTTACATTAACACAACTGTGTACTTTTATTTCTGTGTGTGTTCACGGTGTTCCTTTTGCCCATTTTACACTTCCCCACTTTGACTATCTGAAACACTCCAGATTCATCTTTTATGTCCCAACTTGTGTAGAACCTCCTCTCTAGAACTTCTCTGCAAATGAGTCATATCTGCATTTGGTATACAAAAAAAAAAAAAAACAGGAATATGATTTCAAAAATAGGTAAACTTGGCTTGGGGCATGAACTCCATTCTCACTTATTGACTCCATGGTTTTGAATAAATTACCTAACCTTTTTCTAAGGGAGAGGAGAGAAATAGGCATTCACTAAGAAATAACATTCTCTGCTGTAATGGAGCTATGAATTGTAAAAGGCTTCAGTATTGCTGAAATGTATAATTCATAATTGTTTCATTTATGTAAGAACACTTTTTAAATGTTACATCTAAGTGGGAAGCAGTAGTAATCTGTTTGCCAGTTTCTTTTTTAACATTATGGAAATCATCTCCATAGCAACCAACAATAGTTCTTTACTAGGTGGAATACAGAACAAATCATCAAAATTTAAGATCATGGCCTCTGTTATTTTTTCAAACATAGCATTCAACTGCCAAAGACTAACAAATATATTCATAATAACACTTGAATGTTTCATAAGTGAAAATCATGTCAAAGTTTCAAAAAGTCAAATCAAAATGGAGGGAATTTAGATATCTTTTGTGTAATAAGCTTGAGACAACAAGCAGGTGTATTTTTTTTCAAAGCACACAAACGGAGAGGACAATTTTATGGGAAAATATAGATTACAAAAAATGCCCCAAGATAAAGATATTCAAGTTGAACCAATTGGATGACATAGTAGAAATTTTAAAAGTCAAAGATGTAGTCCCCCCTTTCTAAAAAATTTAAATGTGTATATTTATTTAAAAAACTGAAAGCATTTTTCCTGAAAGCCAGGAATAAGAAAAAGGAAGTTCTGCTAGCACTGAGATTATTCTGTTCGCTCAAGAGGTTTTAGCCAAAGGAACAACCGAATAAGTAAAAGTCAAAACATACTGAAAAAGAAGAAACACATATTATTGCAGATATTCGTCACATAGGAAATGCAAGCAAATTATCTGTGACACTCTTAGAATGATAAAAAAGAATTCTGCAAGGTAGATGGATCTGAGATAAATTTGCAAAACTAATTTTCTCTTCACCAGTAGAAACATTAATTGAAGAAGATAATTGGAAAAGAGTTATACTCTGAAACAGCATCAATTAGTGTGTATGTACACATATACATATATACATATATGTACACACATAAACACATACACACAGGCCTATACTTAACAGTAAATGGTTAAGGCCCATAGAAAGTAAACTAAAAAGTTCAAATGAAGATGAGGCTACTTAAAGACCTGATTAAATGGATAGAAAAATAATAGATGAACTTACTTTCTAGATGCAGCAAAATTCAATAGTACACAAATGACAATAAACCAAAGAACATTTTTAGCATTTTAGATTGTTTTTGAAATAGATCCACAAATTTTAATGTTCACCTAAAAAAATAAATATGATATTTATAGTTGAAATTAAGGATTGGTATTTATTGTACTTGGTATTAAAGCTTACTATAATGTCATGGTAATAAATATTGTGGAGCTAAGACAGAAAGAGACAAATAGAATATTGGAACTGAATAGTCTACAAATAGGTTAATGTAGTTATGTGAAATTAGTATGAAATGGGTAGTATTTCAAGTTGGTAAGAATAGATGGGTTGGACTATGTAATAATTGCTGTTAAGACAATTAGTTAGCCATTTATTTAAAATATTAATTATTATAAATGTATAAAAGGAATTCTAGATTTATTAAAGGTATAAACAAAAAATTATAAAAATTCTTAGAAAAAATAAAGAATAAGAAAATATTTAAAAATCTTGAAGTATGTAAGCCATTTCTAAGTTTACTAGCAGCCACAAAAGATAAACAAATGTGAAAATTTTACCCATACAAAATTGCTCATAAGCTGAATTAAAGCTGCAGTGTGGTGAAACACACCAAAAACAAAAAATTTTAATAACAGGCCATAAGAAAAATATATAGTATATCATACACATAAGGACTAGCTATAATATATATAGTGTTCCTCTCAAAGCAATAAAAATTATGCAATAGATAATAAAAATTATTCACAGAAGAGAAAATAAATGGTCAACACATCGGAAAAGAATTCAACCCGTATTAATAATTAAGTGCAAAGTAAATCTTCAAATTCCAGTTTTATCTATCAAAGTGACGAAGAAAAGTTTAGTTATAAACACTATTTATAAAAATGTAGAAATGCTGGCTCTTTTATACATAGATTATGGGAGTGACCTGTATATTTAGGAAGCTAAATACGTTAGGAAAAGAAACTTCTAGGAAAGACAATGTAACAATATTCATTCAAGATTTTAAGATTCATACTCCTTAACTCAGCAACCTCAATCCTAGGAATCTAGCCTACTAACATAGTAACAAGAAATATATGGATTAATGTGTTGATTTTATAGCATTATATAGTACAGTTTAAAAATAAAAGTTAAAAATAGTGTGATGAAATATTATGCAACAAGTTTTAAATGGAAAATATGAATCCTGACAAAGACAAGCATCTATATTGGTATGCGAAATGTATAAATTCCAAAGTGACATGCATATGTGGGGGGAGAAAGAGTGTGAACACTTGCATGTGAAAATGAAGAACTGTCCTGGAGGAAGCACATCAGAGTATTAGGTAGGGGTTGTTAATTGGCCCATCCGGGAGGATTCTGGCTTCGGGGGAAGAGGCAATTTCATATTTTAGTTTCTGCACGTTTATCTTAACAAGTGCTGCTTTTATAACTTAGAAGTGCATTTTTTAAAGAGAGATCTCAAATACAATATTTTAAAAACCATAACATCTCTTAACAGTAAAAGACAGAGCCAACTGGCTGCTTTTAACAGTGTCTCCGAGATGAATGTGCCTGTCCCTTGGTTTTCTTCCTCTGGTGTCACAAAGTATTACACACTTTCTGCCTCGTGCAAAGTCAAACAAGGCAGACAGACCAGAAATGAGACTGAACATGAAGCAAATAGACTCTCTCACTAAGCCTCCCTTCCCACCTCATCCCCCCAAAACTGCCAAAAGAGTTATGAAAATAAAAAAGCACAGTAATATCTAATTTGCCTTCTCTGTCCCTTTCCCAGAAAGAAAGCCACATGATACATTTGTACACTTAACTGTTAAACTGTTTTTCGACTTTTCCATGCCGGCCATAGCTTTCAGAGCTGAAAACGGCATTGCTTTGACAATTCGATGTAAGTGCCTCTTGAATGACCTGTTGACTCATCCAGGGAGGGCATTCTCCGAGAAAGGACATGGCCCAGATTCCCTTCACTGGTCATTTGCTGACAGGGATTTGTGATCCAGATATTTTCCAAAGTCTCCGGTATGACCTGACTGTTAAGTAGATAGTTCTCTCCTCCTGGAAGAAAAGTGGTGGGTTATTTCTGGGGCCGTATCTAATGCCAAAGGACTTGCTTTAAAAGAGAGAACAAGAGATAGTTGGCTATATTATAAGGATCGGGAACTTGAAAAAGCCCACTACTGCACCCATCCTAAATTAGCTACATAGGAAAATATTCCCTCTTTGTCAGCACAGTTTCTACTATATCAGTGCTCCTAGCATGTGCACAGCCAAGCGTTAAGAGGAGCAATCCGTTGGGAATAGCATCTTTTCTTCCTTTACTGTGTGTGATGTGTGTTTTTTGTGTCCTGTGCACTCTATTGAATGTGTAAAAGAGAGAGACACAGCCCAGCGGAGGCGCTCAGAGACCTGAGCTTCGAAGAATACTTGCAAAAAAGTCATTCCTCAGACTGAATTTCACAATTTCCCAAACCAGGCTCGCCCGGGGCAGTAGAATTGCTGGCCATCCAGCTCTGCCTTGATCCTACATAGCTTTTCTTCCTGCTCAGCCAGCATGAGTTTAACTATGTCACAGTAGAATCTTTTGTGCTGTTGCTAGGTGGCTGATCTCTGCCTTACAGAAGCAAAATCGAGCAAATGAGGTAGAACTTTTTGAACTTATCCCTCTTGCTACTGAACTGTTGACAGATCTAAGTAGTTCAATGCATTTCAATTTTGAAACCCCTGTGAGATTTTTCTTATCCTCTGAAAGCCCTAGTTTATGTTTGTCATTGCCTTAATCTGCTGTCCATCTGTAACTCTGAGATGTAGGCCATCCCTTTGTATTCTTCCTGAAGAGACTTAATTTGTTTTTCCTTATTTTCAGAAGAAGAAAGAAAGAGGTAATGGAAAATAGTTATATCTCCAAGTTTAAGGTTAAACTATGACTATTCATGATCAGTGGCTAGATTTTATATAAGCTGTAAACCATGGCTTCATACTATCCTTCCATTTTCTATGAATTGAAGAATAAAGAAGAAATGGGATAGTCACCATATGAAAACTAGAAATTATAATACACTTAAGGAAAAATAATTTTTTATAAATTATAATGATAGTGTTGATAGAGCTTCTACGCGCATTTTTATTCTCTATGTGTAGACAATGAGTGACCACACGGATGCATTGGGGCAAATGACAAAAGAGCAGTAAGAAAAGAGACAAAAGGAAAGAACATACATTTTAGTATTTGAATAAAGAAAAATGCATTCCTTTTTAATTTATTGCTTGGGGATCTAGAATAAAAACATATAAAATCACTTTACAGCAAATCTGCATTTTATTGTCACCACCGTCAAATAATGTTAAAGACTAAAGCAGCATGCTTTCTGAATTTATAGAAAGAATTCTAATTTTGGAATAACAATATTTTCTAATAATTACATTTTTCACTTTGTAGATGAAAACTGAAAAACATTGTTTTCTGTTAGAGTGTTAGAATTAGAATGTTTTTAGCTTGAATAAAGATTGCAATATAGGCAATAAGATCTTATATATTATTTTTCTTTTCCATTTTGTTGGAATTGATATTATAAGAATTTTCTGGGTGGAGATGTCAATTACAATGCATTGTCTTTTCCTGTTGGTTATGGATTTTATGATGTTGAAGGAATACAAGTTATATACATAAAATGGTATATTTTAATAAATGGCATATAACATATTCTTTCTATAGTTTCTTGTCCACTAGAATAAACACTCTTGTGAACAAATATATATCCATATTGACAAATATCTTACCTATATTTCTTTGACTTTGTGGTAAAACATCATAATATATGAAACTTAAAAAATCCTTGAATAATAAGTATGAGAAATATTGTGAGGTGCAAGGGAAAGAAGTCTGGATTTGGCAGTAGAAGATCCGCCTTCACTACACTTAATCAAATATCAGTCAGGGACCCCAGAGCAAAGATAGTGAAGGCATCCCAGATGGCTAAAATAACAAAACTTTCAAGATTACTTTTATGATGGTATAAACAAGATTAAGGGAACAATTAGGGACGTTGGGGCTCCAAGATACTAGGAACAGTAGAAAGCCTAAACTGACAAGAGACAAGGGGTACATTGTAGATAACCAGGTCCCAGTGAGAGCCAGACTGTGGAGAGGACCTCGCAGCAGAAGCAGTAGCTGGAGAAGGGGGCAGCAACTGCTGGTAGAAAAGCTGGAAAAACACACATGACATGTCCAAATTGTCTCTCCAAATCCAGATCCCATTGGCTAACTCCAACAGAAAGCCAAAAAAGGAACACAGAGAAGGATGCTTTCCATAGAGGTCTTTCTCCCACGGCACAGAATATATGGCGTAGGATGGGGTCTCTGCCAGCAGAGTAAACTAAGTAAATCTCCTAACCCATCCAGCTTTGAGCAGTAGAGACCGGTTTCAAGCTATAGAGATCTTGCTACAGTGACTTACAAACCCAAGGAAAATTATTTATCTTATAATAAAAATTCTAGAGATAAATGATTACTGGCATCATTTCACTTGCTCAAGATGCCAAAACCAAATCCCTGATTCTCTGACACATTCTGGGCCTGATGCCCCATCACAACCCCTGTCCAGACAACTCAAAGGAAGGACAAAAAGGGAACAGGGACTTAACCAGAAGCACCACCTAACGATTGTCACATCTATCTCATTTTCCTAAGAAATGTACTATGACAAGATATTTGGTGGAAGTTTAGATTAAGGGTACAGATCAATAAGATTATCAAGTTATAAGAGACTGTAATTTTTAAATACCTTGTGTAACATGGAAGCTATTGAAAAGTGTTGAGAAAAGAATTTTGAGGGAGTGAATTTACGCAGATTTCCTAGTCATGCTGAATCCCACCCCATCCATCAAGGAGAAGCACAGTAGGAATGGCGTCAAAGAGGCCTCTCAGAAAGCACGGATGTCTCCCATAGTCACAAAGCTGATAGGACTGGCGTTCATCAGGTACACAAGATATCTAGAGGTGGTTGATGGCAGCTTTTGGTCTACAGTGGCAGGGCAGAGTGAACCAGTAGGTGGAGCATTGGAAAACTACTGCATGCCAGCCCTTAGAGAGACATCAGAAAGATATAAATCCTGTTCTACTCATATTAGTAACGACATTCTAGTGGTTTGTAAGAGGTTTCACTAAGACGATTTTGCTAGAAGTTGAGAAAAAGGATTGCATAACAGCTTTTTGAAAAGTCCACAGATTCTTTAAACACTTGCTAGGCCCAGAGAACAGGAAACACAACTCAAATAAGAATGTTCTTTATCAGCTTTCTCCTTGCCTTCCCCGGACTCCATTGCCAGCTGGACCAGAAGCAATTGAGGAAGGCAGAGTTGAGGGGAAAAGATAAGTCCCAACTCACCTGTTCTCAAATGGTTGTCAGCCTCCCAAAAGCTGGAAAGGAAAGAAACACAGCTTTAAGTTTGGAGTTTTGGTTATTACATAAGATTGAGCATTCAGATCACTGAAATGAGCCTGACTTTTGTCACTTTAAGTGACCATTACCTTACTGGTCTACCTAAAGTAAGCAGGAGAGTCATGAGCAGATTAAAAGACCAAGGAAGACAAATGGATTTAATTTTTAGTACATTCCAAAAGCCATGCTTGTGTGATGTTCAGGTTTAATAGTTTTTCAGCTGGGCATTTTTCAGGGTTTTTTTTTAGTAAGAAAGGAGAGAATGAATATAGCTGAGGTGCCCAGAAGTCTCTCCCGTAGAACTCATCTGCAGATTGAGCGGGATGAACTTGACTTGGGTCCTCAAATATGATAGCACAGTTAAAATAATATGCTACGAAGAGTAAGTAAGCTATACAAATTTAGTAAGAGGAGTTGGATTCCAGAGGCGTATTTGGTTAGAGCCAAATAAAAGCACTATAAAAGGGCAAAATTGGCTGGACATTCGACACCTATGGAGGTTTCAGTACCAGAAATTTTTCCAGTTTGATGGAAGAATGCATGAAATGAGGTATGCAAGTAAGATTCTGCACTCATGAAATTAGGTTGAAAAAAAAATAGCGATTGTGGCTTTTATATGCACCTTTTATAAAGGTGAATTCCTGTTATAGCAAGAACCACAGATGCCTTGCAACTGTTACCTGGACCAAACCACCTATGGGAGTGAAACATATATATTTGACAGCTCTAATATTACAGAACTACAGGAGCCTTAAAACAATAAGGTACTTGACTGGAGAATAAAGGACAACCTAAGAAAAGTAACCTAAAACCACTAAACAGGAAAGAATTATGAGAGAGAATTCCAATATGAGCTCACAAAATAAAGTTCTAAGGATATAAGAAAATCTAATGATAAGAGGCAATAAGGAAAATCAATAATTGGGAAATATGTTCCTGGTGAAATAAAAAGAAAAAAAGGCAATATAAGCTTAAAATAAGCATGCTAAAGAATTGGATTTTATTTTAAATTTCCATGACTCTGATTCAAGAAAAATTGAACTGAAAACTAGTCATGGAAATTTAAAATAAAATCCAATTCTAAATTGAACATAGTTGAAGCATGAATTAATAAATTGGAAGATTTTTTAAGTAACTGACCCAGAATATAACACAGAATGTCAAAAAGATTTTAAAATATGAAAGAATATGCATGATAGTTGAAAGTTAGATTGATGAGCTTCAATCTATGCCATTATGACTTCTAACAACATAGAAAAATAAAATATTTAAGAAGCAGTATTGAAAGAATAACATGGCTGAGAATATTTTTTTATTTGAATAAAATTATGACTTCAAATTTAGCACATAAAGTACTACACAAACCAAAACAAAAGAACTAAAATCTACATCTTAATGTAACAGAAAAATTGCAGGATGTCAGGAGAAAGAGAAATTTTAAAAACATTCAGAAAAATACAAAGTACTTATGAAGTTTTAGCAATTAAACTGATGATGGAATTCTCTCAGGACTATAGATATTAGATGACAGCAGAGGGAAAATGTTGAGAGCACATATAATAAACCATTCAAAATAAGGCATGAGGGTGACGTAAAGACATCATCAGCCATACAGAGCTTAAGAATATTTACAGAAGCAGAATAAAAGTTTAACTGAAGAAAAAATAAGGATGCACAAAACAATGGTGATTGAAGAAATTGGTAAGCTCTTCTACAAATTTACTATTAACTCAAAAAATAATACTCATGTTTACATTTGCTTTTAAAAATCAGACTATAACCTAGAAAGGAATGACACTGAAAAGAATAAAGAGAGTTCAGAGGGTAGTTATATGTGCTAAATTTCTTTTTCATTTCAGAAGATAGACATAGTATACAATAACAAAGAAATTACCATTTTAACAATATTTAAAAGTAGAGTTAAGCAGTATTAAATACATTCCCATTGTTGTGCAACCATTGCCATCATCCATCTCCAGAACACTTTTCATCACTTAACAGATCAAAGAATTCTGGAGAGAAGGCAAAAGTTTATCCCTAATAGATCAACAAAAGGGGTTCCAAGAATATAACAAGGTTAAGTGTTCAAACAAAGGCAGAGAATAAGGTCACATGCCAAAAGATACTTTTTTCTGCCTTACTGGTCTCTCTCCATGGCTTATGAAAACATGTCAAGTGAGTTAAAGGCACAGGAGAAAACAAATAGAAGTGGAGACAGAAATGGAAAAATTACTCAGAGAGACTGATGTTAATCACAAAAGTTATGGGCACATCATTAGCCTAAAAGTAAAGTAATACTGAATGAAGGGAGTAGCAGAAAATTAATTTTAGAAAAGAGATTTTAGAATTTAATAATTAAACATGAGAGAAGGGTGATAAAGAAGAAGGAAGAATGAAAGATTAAGCCTTTTTAATTACTTGGAAATGGTGGTATCATAAGGAGGACTTGAATGTTGTTTTCAAGAGAAGAGACCTACTATTCTATTAAAATATCCAGAAAGCATATTTCCAGCTACTTCAAGAATGTGAACCAAGCAATCTTTCACCAAACTAGGGTTTGTTTGCAATTATTATGGAATTTTTTTTAGCCTTTGCTCTCAGATTCCAATGAGGTCACCTCCCACAAAAGATTGTCTATGGAAGCTGGGTGTTTGGCAATATTCCTCGTGAAGGAAGCCCGGACTCAAACCATAAGAGGCATGTCAGCGAACAGTTTAACTTCCTTTTTCTCATGTGAGTAACCAGAGTAGAGAAAGGCTAGGTTTTTCAGGTGTTTTTTAGTTTTGTTTTTTACTTTTAATTGAAGCCTCATGAAAACTGAATTTTTAAATTTTGCTTTATCAGAGAGGAAAGAAGGAAGGAAAGAAGGGCAAAGAAGGAAGGAAAGAATGGAGAGAGGGAGGGAAGGAGAGAGGAAGGGAAGAAGGGCAAGCTCAGAGTTCCATAAGACATATAACTAAACAGAAAGTAAAAATTAGGAAATGTAAGTGAGGAATAGTCCAGAAGTTCAAATATAGAGACAGGTGTAGATTATATAAAATGTGCAACTTTTTTTCCTTCAAAAAAATTATACAATAGCAAAGAGAAGATTTTAGTCTTGATACTGTGCTTGTATTTCAGAAAAAGCATCCTTTGTACCAACACGTAGGGTTAAACTGTGTACACAAATGAACGAAACTCAAGTGCTTGTCTCTAGAACACTCCGCATATAGTCATCTCTAAGAGGTCTTATTAGGAAAATGGCTGAAATGAAGGAGTTGAAGTTCAACAGGCACATCTCTTTGATCCCACAGCATCTTGTAAAATAACTCTGCCCATCACACATGGAGATTCCCATACATTTTTAATTTTTTACTTTTGGTTCCCATACCCTTTAAAGAAACTTTTTCCCAGCTCTCACAATACATGTTGAAACACACACACACACACACACACACACACACACACACACACACACACAGAGAGAGAAAATAACACTTCAAAATCAGTTTGACCCTCCACAATATCCCTTACAGAGTCACTTAAATCTTTGTGTTTCATCTTTTCATGCACAGGAAATTCAGTGTACATCTCTAGTCTTCTGCTATAAAATTGTGAGAAATAACATACAAATTATTTTATTGGCGAAGGGAATTAAATGAGTGCCAATGGATAACAATTGAACATCAGTAGTTTTTCTGATCATATTTGTAATGTATGAGCCTCTGACCAGAAGCTAACCACAGTATGATTTTCAGAATACAGATCATTCAAATATTTTAAACTCAACAAGACAGGAAGTAGTTCGAGTCACCAGTGATTAAGTCTCAGAGTTGCCATTGTTCTAAAGAGTCAATGTATGGCTTTATGTCTCTGTGTCATATATATCAGAATATATGGGATTTTTTTCATGAGTGGTGATAGCAGAGATGGAGATTATTTCCACAGAAAAGCTGGACAAATTAAATTAAAATTAGTTCAAATCACCTCCTTTACCCCAACACATCCTTTGAGACTCCCCATTGAAATGACATCCACTGGGGTTACTACTTCCTTGTGTTTTAAGCTATTCTCCAAAGGCCTATCACAATTTTCAAGAGCGTCTCCCATCCTATAAAGAAAGTAGGAGGAGGAAAAGAAAGTATGCTTAATTTTAAATAAATAAATGTCTACAGGGTCTTTCGAAAAATTGAATTGAAATTGAACACTGAACATTTTATTAATGTTTCTTTCGACTCTAACTTTATTCTGTGTCGAATATTTGATGGAGTCTCATAGCCCTAGACTATTTTGGAAAATGTAGTATCCAACAGTATCTACTTCTAATTAGTATCTCTGTGGGTCACTGTTACCCTGTGGTTAAAATGTTCCTTTCGTTTTATTTCTTGAACTTATCTAGTTTCCTCCTTTCTCTTTTCTGCACAACCCAGAAATAACTGTATTCATGGCATTACACAGCAAAAGAGGTGAGATGTGGAAATAATATAACTTTGTTTTAAATGAAAAGAAAAAAAGGACAGAGAAGAAATTTGTCAGGATAATGGAGTTTTGTTTTTGAAAAACATTTAGTGCTACATGTTTTTCATTTTGTTTTCATATCTAACTAGAAATCATCTAAAATTGCTTTCTACTCGTGTTATTATCATCTTAATGTCATCTGTATTTATTTATCTTAGACATTAATTTTGACTAATGATCCCATGAAAGGAAAATAGTAGGCTTATATAAGAGAAAAAGGCTAAAATGATCAGATATAAACATCCCAAAGGTATGTTTATCATAAATTTATCAGGTTTAAACATCCCAACGGTATTTTTAATGTAGTACAGGCTCTATGTGATATTTTTATACAATAGCATATATATAGCATGATGAAGCTGATAAACAGCGAGTAATGCATAATGATATTATAGAATTAACATTTAAAATCTATTATTAGATAAAATGATTAAAGTGAATAGTAAAAACACTAAAAATATTATAAATAAACTACACATATCACAGTACTAAGTAATAATCATTAGACAAAGGCTTTACATGCCAAATGGAAAGGTACATTCTGAAACATGAAAAGAATACTTTACAAAAGACTACAATTCTTACAAGCAAGAGACATTATCCTGAAGCAGATTAAAAATTTTGTTTTACTTATTGAACAAATTTTTTCCCAATACAGTATGAGACTTAGTTTAGAACTGTTTTAGTGGTGCTCTAGATCTCCATTACAAATTATAGGATTCAACAAACAAATTATGAAAAAAGTAAGACCTCAAGGAATGATAGAAACCATTTGTTACATTCTTGGAATGAAAAGCCTTTTTTTAGGAGAGGAGCATTGTAACTATGTTTGTCTATTTGTAATCGAATGTGAGGTTGCCTGTCTCTTCTGCAATCTCATTAGCTGATTTTTAGCCTCTAAAACAAGCAGCCAAAATTTAATTACAATCATATTTTACACAATATTTCCCAACTACTTAGACATGACTTCCCCAGAGTTAAATTGTAAATTCAACACTTTCATATAAGTGACCCAAGCTGTACATCTAAATCCTGACTTTTCATCAATAATAATAAAAAGTAAGTGTTCCTTTAAGTGAAGTAAAGATTAATACATACTGTTTCTCAAAATTAAAACTAATCTTGATGATTTGGGGCATATTTTTAAAAGATATTTTCTAATGATGTAATTCAAACTCAGCCCCAAACTAAATCTATCAAAACTTTACAACATAATTTGTTTTTAGGGGGTGTCACCAAAACAATTTTTTGTTTACTTGCGTATGCATCTTCGTATATTGGCTTGACTTGTTGTAGAAACAACAGACTCCTCTAGAAAATCTGTTGAACTTAGTGGTTAGTCTTGTCACTCTTCTGTGAAGGTATATTGGACTCTGTGGTCTCCAGTGTTAGCAAAATGGGTAAATTTTTGACTGAGGCTTTGTGCCCCCACTTTTGAAATCCACTTAGAGGTATAGAAAGTACTTATGAAATGCTAACCAAACCAACCAAAAATATTGCATTTCTTTACTTAAAACTTAGCCTGCCTGCATCATTGACCCTCTTCCATTGTTACTTTCAACTCCTCAGTAAAAGTGAAGGATAAAAGAAAGGTAAAATAAATAATATAAAAACTAGAAAAGGCTAGAAATGTGCTTAATAGAAAGGTGGCAGAATGGGGATTAAAAATAATTGAGACTAAATTCACATGTAATCCAACTGGGCAAACCTATTTCTAAGTCTAGGTGCAAGATACTGAATAATTTAGAAAAAGCTCTAGGAACAGCACAACCACCACAACAAAAACAAACACAATCTCATAGAAATCCTCAAGTTCAATTTTAGGTAACATTCCTATGAGAAAATATGGGTCTTCTAAAATTTGATGTCCTAGATTAGCTAGCTCGGGTTTGAGAGTCTAGAATGAAAGGACCAAAGATGACAAGCATCCACGTACTACTAATAGAGTCAGAGTTTGTGAGGTTAGAGGGTGGCCAGGAGAGAAAACATTTCTGGTAGGCTCCAGGGAGTGGTCTCTGTCCAAACAAGGTCATTGCCACTGGCTCCGGAAACCTCTCCTTCAGGCTCTTGTTGACCTTGATTCATATTATGACTTAGCAGCTGTAGTCATTTTGTAGTTAGTTTGCACCTACTGGTCTTATCTCCCTCTGGTGCATAATGATCAGGTCCAGTTTGTGCTTGCATTTCTTTTGTGTATTTTCTTTGTCATAGGAAAAACTTTGCATACCAACTAGTTTGGGAATTATGGGTAATCTGGGTAAAACAAGAATTGTTGACGTGATTAAGACTGGATAAAATTTATTCAGTTAGCCAGAACTGTACTTGATTAAATTGCCCAATAATTTTAACATATTTTCATAATGTGAGCTCATATTAATTCTGTAATGCAAAAGATCATCACCCATTGTTTCTAATTTTGACCCCTGACTTCACTAGCAGATCAAATTAAATGTTTGACATTAGGATTTTTTTTAAGAGGCTTATTTACAAGTGTGCATTGTCAACACCAGAAATACTACACATTCTGTTCCCCCCTCATAGCATATACGCTGTTTGCCACCCCCTGCATCCATTCTCCACCCTCTTTCCCACGGCCTGTCCCAGCACGCTGACCTCCCTGGACTGCGTCAGCAGGCTCTCTTGCCCTTTGGCTTCTAATGGAATTTAGCCAGTGGGATGTACTGGTGGAGATCAGAGTGTACAAGGAGAAAGATTCTTTTCCTTGGCCCCCTCTCTCCTGGGCCATTGTAGGACGACTGTACCCTCCTAAGACATAGCTTTGACAGGGAGCCCTTCTCTGTTCTCATTCTACTTCTGAGCTCAGCAAAGGGCTCTCTCCTCTCGCCCCTTCAATGACAACTGCTGGCCATTCTATCCCTGGTGTTTTGCCTAAGCCTTGCCGCTTTCTAAAAATCCCCTCTAATAAACCCTCCTCAATGCACTGAATTGACTATGTAGTTTTTGTTTTTGTTTTTGTTTTTGTTGTTGTTGTTTTTTTTTTTTTTTTTTGCTAGAACCCTGACTGAACACTTTCCCTCCAAACTCTTGATTTTAAGGAACGAGACTCACAGGTAATGCTCTTTAGGCTTATAAATCCTGTGGGTTCTATCATCCTGAACTCATTTTAGTAAATACCTGATCTGATAAAGAAACCCCATCAGTATTTATTGAAGAGAGACACTGAAGTTTTTATCAGGGCTCAGCAGATGCTCACACTGCTCTATCAATCTGCTTTGTCAAAAGGCACTTATGCCTCCAAATGCTTTGCTTGTGGATGTTGGAGATGAACAAGAAAAAGTAGTTCATCTTATTGGATCCTGTCAGTATGGGGCATTTATATGAGTTCATGTTTACATGCAAGACAGTATCTGATTCTAAGCAATAAAATGTCATACTCAGTGAGGTTCATCTTTAAGATTAGCGTTTTCCAGGATCTGTCCTCATGATAAGATCCCATGATTAGGTCAAAATGGTTATGTCAGTAGATAGTACATCATCTAATAATATAAATGGCCATTTTTTTTTAATATTGGGGATCAGGTACCACAGTCTCATTTAATTTTAAGATAAAAAAAAATCTATGAGGGTATTGTTTGCAGAGGATGAACTTGAGGATCAAACATATTTAGTATCTTTCCTGAAGTCATGCAGCTAATAAGCAGCAAAACTGGAATATAAGCCAAATCTGTTAAACTATAAATAATATTCTCAACTGTTAATCCTCATAATTAGCCTCGGTGCATATGTAAAAAAAAAGCAGTAGTTCATTAAGGTATTCCTTATAATAAATCTTGTAAAAAGTTAGTTATATTTTGATAGCAGTATAAAACAATTATCCAATACTGATTCGAACTTGGAATAAACTACATATCAATTCTAATTGAAGGACATCATCAGATAATTTTCCTAATTTTTTTCTGTTTAATGGTATTATGTCTTATAAATCTTAGACAATAACCTGAAGTCAGTATGTAAGAAATGGGTAGAAATCAAATTATTTTTTTGACTCCTAAATAGTACATTAAACAGCAGAGTATCTTTTCCATATGAAAAAGAAATACTGGTTGTCCTTCATTTACATTTTCTTTGTTGACTGTTAAAGGCAAGTTTTGTTGCTCCAGTCAATAAGGAAAAGCAGTTTTCTCTGATAAATGTAAAGCCAGTTTTCCCCAATTTTCTTTTCTTTTTGAAACTTGACACTGTGTTTCCTTCTGTGTATTTTCTCCTAGATACATGGAAAGGTTAGCGTTTCCTTTTTCAGCCATTCATTAGGGAGGGTACCAGTCTGTGGCTGCTGCCTCAGATTATTAATAGGAAAACTTCACTGTCTCATCTACTACATTATTTCCAACTTTTGGTCAACCAATGACCCCAAAAATGTATAGAATATAAAAGAGTTTAGGTTTGAAGTAGGTTTTATAGCATCCTCTATTAGTTTCTCAGTTATGGAGCTGAGTACTGTTTATGTCTGTGTCCTAGGCACTCAGGACACTGTTTGGCACGTTGATGCTTTAAAAAAATGATAATGCAAATAATAATAATAATACATTTTTTCATAGAGTTGTTTTGTATGTAGAATGAGATAATCTATGCACAGCCATTTGCTCTTCCTGGCTCAGGAGTAAAAGGGACAGAAATATGTCTTGGTTTTTTTGTTTAAGGAATAACATGCACTGGATATGTATTTAGTCCTTAATAGAAGAGTTATAACAACTGTACTGAGCTCTAATGGTGTAAGCCGGATGAGAGGTGATTGGGCAGAGCTAGGAAAGGCACAGAGATAATGTTTAAAAGCTGAATGAGATTTTAAAATTTCCTCAGGTGACCCAGAAGAGTTTCTCAAACTTTTTTTCAATAAAAGAGTACTAGTAGCAGAAAGACACAAATGCATACCCCTGGAGAAGATGAGGGCTGCCACTTGATGCAACTCACTGTAAATGTGACACTTCCTGATAGCTTCCTTCTTTGCCTTTAAAAAGTTAAAGATAACATCTACAATGTACTATATTATATTTGCATTTCTTTATATATAATAATGTTTTCCAAATTCTTTTAGTACAACTGATACCCCAAAACAGAAAATATCTCACTAGCAGCCATGAACTAAAAGAAATGCAAAAAGAATATCATTCAGTCTGAAGAAAATTATACGAGGTGGAAACTTCCATTTACGAGGGAAAAATAAGAAATCAGGAATGGCAAATAAGTAGTAAATATAAAAGATGGGTTTTCCTTTCCTGCAGCAACTTATCAATTAAAGTTCAGATTTTCCTGTCCTGGCACTGGGTCCTATAGTAGTCTCATGAGTCTCTGCTCTGGGAAGCTGTGATTTCCTTCATTCCATTGTCTCTCCAGTTTAAGGAGCAGCAGTTTGCCCTGTGCCCCATCCCCCTCTTCTGGCTGCAAGAAGAGTGAGAGAGAGCCCTGTGGTATTGTTCCTAAGCACACCAAGTGATTGGTAGAAAACCAGTCTCCCCATCCTCTCCACACCTGTTGTCCATATCAAAAGGTAATCTCTGTTCTTGACCCAAGTGGAGTACTTTAAGTCAATGAAGATTTTCACAATACTATTTCTCCTCTTTTCCTCTACTTAAAAAAAAAAAAAAGAAAAAAGAAAGAAAAAAGTGAATTAAATGATTCCTAAGTCCAAAGAATATAAGTGCTGTTTTAGCTACCATAATTTTTTAATTAATTGCCATGGTTAGGAAATGGATGTTTCTAGTTAACTGAAGGTTAGTTATTAAAATTGAGACTGGGCCACTCAGTAATAGGTTGGGATGTCTTATAGTAACCTAAATCTTCTTTAACTTCAGAAACATTTCTTACCAGAAAAGCACACGAGTTTTGTTTGATCTCTCAACTGTGTCCCTTCAGAGAACACTTTAAATAATTAGATTCAATGTAGGCACAGTAGCCTGCTTGGACATCATTGTCGTTTTTTAAGAGAGGGTCATTATTTGAAGGAGGAAAAGCAAAATGTGGAGAGCAGACTACTTCAGAATCACAGGTATTGATTAAATAGTTTCATCATACAAAACAAACAAACAAACACTTTTATGTACCAGGGCCTGTGATAGGATGTGGGTAGCAACATAGAAAAGGCTTTATGCTAACTTAAAAATGATTAATATAGTGAAGAAGACAGATGAGCAATGGAGCCACCATATAACAAGAGATGTGCATAACAGCCTTGCAAAAAGTCAGAGATTAAGACTTGCTTAGTCTTGCTTGCCTGGGCATGACAATCAATGTTTTTAGTTGCAAATAACAGAAATGAGTCTGGTAGATTTAAGTAGAAAGGAATTTATTTTTAAAATATTGCATAATCTACAGAAACACTTGAAGGGCTAGAGAACAATGCTCAGGGCCTAGGAAGCCAGGAACAATAGCCAAATTCAAGCCCTAGAACTAATGGTGAAGGGACATCACCAAGGCTGCCACAAAACGCTAGTGCTAAACTTGTAGCGCCATAGCACAATATGATCCCAGAATATTGTGACATAGCTTGTGACTATTAGGACAACTTATAAAACTGCCAACACTATCAGTGAAAATGTCCATGATATATCGTTAGCTTCAAATTCAAAGTCTCGTGTAAGAGCCTCTCCTTTGCAGAACCTAAGTCACATGCTGACATCTTAGCTGCCATGGAAACTGGAGCAAGTGTCTGAAGCATTCCATTTCTATAATGAGATGTGGGATCCGCCTCTCATTCCTTATATGAAGTGCTTTTAAGGCAAATTCTTGAAAAAGGAATAGATGTTGCAATCAGGCAAGGAGTTACATGTTCTAAGAAGGAAACAAATGTTCAAGGACACGTTTTTTGAACATGCTGCTCAAGTACATGCCCCATATGAGAGAGGCATGAAAGGTAAAATCCTAAAAGTAGACAGAGCCCACATCATGGAAGTTCATGTGTTCCACCATAAAGAGGGTAAGCTTATCCTGGGAGAAATGGGGAGGGACATTCTTGGATTAGAATATTGTAAAAATCACTGTGCATGATGTGGGGTGCTCAGTCATGGCTGTAGGTCAGCACTACATTGAAGTAAAAAAGATCAGTTAGGCAGCTACTAAGTTTAATCGAGGTGAGAATGGATGATGGCTATGGCTGCGGGAATAAAGAAGAAGATGCATAAACAAAAATATGTAAAAATAAATCAGCAAGACTTGAAAACTGGTCAGATATAAGGATGAGAGAAAATGAATGGCTTAAAATAACACCCAGATTTGTACAAATATGTTGCTAGAAATAACAGTCTCTGAAATAAGAGGGACAGATACATTAGAAGGTTTTGCAGGATGATGTTGAATTCAGCCTTGTATATACTGAGCCTGAAGCGCCTGTAGAAGACAGACATGGAGATATCCCCTAGTGTGTTCAATACATGTATCTGGTGCTTGGACAAGATTGTGATACCTTGTGGTGGCAGGAGTTGAAACTTTTGGTCAGACTGTCCTTACTTGGAGTCACCACTCTACTACTTAGAAGCTGTATGACATAGGCAAGTTATTTAAACTCTCAGAACCTGTCTTCAGCTCTACAGTGGGAATAACTTCTCCCTCTAGGGTTCATATATTTGAAGAAATAGGTAACACATATCAATCACAATGTATATCCGCTAATTGGGTAGCTCCTAACATTTAGAACTAGAGGTTTTCATTGGGGGAGTCATCAGCATGTAAATGCAAGAGACAGGCAGAGCAAAGAAAAAATATAAGGAGGTATGTGGGGAAGGAAGATGACTGGGAGCATTGGTGTTATGAAATCTCAGAGAGGAATCAACCAGAGAATTCCAGAGAAGTTCAACCCCACCTGTCAAATGGTGACAAGCGCAGTAAGATAAGCCTGGAAAATGTCCACTCATGAACAACTAGAATACTGTCGGTGACCTTAATTAGAGCAGTCTCCATGAACTGAGATAAAGATATGACAAGTGTTTCAAAACCAAAACCGATGGGCTAAATATTAGAAGCTAGAAACGTGGGAGTTCTGAAAATTCCTTCCAGTTTGAAAATGCACAGAATCCTCTGGATTCCTAGCAAGAATAAACTTAAATAATTATTGAATATGTTTTTTCCCCTCATATCGAAGTCACATTTTTTGTAGGTTTAAAAGCAAAACAAACAAACAACAAAAGGACAGCAGGAAGGCATCCTTGGGAGAGAGTTTGAAGTTAATTTGTCCTCTTTTATTCAAGTTTTCTTTTGTTCATGTCTAAATTTTTCTTTGTGGGAACTTTGTTCCTCCTTATTTCTATGCAGATAATTCAAAGGCAACTGCTGAGTAGTCTGTCTAAACTCAGGATAATATCTAAGTTATATGTTGGTGGTCCATGGCCATCAATTTTTTTATAGTTTTCCATTATTAATAAAAACTTTTGAGTTTTGCAGCATTGTCTGTGGCTTCTAATTGTCATTATAAATGTACATGTAAATTTATGCGAGTTGATGGTGTCAGTTATCTGAAGACTTTAGCCAGTAAATTTTCTGTGACACCCTGGACATCGCTCCCTTAAACCCCTGTGCTTCTCAATTCACTAAAGCACCAACTAACCACGAGGATAAAGGTTACTTCTTTTCCACCATTTCAACTCTCAAACTTAGTCCATGGTTGAATTACTTGAGTTACTAATTAATTAACTTTATAACAGTAGAACAAGGTAATGGAAATATAAAAAAAGACTTCCATGGATCATAGAAAGGAATCTTAAATGCCATTCAGATTTTTTCTCCTCTGTTTTCTGAAACTTTGATGGAGAGATAATTCTAATACTCTTTTACTGCTGAGAAACAATCCCTAATCCCAACAGTCACCCAGATGAATAAATCCAGGTGGAGCTATAATCACATATTACAGTTTAATTAAGCTCTTTGTTAACAACGAACAGGGTTATCATTGATATACTCAATGGCTTCCTGACAAGTACAGCATTAAGAATAGGCAGCCATAGACTTTAGAGCACAGTATTATCTCCTGTGGGGACAGTTGAATTTGTGATTTCTTGAACTGACAAAATGACTTATCACCTTCCATATGCACTGCCATCTACCAGGCAGGAGTAATGCTTCCACCGATAGGTTCTCTAGTGGGAACGAACAATTTTGATGGATAAAAGATTATGCCAAGATTTAAAAAAAGGGAAAGAAAAAAATTTGTCATAAAACCGTGGAGTTTTTATGCATCTTATTGACAAGATGTGCAGCATAACCTGTTTCACCAAATGCAGTCATCATTCAAGCCTTAAAGTGAAGGTCTATTTAATTTTATCAATGCTTTGCTGATTTATAAATTAAGCATCAGTGAAAACGGATGTAAAGGCTGTTCTTGGCTGAGACGAATGACCACTATTTATTTGTATTTCTACAGAGATGAACCCAAAAGACAAATCATACTAAATAGTGCAGTTTCTTGTTCTTACTATATTTTGGAAAGGAAGCCTTTGCTGTTATGAATGGCTGCATTTCTTTGCTTTCACTAACCCCCAATGGCAAACAAATAATTTTCAGTTGAATCTAAAATTTAATGTTCTTAAAAGTAAAATAAGGTTAAGGAACAAAGTTTCCAAAAGAAACTACCTTTGTCGAATACAGTAAAATAAAAAATGAGAGAGCATGGAAATTGAAGCTGAAAATATCCCCATATAGAGGAGAAATCAGGAAATGACTTCCAGGAGAATTAGACACAAGAAAGAAATATAAAAGACACAGCAGTGTGTGCTGGGGCTGAGTTCTTGAATATTTAAGGCGCATTTTAGCTTCCTGCCCCACCTGAACTTAAAAGTTTTATGAAGAATTGAGATGTTTGGATTCATTAGAGAATAAAAGACTGCAAATTTTTTCCTGTTTATTTAACAGAAAGGAAGCAGTCCTTCTCTTATGATAACTTTAAATTAATCACAGAATTTATGTGAAATTAAGATACATTTTAGAGCGCAAAAAAAATGTGATGTAACTGGTCAATGCTTTTCCCTGTTCTGTAGGATAAAAATCATAAATGATGGGGTTTTTTTAGACAGAATAAAGCTATAAAAGTTGTAAAAACTGGATTTGAGATGAAAAAGAAACGTGCATCAGTTTTTTTTGTCAAAATTCTTCTACAGTCTTCTGACTAATTAAATTTTAATTTTAAAAGTGAAATGCAAGTGGATGAGTTTTTAATTTCTGTAGTAAATCTTGGGAGAAGGGTGTGTTTATATGAATTTGGCCTTTGTATGCAGGTGGAGAGAAGGGGTTTTACAGACCAGGCCCTGATTTCCCCATATCAATTAGACCCCTACACCTGTCTCTTCAGTGTAGCCTTTGAAGATAGGCTCGATATCAAAAATCCTAGAGATCCAGGAAGTCATGTCTATTTGTAGCGATAAGACAGTAGTATTATCTACAGTTATTCTTGTTATATCTAACTGAAATAGGATGATTGCTATATGAGATATATCTAGACATGTGATATACCTGTTGCTGAAAAAAAAAATATATATATATATATATCAGTCAAATAAAGGCTTAATTTTTTCAAGGTAGTTAATGACTCTAGTAGGAAGACTTACTGCTACATTTCTGATTTTTCTTCTCACAATTTCCATGTATCTCTGCTCCAGCAGAGGGCCATACACTTACCTTAATTGTGTATGATCTTGATTTGAGACAATGGAGTGTCATGATTAAGGGTATAGAATTCAGGATTCAGTGTGCTTGAGTTGATTTCCTGGCTCAGATGCTACCTAGCTAATTACATCCTTCTCATTATTCTCGTGTGCAAATTGTAGATCATAAGAAAACCTTATAGTGTAGCTGTAAAGATTAAACACGCTAACATTGGCTAAGCACCTCAAACAATGCCAAGTAAGTGCTCAATTTTTACAGGTATTTTAATTATTTTGGTGCATTGGCATAAGAAAAGTTCTACATTTTACAGAATTTGTTCAAAAACAGAATAGCTGATGTATTGATCCAAATATGTTAGATAGACCTAATAATAGATCTTGAAGTATCTAAGGGTTCCAGATCTTTTTTATGTTTAATTATGCTACCCATTTATAATCTCATATTTGAAAAATACTTAAAAGATCAATTGTCTTAGAATGCTTTATTTGATATTGTTCACAATAGTCAATATATTGCTCTTATCATTGTTAATGCTTTGTGAGAACAATAGCCAGGTATATCCACCTAAACTTTTTAATTTACTAACTCTACAAACAAATAGTTTTCTTTATTAAATAGAATTTGAAATAATATTAAAGGACCATTACTTCTTGCTGGATTGCTGTCATTCCTTCTCAGTATCCTTTGGCTATTGTGATCTAAGAAACTGGCAATATTTCTCACAGTGAACTTTGTTTTCTTCCATCCAACTCAAACTAACCTTCAGCCCTATGCATTTGTTTATTGGTAGCTTCCATCTAATCTTATAAAAACTTCCCAAATAGATAGATAATTGGCATTCTAGGAAATGTTTCTGAGCTACGTACTTACTTTGTGAGTGACATGATGACTTTGCAGCAGCAACCATTTGTTCATTCGGGTTATCCATCAGATTGCCCAATGCAGCTCTTGACCTTGTCTTCATGAAATATTTTCCTTTGGGACTGTTCTCTTTATGACATCCTCAATCTTTTTTGCTCCGTTGACTTCCCTCACTCTGCAAACAAATATACTATCTATTGTAATTTATCTCTCCAGATTTTTTTTTTTTTGACATAAGATCTAGGGGGAAAGTTGCTTCTTAATCAATATGTTATACCAATATTGATATAGATCAAGTAATGTTGCCCAAACTGTTTAGTGGTGTTTTGGTATACCTACTACCTTCCATCACCAATTTCTCCATTTAGAAATTAAACTTGCCATTCTTATTCTACCACAATCTTTTCTTTTCTTTTTTTTTTTTTTTACCTTTTATATTTTGGTGTACTGTCACAGTTGCTCAGCCACCTTTAATCATCAAATCCAATCTTTTTTCACTTTTACCTGCCTCCAGCTTTGGCTTTGTTGAGTGACTTGGCCTTCACAGTAAGTGGATTTTTATTTTTCATTGAATTAACTCCCTTCTCCCACATCCTAATGATGTGCGTTCTCCCACACAATCCTCAGGCCTTAGCTGTTCTTTTATTGAGAATGCAGAGTTTGCTTTCCCAAAAGAACCCAGTAAAGTATATTTTAGTGTTCACATCAGGGGCCTCTGTATCTAGTGTCCTGGGAAAGTTGGCGAAAGAAGAGCTTCGCCTAGGCACCAAGAAATTACTGCAAAGACATTTTAGAAAATGTTTTTTGTTTTTTTTTTTAGAAAAAAAAGAATTAAGAAGAATCAAATATTACAGATTATGCATACACAATTCAATAATTGGTTGAATATATGACTACTTTTTAAAATATGCAATTTAGAAATCCTGAAAAACCCCTATGATCCCCTCACTAAGAACTTAGATAAGCAATACCTCTTGTCTTCTGCTGTTATTACTATGGGACTTCCATAAACATCGATTTTTCATCTTTAAAATGGGCTGACAGTGTTTGCTTTGGCTGATTCATAGAGCTGTTCTGAGAACTGAATAAAATAATGTGTATAAACATTCTCTGAAAATCTTATTATGTAGATCTAGGCATCAGATAGATGGCAGATTTTGAAAGAGAAAAGGCATTATACCTTTGGCTGTCTCCTCTGCTTTTTTCGTGGTACTCAGCTAATATTTCTTGATTAAGCTCACACTGATAGTGTGTGGGTACTATATTTTGATACTCAAGTGAAGTATAGGATGTTAGACTTTTTACTGAGGCTCAAAATAGACCTAAGACTTATATGCACAATCAAAAGAATAGTGCTACCTTATAATGTATGTGGCAAATTTTCAAGGATTTTTTACATACACCATTGATATTCTTCTGTATTCACAGCAAAATCCAAGAGTGCAAACATCCCAAACACTTAATCCTGAGAGGAGGGAGAGTCATAGCCACAATGAACGAGAAGAGGTCACTGAAATCTTCTCATTGTATTCCATTTCCAAACAAACAATAGTTAAATAGTACAACAGTTTAAAAGATTGGAGAGTTTTTAATACTGAGGGTTTATAGCCATGGGCTCTGATGGCTGCCCAGTCATGAGCTGGGTCATTTCTACCTGGTTAATTCGTTTCTCTGATCTTCAGTCTCCTGGTATGTAATTGGGGTGGGAGTGAGGGGGGCGACTTGGACCATCAGAGCAACAAGAGCCCTTTCACAGTGAATTTTTATTCCTTTCTCCTGTTTACCTACCCTGGAACTTGGTTCAGCTTCTGATTTCATACCTTTTATTTTTTACTGTAATGTTGGCCACATTTGAGAAACACTCGAGGTATCTCGAGGTATCTCTTGGCTGTTCACCACTGAATGTCATCATATTGTTGCACTGATTTTGTTATAGGCTGCCATTAAAAACAATCAAGATTTTTTTTTAAAGAAAAAATGAACAATCAATGGAGCTAAATGCTTACTTTGGAAGACAAATGGCTTGATATCTTAAGTGTTTTCATTGGCTCAGTAGAACACTGCCTGTTTGCCAAACTAACCATGAAAATAACTCATCTGTATATTTTTCTACTTTCTGCTCTTTAGCCATCAGTGTGATTTTAAGATGAGGAGCTCTCTCCAATCTCTTTCAGCCATTTGGTATTTATTCTGCTAGTCATTTAATTAACTTTTGATCAATAAGTCAGGTGACTTAGCCTTTATATTTCTAATAATTAGCACTGTACCCTCCATATATTAAGGTTTTAATAAAATATTTGTTTATGATAATAATAGCCATTATTCATAGAATGCTTAATATGTACTAAATAAAATTATAGACATTTTGATATATATTAAGTGAGTTAAAAAGGTAGATATTATGTTTCTATATTTTACAGATGAGGTATATGAAGTACAAATAGATTAAGCAATTATCTTTATCTTCTACATACTGAATGAGATTCTCAAATTTATTCTGTTCATCAGTAAACTATTTTTCAAAATACCTATTTCTATATTCTTTACCTCCAACATATATTTTAATTAACTCTTGTTTTAAATTTCTGCGTACTTGTCCTTACCACATTTCTATTCGTATTTATTTATTTTTCTTCTCTTTTCATCATTTGTCTGCTTTATAGAAGCTGTTCTTCTTACTACAGATCATTCTCTGGATCTTTAGAATAATGTTCCTCTCAAGTTTTCCTAACATAATTTTTAAGGTGACATTTTTTTTTTCTTGTGGACCAAGTTCAATAAACAGTATAAGGTACCATGTCTCCACTCCACTTCTTCTTGGCTGATTTGAAGTCCATCTCGCATCAAACAGTGACTATGGTGGTAGACATGCCCTGCCCATTTTAGGCTCCACACTGTGGTGCTAAGGTGGAATATTTCCTATCCTTGCTGACTGACCTTGATCCACTGAATCAATGGATAATGGATATTGAACTATATAAGATGCAGTGCACAGCCTGAGATATTATGAGGATTTCCTCCCTTATTCCACCCCCAACCTTCAGTGATCTGAGTTTTGGGGATGTAAACTCACATAATATAATGTAACCCAATCAATACCTTTGAGTCATGTTACTTTCTAGGGGGATTCTCCCATTGAAAAGACCAAGAAAGATGAAACACTGGGCAGTAACAAAATGACTCCTTTTTTCTGCTAGGCACAGACTTACAAGATATTGAAGCATGCTCATGTTCATTTTAACCTGCCTGACTTGTTTTGAAAAAATTTCTCCAGTTTCTGGCAATAGGTATAATAGCAATCTTAGTTTGGGGTCACTGGCTTTTCTTCTTTTTCTGGGTCATCAGAGATATTCATATAAGCAGTTATAAGCATTCAGCATAGTTTAATTCAAAACATATATACTGAGTGACTGCGAAGTGCCTCTTGTCCCAGGATGTAGATAAAGCAGTGAGCAAGACATATTACTGCTGCTTCTGTGGGCCTTCAAGGTCAGGCGGGAAAACACACTTAACAAGCTATAATCTATGCATTATGAGTGTGTGGAAATAGAACAGGATACTAGGCATATTCACAGTAGTCAGGTATTACCTCAAAATGCCCAAATTATTTTATAAGCTATCTTTACCTTTCTTCATGTTAAAAAAAAAAATCGTTTTTGTTTTTCTTTGGTATGCTTTGCTTTTGAGACCCACAGCAATTGTAATCACTTGAAAACATCAATTATTTTTCTCTCATAAGCATCTAATTCAACAAAATAGCACGCTCTTAAAATAGTGGCATTAAGTCTACAAGGTTTTTCTGCCTCCTTAACTTTTTACAAAAGAGAAACTTAACTGGCCACAGTGATCATACTTCTTTAAAGAACTGTTTTACAATCAGACTTTCATGTTAAAACTTTTTCATTCCCATGGGGTAGGAGGTGGGAGAAGTTTCTTTTGTTTCCATGCATGTGACACGTCAGGTACTTCATGTCATCACTCCTAACACACTTAAGAATTTTTCTCCACTTAAAAGGAAAACAAATGACAGATTAATATTAACAACAATGTAATCACAAAGGGCAAACCAAAGAAAACAGCTTACTCACCATTGATGCATATATTAAACACCATGGCTTGTACCAAGACAGACAAAATATGTTCTTCAGATGGAAAATTTGAGGTATTGAACTCACTTCCCAACACACAAATGGGTTCAATGTCACACCCATTCCATCATTCTTTCTCTATTATTTAACATATGAAAAAACATAGCATCTACTAATACAATCGTAGACTAATATGAAAGAGTGTAATTAGTACATATTATTCTAAATCCTAGGGGAAAAAATTAATTGGACAAGGCTTTATTATATATATATATATTTTGCTATTGATTAGGTACCATTCAATACCAGAACTGTATTGTATTTATAATTAAACACATGTGGATTAACTTGTTAATTATTTGAAGCAAAGTACATACAGCAAAATGGAGGCATGAATGGAATTTAAAGGACCTTTAATATGAAAGTATTTGTGAGTCTCCACCTAACCTATTCTTTGAAGGAGAGTGAAAAGGCACACCAAGTACATTTCAGAGTAGCAGGTTGAAGGTGCAAAAAAAAATTATTTTTTTAATCATCACTTGTTATTAAACAAAATCAAACATTACTACTGAATTTATGTAGTATCTTTCTTTTTGGAGAATTCAAAAATACTTTCCCATTCTTGAAACAATTATATATTCATAGTATTTCTGAGACTTAAAGTGTATACTGGGGATATTTGCAGACAGATGCATTGAGAGTTTAAATCACATACTCAAGGTCATCCAGTTATCCAAAGGAAAAGAAAAGTCAGATTTAAAAATTTCCAACTGCTCATGATTTAGCACTATTTTGTGCAGTCTTGTATATAACTTAGTAAAATGTGATCCCTAATTGTGGTTCCTCAGAGTGAGGCTTTTCCTGTCACCCAAGTCACCTCCATCACAAAAGCAGTAACGGTAAAGAAAGTAAGTCAAAATAATTCTGAAAACTCGGTGCAAAAACCCTTAATTTGCAGTTAAGTGGGTTGAGGACGTGACTAGGTTGCTCTAGAAAAAGTCAAGGTGAAAACCATCAAGAAAAGAGGTTTTTGTTCATCTACCTTGGGACATTAGCTCACTGGAGGGAAGAGGATTTTGATTATGCCTCTGAGGCAGGATTTTTAATGGAATCTCAGAAGAGAGAGCAGAAACCAGGTTCCACAGTAAGCATTTTACTCAGCCTCGAAAGGGCATTCCCAGCTCTCAGAGAAATACCAGCTCTCAAACCCTCAATCTGAGAGAAAGATGAACTGCTTTGAATGAGGGATGGCAGTTTCATCCCGGAGATTGATCTGGACGACAGGTAGGTGTGGTTAAAAGGTTTCTGTTCTGCTGGGTCCCTGCTGACCATTCATATAGATGAAGACAGCAGGCTTTGGGCTGGCTTTTACTGACTACATCTCTGGGTGTTCATGGGTTGCAGCCTTTTCTATTGCCCAGACAGAATATACAAGAGGCCGGGAAATAAACACACTAAAGCAAAAGGGAAGTCATCCTTTGGGGTTCCTCCATTGTTCCTGGCCAGTCTGTCTAAAAAACATAGGGCCTGGTTCAATTTACCTGCTTATTAGATTATTAATTTAATGATTAATTAGGTCTAATATAAGTTTTTATATTGTTTTATGATAATGGTTCCAAAATGCTATCTAATCATCAGAAAAATTCCCCATCTCAGTAATTCTCAGGTGAAGCCATGAGATGTCTCTCACTCTCTCTCTCTCTCTTTTTTAATTGCTTTCTTAGTGATGCTGATGATGAGTCCACTTTGAAAATCATTGTCATAAAATGTTCATTCATTTTTAGGATGAAGTGTCATGTCTTTTTTGTATTCCAGATCAAACTGGTTAATTAATCTAAAGTTTTCACAGAGTAACTTTTGTTAAAAAAAAGTAAACCCAGATCTAAACAAAAGTAAAGATTCTACAGATTTAACGCATGATTTTACGATATATTTATTGACTTTTATTGTTTCTTTTTTATTAAAAAAGGTAGTATTTTAATGTATTATAGAAAATTTTAAAGTTCAGAAGTGCATCAAAGAGAAAACCTTAGAACAATCAAAATTAATATGTTGATGTATCTTTACTTTTAAAATTAATATACTGTTTGAGTACTGTGAGCTTCTTTTTGTACTTTCCATTTTATTATAAATATTTTTGCATCTTATTACAAATTATTTTTAAAAAATGTTAATTATTCACATATCACCAAATTTTAGATATAATCCAAAGGCCATTACTAAGAGTCTTGGTAGATAAACAGGCAACTACATCGGATCAATTATATTAACTCCCTTCCTCCCCCAACACATCCCATCATCTTACACAACCAAACAAAGCAGCAGCCCAGATCCTATCAAACTTTAGGCATTCAGTGCCTTAGCTTACACTTGAACTTTTCTCTGCTTTTCTTCCTTAGTCACCCATTATGACCAAGGATTTTCAACCCGTTTTGTAAAATTCTGCCAACCTGTGTAATCCAGCTAATATATCCACTGTGACATTTTCTGTTCTTAGATTCCCAAACTATTAACCCAAACTAGTTTTTACATACATCACCATCTTCCTCATGTCTTTACTTCCATTTAATACTTACTGATATTAATTAAATTTCATGTTATTAAAAGAATTATTTTGGTAGTATCGTCAACTCCATTTCACATTTCTCTCTGTGTCATATCTATTGGGAAAATCTCCACTTCTGAATGAATAAACCTGCCTGTTATTTCTATGAATCACACTATAGCAACTAAGTATAGACAATTACAAAGGCTGGCAGGCTGGGCATATGCATTTGCCCAGTCTCTTTTAACAGACCCACCGAAAATAGCCGGGACAACAAAGAATAAAAGCCATATAAACCCACAAGGTCAAGGCAAGGAAGAATAAACAACAAACAGAGAGGCTATAACATTTTAGAACATGGGAGATAGGTGAAGGATGGCTTATCTGAGTGGGGCTAGCTGAAATCTGAGCACCTGAGGGAGGGCCCCCAGGAGGCATAGGGCCTTCACCCTGCATCTTTCCAGAATGCCCAGTGGTTAGAGGCCCTGAGTACCCCACTGGCAGAATGGAGCACTAGTTAGAAAAATTTGATGAAAGCCTGTAACAAGCTCTTAGACATCCAATCTCCAACTGCATCTCACCACCCCATCACATCCCCGACTCCTGCCCATTCAGGAGGTCTATTCTCTGGAGAAATTGTGCCAAAGACTCTGGATAAAGGAAGAGCAGGTTTAGCAGAGGGCAGCCATCTGGTGCTATTCCAAGAATCGCCTATTTGCATATTTAATGGTAAAAATCCTCTTTTCCTTTTCCTTCGCAGCTCCCAGAACAGCAGTTAATCTTATATTTTCCCCATGCCAAACTCCCACCCCCAACACAAAGTGAAAGATTAAAGTCTTTCTCAATGGAAAAGCTGAATGACACCAGAATCAAGTCCTAGGAATTCTATAATAGGGGAGCACCAAGAAAAGGAACCTCATTGCCTTGAAATATAGCCTACTAGTCAACCAGTCCAGCCAATACCCAAAACCCAGTGATCATCTTATTAAGACTTTTCCCTGAATACACTTAGAAAGGTAAAAATAAACAAATGTGGAAGGAAGCCACTAATATGAAAGACAGATAAAACCAGTAAATCAACAGATTCAAGAAGAAAAATAGAACTCAAATAAAACAGAAACAGTGTGGAGAGCTGAAGAAAATGCTTAATTATATTTGATGTGTTCAGAGAGTTAGAAAATGTTTATGAAAAATGATTAGAGTAAAAAGAATGTTAGGAAATTTAAAATACAACACTAAAAAATTTTAAACACTAATAAAAATGTTAAAACATAAAATCAGAGCATCTCCCAGAAAATAGAATGTAAAATGAGGAGAGTAGGCAATAAAAGTTAAACGTAAGGATCAATTCAGGAGACTCAATATCCAAATAATAAGAGTTCCAGAAAAAAAGAACAGAGTAAATAGAGCAGGGAGAGAACTGTCAGAAGAAATAACGCAAAAAAACTCACCCAGATTGATGAAGTGTCAGATACAGTGAATGAGAAAAGAGCCATACAAATGTCCTCCATGGGGAAATTTCAGAAAACCTGGGATGATGACACCATCTGTGAATGTAACAGTTCACACACAGAAAATGAGGAATATAACCAGGAAAACAATGGAACTAGAAGATAATGGAGATATTTAGCAGCTAGAAGGGAATGGAAATATCTAGATAATAATAAATCTTCTGACTTATAGATTACATGATTTTCAAACCTGAGTTCCAAAGCCAACCATGCTAAACATTGATTTTGGGTGTAGTATTTCAAACAAAATACCTCAAAAATTTAACATCTCACACACATCTTGCCCATGAAAAATGAGGGAGGAAATAGAGGAAGAGGAAACAGAGCTGACATTGAAGAGAAGCCCTAAAAATTCTCAGAAAATAGGCCTAGAGGAGTGAGCAGTACAAATTGGCCCAAAGAAACAGGAAGGAGCCTTGGGACATTTCCAAATGAGAATCTATCTAGTGGAAAATTACATTGAGAAGGAAGATGTGGGGCACTTTAAGAATTAGCCACAAAGCCTAGAAAATTTAGTATATTAAAACAAATTTGATAATTAACTCCAGGGGGAAAAAAAGTAAATGCATAATTTTTGTATACTGTTTGTTGGCCCAGCAGGGAACAGCAATATTTACATAGTAATAAAATTAAAACTCTGAATATTGATTTAATTATAGAGTAGTAGAGGCAGTAAGGAGCTGCTGTTTATTTAATGCAGTGAAATTTTTAGCTATAATAATAAAATAGACAAATCAAGATAACACCACATTGTATATTATTAATAAAAATGGAAGTTCACACTACAAGAAACAGTTAAGGAAATAGGTTGGTAGCTTGAGTGCAGCTTGAGTTTTTGAACAATACGCATGTAATACTTTAGTAAAAATAGCAAATGTCCCCTTGTTCACACACACACACACACACACACACACACACACACACACACACATTTATGACCTCAACTGGGCACCCAGCATTGCGTGAAAATGCTGTTGCCTTGTGTCTAGTTTCAGTGATCTGTGACAGTCAGAAATTACTCCAATTTTATACCTCCTCATCTCTGCCTCAAGTCTCCCACCCCACAGTACCACCTCTGCCAATTACTTACCCTCAGATTTCTTTATAAGCCTCATGAGCAGAGAACTCCCAACAGCAAATAATCGCCCTTATGTTCCACGTCATTCTCAGAAAAGACCTTGGAAAATCCTTTACTTCTCCTCGTCCCGATTTCCTCTATCACCCTTCCTCTTTTTATCAGACATCAGCCTCTCCTTACCAACTGAATTGTCAACAAGCATCTGCTCTCTCATAGCTACACCCTTAAGCAAACATCACTCTCACCTGTTCCCGCTGTCTTTCCTGCTCCCAGCAAATTCGTCTTATCCATTTCGTGATAAAACTTCTCAAAAAAGTTGTCCATACTCACAGTCTTCAGAGTGATCCTTCCATTGGCATTGCACCCTCTCTGATTCCACTATATACATAGTTGCTTACATAGTTAAGTAACTGTATTCATGGTTACTCGTTCATTGTCTTTCTCCACATCTCCCTCCCTTCATAAAATGTGCACTTCATGAGGTCAGGACTTTGTCTTTTGTGTGGCTATGCAAACTCTTAAGACTTAGCACCTGGCCCTCAATAAATATTTTTAAACAAATAAATCAAATTTAAAATCTTATTTCAAAAGAACCCAATGATATTTTTTTTAAATATATTTTAGTATATAGTGTATGTTACACAATATGGAACATACAGTGTGACAATAATTTGAATAAAATTTTTTAAATCTGTTTTTAAAAACATTTGATTTACTACAGCTATGCAATGTGAAACAAATGAAAATATGTATTTTGCTATTTTGCACCAATCTGTTTTTATAGTCTATATAACATGCTACACAAATAGCTAAATATTTAATAACATAAACACAACCAATACATGCTACATGTCAGTTCTCATTGCCTGGAATTCCAAATTTTAGTGCATTCTTATTTTCTTGAAAATATGGTATATACTTAAAAATATATACATTTTTAATAGCGAATGTTGCTCTGTAGATGGAGTGTTGTAAAAATCATGTAATATCAGGATTTATTATAACAGAAACTGCTGAACTCTAAGGAGAAGAAAAGGCAAATTCTCTTTGATAAAAATTCATCATCAGCATCATTGGCTGGCTCTTACCTTGCCCTTGCCTCCACTCCCAGCCCCCGCTCCCACCAATTTCTCTCCCTCCCATACACCAGTATTCCAGTCCAGGAGGTTAAAAATCTTTTTTCCTTATGATACTTTCACAACATGAAATAGCCTCTAACAGAGTCATTTTTCTTCCACTGCTGGCCATGGCACCCTATTCTTATTCGAGAGATTTCTCCTCCGTGCCAACTCTAGCCACCAGCACCAGGTGTTACACATTAAGTCCATCATTCTTCATTTTGTCCAAGGGTGAGATCATTATGTAATCTAAAAACACAGATATGTAAACAATGAAAACATATACTTATATTCATATATTTTTAAAAATAAATACTACTATCTGTTGTCTAGAGTCCATAATAGAATTTTTTTCTGTGTTCTATTTTAGGATATTTTGCATAGTTTGCGCGAGATTAATCTGTGATTACATAGATATGTACCCTTGATTCATATAGCAGAGAGATGTAGCTTTATGAAACAAGTTAATTTACCTTAATCATTTCATATATTTAGGATAGATAAAATCTAGTAGATATCAGTTTTTAAATATGTGAGGGAGATCACCAGTAAATGGATCTAGGCTAGTAAATACAGTAGGGGATTACCTGTTAATAACAATGTATTTTTTCAGTGATATTGCTCATTTAATATTTTTAGAAGAGTTTATTTAACGTGAGGGTTACTTATTCATTAAGAAGGAGAAAATTCATCAGTACAGTGATTTAGAGGTAGAAACATTCTTAGAAGGAATCTTAGAACTTAAAACAACAGATTTTCTACTAAAAATTTTCCTGCTATCCTACAAGGCCCTCTGCCCTTTATACTGCTTGGTTCGCCTTTTTTTAATGGATCATAACCATACAGATAGAAGAGGCAGTTTTTACAAAATCCTACAGCACAGTGCAGTCTTGTATTCAGTGTTCTGGTCATTTATTTATGATTTTGGTATCTATAAGTGACAGTGTTCCCTGTGCATAGTAATTTTTGAGGTTCTATTATCAGGCAAACATCATCTCCCTAAAGTAAATTGGGTAGCTTTTTATTTTCTAAAACACCATGTGTAGTTTAGGATTTACCTTTTTTTGAAACTTTGAAAGACCAAAACAACAAAAAAGCCTTGTCTTGGAACATTTTTTAAGGCTTTTTCAATATTATATGTGTTATTGAACTACTCTGGATTTCTACTGTTTATATTAATTTTATAATTGATAGTATTACAAAAATCATTCATTTCTTTGAGATTTTTAAGTTTCGTTCATATAATTTAATATAGATATGTATGTATATGCACATAATATATAAGTAAATTCTTTTCTACACTATATGTAATCTATGTATTTACAAATTAACATTTATACTTACAAATATATTTTAAATACACATACATATATAGTATGTACGCATGTGTGTTCATGAGTGCATAAAATTTCAGTAGTAACGCAGTGAAGAAAAATAACTAGGGTGGGCAGATCGCTAGAAAGGGGCTGAAGAAGTTATTCTGGTTGTGGAATATTTTAAATAGACTTGTTGATTAAGATCCATCTGAGAGGGTGTAATCTGAGCCAAGATCACAATTCTAATTCTGTGATAGTGCAAACTATTTCGAGACTTGGGCAAACTGCTTATCTGTCAGAAAAAGTAGAAAACATGAAGTCCTTGAGGCAAAAACAAGCTTCAGGGTTTTAGGTACAAACACTACCATATCGTGAGGAAGTGAGTTTGGAGTCTAACAGATGCACCTAGAATAAGGACTAGAGGACAGCAGGTGCTCAATAATTGCTCTCTGTACAGAGTGCAACGTTCACACTTTTTCTTCAGTGTGATGCAAAGACACCAGAAGATTCCTTGTTTTCCACTAAGGAAGTCAAGGGCCTCACTACTTTACCAGAGGTCAAAGTGGGCCGTTGGGCTCCCATGGCTTCTCACCCAGGCCCTGTCACCACCCTGGTTGGTGGAAGTATCCTCCAGAGCCAGCCAGTCACTGCCCGTCCTTTCTCATTGTCAGCCTTACCATTTGGTGCTTACATGTGTTTTCATGTGTATTGTAATGGGAAGGAAAGAGAACATGGATAAGGTCTTGCTGGAATTAGAGGTCAGAACCTACATTTTCAAAGAAAATTCCTTCATACATTGTATGATAACAGAGAAACCTTTCAAATACTTATTTCTTACAGATACTACACTTCACAACAGAAATGTAATGCCTTTGCCTTCTTCATGTTAGAATAACACTAGTTTCTATTGACTCCCAGCCCATTCTTAATTGCTAAGTTTGTGAATTATTTAGCTTCCTTGCTCTTTCTTCTTTTTTTCCCCACTCCAACTCCAGGGTAAACTTCTTCATAACAACTGAAAAAAAAAAAATCAGGAGAAGTGGATAATTTAAAATATTAATTTTAGGAAAATTTTTTGTTTTGGTATCACATCAGCTACAACAGCACACCAACCTGTTTGAACAAAAGGGAAACAGAAAGACATTTTTATCTGCTCTAATTTTACTCGGAAGTAATTAAAGTTGTTTCTACCATGTTGTAATACTTTGAAATAATCTATGAATGTGCTTCCTTCCTTCATTTGCAATTCCGTGCAACTTGACTATCAATCCAAGTGGAAATTGCAATAAAAGCCACACAGGAGTATGTGATTTGCATTTTCAAATGCTCATTCCCTAAAGACAGAATCTGATAATATACACCCTACTTTTTGAGGTAGTGAAATATCACAAATATTTCACAGATATCTATATGATATAATGACAACCTCAAAAGAATATTCTAAAGCAATAGTTCTCAAAGTGTGGCCCCAGACCTGTAGTCAATGTCACTTGAGAAATTGTTAGAAATGAGGTTCAGGGGTCACCACACACTCACTAAATGTCTAGGTGATTCTGATACATACTAAATCATAAATCACTGCTATAATGATTAAACAGGATAATATATGTACAAAATAAAAGTGCTTTGATAACTGTAACAGAAATCCATGTGTTAACTACAATTATGGTGATACAGTGAATATTTTCAGTAAATACCTGTGAGCAGGATTGTGCTAATTAGAGCAAGGTATGCTCACCTTGAAAAAAATTATAGTAGAAAGATTTATAAGGAAAGAGACAATTGCAGAACTCTGTGCCAAGTGCTGTCACAGGACTTTGCAGAGTGGCCAAGGGACCAAAGATGATATATTTCTGATTGGCAGGAGCTCAGAGGAAGGCCTCCCGGGGTAAATGTTATTTCATCCATGTCTTTATAGGTCAATATGAGTTAGCCATATTGATAAGGAGTGAAGCCATCTTCCAGCCAATGAGAATAAATATCCTGGAGAGTCCTTGAAGGATGAAAGAGTATATGGGTTTCTTCCAATAAAAGTAAAGGGAGCAAAGAGTGAAGGGTTTCTTCCAATAGGAGTAAAGGGAGCAAAGGGAAAATTGAGATCAACCAGCTGTGCCACCAAGAAGTCATGACAGAAAATAGCCTCTGTGTAAAACCACGTCATCTGGACAAGGTTCAGAAACCTATGAGAAAGTAGTGAAGGGTTTGAACCAGGGAAGCTGACTATGTGACTTCAGTGAGGAGGCAGAAAATCCAGTTAAGAACTGGTAACAGTACTAGAGAGACTAGGGTCTTTGGTCATGTGGCCAAAGCAGGATGGGGCAGGAGGCCACATGTATGAGATAATTTGGAGGTAAATCAATGGAATGTTGGTGGTTGAGATGATGAAGTGGAGGAATGGATGCGGGAATGTCGAAATTGTTTTTAATCTATACATCTATTTTTTTTAAATAGAATATCGCTTTCTGGTGCTTAAAATGTCAGATTTCAAAATAGAATTAAGATTTCTTTTAGTCTCATAATTGTGAGGAAAAATGCATTCAAATCTTTTCTCCCCATTATCCTGAGTCAGGAAAACGTAGTGGATCAGGTAATCAAATTTACATTTATAATCTCCTAAATTTGAATATGCAAATAGCAACATTTTTATGAAATAACCAGTCCTCTGCATTAACACTTAATTTGTTCTTTTATTACTTTCGCTCTGTTGAAATCCAAGTAGTTAAACAAAACAGAGTGAACTCTCTGCCAGTTCCCACCAAAGCAATCCAGGAACACGTGCTTGGAAAATATGTGGCTCTTCCTTCATTTTTCCTGGCACTGAGACATGTGCTGGGGCCAAGATGCAAATGACAATAAGGATGGGAGGAGTTTTTGTTTCAGGTGTGAGTAATGAATAGGTGTTGCCAAGCACACCCAGAAATAAGTTATTTCAGAACCCCTGGGTTATAATCTACTAGTAGTGGAAGACCCGTTAGGATGTTGGCTAGGGCTGAGAGTGTCTAATTATATTTTATTTCTCCTTTTCTTCTGTTTGTGTTAAGAAAACAGGCCCTTATGCATGGATAAAGTGGGACATTTATCTTTCTCTTTCAGATGGACTCTCCGTAATACTTCTAAATTTTATAAACTTTGTTGGAGCTAATTAGTCAAAGAAGAAATTAGTCCAAACAAATTAATCACTGGTACTCAGTGTGGAATTTGCGGGCTTTGTGGCTCAGAGATTACTTAGTGGCTTCTCCTGTTTTCTCATTTTTCATTAAATGAATTCACCCGTGACAATAAGGATGGCTTGGTAAAAGCCTTACCTCAATTGTCCCACACCCCTTCTGTTGGCACAGGCTCAGCAGGTAGCCCTGAAAACACGTGGTCTGAGCTGATGCTTTCATGCTCAGTTGAGACAGCACCACTCTCTCCCACCTTGGGGTACATACTTCTGACAGGTAGAAACCTCAGGCATTATGGGGGAGAGGAAAGTTCACTGAAGACACAGCATCTTCAGCACCTGCTTTTTCTTCCCCTACCTGTGTAACTGGATCAAACACCTCTAGACATCCTCACAGGTAAAAGTGTTTTTCAAATGGCATAATTAATAAGCCATAGAAACAGAAGCTGTGGAAATGGCATTTTTAAGCCTTAACTGATGCTCAGATGCCAGCTCCCTGTATGGTTGGTCGTTTAGGGCATAAGGTGAGCAGGGGATAGGCACGACCATGGTTTTACAGCAGAAAGCAAAAGGCTGAGTGTGAGGTCAGCATGGATGGCACCTGCAGTCTGCAGCGTACTTTCCTGTGTGTTACTTAATTCTCGTACATCTTTGATAGATGAGTTGTAATTGTAACTGTTTATAATAGCAAACTGAAGTCATTTGATTCTCCCAAAGCCACATCACTAGAAAGTGGCAAAGTTTAGCCTCAAACCCGGGCACCTTGCTCTATGGCTTAGTCTTTTCCCAGCACCAATCACAGCTGCCCCATCCACCTTCAGAGACAGGTCCAAGATAAAGCTGAATGTGACAAATGGACATTTTCAGATCATTAAGACCAGAAATGTCTTCTAGTGGTGCTCTCCTAACAGATAAAAATTGTAAAGTTAACTACCATTATAAACAGCTACGTTCCACCTTTGGGAAAGCTGTGGGAAGCAAAAGCCTGTACTGAGCAGAAAATCGCCTGAAGGGACAAAGAGAAATAGTTTAAAATTTCGTTCAGGATGGACCCCTGGGTGACTTGCTGTTCAACCCCTCTGTGCTTTTAACTATAAAATGGGGAAATAATTCCTATTCTGTTACATTATTGTATTAGAAATATTAGATTACAGCATTTAGAATACTGTTGAACACATAGCAGATATTCAATTGTAATTCCTTTTGGACTTTATATACTGCAGTTTTCTGAAGCATAGAATGTAGATGCAGAAGGATGCTGGCTCCTATAAACAAAACTGATCTACAAAAATTTAATAGTCATAACATGTTGCTATAAAAATGCCTAATAAAAAGAAAAACAAGTCTACTGCTGTAATGCTAAATTATAAATCTAATCTGAAATGTATTCAGAATGCATTCTGCTTCTGAAGGGATTTTTTTCTACATCCTTAAAAACTGCAATATTAGGGTAAGTGTGGCTGAAAAAATATAGGGTAATAAAGAACTGGATAATCTAGAGGTTAACTTAGGATCCCAATAGCAACTTATATTTGAACATATTTCTCCAGCGCTCATCAATTATAGATGATCCCTAGATTCTTGGATGACCATTTTTTCTGAAACATTGTCATATAATACACACAGATATAAACACTTTATTTTTTGGAATCAATATAATTTAATATATCACCCATTCTATAAATGTATAGTTGAAATTGCATTGTTTTCACTTTCTGGATATGGAAAAATAAAGATTCTTGAAGCAATTCTTTTATCTTCTCCTTTAGCACTTTATTTTTTTATATTTTATGTATTTTATTTTCTACTTTGTATCTCAGTTATTTTTATACTGTGTTTTTATTTCCTCTAAGTTTATGGTCCTGCAAATTCTCAAAGATGTCTTGTCCATCCTTTATACACCTAGTAGAGTTACCTTATACACAGCAGACATTCAATAAATTTTTATGAATAAGGGATCATTGATTTTGTGAGGAGAATTCAGGGATCAAAATGGAAGAATAGAAAAGCTAAAGATATATTTGTGTTCTGGTAATGAGAAGCCCAACTCAAATGGCTCAGAATGATGGCAGAATTTATTAATTCATGTCACTAGAGTCTAAATGCAGAGCAGGCTTGGAACGTCGACTGATGGAGAAGTTTGCAATGCTGTTAAGGTTGTTCCTCCTTTTCTCATTTTCGTAGGCTGTCTTCCTATTGGTTTATTTTATCCTTGGCCTGGCTTTTATAACAAAGTGGTAGCGAGAGGGCTGCCTGAGCTCACAGGGCTTCATGTTCCCTTTTTCATATCTAAATTAGAGAGAATAGTTTCTTACCACCAAGTAGCCATCATAATGAACCTCATGATGACGACATTCTTACTGGACAAGCCGGTGACCTGTGAACCAACCTCTAGTGATTAGGAATAATCACCCCATGTGGTGATAGGGTCATGAGACAAAATGCTATACCAGGAAGAATGAGATAACCCCAAAGGTCAGGTTGGGGCTTAATCGCAACCAACCCATAGAAACACTTACAGTTTGGTGGAGGGAAGGGAAGGAGTATGGGTTGTTAAATGAATTCAGGGGAGGCATTCACAACACATTCTGTGATTGGATAATTGTTTAAAATTCCGTAGTTACAAAAATGTTTATGCTCACTAGGTATATGAATTAAGTGACAAAAGACACAGCCCCTCTTAGTTCAAAATAAATCAGATTTTTCTGACATGCATTTTGGTTATGGGTACTTTCTGAGGAAAAGAGATGATTTTCTTACCTTCTGTCAACCTTGACAGTTAATTTTATTCATTAAACTGATTCTAGTAACTCACTTTAAAAATATAAAACCTCCAAAATAATTACATCACATCTAACATTATTTTCTCCCTTCTTGACATTAAAACAAAACAAATAAGCATTCTAATTTGGATTAAAGTATCTTAGTCTCAGTATAAAAATTACATAATGCTTATGGTCTATATCCTTTTGGATTATACAAGAAGTAAAATCACAGTTGTATTCAGCTTTCTTCAGTAATAAAATAGCTAAGAGACTATTTAGAAAGAACTATTCTACTCCTTAGTTAATTGTCAAGCAGATATGCTGAATCTCATTGTCCCATTCTTTTAGGCATCTTATTTTTAGCATCAGACAATTATGCAGTCCTCCCCCATACCCACCACTCTCTAACACCCAACCACCCAGCTCCTCGTAGCTCTCCTAGGGTGCCCACCAGGACTGGTTCTCTCTGGTTGCTATCTGTCTACCCAAAAGCACACTGAATTCTTCTCAACGTCTCATCTATTCTCCCGATTTTAATGGTGTTTAGAGCTCAGATTGCCACACTTTGAACACTGAATTATTTGTAGAGGAGATTTAGTATGACAAAGATGAAAATGTATGTTAAATATTCTTGCTTGTTCTTTCTGCAACTGAGGAAATGTTTCTCCTTGGTGCATAGGGATGAAGGAGAAGGAAGAAAACAACAACAAAAAGATTAAACTAAAAAAAGTATGCATGTTAATTTCTAAAAAAAAATTAAATATTTGTATGGGTTGTTTATATAGATAGCTGAGCTTAAGGAAGTCCATGATTTATTGTTGAAAGTAAAAGCCAGTCAGTTACAGAGAGATGTAGATGTTTCCATTACAGAAAACACATACGCAATCCATATAAACGTGTGTGTGTGTGTGTGTGTGTGTGTGTGTGTGTGTGTGTGTGTGTGTGTGTGTTCTATGAGAATATGAAAGGAGTGGAAAGAGACATACTTGGCTGTTTATATTGGTTACATCAGGAGGGTGAAATTGCATATCCTGGTGAAAGGTTGTGTGTTAACATGTATTTGTGCATAATTTCACTTATTCCTTTAAGTATATGTTAATTCAATATGATAAACATCAAATGAGAGGGAAATGGTGGTTCAGGATCAGTTCAGTGTAGAGATTGCAATTTTCACTTCAAGGAACAATTCACTCCTTGACAATAATTTTTTCAATCATAGATTTTACTGTCTAATTTTAAAATTTCAGTAATTTCTATTCACATTTCAAAATTGACATCTATTAAAATTCACAAACAATGTCATCTCAAAAACATGTATAGAAAACATTTGGTTTCAAGATGGCAGACTGATGCACAAAGTATATTTAAGTGGAAACTTTTGGGGGTAGTATACTCATTTACCTCTAAAATAATCAACTTATTTAAAGGATTTTGTAGTATAAATATCTAACTCAAAATTTTATTCGTACTTTTTAAATTCAAAATTTCCTTGGCCAGAATTTCAGCATATTTTGAAACTAATTTTGTCCTTAAATAAGGTACATTCCTTTCTATTACTTTTCTCATGTTAGTTGATAAGATTATATCACCTTCATCTGTTATTTAATATAATTGTTCTTTGGTAAAATAAATAAATACATAAAAATTCAGTGATATGTATTTATGTACCTATTGGGAAGAAGGTTGTATCTTGTTATTTTTACAAGTAAACTTTTATCAGTCTAAAAACAAATTGCCTGTCATAGTTTTTCCTTTTATCCATAGTATCTATATCTATTTCTGTAAAATTAACATCAAAATTATTTTCAGTATAGTTGAAAAATCTTTTTTAGTAAAGAACTGTCAAAAAAACTGTCAGTACTCTATTTGTTCATCATCAGAAAATATATATAGATAGATTTATACACACGTATATGTATATATTTGTATCTATATATAAAACGTATAAATACTTATATACAGATGAATAGAAGTTAGATCAAAAATGGGTACTACATGGCATTGGTACTGTTTCTCCATGTGGTTTGGCTTTTGCCTATTATTTTAACTGGTATTCCAAGATACTGTCCACTGAAATTTACCTTAATAGGCATATTCAAATACTTATAATTTGTCTAAAGTGAAGATTACTATATTTGTGATGCCAGAATTCTAAAGTATCCCAATTAACTCAGAATGAAAAAGTGTCCCCTATGTCTAGGCCACACCAGAATGTGCACGTAGAAAAGACTGACATGCAGAGTCATGCTGTCAAATGAAGACTGGCAAGGAACGAATCCTAAAGGTTGTGAGAAAAAAAAAAAATACTGCAATCTACAGCAATTCAAATTAATTTAAATATTAATTTCAGGGACACCAAAACAATTAAGTTGCCTTAAATTTCTAGCTTTTAAAGAATACTTACTAAGGATTGAAGGCATTCTCATAAACCTCCTTGAACCTCTTAGCTATTTATATTTAATAAAAGCAGTGGCTTTTGTGAAAGAATTGCTATTGAGCATTCCGATTTTCAAGTTCAAAAGCAATTGAGAAAAAAATGGGTGCTGAAGAAGCATTTCTTCTAACACATAGCTTTTAAGTGTGCACATTCAAAAGCTAGTTTTTAATCCTGTTTTGTAGCATGTACCATGAACTTGGCAGGAATCCAATTAACCCTTTCTTAATTTGTATCCTATTATTTCTGGTAAACAAGAAGGTGTGCACAGGCTTTCACAGCCATATGGAAACACATTCTATCAGAAGTATCTGGTATATTTACCACTTAGAAATAAACCTCATCTCCCTTTGATGCACAGGCAAGTCTGAATCTCTGAGCTATCCGAAGACCTTCCACAGCAAAGGCGATGCTCTTATTGTTACAGGTTTCATCATGTACATCCCTAAGAAAAGCAAAGGTAATGAAACTCTAGGAATATTTCTAATATGTCTAATGAGATCATTAACCTGATCCCAAATCTACTAACTTGAAAGATCATCCATTTTGCAATGAGAAATAAATACGCTCTCTGATTTATATTTCTGTTAATCTATAATTTGAATGTTCTTTATCAATATTGGAAAGAACTTAAATCTGTTCACTGTTGAAAAATGTGCTAGCTCTTGGGTTTGAGATAAATGATAAATAAAGTAAAACAGACACTGGTGAAATATAAGCCAGTTTTGGGAAATATAAAAGGAGCCTGTGAAAACCAAGTTCCCACCTTATAAAGTCAAGAAAGGAAGAAATTTTGAAAAAAAAATTATCTTACATAATAATACAAAAATAAAATTTAATTTTGTTTTTCTTCCGTTGAACATTTTTGGTTTCTTATCAACATTACCCACATTCCTGGCATCTCTTTGCTTATTGACATTCATCATTTCATTTCATGACAATACTGCTAAAATATGTTTTTGCTTCTTTTTTTTTCTGCCATATTTTATCGCATTTCCAGATGTGAACAAGGATGGAAAGGAAATTGATGTCACATCAAAGTTAATTCTCCTCCCGCAAATTTCACGTACACTCAGAATAGTAGGTGACATTGTGACTAAACAAAACACTTGGTTTTGGGGTCTCTCATATTTGAGATTGCATATTTATCTTTTTCATTGGTTCGTAATTCTAGACGTTTGGACTCTCCTGGGTATTGAATTAGCTTTCCTGCTGACTCATATTACCGTTGTGGGCCTGTGTTTTCTCGTGAACTGAAAGATGCCAGTAAGGTAAATGAAGCCTTTTTTTTTTTTTTTAAATAAGTGAAGCCTTTGATTGCTGACTAAAGTATATTGTAGCAAAACAATTTTCTGAAACATTTCATTTGCTGTATTTTCCTTCCATCCTGTTTTTACAGGCAGGTCACTTTAATGTTTCCATGCTTCATGGATTTCTTTCTCCGGGCAGAAAGCAGTAGCTATGTAACAATAATCACTCTTTGTTTTTTTTTTTAAGTAAAAAGCCTTAAATTGACTTTTCATATTATGTTAGGAGCCTTTTTGATGACAACAAGAGAACATGGCATTGTTTACAAATTAAAAAGACATGACAGGTGGTGCCCAGTGAAGGTAGCAGAGCTGAAAATGAGACACTTTCTTTACCTCTCCATGGAGGCACTAACCTTCCAGGCCAACACCACCATGTCATAAGCAGTGCTCAGAACAGAGGCCAAAGACGGGCTGTCTCTGCAGGCTGAGTTCGTACATAACCTAGAACAGGTATCCCCAAACCTTTGGCCATGGACCAGTATGGTCTGAGGCCTGTTAGGAGTTGGGCTGCACAGCAGAAGGTGAGTGGTGGGGGGAGTGAGTGAAGCTACACCTGTATCTGCAGCCACTCTCCAGCACTAGTATCACCACCTCAGCTCTACCTCAGATCATCAGGCATTAGATTCCCATAGGAACAGCGGTCCCTGGTGCCAAAAAGGTTGGGGACCACTGACCTAGAGGACCTCACAAAGTGCAGTACAAGTCCAGGTACTGTCCACTTCCTACCCAGTACCCATGTTTCCATTAACTGTATGAGATACAGATCACCCCAGTAATGAAAATGATCGACTTTTCCATGAAGTGAACAAGATAAAGGCCCAGAATTTAATAAAACTTTAAGAAATTGAAGAAATGCATCATGTTTTGCATGCTGAGTTTGTGGTCAGAGATGTATATCTGCGACAACCCTGAAGCAGCACAGGATAACTGCATTTTATTTGGTGTCAGTTTGTATGTGCCTCCATTTGATGAATTCTTCTCAGATCGCAAGTCTGCAACCTTATTAATTAGCAGACAGCAAGCTTATCCAAAACATATCAATTAAGGCAAAATTATTCTAAAACTATGGTGTTCGTTAGAAAAAAAGAAGCATGAAATGTTTAATCCATTACTATCTTGCTGATCTTTCCATGCTTTACTTATTTCTTGCATATGCCGAAGAGATGCCAGACAATGTGGGTGTCAACATGAATGAAAAGCAGTCTGGACTTAAGGGAGTTTGTAATCTAGTGGGAAAAACACAAAGCTACTAGTGAAACATGGGTTCTGTTCTAGAATGCACACATGTGTTAGTCAGAGTTCTCCAGAGAAATGAAAATAATGGGCAGGTAAATAGAGAGATTGTAAATATATACACACACGCATACATACATACATACCTACATATCCTATTGTTTCTTTGTGTGTGTATATATATACATATCTTTAAATATCTTAATACATTGTATAAAATAACGTAATATATGACATGTTATTATTATATGAATATGATAGCAATGTATTGTTAAAACACATTAATGTAGTATATTAAGATACCTTAAGATTAACATATCTCTATATAAAGAATAAGATATTTTAATATACTATATTGAGATATAATCTTAATTACATAAATGAAACTTAATATTAATTAAATAATCATTATTTTAATTATATTGATAATGAAATAATTTTAATTATGTTGATAATAAAATTAATAATTTTAAAATCATATAAGGAATTGGCTCATGGAGTTGGGGCTTGGAAGCTCAGAACTGTTGGGCAAGCAAGCAAGTTGCGAATTCAAGTAAAAGCTGATGGTGCAAGCGTGAGTCCACAGTCTGCCCAGCACGCTGCCAGGCTGGAAACATGTGCAGGGTTTCTATGTTACAACCTCGAGGCAGAATTTCTTCCTTTTTGAGAAACCTCAGTCTTCGCTGTTAAAACCTTCAAATGATTGACTGAGGTTCACCAACATTACTAAGATGATCTGCTTTACTTATAGTTGGCTGGTTGTAAATATTAGTCACACCTAAAAACACCTTCACAGCAACATTTAGACATGTTTTAGCAAAGGATGGGGCATCATAGCCTAGGCAAATCAACATATAAAATGAATCATCACAATATGTGAATAAGTTGTCATGTTAACATACCCAGCCAGAGTATCAGAAGGAACCGTAAATTTCACATTTGCTCCAGATTCTTCTTCAATATCATGCTTCCCATACTCCTCACCTTCTTTCTTTGCCAAACTCTCTATATTTCTATTTCCTCATTCCCTATTTCTTGGTTCATCTCCACTTCATATTTTCTGTGTCTCTCTACCTTTTAAAAAATTTTTTTAGCCGTCTCTCCTTCTTGCTATCACTTATCGATGGTCCCCAGAGTTTGCCTTTATATCTGCTTCCCGTCCTATTCTATGCACTCCCCACGAGACATGTCATTCATTTCCAAGGTTTTGAAAGCCATCTATATGTTAACAGCTTCAAATCATCCCTCTCTCTCTTACTGAAATTCTGTTCCATGCTCCAGACCCACACCGTGCTTTCAATTATTTGCTAGGCTTCTCTATAGAATTTTTCTAGATGCATCGACTTTATTGTGTAAGCTATTGGTGTCCATCATTTCCATCCTGTAACCTACCCATGAAGTCCCAGGAATAAAGGGTAACGGCATTATTTAAGATAGAAAGCTTAGATGTATCTGTTTTTATTATCTTGCCCAAACAAACCAAAACTCTTAACAGACTAGAAAAACCCTGCTGCACAAAATTAACAAGAAATTGAGTGAAATTGACTGCGTGTCACAAGTAAGAGGCTCCCGGTACCACATATTTGAAACAACTGCCAAAGGTTACCAGTAATTGGGGTCAGTCACAACCCACTGAGGCTTGTTAATGGGAGAGAACCATCTACACCATCATCAGCCAGCCTTTCATTTCTCCAGTCTACATAGGCAAAGACTGGAAAGAAAAGAGAAGGGCCTTGGAAGTCGTTGTCTTTGCAGCAGTGTGGTGTTTATAATGAGAAGATTTTACCTCCTTTCCAATGAAGGAGAGAGGAAGCTACCACCACCAACAGCACGTCCTACTGCCAAATGCCAGTTGAGACCAAAAAAAAAAAAAAAAAAAAAAAAAAACAGATAAGACTGGTGATGCCTCGGAAGAAAAGGTGCAAAATTTGATTCCTGTGCTGCGTCAGAGTAGAGGGTAGAGAAAAAAATCTTAAAAGTATTTGACACACTTATCCTTTGCAGATAGACATAAAGACAATTTTTGGTTCAGTGTGTTGAAAACGGGTGGCTCTGGGAGCATTCTGTACCATGTAAAGTAGCTGACAACAATCAGAGAACAGGAGGCGGGTGGGAATTATGCTGTATCCCAGCTACACACAACCCTTCAAAGGTGTGGAGGAGAACTTGTGTTTCCTTCTTGAGTCAACTTGTGGAAGCACACAGAGCAGAGATGAGTTGGAGTCGGAGGGCTGTGCAGGCAGCTGCCAGTGCAGGTGAGGTGACGCCCTCCTGAAAAGGGCCCTGGGGTTGGGGCTGAGCTCAAGGTTAACACAGCTGCTCTTCCTTTAAGAGATAATCAATGACAACAGAAGGGGCTTCCCCTGGCATGCATGCACGCACGCACACACACACACACACACACACACACACACGATCCACATACTATCACTATGGAGCCATGGCAAGAGGAAAGTGAGAACTACACAGACTCATTGTGCAATGGGACGAGCCTCCCTAATGAGGACAGCTGACTAGTTACTAAGAAAATTCCAGCCTCCCATGTCCCCCTCTTCTCTTTGTCCCCACCAAAGAGCGAAGCCTTGAGAAATGGCAGGGCAGGGGTGTTCCAAAGCCAGATCATGACTTTCACTCTCTTCCTTACTCCAAGAGGCAGCCATGGTCAGATGTCCAGTCTGAAATGGGGAAAGGGCAGAAAACAAATAGAGATTAGAATCTGATATTATGTGGCAGTTTTACAGTAGATTGGACTACATTTTAATCATTAAAAACTAAATTTTAATCATGAAAAAATGATAATTTAGTTAGGAAATTTGCCCAAGGTTTATGAACTGGATATTGAAGGAAGAATGGTTGATAGAATATGGTAGACATAAATGCAGTTGTGTATATGTTTTTAAACTACCTTCTTGAAATATCTCCATCAGTCAATTGCCCAAGTCTTAGTCCCTGCTCTTTCCTCTCTCCCCCCAACCCCAACTTCTTCCCACATTCCCCTCTTCCCTTCCTCCCTCTCCTTTCCCAGTTAGATTTTAAAATAACAATTAATTGAGATGATTGTCCTTGGTCACCTTTTAACATATAGTTGAATAATGAAGTCAGACTTTTTCTGAAAATTTAGCTTGACTTGGCTGATTACGTAGAGGACAGCATTGGCTTTGTTATTTAGGTTACATGGCAGATAAATTCCATCATTTTAAGAAGCTCAATGTAAAATATTTTAGAAATTATATCCTTTACAACTTTAAAATATAAATAGAGATACATAGTTTTTTCAAAATTATGTTAGAGGAAACTCAAGCGACAATGTTCAAAGTCCACTGTACCAATATGCCCAAGTTTAATTGTACCACGTTTAATTTTCTACCATTCTCACCTTTCCACACTGACCCTTAGAGAAAGTCTCACAATGCTCCGAAGCGCATGGCCTTCTGCACCCTCTGATTGGCAGAGGTATCCAATGCCATAAATTTTTGATGCCAAGCTAAAATTTCCTGGCATCCTTTCAGGTTAGTGACTGAGCCGTCAGAATGTTGTTCTCAAGAAGACAGTTACAGCACTAATATGTGGTGTTATTTCTTAACTATTTCCATATTAATCAGTTCTCATCTTTGTGTCCCCACTGTCTAGCATTGTATGCATAATTGGTACCCAATATGTGACTGTCAAAGACTATATTTTATTGAATATTATCAATACTTCAGAGCATCACCAAAAACATTGCTTATATCTCCTGATTACCTTTAAATAAACATTGCACATCGAAATTTTTAACTAGTCTTATTGTATGAAATCACTTAATCCATAAAGCAAGTTAGAATGTTTGATTTAGAGATGGATAAGTGAGACAACAGTGAGTCACCTTGAAAATAATACTAAACTTTGAGATGCACAGGAATTAATCTAAGCAGGAAATTTATCACCCTCTCTAAATAAACCTTAACCTGAAGATTTTTCACTAGATTTTGTAAAAAGAATCTGTATTATAAGAGGCCCTTCAGTACTTGCAAAAAACATTTTTTTATTAAATTTTTTAAAAACATAGGATGGAGCACTATATGCTCAGACAATGCTAAGCACAGCAGTGAACCACTTAACGCTGTTTTTAGAGATCTGGTTTCCTGGATTTTACTGTACATTCCATGACCTTCTGTTAGCTACTTGCCACCTAATGTATTAGTGAGGACATTTTGATTGAAGATGAAAAAAGCAACCAAATCTGGCTTAATCAAAATAAAGAATTCCATATAAAAATGCACATGTCTCCCAGAGATCAAGGGTAGGAATGAGTAAGTTAGGACCTCAGAAAGGCCTGGACTCAGCAGAATTCTTCATCTGCCTCTCACCTCTGCTTCTTTTTGCTTCTCCACTTAGAGATCTTCTCTGAAGATATGTTTCCTCTATTCACTGTCTACATAAAAAAAATGGTGTCACTTAGAATATGGATGCTAGTTACTATATGACTCCAGGCATGTGAAGAGATTAATGTTTGTCCTTTTGTCCCCTATTCCAAAAGAAGTCCTGATTAGCCCACTTGGAACAGGATCCTATTTCTAGTCAATTCAAATATGGATGAGATGTGGGGCAGGGTCAATAGTATAAACATGGCTGCAGGTACCCCACAGCAAGGCACCGTGGTGGTGGGGACGGGCCAAGAAAGGGGTGACTGTGAAAGGGCTCTGACACATGTGTACTATACCTGTCTCCATGGTCCAAATGCCACCAGATATTTATTCTGCCATGTACTTTAGAGAAAGCAGCAAAAATGGCAGCCTTGTACAGTCATTTGTAGTAATAGACGTTAGGTTTTATGTACTTAGGAATCAAGATTAAGTGATACAAGTAGTAGTGAACTATTTATTCTTTCCTTACCTGCAGCTCCATTATACCTGATACTTTTCTATTTTAGATAACATCAACTTTCCTAGGAAAAAAATTATCAAATGAAGACGTGTTCACTCTATGACCTGCCACCCTGAACGAGCCATATATCATCTGATCTTGGAAGCTAAGCAAGATTGGGCCTGGTTTGTGCCTGGATAGGGGATCATCTAGAAATACCAGGTTCTGTAGGCATTAAAAAAATAAAAGGCATATTAATCACCCTGTGTTATGGCACTCACTTTTGAAAGATTGTTTATTTAATAAATTAACTAAATCAAGTTTAAAATTAACATTTTATTTAGTTATACTGAGAAAAAGAAATGTCTATGTAAGGATATGGGGAGGAGTTTAGATCTGGAAATTTTCTAAATAATTTCATAGAAGTATAAGTAAGTGTATGTAACAGTAGATAGACTGCTAAATAGGAAATTATAAAACCTGAATGTGGTCTTGGGAATGCCTCATGATTCAACTCCACAAGCATTTATGATGATTTCCTATGTGCTAACCATGAGAGATCTTAAGGGTATATAAGACGATATCCTTGCTTTCTGACTCATGCTCAATTATAATGTATATTTGACCATGATGTGTGTAATGGAAGAAATATAAACCAAAATAATTTGGGGGTGAAATGGAAGGATAGAATGATCAAGAGAATAATTGTGGTTTATATTTCTGATAAGAAAGTGAGACGATTAGAAAACCAAAAGCTGGATCCCACCACAGATACAAATGGTTCTTGTTTGAGATTTATGAATGAGTGTCCCTGACCTCCAAATAAAATATCTGACCCTTTCCCAACACCAACACCTTGTATGCTAATGGGGAGCTTTGGGGGCAGAAGGTGGGCTGCTCTTTCAGTTTGAGATCCCTAGAGAAGCCTAACCTGGGCCTAGCAATGAATATGTATTGTTAGCAAAACTCAAAATCTTGCTTTCACTATGCCTCAAGGCATTCATCTGCTTTTGCAGCTAGAATGTCACCAGGGATTCTGATCTGGTCCCAGAAATGAATGCTTAGTCTTAGCAAACTGGATTTCCACCAGCAGCAATGACCATGATGCCAGCCAGCCTTTCTTCTCTGCACATGAGTATCTGCCCACACAAAGTACAGCTGTTCAGATCTACGACCAAACTCCCCATTCTCAGCTCCTTGTGCATATAGTGGCCATGCTTTGTCAACCCTGCTAAATATTTACTTTGATCAAGAAAGGGGAAATCGAAAAGAGGAATTCAAAATCTTCCCCTTAGAAATGAGATGGGACCATATGTGGTGATTCCTCCACCTTCTCTTCCTCCTTCCTCACTATTTTTAAAAAAAGCCTATGCAGCCTATTTTCTGATACTTTTCCCTTAATCACCACCTTTGTTTTCTTGTCTTGAAATGGTAGGAAAGGCTCATAAGGGAGAACTCAAGGGAGAAATAGCTTTTGTCCCAAGATGGTAGGTCACTTCTGCTCCTCTCAGAAAGGCCTCACACCCTGCCCTGTGACCAGGGATGTCATGAAGTTGTAGCTCCTTCTATTCAGAGTAGAGCGAGTAGTGCACAGAACAAGTCTTGTTCTGTCACACAGAGGTGACATATTCTAGGGAGCCAGCAGTCTGGGAGGATTAATTAAGTAGGCAGCAAAGGGAAGGTGGCATTTGTACTCAGACTTGAAGGATGAAGAAACCAGGCAGAGATGAGGAAAGGGGATTAAGAAAATAAAAAAAAAAATGTGGGAACTTGTGCTTTCAAAAATGGCTCACATGGCTGTAGAATATGGGAGAGGAGCAATAAATCACCCTTATTAAAGTATGTTGAAGAGAGGTGGTTAAAGGATTTTGAATGCCTACTAAAGTGATGTAAGTTCATTGAGAAAAGTAGGGCTGAGTGCTGGCTTTCCTCTGTCCACCAGATCCGCTCTCTGCACTTTTCCACTGAACAGGATGGAAAAGTGTCCAAAGCAGATCTGGAGACTTGACCTTTATGGTTTGCATTCATGAGCTCCCTTGTCATCTGCTATATTTGGCCAAAGTGAGGCACCTTGAAGGAGGAAGGAGGGAATGCTGGGTATCCATAGCCCTAGCTTTCTCCAGCAGTGAAGTTCTAGCTGGCTGCTAGAAACAATATATCCATCAGGAGCTCCTGTTCATGGACAGCTATGTTCTCTTACACCCCTCCTTTTTATCCTCGCTGTACAGGGTTATAACAGCCCTGATGTCATGGGCCCCGCTACTGTACCATCTCATCTTGTTTCTCTACATTATGGCCATAGTTTTACAAATTGTCACTTCATCAAATACTCCTCAGATTTTTTCCAACTTGAGTATATCAACTGTTTCATGCTAGTGCCTAAACTGATACAAGCTAGGAAAGTATTTTAAGCAGAAGAATGACAAAGATCATATCTTGAAGAAAAAAAAAGAATGCAGAGCATGAGAATAGATTAGAAAAGATTAAGGAAGAAATTGAACAGTCTAGAAACATAAGTCTGTTCAAGAGGTTTAGATGAGAGAAGGTGAGAACTTAAACCTGAGCAGTCGTGATTGACTTAATATAAGAGATGAGAGAGAAACAAAGTGACAAAGTTGATTCGAAAGCATTATTCCTAGATAACCACATGATTGATAATTTCACTAACAGAGACCCAAAAACCCAGGAAGAAAGATGGGTTTGGACAATAGGGAAGAAAACTATTTTAGTATTATATATTTTCTCATGTATAAAATGAGGAATTTTAATCCAATCAATTTTCCCAAATTTCTATCATTTACAGGCCACCCCCACAATTTAGGGCTTCATTATGTATTATGTTTACTATTATTTTTATTTGTTTATCTTTAAACAGACTTTTTTTTATACTTAGCCCTCTCATAAAAAAAACATTTATGAAAGCATGAGTTTTATGTGCCATTTATATATTCTTATTATACCTTTAATATAAAATATAACTATAAAATTAAAATGTTTTTTATAACCAATGAATTGCTCTTTCTTATAACCAATGAATGTTTTGATTACTATATAATGAAAAAATGATAATTAAATTATTTAAGTTTTTCTCCCAGCTCCAAAATTGCATGATTTAGGTAGAATATTGAGCTTGGCTCCTCGGGCCCTGAGTATTCCCTGGTTTAATGTAACTGCATTAAGCCTTTCACCTATTAGGGTACCTTTAACCTGAGTAGTATCCTACCCTTATCTTTGCATTACAATTCCCTGAGACAGTTAACACTTTATTTTTTAAAAAATGAAGAAGTGCCTAGCTTCTAACTCAGCATTAGGCTGGACATTTGGCAAATCTATCTGCATGGTGGTCTTGAACACGCAACTAACTGATGGTCAAAAACAGCAATGTCTGGAACTCGGTCATAATTCTATTCAGTGATAAATCTCTGGAAAGCAAAGACAGTATTGTCTCCATATCTTGCATCTTGCCTAACACATGATATGCATTTCATAGATAACTTGTAGGGCAGATGAAAAATCAGATGGCTGCAACCTGTAGATCTGCAATAATACAACAAGATCTTGCAGTTCAAGATATATGGGCTGATTATGCTGAGACATAGAATTAGTGATGCCAACCACCATCTTTCCAGAATAGAGTGGCCAAGAAGAACTTATTGGTTAAAGGAAGGTAGAACAAATTTCCAGAAATGTTGTTTACTTCTTCCTTCACCATAAAAGTTAAACATAAAAAGGGAAAAGTTTTACCAAGGTTAACTACCAAATTAGTGTCCTCTGCGAATCTTCCCAGGTCACCTAGGGTAAAAGTAACCATGCCCATCTCTGAGCTTCCACAGCACTTTGTTCTCAGCTTGCTTTTCACTCATTACATTGACTTTTGCTTGGAAGGCTCCCACAATAGATTTTGAGCCCCTTGATGCCAGGATCATTGTCTTATTTGTATTTATACCCTAAGTTCAACAAACAGCAGTTAGGAATTTATCTCAGTAAATATTTGTTAAATTAAACTTCTCCGCCTATCTAAAATAGGATGTTAGAGCCCAAATGAACAATTTAAATCCCAAAACAGTCTTTTACGTTTCCATCTAGCCTGGCTGAACTTTATCCCGTAGAAAGTGAAACCATATTGAGGAACACTAAGTGACACTGCATGTACGACCCTTGGCAGACTCATTATTGGGATCCATAATGAGCTGCAAAATAAGTCCATAATCAGAAGCTTAAATCCTAGAATATTAATGAAGGACAGTTGAGTACCAAAATCTACCAGCAGAAGCATTCAAAATCTATGGAAGAAACCAAGCATCAGAAAACCTGGGCATTTCAGGGAGGCAGGAAGATGAATTTAGTGAAAAAAGTAACTCTGTCCACTTTCCCCAGTATTGTCCTCATCCTCAACCATTTAATTTGGATGCCCATATAGATGGCAGATTTTGCCCTGAAGTTTCTGAAAACATTTGCGTGGCGTCTTTCAACCTAATCTAATTACCAATTTTGCTTACAAAGATATTATTACTCTCATCCTATTTTCTTAGATAAGTCTTTTCCAAATTAGTGTTCAGATGAACTCTTTTTAAGAAGGAATATTCATTTTGTTCAATTTATTAATAACAAAAGTAGAATTTTATATATACTTCAAAATTATTTGCTATTTTTACTAAATATCTGGCAGTTTTTTAAATAACTAACTCCCTGATTAATTAAGTAAGATATTATTTGGCTAAACAAAATTAGTTTACATGCATTGTGTCAATAATACAAGCCTTAAATAATGCCAGCTTCATTTGGTGTATATATATGTGTTGTTTCTAATCTATTGTCATTGGACACAGATTCTAAATAATCTAAGAAAGGAAATTTATGTAAAAATTTTTTAAAGTACCTTAGTATATTACAGCCTATGTTCTAATTATTTTATCTGAAGATAGACATGTCTCCATCTTGATACAGGTGACTGTTGGGCACAGATAGTCCCCAGGGTAGGATTCAAGGCAGTTTCAGCATCTTTTCTCAGGTCGCCATTAGCTTACATTGCAAAAGACAGCATTTCAGTCCATGATGTATTTCTTCTATGTTACATTTGTTTCCTTATATCCAAGCCATCAGAGTAGGTGAAAGTTTTGCAGGAAAATGAGAGTTGCTGTTTGAAAGAGGTAACCTGTTTACATGAGGAAGGACCAGAAGGCAGTAAAGATAAGTGAGATGTGTATTATTAGTAAATCATACAGCTCTAGCATGGCATGCAGCAAATACATTCAGCAACTTTGAATGGAGAATCTAAATTCTAATTGTTGTTGCTTATCAGTGTTACTCGCTCGTAGGGAATTTAGAAGGGGGAGGAATGGGACCAGCCTCATAATTTTCTTCAGTAACTGTTTTGCTGTCCTCCCAAGAGACTCCTTTCTGCATTTGAATCATATTCTACCCAATTTCTCTTTAAAATCATCCTTAGGGATAGTCCTACAAGTCTGACAATATGTTTACTGTGTCAGAATTTCTAGCTCACTAAAGAATCAAAGGGCATATTAACAACAGAGCTTAAATGAACAGCTTGTTTTTATCTTCGTAAAAAGAAACACATAAATCAGAAACTCTTTGTGATCCAGTCATGTATTTCTCAGCTAATATTTATTAAGCACCTTTTACATGCTAGCCAATGTGCTAGAGGCTGGGAATGTAAAAATAAGTAATGCTTTACGTCCTGATAGAAAAGATACGTAGAAAAGCAAATAACATCAGTTCTTCAGTAAGCATATAATCAGCACAATCAGTTGCTCCCTTCAAAGCACTGGAGAAATAGGTCAAGGAGAGACCGGACTTGCTTTGGAGGTAAGAATAATACGGTGCCCATGTTGAAGAAGGGTTTGGTGCATGTGGACTGCATCACTCAATCTGAAGTCACGGATTGAAATCCACCAGAAGAGAGGAGGAAAAACATCCCAAGAAGACAGAAGCACTGTGTAAAGGCACACGCTGTGACAGAGAATGATTAGTGTGAATAACACATAGGTCAGGTAAGAAAACAGGGAAATATACTGAGAATCCGCAGGGAAAGATTATTTTTAATAAATTTGCATAGAATGCTAATTGTGTGCTTCTGTGCTTATAATTTCTCTTTATATTTTAAAAAATAGTTTGTTTTAAAATAACTATAAGACAATTTTATTGCTCTTTTAATTTTGTAAATATTTTAAGCTGAACTTATTCATATAGCCAAAGGAGCTTTAACTAAATGTATTAAATCCAAACTGGGGTCTATTTAAAAGAATTTGTAAATTTTTTGTGAGTTGTAATAAAAGAAATTTATTTTTTCTAGACAGATTCTCATATAGCATTGGCAACTTTAAATCATCTAGAGACACAAGTTGCTAGGTGATTGTTAAGGGAAATCACGAAGACTGATAATTAACTTCAACATTGCAATCAGTTTCAATCAAACAGATTATGTGTCTTAGAGAATTCAATAAGGAAATTAGAGTGAATTTTCATATAGAGCAATTTACATGAAACACATTCGATTCTGGTAAAAGGAAGGTATATAGTACTTGGCCCCAACAGTAGGGCTTTGAAGTATCTTAATCACAAGGAGAAAGAAAGAAAGAAAGAAAGAAAGAAAGAAAGAAAGAAAGAAAGAAAGAAAGAAAGAAAGAAAGAAAGAAAGAAAGAAAGAAAGGGAAAAGAATATTTTCATAAGAGGTAGCTAGCAAAAATTGATTGAAGTAAAGGAAAAAATCAGCCAAGCAAATGAGTATTTACTCAAATGTGGGCACCCAATGTTGGTAGAAGGAAGCCATTCAACTATTTGTGGTGAAGGATGGCTCTCTTTTGGTTTGTTGTTTTCGATCTGTCATATATCAGTGCTTTTGTAAGAATTATTGAGAAAATGAAACTAAAAGACAGAAAATACTAGACCAACAGACATAAATGTACTCTTTCAAAATGCTACAAAAGTTTCTAAACACTGGTTCTCAATTTTTTTTATTTATCTCATCATGGAACAATAAACAGCATCAGACCAAACCATAAATAAGTCATACTCTGAGTGACTCTGTAACAACGTACGTAGCATATACTTGGGAGTAAAGTAACATTTCCTGAAGAAACTGTAAAATAAAGTCTTCAGCTCTGTCCACAGGAAGTTAACATGAAACGGGAAAAACATGAAGATAAATAAATAAAAGCAACTAAGTCCATTTTTCTAGACAGATTCTTACATAAGACTGTCAACTTTAAATTGTCAAAAAGACAAAGAAGCAGGTTGCTAGGTGATGGCTACAGGAAATCACAAAGACTGGTAATTAACTTCAATACTGCAATCAGTTTTCAAGCAAAGAGATTATGTGTCTAAGAGAATTCAAGAAGAAAATTAGAGTGAGTTTTCATACAGAGCGAGTTACATGGAAAAATGTTTCATTCAAATTAATGAAAGTACTATATGTCCTGATAGTAAAATGCGCAATGCACAGTGGAGTGCCAATAAGATAAGTGGCTTATCTGGCTCCAGAGCTGGCAAAGGTTCTGGCTGTTGAGAGCATTTGAGAGCAAAGGCCGGAGTTATAGGACTCAAGTAATGTTTAGAAGACCATGACCCATCCCCAAATTGTAAGTAATGCAGAAGGACTGGCAAGCAGACTTTGACAAAAAATATTAAAAGTGAAGAGTCAGGAAAGATGGAAAAAGTAAAGATCTCAATATGGATCTTGTCTTTTAGGCAAATGAACCACAACAACCCCAATGACTAGAACTGGAGATACATGACAAAGTGCCAGAAGAGAACTTAAAATTATATTTAATGTCATCACCCAGACATGCATACTGTTACTATTTTGATTATATTTTTCTAAACTTTTGTCATTGTGCACAGACATTCACACATGGAATTGTTTTCATCCTGAAATCTGAATTGTTGTCTATGAAATTTTTTCTCATTATTTTCCTATACTGATCATTCTTAAAATTTTTGCTAAAGATACCTTTATACTTTTAAAAATTATTGAGAACCCCAAAGAGCTTTCTTTAAAAAAAGTTATAACTATCAAAATTTGTCATATAAAAATTAAAACTAAGAAATATTTAAAATGATATTTATTGATTTATTTAAAAAATACTATATGTTAACGAACATAATGGTTATGAAAATATATATGGAAATATATTATATAAATATATGTATAATATTTTATAACAATGACCTTTACCCACTATAGAATTTGGTATCACATTCATAGGGAAAAAGAAAAGAAAAATAAGTATTTTCAGAAGAGGTAGCTAGCAAAAACTCATTAAAGAAAAGTATGCTAGCCAGGAAAATGAGTGCTTACTGATATTTGAAGCTCCGGTGCTTAGTAAAACAGAGATACTCAAGATAAAATGAAATTTTAGTGAGGGCTAACAGTAGATAAGCATCTATTTTTACATTAACACCTTTGCTATCTTGTTCGACTAAAATATAATAAAGAAAATTTAACTTCACGTAGATATACACTTTGAAAAGGGTGGTATATTTTCATGTAATCATGGATATTTTTATATGATGCTAAAAGTTGACATTGTGGTAGATTTCCTAAAGTATACTTGTAACATGAAGTCTGAAACTGTATAAAGTTTTAGTATGGTTACACTAAAAATTCACTTGTTTATTTTGTACTTTGAATGGATCATTTACCCATGTATGATTTTCTAACATTTTTATTTAAAAAATGTTGGTTTGGTAAGTCATGCAGCTTGTCAAATATTAAAGCATTTTATATGCAATATAAGAAAAAAATCTCATTAGACAAGTCTTCAAAGTTTTGGGAAACTGTTATGCTCATGGTGAACAATGTTAGCTTTTTTGAAATTCTAATTTTTGTTTGAAATTTCATATTTTATCATTGGCAAGAGATATTGTCAGGTGCTTTATTTGATGTTAACCAGATTTGCTCCATTCATTGTTAAGAAAATGTCTACCAGATTCCCTAGTCTGATTAACCACAATTTGTCTAGCAGTCATTCTTTCAAATAAAAATGTTCCATGAAAAAAAAAAATGGTTAGTTTAGCATGCAACTGAATCTTTCAAAGCTTTTCAATCTCTCAGTGCTTTTCTGCAAGATAACATGTGCTTCAGTATGGCACAACAGTGTTTTCTACCTACTTCCCAGAATATTCAAAAGCCTTGCCTGGAAAAGTCGAGATTTAATATGACTAATGACTTTTGCTGCTTCCTTGAGGTCATTTTAAAGTAAAACTGACTTTTTAAAAAAATTACTGCAAGAACATGCTGGTGAAAAATACAATGAACAATCCAGGAGCACTATCTTGATTCCCGCTAAGGGAGCAGCAATTTTTACTCCCCATTGCATTTGCCCCATTGGTGCAAACATCGACACAGAGAGAAAGAGCTGTACAATAACATTAATTGATTTAGTTTGCACTTTTAATGACTCTTTTACCCCTGGGTCTTATCATTACGAAAACAGTCTTGCTTTGTACAGTCCCTGGCACTGTCTGAGGACATCCAGGGGTACACAGACCACACTTCGAGAAATGCTACCCTGATACCACAAAAGCATTACTCGAAAGGGCTCTCTCAAGTTCATGCATGACCATTTGACCATTCTCCTATTATTTGACATCGATCGAGCTTGTATCTAATTTTTCATTATTACCAATAATTTGTGATGAGGCTCTTTCTGTATGAATCTTTGTCTTCCTCTCTAATTATTTCCTGAAGACTGACTCCCAGTAATTTTACTAGGTCTAGAAAAAAATTTCCATGTGTGCTATCAACTGTATTTCCAAGAAACTCTCCCACCCTGCATCTGGTTCGTGTTAGGCGGTGGTGAATGTGCTAACACTGCAGTCAGAAAAGGAGAAGCTGAGGGAGGACCCTGTTCCCATTGGCAGCATGGGGTCTCCTGCAGGTTAAGCTGCAGGAACCCGGGTCAGCTTTATTCACACTAATTGCGTCCATATTTCTGGATGTGTTCCCATTTAAGTGCTCTGCCACAGCAAGATCGCATTAAACAGTGACAGGTTTTGTGGTCAGGGATATTTATTTCCTGCCTGAAAAGAGTAGGAGAAAAATACAGCAGCTGCTGTATCATGTGAATGAGTTTAGCAAAATTTGGTGTCTCAGTTGTTTGGTTTTGTGACCCCAGATGATTAATCCTTTCCTCTCCCTTTTGTGACATTTCTAGTTATGTTTGCAAACCCAGTTCTTTCTGAACTTTTTCACCCAAGCCTTTGGTTCAGCTTGTTCCTTAAGGGCTTGGAAATGAAAACTTGAGCTCATGGACACTCTCCCCTAATTTATTTCTGTTTTTGCAAATGGGCTTGCCTCTTGCTTCTTTTCTTTCTTTCCTTTTATTTTCTCCCATATTGTTTGTTTTGTGTGTGTGTGTGTGTGCGTGTGTGTGTGTGTGTGGTCATCATCTCACTGGAAGAAGAGACCATTATATATAGATGAATATTTCCATTTACTACTCATGATTTCTTCTGTTTTTTTTTTTTCTTTAGCAGTAGTACGATAATATAGTATTTTACAGGCATATACAGTCAATGAGAGAAGGTTGATTTAAGAGACTCAATTAATTTTTCTTATATTGCCTCATGATGTCATGCAATTTATTCTACCTATAGATTCTTATAACAGATTTAATGTGCCAACTCTACGCACTATAAATTGTCATCTTGGTGACTGACTTTTTTATGATAGACACAAATGTGAAAGCCTCCAAATCAGATTTCCTAAAGCACTGTATGCTCCAATGTTTCCATAAAACCCATCCCCCTTCTTACTACCACCTCTCTTAGATAGTTTTCACTGAAATACACATTGGCATAGTTTCAGTCTGATATTTTGGAAAGATATGAGTGAACAACCTAATGAAACCCATTTGGGGCTTTTCCTAAAATAATATTGTGGGAGCTTGTTACTTTGTTGGCTTAGATTATAGTAATAGGATTTACCCAATATATGTCTTTTCTCCTGAGTTGGCCAAGATATACTTCTAACCACCTCGTCTGTTTCTTTTTGAAAGTGTGACTTATGTAACTGATCGTCTTGCTTAAATTTGAAATCTAAAATCTTAAAGGCCAGTTTGTATCCTATATTTAATAAACATATAAACTCTCAAAATACCCATTTTATTTACTGCCCATCTCATTACCTCTGGCTCAATGCTGTTTTCCAGTTCTCAGAATTCCTTTCTTCCAACTTCTTATCTACTTATTTGTTTTATTTTCCTCTATCTTGCTTACCTTTGCAAACTGCCATAAATCTGTCCTTATTGCAGAAAGGACAAAATAGTGTATAAAATTTGTGATAACTCTCCTTAAAAACAGTCTATTCAAGCAGCCTAAAATTTAGACTGGAAATAATCAGAGAGCAGGTATAAAACGAAACTTGTCTAAGGTTTTGAGAAAGGAAAGGTGACATACATGAATTTCATGGTGCTGACAATTGCAAAGTACACCAATCTCTTGCTAGTACTACAAATAAAAAAAAATGAACAAACAAAAAAAGCTCATTTTCCTAGGCTCTAATATCAGGGTGGGAAAAGCATTACTTATTAATTTTTATGATGAGACAGAGAAAAAAATTATGAGTACCCTTCTGAAGAAACAAACATTTCTAAAAAGATCTCTTCTTCACAGAGAGAAATGTTTAATGAACATAAAAATAAATACAAGTAAAAGTGGAAACCTAGAAACATTTTTATTAAGATTTTATAATACTTTTTTTTATCTGAAAGTTTAGCACAGTCAGGAGGGCTTCTTCAAACAAAGTCGTAGGACTGGAAACATTTCGGAAAAAACCTAATTGAAGAATTTAAAGTGACAGAGATAGAAATGTGGAAATGGAGACAGTAGAATTGAGATTTACTTCCCTGCGACACCCCGGTTTACCATTATTAGCGTAAGCAAAATTTAATGTAATAGGCATGATTCTCAGAATAAATGAATTCCATTTCCACTAGTGAAATAGTTGTATTTCATAATTTAGCTGGATCCTTTTTTAAAAAGTCACTTGTACTTTTATGGTTAAAGAACATTTTCCCCCAGCAGTAACAAATCAAATGCTTGATAGCCTGAAATTCATTTCAAGACCCTGATTTTTATACATGAATATTTTGGGCTTCTCATTTTCAAAGATACATATAAGACATGAGGAAAGCAGACTTTTATTTTTCAAATATTGTAAAGTGAGTTCTTTATACCAAATTAATTTTTCTCCAATAATATAATTTTTTTCAGTTTCTACATAATAGAAAGGTATAGAAGGGCCATTCCCATCTTGTTCTATCTACTCTGCTCATCACCAAGGAAGCCTCTAAGCTCCTCCTCTGTGCAGGCACTTAGCTGGCTGAAAAAAAGGATGAAAAGAGACAGAGGGCAAAAAGTAGGTTCCTGGTCCTCTTAAAGTCTTGTGCTAAGTGGAACAGAAAGCTAAATACAAGTATAGCTCCAGATAACATTAGTAAAAAGGAATGTCTTTTCTCTGTGCATACTGATGAAGCATGTCATTGGGAGTGGGCATTGGGGCAAAGCATAGAATAGGTTAGTGAATTATGTTCCATCACTAAGCCTTCAAACTGTATGCATTCATTAAGTTATTCTTTCTGTAAGCATTCAGTTGATTCTTACTATACTAGGTCATGCACTCGGTGCTATGATAGAGAGAAGAAAAAAACAGACAAGACTCTTATCCTCCAGGGGACTTACAGTCTTATGAATCTCAGTTGCTCCATCTGTAAAAACGGCATAAACAAGATAATTGAAGAGGTTTTTGCTAGTTTTAAATTAACAAATATAGTTTAAAAAAATTAAAAGCACTACAGTGATTTTTATTACTAATTTTGACACATTCTTTTTATTTATCTTAATATCACTTAATTGATCCTAGGCTATGGGGTTAAGAGAAAGAAGTAGAAAGTTTAAAAGCAGATATAAATGACAAAAAAAAAGAAAGAATAAGAAAAGAGGTAAAGAAAATAGCACTCAACTATTAGTGGGCATTTACTTGTGGTAGGCATTTTATAAACATGTGATTTCAGCTATGAGACAGAAATCCAGGGGCTGCTAAGAGAAGTTCTAGAGGCAGGAATCACATACTGGTCAACCTTGTAAGTTTAGGGCCTGACACAATGTTTAGTACATAGTATTTGTCCTAGATATATTGGATAAATTTAAATGAATGAATATGAAAGATAATAAATAACATAATCAACTTTCTATCATTCTACCATCTTAAGGAGTGAGTCACTACATTGTAGAGCATGTTTCCTTAACTCAGGAGAATAATTTCTTGGATCTTAGAATATTCTTTAGAAACACTATATAGAAGTCATTTTATTAGTGGTTGAATAAGAGCAATTTCCTCCACATGTAAATATACAGCAAATTTTGTTTGTAAATAAATTATCATGTTTATCCCTTCCAATTACTTTGATAGCTGTATTATAATGGCCCCAATTTCAAAAAGTGTAGTAAGAAACGTTACCTAGAGCAATGAGACAAGAAAAAGAAATTAAAGACATCCAAATTAAAAAGGAAGAAATAAAGCTATCTTTATTTACAACTGGCATGATCATGTAGATATATAAAATCACAAAGAATCTATTAAAAAAAAACTACTAGAGCTATTAAATGAATTCAGCAAAGTCAAAAGATACAAAATAAACACTCAAAAATCAGTTGTGCTTCTAAACACCAGCAGTGAATGATCAGAAAAAGAAATTAAGAAAACAGTCACACTGACTGTAGTATCTAAAAAAGTAAAATACCTGGGAATAAATTTACCAGGTTGGTGAAAGATATCTACACTTAAAATTACAAAGCGTTACTGAAACAAATTAAAGAATACATAAATAAATGGAAAGATATTTCAAGTTTACAGATAGGAAGACATACTATTGTCAAGATGTAAGTTCTACCCAAAATGATTTATAGATACAATGCAATCCCTATGAAAATTCCAACAGCCTTTTATGCAGAAATGGAAAACCAATCTTCAAATTCATATGGAATTGCAAGGGCACCAAAGAGCTAAAACAATCTTAGTAAAGAATAAAGTTGGAGAACTCACACTTCCTGATTTCAAAACTTATCACAAAGCTACAGCAAACTAAACAATGAGGTATTAGCATATGAACATACATATAGATCAATGGATTAGAATTGAGAATCAAAATATAAACCCACACTTCTGTGACCAGTTGATTTTGGACAAGGGTACCAAGTGCATTTGACAAGGAAAGAACTGTCTCTTGAGCAGATGGTGCTGGGATAACAAGATTTTCACATGCAAAAGAAGGAAGTTGGATCTCTGTCATATAATGGGCACAAGAGAAACTTGAAATGGATCGAAGAACTAAGGATAAGAGCTAAAACCATAAAGCATTTAGAAGAAAACAGAGAATTTAATCTTCACAACCTGGGATTTGACAATGCATTTTTAGATATGACATCAAAAGCACAAGAAACATAGGAAAAAAATAGATAAGCTGAACTTCATCAAAACTTTTTGGACAAAGAAGGACATTATCAAGAAAGTTAAAAGATAAGCTACAAAATGGCAGATAATATTTGAAATTATAAATCTAATAAGCACTTAATATCCAGAATATATAGAAAGTCCTACAACTCAACAGACAACCCAATTAAAAAAAAGTAAGCAAACTGGAATAGACCTTTCTTCAAAGAAGATATACAACTGGCCAATAAGCACATGAAAAGATGCTCAACATCATTACTGATTAGGAAAATGCAGATCAAAACTACAATTCAATACCACTTCACACCCATTAGAATGGCAATAATAACAACAACAACAAAAAAAACATAAAAATAACAAGTATTAGTGAGGATGTAGAGAAATGGAAGTCCTCATACGTTATTGGTGAGAATGTAAAATGATACAGCTGCTACGGAAAACAGTTTGGGACTTCCTCCAAAAACTAAAATAGAATTTACCACATGACTCAGCAATTCCACTCCTAGATATGTAACCAAAGGAATTGAAATGGGGGACTCAGATACTTACATGACAATGCTCATAGCAGATTATTAATAATAGCCAAAAAGTGGAAACAACTCAGTGTTCATTATCCGATGAATGAATAGACAAAATGTAGCATATGAATACAATGGAATCTTATTCTGCCATAAAAATGAAGTTTTTATATGTGGTACAGTATGGATGGACCTTGAAAACATTGTGCTAAGTGAAAGATGCCAGGCACAAGAAGATAAATATTATATGATTCCATTCATCTGAAATACCTAGAATAGGCAAATACATAGAGATAGAAAGTAAATTGGAGGTTATCAGGGACTGGAGGAAGGAAAAATAGGGAGTTATTGTTTAATAGCTATAGGGTTTTTATATGTGGTGATAAAAATGTTTTAGAAATAAATAGAAGTGACAGGTACACAATGCTATGAATGTAATGAATGCCATTGAATCATACATTTAAAAATGGTTAATATGGCAAATTTTGTTACATATATTTTAACACAGTTCTCAAAATTAATAAATAAATAAAATTAACATATTTAAAAAATTGAATTAATACTTTAAAGGGGTAGATGGTATGGTGTATGAATTATAACTCAATAAAGCTGTTAAAACACATATAAAATAACATATTTACCTCAAATTCGTGTTCACTGTATTCAACATAGATGAGTTTTTGTTTCATTCTTTTTATTTCTCATTGCCCATTTATAGTGATTTCAGTAATCTATTATAATGCCTTCCATGTTTTTAATTAACACTAAAAATTTTGGTTGGTTAATAAGCCATTAGGTGAATTCCTTTTGAGACAGACATATGCTCACTAAATTTAAGTTAGAAATTTCCATCAGAATTACCCTAGTTCTGCACTGACATATCTCTCTACAAACCACTCAGAATGCCACCTTATACAGAGCCTGAATATACCAGATGTAGCAGGAGCTTAATAATAATTTCAGTGACTGCATGATAAGTCATGGGTAGAAAACTCATGTGATCTATACATCTTTTTTCCCCTCTCCTTCTCACTTCTAAGTCAACTCCTTGCTGATTCTGAAAGTGGTTAGGTTTTTTGAGACCTCAGCTCCTCCAGAGTCATCTGCTTATTGACAAATGTAGTAAGTTAAACGTAGCATTTTTTAGCCTAATGCAGACTTATCGCTGCCTCATACAGTGTTAGAATGGGCAGAAAGCTTCATAATCAAACAACCATTTAGTTTTCCTTTTATAGAATCCACCATTTGAAGTAAAATTGCTTGTTTGAGTTACAAACATAAAATTGATAAAGATGGAAAATTATATCATAGAAATCAAAATAGTAAATGTCAGAATTTGACACTAGAAATTCACTTAATGGAAGTATCTATGGGCAGTAGGTAATATTTTACCTCATAATAGGAAAGATATTAAGAATTAAGCCTAACAATTCAAAGATTTCCAATATTGAGAGATACACCATTGATCTGGAAAAAATAAAGTTGAGATTACCCATACAGATAATTCAAAGTAGGAAGGATGTACCATTGCTTACCGCTCACTACTATGCTTTCCTCTGTGGTACAACTCAACATTCTTATCTATAAGTGTCTCCCTTCTACTTTGTAGTCTCTCAATCCTCAAAGGATGGCCACCTACAATTTTTTTTTCCATTTTAATAGAAAATTGCTGAAGACTTCAAATCCTTTCAAAAGAAAAGTAGCTTCAATAGCTGAGTTAAGAGGACTGGAAAATTGATCGTTTCACCTGGCTTCTGCCTGCCAGTCTTGGTGCAGGTCCAAAGCCAGAAGTAACTGCCTCATATCAAGATCTTCTGTGTTGCTTGTGCTTCACTTCTTTCCACTTGGCTGTCAAGCCTGTCCCTTCTATTCCTGGTTGCCTGCCCAGGCTTTGGACCATCTGTCCTGTCTAGTCCTGTGGTTGGGTTTTCTCCTGCTTCCTGATTTCATGCCTGACATTAGCCAAGATTAATTTTTCTGAACTGCCAGTCTCTGTGACTGTTTCTTCTTTACCTAGATTCTAATTTCCATTTTATTTTGTTCTCCCTACCCCCATGTTCCCAGCCTTTGCTTTGATATTCGGACACTCCTGACCCTGTCTCAACTTTGAGAACTACCCTGCCCAGCACATGCCCTAACTATACCATTTACTGAGTTGACTACTCTGAGAACTTAACATTGACTAGTCTTGGAGGAAGAAAAGACAAATAACCAACACCACTTGGTCTATTTAATTGAATCAACTCATAACTATTCAATTAGTGGTTAAGGAATTAACCGATACTTGTCTCATTGTTTAGGTACGTATCTATGATATTTTTTTTTTCAAAGTATAACCAATAAAAATGGCTCGAAGACCTTTTTCATTGATAACCAAAATGAAGGCTCAATGAGGGTGAACTGGTTAAGTGATTGAATACTTAAGCCAATTGCATGGAAACAATTGAGGTGAGGAAATCCACAGAAGAATATATTGCTAGCCAAACATAATTACCCAGATTATGCTATTCAGCTTGCTAAGACTATTACTTTTTAGAAGAGGACCATGTGGTTGGTTTGGTAGATGAAATAAGAGGACAATATATTTTTAAGAAGCAAGTCAGTAAGAGCTTCCTTTTTACTAGTTTTCCTTTTAGGATTTAAAGGCATATTGACAAATTTCTTGTCATTAGACTCTGATTAGGCAACAGGATTCATGCATTATATAGTTTTACCTCCTAGTTGTCCTGAAGACACTGGCAGTCATCCTGGAATTGGTCTTCCATTCTCCCTTATGAGTATGTGTGTATGGAGCTGTGTGTGTGAGTGTGCATGCATAGGGTCCGTCCTTTATGCATGGGTGTGTTAGTTATCTGGTTATATATTTTTTGTTCTTATAATGGGCATTTTTTCTTCTTTAGTTGTAAGCAGCTATTCCAGGGCCAGGTGTCTTCTGATAAGCCTATCGACTCTTTCGTAATTAAAGTATAAAATGAAAATGATCATTTAGGAGCCCAGTTAATGAAAGAATAAATTATGCAGATATAGACCTATATGTGAGATTACCAAAGACGTGTCTCTTTGTGATTCATGAAGAAAAATATTAACATAAAGACCTCTTCAAAACACTCATATTTAAATTTGCTGTTTAAAATATTAAAGACTAAGATGCCATTGATCTTTCTGACATTGTCATGGAAAATAGTGTTTAAGACATGAGGATTTGGCACTTATGAAGTCTGAGGGACTTCAAGGTGGCCTGTCCTTATAACCAGTTCAGCTTTATATTATATTGTTCTTTCTAATGTCATACCCCTCATATTATTTGAATACTATTTTCAGAAATCAATTTTAAGACCAACTTATGCCATTTTCAAATTACATCTGCTTTCAAGAATGTGGTTGCTTTGGTGTCCTGAAAAAGAGTCTTTGCTTATGGTAATATATTTATAAAAATAAGTATGCTAATTAAACAACGTGTTTCTCAAAGATTTCTACCAGATAATAACTGGAAAATGAACTGTGGTACATTTTAATATTTACTCTTTTTTTCCCCTGTGGTCCTGTGTGCTTTAAGGAAAGCTAAAGGAAGTGTTAACAGTGCATTTGTTAATCCAGTTTATGGGAACTGGAGCAACTCAGAGAAAACAGAGATAAGAGATGATGGTGAACCATATTGTTTCAGAAGCTGAAACACACACACACACACACACACACACGCACACACACACAGCCACACAACCACACAACCACAGTGTCATTAGGACGTATTTCCACAAAAAGGAATGTTTTAGTGAAGTCAGTCCATCTGAGAGGAGAAAGGACTTTCAGTCTCTCTAAATGTGTTGTGTTTTCCAGGACATTCCAGGACAATTTCTATCTGCTTGTAAAATCAGTTCACTGTTAAGTAGCTTTGTGGTCACTGTTGTTACTCAAAGAGACCTGACAAATCTGGAAAATACCCTTTAAACCCACAGAGTATTAGTCAGCTACTCACAGTAACTTCTCACTCTTCTTTATATTTTGTTGTCAAAGACAAAAGGGAGGACAGCACGTTCCATTTTCTCTTTAAGCATAGATGGGAGCAGTGAGGACCATTACCCACTAACTTAGAGGGTAAAAGGAAAAATTACAGTGCATTAGATCTTTTTTGGCCCTTTTTAGGGGTACTCCTTATTAATGTAATAAGAAGTAGGCTAGAGAAAAATGGCAAGGAAAATCTCTCATCCCTTTCTTAGGTAATATAAGCATTCATTTGGGTATAAGACAGGATTAGCCTTAACCTATCACTTCCCATCTATGAAAAAAAGCTTCCTTATATATGATTTTAGGAATATTATATGAAATTCGCTTCACTCTCTTGTCAAAGTGAGCATATTAAAAGCTAAAGTTTCCTCTATTATTTCTTTAGTGAAAACAGGCCATAAGCAGTTGTTATTGCTATTGAAAATGAGTAGAAAAGGTGTCAGGTCAGATGGTTTCTCGTAGTTTCGATCCTTGGGTAGTGTGGTTCAGTCTAACGTAACCCTTGATTTTCTTATTTCTGTGTTCTCTCCATAATGATGTCGTACATACTTTTAGTACTGTTTCCATCGGAATGAAAATAAGAAGATATTTCCCAGAGTATAGAGAGAATTAATTACGATGCTCTGTCAGGACAGTCAAGACACCAAGGGAAAATGAAATGTAGCCCTACCTAACAGGTAATACATAAATAAGTGCACATTCAAGAAAACAAATGTATCTTTCTGACAAAGTAGGAATATATAATATAAACTTATTTTAATTTTTCCTGAAAAGAAATTTTAATCTTTTTTATCTTTAGCTTAGTTTAACTTTTAGTCTCTGAAAGCTACAAATGGTGTAGGAATTAAAATGCAGTATTTTACATTTGGCATTTTTACATTAAAATCTCGTAAACTTTGGGTTATTAAAAATATGCTAAGAAGGTATGTGTTCTTTACTTTCGACTGAGAAGATGGCTTCTCTGGGCACAGGAAGAGGTCCATATCAAAGTCTCATCTTTTAAGGTTATTTCTAGATGCTTTCTACTGTGTTTGCATGTGGCAGCACAATTGATGACTAGAATTGATGACTGCGATGCTATTTATTTTGATTTTCTATTCAAATAAAAAAAATTATTCTTTGACAGTTCTCTTTTCTTTCATTAAGAGTGGCTAGAGAAGAAATCGAGTCATAGCTCTTGACTTCTGTTGCTATTTGATTTCTTTTGTTTCAGAAACAGATGCCTTTGTGTTAATTAAACTAAGCATAGTTTCCCTGGTATTATAAGAGAGAAATAATCTCCTCCAAAATACTCTTCTAGGCACTCAGAGGAAATTCTCAGGGTGATATAGAAATGGAGATAATTGCATAATGAACCACTATGCACCCATCAGCCAAATTCAACAATTATCAACCCATGGTCATTTTCGTTTCATCTCTGCTGCCACGCATTCTTTCTACTCATCCTAGTGGTAGTTGTGTTTTTTTTTAAACAGACTTTTATTTTCTTTAGAGGAGTTTTAGGTTCACAGCAAAACTGAGCATAAGTTAAAGAGAGTTCTTGTATATCCCTCACGCATGCATAGACTCTCCCATTATCAATATCCTCCACTAGAGGGGTATATTTGTTACAGTAGATGAAGGTACATTGACAAGTCATTATCACTCAGAGTCCATAGTTTACATTAAGGTTCACTTTTGATGTCAACCAGAGTGTTTTTAAGCAAATCCCAGATATCATTTAATTCTGTTTGTAAAGACTTCAGCTGTACCATTAAGAGATAAGAACTTTTAAAAAATATAACCACAATATTACATCTTACAAACTTAATAATTGTTTGATACCATCAAGTATTCAATCAATGTTCAATCTACCTAGTGGTCTCATAAACAAGTAGAGGATTTCATATTTGTCCTTGTTGTTGTTACTGCATTTTAAAAATCAGGATCAATTAAGGTATATGCATGCAAACTGGTAGACATGTCTCTTAAGTCTCTTAATTTCTAGGTTCTATTTTCTCTTTTATTTTTTCCTTGCTATTTATTTGTTGAAGAAGACAAATTGCTTGTCTCATAGAATGTCCCAAATTTGAGATTTTCTAATATTCTGTGTAAAATATAATTCTCCCAACTGAAAGCAATTGTTTTATTTTTGTTGTCTTATTTTGTTTAACCTAACTATAATCAATACAGTAGGCTTAGAGAAACACGCACTATAGAAAGCAGTCAAGATACTGACAACTGCATTCCCCTATCACACTAGAGGTGAGGATGAGGCAGTGGGTTCTAGGCACACACCAAGACTGGGCCAGTGTCAGAGCTTTAGGCAGTATAGATTAAAAGTGCTGGAGAGAGACTTGGGGTGGCTCTAGTTATTATTACTCCAGTGGAAATTTATTAAAGTTGCTGCATTCTGCATGATCTGGAAAGAAGTCTCATTTTAATCCCTAAAATCTTAACCTTTACAATGCATTTTTCTTTAGAGTTCTGTATATTCCTTCTCAAATCCATTATATGCCACAACACTAAGAAGCCTGCAGACCATATCTAATAATCTCAAATAGTACCATTAAGATCAAGTATCATCTTGTATATGTAGTTTATAGGAAATTAGTCTGTGAAATCCGATAGAAACGCATCTTGTGCAATAGTGAAAAAAAAGGATTTAGAATACTACTGTAATTATTACATTTAAGAATAAATTTAAATTTCCTTACTGAATAGATTGAATGTTTTCATGGAATCTGGATCAGAACCTTATCTTCATTGTATATCTGAATATTTTAATAAATGTTCACCTTGTGTTTATTGTTTTCCTTTGATTTTTCTGTAGTCATTTCTTAAAATAATGAATCAAATTGTTTCAGATCCTGAATAAGAAGAAATTTTAAAATGTGTATTTATATGCCATAGAGCTTAGAAGCAAAGCTAAACTGTCTTATTATATAAACTAGCAGGAAGGGGCAAATCATAATAATCACAATCAACAACTGTGAGTAAAATTTATATCCAAATTTTGAAAAAAAATGTGATATATTATCATCTTAAACTTGCCTTCATCTGAATAATCATTTAACACATCTTAATATATAGCAAGTAATTTTGCTGTATACTTTGAACTAAGCCAATGTTATATGTCAGTTATATCTCATACAACCAGAAAAATATAATTCTTCACTATGTAAAATAATTTGTATATTGAATGTTTAAAATTTGAAAAGCTAGATAAAATTAATGGTTTACTAGGGAAATGCCAATTATAAAAATTGATTCGAGATGTAACAGAAAAAATGGAGGAATCAAGAAATCAAAAAGCACAGATGGCTTCAAAGGAAATTACTTCAAATCTGTTAGGAATAGATTTCTATGCTATTTAAACTATTCTAAACCATCTTTTCTCTTTTTAATTATGATACCTTCATATTGTGAACAAAACTAGAAGACAAAAGAGGTGAAGAAAAATATAATTTTAACTCATGACACTTATAAAAACTGATACAAAAATCCTAGATTAGATGTTACCAGTTCCCAGGGAGATGGAGATCTGATGGGGATTTTCATCTTAAGCAAAGACATGTGAGAATGAAAGGTGGTTTGCCTGAGGCTATAGAAGCTGAGACAACTGATGGAAATACCTAGAATGATAGTGACCTTACTCTTGCTACTACAATACTCAAAGCAACTCTGTATCAAACCCTTCACAAGTTCTGGTGGTTCTACTTTTTCAGTCTGGTGTCTTTTCCAATACATCCCTGTCTTACGAAAACTGGTCAGTCAATTTCTAACGACCAGTTAAAATCAAGTGAAGCATAAACTGGGCTTGCCTTCGTCAGCTGAAGCTGTCATAGCAAAAATACCATAGGTAAGGGGGCTTAAACAACAGAAATTTATTTCTTACATTTCTGGAGGCTGGGAAGCCCATGATCAAAATGTTGGTAATGTAGGCTTCATTCTGAGACCTCCTCTCTTGGCGCATAGGCAGTTGCCATCTCACTATGTGCTCACATAACCTGTTGCTTATATGATGGAAAAAAGCTCTCTGTGCTCTCTTCTGATAAGGGTGCTAATTCCATAACGTGGGCTACACCCTCATGACCTCATCTAAATCTAATTGTCCCATCTCCAAATATCATCATAGTACACAGTTAAGGCTTCATCATGCGAATTTTGAAGAATACAAACATTCAGTTCATAATATTACTGATATAGGGACCTGCAATGTGTTTTGTGTGTATATGTGTGTCATTATTAATTCATAGATAATAGATATGGGAAATGTATTTGGAATTGACTGAGAATATAATAGACAAAGAATGTAAAGTTCAAATCTTGATTTAGGTGATGATCTGTGATTTATAGGCCAAAATGGATTAAGAAATTTGTCCATTCAGGTTTCTAATAATTCCTTCACTCTTTTTTATAGATAGATTTTATATTTTCCATTATAATAGATTAATAAAGTCAAATAAATTTTTTTAATTAAAGTAATATTAAATTTTTATTTTTATAAATTTTCAGAAAGCATTCTCTGATATGAAAATAGACTATAAAAACAAGATGGATAAAAGTAACATTCTTTAGAAATTTAGAAGCAAAAACTCATTGAAGGTTAACCAACATTGAGTTCGTGAAGTTTACTAAAACTGCTTTTAAAATAAAACATAAAAAAATCACAATAAATATTTATTTGTGAAGTTTTCATTGATTCGATTTAGTACAGCACGATTCCACTTAACTTTGCCAAATTGTATTTGTTTCCAATTCACACAAATTCACTTAATTTTGACTTTCCTAATAAACATTCTGTGGTGAAGATTTAGAGATATGTTATTTCTCAGAAATCAGTTTACAGGGCTTTACTTTTATTTCAAATGCAAATGTGTAAAGTATTGAATTGTATTAAACTTGGAAACAAAATACAAAAAAGTCCCCAAAATATTCATTATTAATCTTCACATGGCAATGTATTTCAAGAAATAGACAATATTTGATGCCAAATTAAAACAAACTTTTGATAGAACCTGACATTATGAATCATATTAATATCAAGAATGACAATAATTTATATCCCATGATAATGGATGCCTAGGAATCAGTAATGATTTTCAAGGTGTAGTGAGCAGGAAATGTATTCATTTAAATGGCATTAATCCTGTCCAGGTAGGTAAGTAGCACACTCAAGCCCATGTATAACTCTATTCTACATCTATACACAGGTGCCATTATATGGAGAGACAGAACTCTTTATGCCCATGCAATGTGCAACTCAATAGAGAGCTTTGTAGCAATGGTGCAAACAAACTATTGATACAAGTCTAGGGCTCTGAAGAACAATATAGATGTAAATGTAAATGTAGATGTAGGTATATTAGAGATAGAGAAGATAGAAATAGAGATGCAGATGTGCATGTATATTATGTATAGATATATATGTAGGTAGATAAGTAGGTAGATTGATAGAGATAGATGATCGATTAGATAGATAGATAATAGATAGATGATAGATCTAGAGAAAGAGATCATTCTGGTTTATGTCCAATCTTGAGATTGAGGCCTAAATCCTTTCTTTTCATACCCTCTCTCCAGTTTATGCAAATCGAGTTAAGACAGCTTTATCACAGCCATCACAGAGAGAATTCATCTCTCCATACCTGCCCCACTGAGCCAAGACTGAGTAAAATTCTTAGGTCACCTTCCCTATGTCTGCACAGTTCTTCGGGAACTCTGCTGCCAAGAAGGACCCATGTGACAGTCTATAGACGGCTCTTTCCCCTACTAGTGAAAAATACTAAAGAATTTATAGAGAAGCTTAAAAGCAACATCTCACAGAAATTTTTTTCTTTTTAATCTAAAATTGGTCATTTTACATTCTTAATAATGTACCTATTATAAAATGCATGCTTTTTGTAGCATCTATGAAACTATAAAATCCCCCCTAGTTTTTAATAAATTTGTGCATCCTGCTACAAAATGAAAATTTTTTATTAGCACAAGACCTTAGAAGTTCACTTTTCAAAGGACATTTGATGAAGGACAACATAATCAGGGAGACTGGATTGTGAAGTTAAAAAGAATAAAATATTTAACATTTTCATTTAAAATTATAAATGTTGGCAAAAGATAATGGTACAAAGCAGCCAGTGTCTTAAGTCTGGAAACATGACATATTATGTATATGCCAAGTAGGATTTTCATGACCTAGACATTTCTGAAAACGAATTCCAAGATTCTCAAGAGCACTAGACATTTTGCCCTTAATGGATACCTATTAGGCAGATACCCATTTCCAGCTCCCTGAATCATTTGCATTTCTCTACACTTACAGGGCTTGCCAGATATAAATATGAAAATAAACAATTTCTAATTTAGAGAACTGCCAGTTCTGTGCGTGCTATTATATATTTCAATGCTTGATCATTTAATATTGCCACAGTAATTAAAACCAATTCTTTGGAATTGAATGACTCATTTGGTGTGACTTAACTGTACATTAACTGCAGAACCACCTCCCACACTGAAAATGCACATCCAAAAGAGAGAGGGTATCTTTCCCAGGGAAGCCTGCCTCAGAATGATTATTTCTATCTGATGTTACAGGAAAAAGCTTTGACAATAGGCACATAACAATTCTGCACAATTCAGCTCGTTTTTCTATGATGGATGCATAATACTATTGTAGCTGTTCCAAACACTCTTGTTCCTCTTCGTCACTCTGTATCAAACCATGACTCGAAAGACAATGAGCACGTTGCTGCTTCTGAAAGGCATGATCTGCTGCAGCATCTAGAGGCAGAACTGAAAAGAAAGAGGGGGGATGGAAAGAGATTTCAGAAAACCAGCAGGGTCCCTGTTCATTCCCATGCAAAGCATAAAACCATCAGCAAGCCCAAGATCAGGAAGGATGTAGTTTGATTAGTGCAAGAAAAATGGCCAGTGTTTGATGTGTTTCTATCAATCATATCACAGCGATAACTATAATTTGGAAGTTGAAAAAAACAGAAAAGCTCATATTACAATTAATGCTCAACATTTTTTACATTATATTAAAACCGAATGTGTTTTATGGAAACTGAAAAGACAAATATTCAATTTTCCTCATGTCTTTTGGATCCAAAATATCAGTGGAAATAAAAATGAAATAAAACATTTGAGAAACAAATACAGTGTTTCCCATTAAAAGCTCTATATTTAAAATTTCTCTTATTGCCTGGGGCGCTTCATACTGTCTAGATTTTTGAAGGTGTGTTTGAAACATGATGACCTGGAAGTGATGCTATAATGCAAGTTTATTATTTTTCCTGGGAAGGAATGGAAAAATATTATTTTTCTATTATTTTTTCTTAATAAGGAATGGAAAGCAGACCTAATCTTACTGTTTGCTATTTAAAAAAGCAAAATGCTTTTAAACTTTCACTACTATGTTTGATAGTGATGAATCTATAGTAGAACATATTGTCCACTAGATTCTTTATTATTTTAATTCTAGTTTATTTTATATTTGAATTTGTAGAGACAACATGAAAAAGATAAAGATTACTGATTTTAGGATTAACGATTTACATTAAAATGTATTTGTATTTTCAGTTTAGAATAAATGTTTTATAGGAGCATCAAGTCTTCATTAATTAACAAGAATTTTTAAAAGTAAAACGTTTTCCTAGAGAGTTTCTGTATTATATAGATAAATTGTTGTATTTTTAAAGTGATTATTCTAGAGTTTAGAATACATCAACACATCATAGTCAACCTTCAAACATCATTTCATATATAGTATAAGAACCTTATAATAGTATTCTTCCATTTCCTTCCTCTTAATCCTATATCCTATATTTGTCATACTTTTTAACATTAATATATCTCAAAACTACACAAGGCATTGTTACTACTTGTGCATTACCTTTTAAAGCAATTAAAATTGTGAAAAACATATAAAATTTAACATGATTTTTACCCTTTCCTCTACATTGTGGGTCCCAGTTTCCATTTGACATTATAAATCTCTGTCTAAATGACTTTCTTTAACATTTCTTTTAGCACAGGCCTGATGGCAATAAACTCAGCTTTAGTTTGCCTGAACAAAGTCTTCATTTTTCACTTCTTTTTCAAAAGATATTTTTGCAAAGTATTGAACAAAGTCTGTGTTGAAATAGTTTTCTACCATTACTTCAAAGATGTCACTCCATTTTCTTCTGGATTATATAGTTTCTAATGAGAAGTTTGGTGAAAGGATTATTTCTGTTTCTATGTGATTTTTTTTTTTTTCAATTTCTGGTTGCTTTCCAGATTTTTCTTCAGTGAATTTTAGCTGTCTGACTATGAAGCGTGTAAATGTGTTTGAGGGAATTTATTCTACTTGAGGTTCTTTGGGATTCGTGGATCTGTAGCTTTTTTTCTTTACACATTTTGAAAAATTATCTGGCCATTATCTGTTCATATTCTTATTCTGTCTTATTCTTTTCCTCTTCTTTTGAGACTCAAATTTCAGTTATGTTAGACCATTTTGATATAGTCCCAAAACTCATAGGTGCTCTGTTCTGTTTCGGGTTATATTTCTCCACCTGTTTTATCTTTGAGTTTCTGTTTGGACAATTTCCATTGACTTACCTGCAAATTTGGTTATTTTCGTCAGCTGCACTTGGTCCGCTGAAGAGCCAGCCCCCTGGAGGAATTCTTCATCTCTGACATTGTATACGCATTTTTAATGTTCTCACTTAAAAAATAATTTTCTTCTGTCTGCTGAAATCCTGCATCTGCTCGTACGAGTTTCCACATTTATCATAAGATCTTTATTAATTATAGCTATTTTAAATTCTCTATCAGATCATTTCAATATCGAGATCATTTCGAAACGGAATATTTTGGTTAATTTATCTCTTGATCGTGGATAGCTTTTGCTTGTTTTGTCTGATAATTTTTTATTGAATGTTAGATATCATATGTCAAATAGCAGAGAAGGAGATAAGTAGTAGTTGTACGTGAAAATGAGCAAACCTCTTCTTTTGTCATGCTTCTAGTGTCAGGGGTTGTTATTCTAAGCAGGAGCTTAGTTTGCTTTGGGTTTTGAGGATGCTCTTATAATCTGAGGTTCACCCTGGACTTCAAATACTGATAACAGCTAGTTATTGTAACCTTGTGCTTAGAATGGGGCCTGAGGTACCACCGGTTCTCGGTATTCCTATTCCACCTTCATGTTCAGCAATATCTGAATGATTTGCAAATATTTCCTGCTGTGCTGGGAGTTGTCTTTTCATTTCTAGATGGTGTCCTTAGAAGCACATTTTTAATTTTGAGAATTTCACTGTACTTTTTGTTTTGTTGCTTCTAGTTTTGGTGTTATATTTAAAATTCCATTGCCTAATCTAACATCATGAAGACTTACTTCTACTTTTTTCTCTAAAAGTTTTACAGGTTTGGCTCTTACAGTCAGGCTTTGTTCCATTGTGTACAAATTATTGTATATGGTGTGAGAAAAGGGACCAAATTTATTCTTTTGTATATGTGTATCTAATTGTCTCAGTCATTTTTGTTGAAAAGATAATTGTTTTCTCACTGAATGGTTTTGGCAAACTCCTTGAAAAGCAATTGAAGACAGATGTGCAGATCTATATCTGGACTCTGAATTCTATTCCATTGATCTTATGTCTGTCCTTGTGCCAGTATCATACTTTCTTGGTTACTCAAGCTTTGTAATAACTGTTCAAGTAGGGAAGTGTGAGTCTTCTAATATTGTTTTGTTTGTTTTGTTTTTTCTTAAAAATGGTTTTGGCTGATCTGAAGGCCTTGAAATTCCGTATGAATTTTAGAATCAGCTCGTTAATTTCTATAAAGAAGCCAGCTGGGATTTTGATGAATATTGTGTTGCCAAACTGTATATCAGTTTGTAAAATCTTGTTAATGTAAAAATATTAAGCATTTTGTTCTATGAACATAGAATTTCTTCAATTATTACACCTTCCTTTATTTCTTTAACCGTTACTTTGAAAGCAATTTTTTTATGGTCTGATTTTTTTAAAAAGTGTATTGATGGTACCTTTTTGTTTCTTTGCATATTTTGTAAAATTTTGTTTTGTTGGAAACAGGACTGTTTATAAAATTTATTGCAGCAACTCCGAGTACTATCCCCAACCCTGAGGCTTATTATTATTTGCTTATTTCTCTAGTGATAAACTGGATTATTTTAGTGAGGTCTGCTTCCCCCACCCCTCAGTGCCAGCCTTTGATGTTGCTCCTTAGGACATGAGACTTCAGGAAGGTCTAAAGCCACCCTGCATGACAATGATGCCCTAAAACCTTTTTCCCTGACTACCTTCAATTTTTAAACTCTACAGATTATCTGCTGATTGTTGTATTGTTTTTAAATAATGCCCTGGGGCATACATTGTTCTATGAGCTAATCTAGTCAAATGTGGTTCCTTTGAAGGCATAATTTCTCAGGTAAGTGTTATGATTCTCGTTTTGTGTCAGTGGACTCTCCCCAGCTCTATTATTCCCTATTTCCTTCCAAACCAGTGGACCTATGATTTCTCTAATAGCTTAAATCTCCCCCCAGTTCCCTTCACCAGAACCTCCATTTGAGAGTGCCTTTAAGCTAGAATTTCTTTAAGCAAATGAGGTCAGTTCCTAGGGACAAAATTTGTAGTTATGTTTTTGCTTGGCACCTATTTCTTCCTCCAGGCAAAATATTTGAGCCAGTGTTTTGGAGTTAGGGGTGGGTACAGTAGCCATACTCTGTGAGTGGAACCCTGTGCTTGGTGGGTGGGGGCAGGTGCCTGGGGTCCTCTTAAATCAGTGTGCCATTATTTTAGCATGCTGCACCCAAGGTACAATTTCTGTTCTGTAAGTGGAGGCTAGACAGAAGAAGGGAGCCCCAGCCTGTCAACTGCACTCACTCGGGTCTTATCATCAGTAACAGGTATGTGGGAGCAGGAGTGGGGCATGCTGCTGATGTTCTGCTCTCCTTGGAAGAAAGCCCTTCTAAACTCTGGGATCTGAGTGGAGAGGGGCTCCTGTGTTCTTGGGGTCAGTGATGTGGAACAGTCTCTGACTCATGAGCTTGGGGAGGACAGGAAGGGAGCAGTCAGGGTTCAAATACTGTAGACTCTCACCTTCGTTACTGAATTTTCTTAGATATTCTTGAATAATTTTTTTTTTAATTGCTGCTAGCCCTTGTGACCATTCTCAGAGGCTTTAAATGTTTAGTTTTGTTTTTAATATAACTTTCACCAGTTTCATTGGGTAAGAGGGCAGCACAGCTACTCATACTGTCATTGGGAAGAATGTCACCTGACTTCCTCTTATCTGATTGCGTGGTGGCTACTTTTTTCTCCCGCATTCTGTCAAGTTGGAACAGTAGTGTTCTCTTTGTCCTTTGAGAAACAACTAAGGAATTCAATCAACTTGCTTTACCTTGCAGCCTCAGCTCTCTAACAGGCTCCAAAAAAATCGTTATTTTGTAGGCTGTCTGGCTTTTTTCCATTGTCAAGTTGAAAGTGACATTTTCTTGATTTTCTACATCTGAGTTTGTAATTTGGTTTTACTTTTCAAATTAAGTAGCAACTGTCTAAGTCTCTATCTACACTCTAAAACTACAATATACAGTTTAGAAAGAAGAATGGAAGAAGAGAAAATAACAAAACTGTCCTGAGCTTTCTATATCTAAACAACATTAGTACAAATATACCCAGACTTTATAAACTGTTTTAGCTTTTGATCACCCTTTGAATTTCCAGTGTATTCAGAAATAAACTACTAATTCAGTGATGATTTTAGCAAAATTTATTGCGCATTCCTATATACTATGTCCTATAATGAGGTTGACAGAAAGTATGGAAATACATCTTGAACCTTATCTTCTAGAGATGTTAGTTTTCTAGAAGAAAATGTAATAAAGGAGATAGCATAAGTGATTTCAAGGCAAGACATATTGAGAAAGCCCAATGAGGTAAAAAACAAAACAAAAGTACAGAAGTAGAGAAACACTGGATAATTTTTAGACGAATCTAATTAATGAGCATGAGGCATGAGATACAAGATATGGAGACAGGAAATGAGACCAGAAACATAAGTCAAAGCAAATTACTAAAGGATATTTTTTCTTGATGAGAAGTTTGGGTCCCAGCTGATGTAGATCAGAAAAGCTTTGGTGATTATTTTAGCAAGGAAATAGCATGACCACCTATTATTATTATTATTATTATTATTATTATTATTATTATTCAGAAAATAGCACTGATTTCAATGTGACAGATGGTTTTGGATAGGGAATAAATGATGGATGGCAGTGAGACCAATGTAAAGATTGTCATATGAACCCAAAGTTATTTGATTTGTACTAAAAACAAAGTTGCGCAAATAGGAAGATCCTGAAAACCACTTTTTGGTACAATTAGTAATTCTTTGACTATTAGGCTATGGCAGTTTAGGGGAAAGGAGGAATCTAAAAATGATACTAGGTTCCTGACCTAAGAAACTAAGTAAATATTGCTATAATTCACTAAATTAGGCATGCAAGAGAGAGAAACTAATCTGGGAAGGAAAATGAGTTTACATTTTAAATTTAAATAATTTAGATATTCCAGTGAAATTTCTAATAAACAGAAAGTAGTATGGGTCTGCAACTCCAAACCAATGTAAAAGTAAAAATTAAAAATTTACACACTGGTTTTCTTGAGTGGGTTATTTTAATTTCACTTTAAAAAGTCAGATAATTGTAGCTACATCAGAGTTTTTGTGGCAAATAAATGGGATGTACACAGTACCTCAAAAAATGACAACTCTGTTGCTATTTATTTTTGAAGTTATTTGGATTATATAAAATAATTAAATCAACCAGAGAAACATGTAATGTATTTGAAATTAAATTAAAAAAAAGTGCTTCAAGTTACATTTTTGTGGATGAACAAAACACCTCAATTTTAGATCAACTTTTGAGTAGCAGAGCAGGAGAAAATCTAAACAAAGTTTGAGATTTGTGCAATTTTGCACTTTTCAAAGTTCCCTCCCAGGTATCATTTTATCAAATTCATAATGTTTTCCTTTGAAGCAGCTATTATCATCTCATTTTTATAAGGCTTACGACTTGCCTGCCAGTGTCATTCACAAAGCAGTTATGCAACTAATATTGCAAGTCTGGCTTCTGACCAACGTGCAGTTCTGCCATTATCAAATCTGCCACTCAGTGAGCTTGACATTCACCCTCTTGCTCTGGAACTTACCTTAGACCTCAGTAAAATAGCTGTATGAAATACTGCATTTGGAAGGCAGCTGTGGTGCACAATCTTTTTGACCTTGAAAGGACTTCAATAGTTTATCACTCCAATTTCAAAAAATCTCCAAAAGAGAGACAAAGGTTCAAAACCTACAAACAAATTAATGTGTTAAGTGCATAATTCAGTTCAATAATTTGAAGATATAGGTGTTACTAATTTTTTCAGAGTTGGTTATGAAATTCTGATGCTATTATATTAATCCAATAAAAATTTTAAAAGGTTACTATTATCTCTAAAAATTCAGTCACATGTATTCCGTGCTACCTTGAATAACAGAAAGATACACCTTGTTAGCTCTATGTCAATATAATAAAGTTTGAATTGAAGCAAAAATGTATATATGTAGACATATATACATATTTGCTATAGACTTTTTTATAACTTTTTTATCCCTTCAGGACTAAAAGTTTTTCTCTTGGATTTCAAAGATAGATTATTTTGAAGATAGATCCTTATTACATGAAGAAAGTTGAAGCATACAGACAATGCTTTGTTACTAAGTCCAAGATACAACATTTCTTAAAATGTTTCTAGTGGCAATATTACTCACTCTCCTGTGAACACTTTCACCATCTGTAAAATGGAGTTTATTTTTTACATGTGTTAACAGTGGCATCTGGCAGTTTCCTGTCTTTCAGGAACCCCAAAGCATTCCTAAAGTGCCACTTTGCTATTATGAGAATAATCTCTCCTCAGACTAGTTTCTATTTCACTCTCATCTTCCATGAGATAATATACCATGACACAGGATGATTGGAACTTAATTCTGTTCAGGCACATAACAGCTCCCGTTCATGAAAAATAACAGCAATAGATCAGAGATTCATCTAAAAGGTATAACTACACATTAAATGACCAGTTTATGCTGGACGTCTGCAGCATATCATTGTAATTAATCAAGAATAGAAAGTGTAAAAATGTTAATTTTGAGAAGGAGCATACTCTGTCTCTAATTTTTTCCCCTTTCACTTAAAGAGAAAACAAACACACTGGAAGTATGAATACATAGTGAACAGGTTTATATGAAAAGAAATCTTCAATCTTCAGAGTTTTTATATAAATAATGCTCAAGAAAATTGATTCGAGGTAAAATCTTTATTTGTAGATCCAATATAGAAGGAGTAAAAGATGAAAAGATGATGATAAAGGGAAGAAACAGAAAAAGAGAATGGGGGAGAAAGGCACGCTGAGAAATTTCAGGCTAGCCATCATCTTTTGGGGAAAAGGTAAAAGATCAAATATAATTCAGTCCTAGGAAAAACTAAGACTGCAAAACATCCAAACAATACAAATCTCAAGATTATATACATATTATGATAAGCTTGCATTGATCCCAAAACTAGTAGACGTTCTGATGCTATGGCATCTGCACAACAAAGGAATGTAATTCAGTAAACAACTGGAAAGCACCTATCAGATTACCTGCACTGCTCTCAGTATTAGGAATACAGAGATGAATACATGGTTCCTGCCCTTGAAAAATTAAGTGTTCACACACCCAGCCTCAAAAACTATAATAAACTATTGCAATAGTAATATGAACAAATTATCATCAGGACACAGAGAGATAAGAGCTTACTTCTTTAACTTACTAGAAGCAAAAATGCAGAACAGTAAATATCCTCTCAAAGGAAGTGACTCTTGAGCTGCTATTTGACAGATGAACAGTTGTCTCCAGGTAGGCCTGGGAAAGAGGTCCTTCATAAATTATACATTCTTTGAAGTGTTTGATATCACATCAAACATGTTTAAAATGTGCCCATATCAGATATTAAATTATACTATATAATTTAATCATGAGTTGGATCGTGATTGACAAGAAGCTATAATGCTACATTGTGCAGATGATAAATGTTAACCCATTCAATTTGATGGTTTTTAAAATATAATTAGTACAATATATTTTCCCATTTTTGGATATTTTCTTAGACTTAGAAAACCAAGTTTTCAAGCACTGTTTCTGTGGTACCTAATGGAAAATAATGACTGAGGAGGCATACCAGCTAAGGATTCGGCTTGAAAGGATGGTCTAGGAAGATGTATATTTTAATGAGAAAAAAACTTCTCAAATAATAAAATCGCTGGTTAACTCTTCATAGATGAACCCATTTCTACATTTGCATAACACATTCTCTCTACCCTGGTCAGATGTCATTAGCAAAGTGCTTGAGTGTTTCCCTGCTGCTGCCTCTCTGATCACAGATGAGCTCCTAAGCTTCTTTAGCCTTTGTTTTCCTATTCATAAAATGAGGATAGTAGTAAAGAACTATAAATGTGATGTATTTGAAGTTTCACATGGGAGGCTTTCTAGAGAGGTAAAGCTTGATAGCAGCAACAATAATCCAGTGCTTTTTAGCTAGCACTTTTCTTTGAACCCGGGAATGGCAAAAGTTCTTAAAATGTTTTCTTTACTAGAAAAATAATTTGTAATACAAAGATGAGAAGGATCTTTTCCTTTAAGAAAGCACTGAAAGACACTAAAAGTTTCTTTTTAAAACTAGAAAACATTTTAAAATTTTCGCTGTGAATTATATGTAAAATCATATTGTATGATGTATGGATGTTCTTGACTTTGAACACCATTTTTTGAGTCTAATAAGGACTCCTTTTACTCATTTGGGGTGGGGTTTTGAAACACAGTGAAAATGCTCCTGCCAGGTGCATAGAAGTGTAAGCTTGAGAAATATCCTGGCTGATGGGCATCCCTTGACACACAAATGGCACACACCTGCTGCTGGGTGGACCTCAGAATGGGATCAGGGTGCCTGCCCCTTCCTAAGCACAGGACCACATCCTTCTGTCTTCCTCCTGCACAACAGTGAGCAGAAATACCTGAAAATACCTTCACGTGGGACACAGAATAAGCTTCGTTTGGTCTAAAAAGCATTCAGGCAGAGCCTGAAGGATCAGGCAGTTTTTATTCTTCCAAATGCCAGGACATCACCAGCTACATCCTGGCTTCTCAGGTGTACTTTCTGGTTGAGAGCACAGAAGGCAATGGCAGTGAAAGGAGACCAGCGTGTGGCGCAGGTGGTCCACTTCTTGGTTCCAGGCCCCAGGTCCTTTAGCCAGTCTGCAAGAAGCCGGGCCACTTCATCAGTGCACTTCTTGTGGAACAACCCTCAGGAGCTGGTGTCAGCCGAGAAAAGCCACCTCTCCAGATCACTCTTGTGCATGGCGCCCAGTGTGCCTGTGCAGTAGCTCAGAGAAGGAAGCCTTTCTCTACCCCCACAGAAGTGACTGTTGCATGTCCATGGCCCAGGCCATTCTTTGAAGTCACTCATGCCACATACTTTGGTGGCCTATATGATGTTGGAGAACGTGAGGCTGCCATCAAAATCATACTTGCAGCCAGGGAGGTGACAGCAGTCACCTATTGTTATGGCCACAGGGTTCGTGATTCATGATCCAAGGAATGCAATCCACAGTGGGCCCAGCCTGTCCATTCACTGCAGCCCAAGTTTACACCCAGCCAGCCAGGTCGGCACCTCCATCTCCATTTCAGCTCACTCCTGCATCCAGACACCACTTAAGTATACAATGTAATATAACCGTAGCTCACTCTGTTTTGGTGCCCTTCGTATAGTGACAGCAATGTGGTCTGAGGCATTTGGCATGGGGAAAGATGGCTAATGGTCTTAACTTGGCAAATAAGTAAGTTGGCAAATAAGCAGAAATTTAAAAATGCATAGGCTAGTTTATGGAAAAAAACCCATAATTGAAGTATCTTGTCTACTTTACATATACATAACCAGCAACTCTACTACATGTTACAGCTCTTAGGTAGCTCTACTCAGATAATCCTAGAGATTAAAAAACTTTGTCTCTTCCAGTTACGATTTTGTTATTGTTGCTGCTGTTAGGTATTTACAGTCGATCCTTGAACAACACCGGTTTAAACTGTGCAGAGTTTTTTTCAACAAATATATTGGAAAGATTTTTGGAGATATACAACAGTCTAGAAAAAACTTGCAGATAAACCATGTCGCCTAGAAATATCAAAAATATTAAGAAAAAGTTAGGTCTTATGAATCCATAAAATATATGTATACTAATCTATTTTATCATCTACTATCATAAAAATATATAAATCTCTTATAAAAAGTTAAGATTTATCAAAACTTAACACACAGAAATTCTCATTATTTCTATAAAGTTATACAAAGTGTGCATTAATATGTGATGATATCACCTTCCTTCATGCTATTCCTTCTACCTGAAATGTCATTTCCTCTTCTGTACTGTACAAATCTTTGTCATTACTTAAACTTCACCTTAAACTTCATTGGTCTTTTAAGAGTACCTATAAAGCACAGAAATTGTATGTAGAGAATGGGTGATGAGTATACACACACATAAATATGTATACAAGCATAAGTGAAACATTTTCCATTGTTTACTTTCACATTAAATTACCTTTGACTCTCCTGTCTCCCCTTCCATCTTCTCCATCTCTTCCTCCTCTGCCACCCCTAAGACAGCAAGACCAACTGCTCTTCCATTTTTGGTGTCCAGTGTTTGTTAGTAAAACATATAACATTCTACAATGTTTTGTGTCATATAAGAACACTATCGATGTGGGTACTGACATGATTCATCTTGTGAACAGATGACATAAATTTAGGGTATCCATAAATACAGTAAAGCACCCCATTTGTATTTTCTCTTCCTTATGATTTTTTTTATAACATTTTCTCTTACTTTAGTGTAATCATACAGTATGTAATACAAATAACATACAAGATACATGTTCATTGACTGTTGACTGTGTTATGTTATTGGTAAGGCTTCCACTCAAAAATAAGGTATTAGTAGTTAAGTTTTTGGAGAGGCAAAAGTTAAACTTGGATTTTCAGCTGTGTCGGGGAGGGCAGCACTCATCACTCCCTGCATATTCAAGGGTCTACTATTTTTTTTTTTTTTTGCTTTTTTTGTTTCATTTTGTAAAGCAGCTATAATTATGTGCTTAAAACATTAAAAAATATTAAATGATACATACTGACAAGTCTCTCCCTCATATCTGTACCCAAATGCCAAGTCTCACTCTCACCTTTTCTATTCCATCCACCCCCACCCCAACCACACAAGTAACCATTATTAATTTTGACATTAAATACTTGGGTTAAATAATTAGAATTTAAACTTTTAGTCACTTGTAAGAGAAAACTAGATGAACATTTTTATTAATTGAGAGAAATTGATTACAGAAGCAAAGCACTTGAGAAGTTGAGTAGGAGTGGGATATAGGGAAGGACCATAATACCTTCATTAGCATATTGCCTTTAACAGATTTCTTTCCTCAAAAAGAGCTATTGCAGTTAGTGTTGGATGTGCCTGCTGCTGTAGTCTTTATTTTTACAAGGAAAATCCAAAATACTCTGAAAATTGATGGAGTTGGGTTTATAACTTGTCAAATTCGTGATATAAAATTTTCTTATGGGAAATGTCAGGATTCTATCACCTCCTTTCATTTGTAGATGGAGTAAAAAGAGCTCATAGACATTTATGAGGCTCACAGAGGTCTTATTCCTTTCCTTCTAATAAATGGATATTTTGAAATTGTTATATAAGAAATTTTCTCACCTCTATAAACTAGGAATAATCAATATTTAAATATTTCACATCCACAATTACAAAAATGTATTTTTTGAATGGAATTAGTTATATATCAAGACATTCAGTGTGAATAAATCAAGGTAAAATATTTTTTAGAATTTTTGGGGTGAATAAAATACATATAAATTGCAACATTCTTTAGTTATCAGAAAGACTTACTTATATATTTTTTAATGACTGAGTTATTCTTGGTTCCAAAACCCGTGTTTCTAGTTCCAGTTAGAAAGCATTTTCTATTTGTATTTGCTCCAGCACCTAGCACAGAGCCTGGCACTTATTAGGTGCCAAATGAATATTTGTTGATTGACAGAAGAGTAATATAGTACAAAATTATTTTTAGTATTTTTCATTTGGTATTTCATATTATCCAGTACTTTAAGGGAATTATTAATACAGTTAGCATTTGTTTACTGCAAGCAAATCTAAAATGAAATATGTTATATAATGTTACAAAAGCTCATTTTTCAGTTTCATATTGTACTAAACACATAGTGCAATTAGAAAATTACAAAACTAAGCAATTAATACCATTGCCAAAATGAGTCAGTTCCATAGAGCACTGCCTGTTTCTTTGTTTGATATTTTTCAGAGTAGTGAGGGATAGATGAATCATAGCCAAACTGCAACATAGTTCCCCAAACTTATCTAGTGCTCTCAATAAAAGTTTTTCATGTGACTACATATATGCATACAGTCTTTATTACTCATAATCGAAGCACCACGTTTGCAGATTAAAACTTTCTATCTTGTCTTTACCCGCCATCCAGTTCCTGCTCTGTCTTCTGCATCCAGTTGAAGTCTTTCCTCCTTAGGAAGCCTTCCCTCCAACACTCAGCCCACTCCCAATTCTTTCCTCTGAACTCTCGCAGAAGAGACAATTCTCATCACAGCTTAACATTCCTTGTGTTTTGGTGTTATTGGCTGAATTTCCTCTGCGTATATTTGACCATTCTGTTTAGACTGATTTTAAGAGTAAAAACAGCCACAGAAATGTGTAAACCTTCCTGTATGAAAGTGGAACCGAAGCCCACCCAGAAGGATTGAGCACATGGCCATGGCCCAAGTTCACAGCTTTCCAGGGTAGGAATGAAAACATCTTTTCCCCCCATGTTTCCACTCCCTCCACTTCTGCATACCTTGAGGGCATGGGTCTTTGTTTGTCGTTGAGTCCTCATCAAGTCCAAGCACAGTGCCATGTGTATAATACATTGTGGGTTTCTTTGTTGTCAGTTTGTTGTAAACTTGATGTAAAACATACATCCCACATTAGATTATAAGAATATTTGCTCAGTGATTCGCTAGAGGTGTTGGTACTAACGTGCTTTCATATGGTGAACAAATACTTCTTTTTAATGCTCTTTGGCAGCTGTCTATTCAGATATTTTGACAGTCTCACCACAAACTGATTCATTTGGCAAAGCAAGTTCTGTGTTGATACCAATAGAAAAGAGAGGAGGAAGCTCAGAAAATTGAGCTAATTTACAATTTTTTAAAAACGATAAAGGTATGTTATTTTTTACCCCATGCCTCCTCTCTCTTTCCAGCCCAGCAAAAAACCTAGGTATAGATATATATTTAAATAAATAATTGTGACACATCAATGCCCACAGAAGAACCTGGAAATGTGTGGAGGAAAAGGGGAATAGGATACTGGCAAAGAAGTGCTCACTGTTCTACAGTAAGATAATTTATTTGAATCATTTATTTGATTTTGTGTCCAAAAAGGTGGTTTCTTTTAAATATTTACAAGATGTTACAATGTTTTGAGACAAAAAGGGATATCTTTAACAGATGCTGGGCTGGAGCTGGGTCCTCTACCCTCCCACCTGCCCTTCACCCCGCACTGGTTATATGTCCTTTAGGAACATGTAACCGAGCTGAGTGTTGTGTCCCAAGTCCTTGAAAGCTAAAGGTCCAAATTTCCATGATTTGCCACTACCATTATTGAGAGTCAAGTTTCATTAAGTCTGGATACTTTGCCATTTCCTTCCTGGTGAGGTATTTTTTCCTACCACAAATCCTTAATCAGCCATCTTTGGCAAAAGTTGCATAGTGGAGTCAGGAACTCAAACAGATGCTAAGATTGACCTTAAACCCCAAAGCTTCCAATGGAAGGTTTGAGGCATCTGTCATTGTGTGGAGGCAGCAAAGAAGGGAACTCAAAGGAAGTGGTGTAAGTTTGACAAAATGTTGCTAAAACTTCTTTTTTTAGAGGGAAGTGAGACTCTAAGCATGTGGCCAGGTTTCCCTCAACAGGCCTCACCTGGATCCTTGGCCCTTGTGCTCTCGCATCATCATTCATCTGAAACCACCTGACCTCAAGGCTTTACTTCTCATGCTGTAGACATCTCCTTTCATTGTGGGTGGTAGGTAAGGATTCCTCACTGAAAGTTTCCATTCCTTTCCCACTGCACAAGAAGGAGTTGGTGAGATATACTCCACATTAGTAGAGTATATCTCATGAAACCAGAAATAATGGAAAAAGCCTTTTTGGGTACTGATTTCCTCACACTCAGCTCTCACAGCAGCCTTAGTTTCCAGGGTACGTTTTGATTCTTGAATCTATTTAATTTTGACCCATCTGTTCTTTTTGAAGACAAAGTTTGTCAGGCTTTGAACTGTTCCTACTTTCTGGGTTACATGTAATAATAATGAAATAACAATGATGGTATTTAACATTTACTGAGCATGTTGTAGGTACTAGATTCTAAGCTCTTTTTTGTTAGCATTAACAAAACTTAGTATTAACTCATTAAGTCCAGTATTAGGGTTCACCAGGGAAACAGCAGAACATATTTATATATCCTTCTAACTAGTTCTGTTTCATAATGTACATATATCATGAGGAATTGGCTCATGTAGTTATGGAGGCTGAGTCCCATGAGTTGCTGTCTGCAAGCTGGAGATCCAGGAAAACCGGCATATAATTCAGTGTGAGTCTGAAGACCTGAGAACCACGGGCTCCGATGGTGTGAGATGAGAACTCCCAGCTCAAACAGAGAGGTAGAAGAAAGGGGTTCGTGAACTCCTCCTTCTTCCTTCCTCTGCCTGCCTTTCATTCCCTGTAGGCCCTCAGTGGAGTGAGTAACATCCACTCACATGGGGAGGACAGTCTGCTGAGTCCACCAGTGCAAATGTTAATCTCATCAGAAGTATCCTCACAGTCCCACTCAGAGACAGTGTTTAACCTTGACACCCTGTGGCCTGTCAAATGGCACATAAAGTTAACTATGGTAATCCTCATAGATCTGTCAGCTAGATACATAATTATTCCCACTTCAACCGTTAATGGTTTTAAGGCCCTGAGAAGTTGAACAGCTTGCCCAAAGTCAAAGCTTATGAGTGGTGGAGACAAGATTCAAACTCAGTCTGGCTTTAGAAATTGTTTTCTGAGTTGAGTCTTAGCTGCCTCTCACAGTGTGCATTCCATAGTGATACTAATAATAGTAAATGACTCATTGATGGACATCTACTTTGAGTAATTTTTCAGTGAGTTTAGTGGTTGCACTGAACTAAATCATTTACACCCTCTCCCCTGGTTCCTCGTGGAGGTGCTACCAGGAGCTGGAAGAGTAGGCTTCAGCTATGGTGCATTTGAGGTTTTTTTTTTGTTAAATCTAAAGTAATTATTTATTAATAGCTTTTTTGGATGTTTGAGTGCTTATAGGGTACTATTACAATCCAAGTCTACTTTAAAGTATAAATGAAGGTTCAAATAATTTCCTTCTTCCTCAACCTTATCATACAGAAGAGAATTCACTCTTTAATTGCAAATAGAAAACTGAAATTTATTTAAAGGAAAGGAGAGTATAAAAGTAAAAAAATTTTTTTTTCCTTTCCCTTTGAAATCTATCTCTTTACTATGGAAACAAAAGATTATTAGAAACCTTTTCTCCCCCATGATCAATACTTTCTGGTTTTATTATTTCATAAATTTGAAATGTTCTGAAATTCTATGGCTTAGTAGTTCTTAAAGAAGTGTTAATCTTTTCTGTTTGTTTTTCGGAGAACATTTAGAAGAATACTTTACCTCTCGTTTGTTATGTTTTAGCAGTTCCAAAGTGTTAGTTTATCTTTAGAACCTATTAGTGTGAAGTTGGAAACTTTATTAATTTTAGGGACATTTTTAACTTTTTTAGTTTTCTCTCCTGAAACTTTTTAAAACTTCCAGAGTTAATTTTAACATTGCATCCTGAAATTCAGTGAAAACCATTTAGGTCTTGGTTATCTTCACTAAAAACCAATTTAGTAACCAAGTATATGTTTTCGCTCCTACTACCTAATTTATCTGGAATCATCAGGGAAAAGAATAATCTGAATAAGATATTGACCAGAAATTATGAATTTACTAATTTTATATATATATTTGACAAACAATTTCTGGCTTGAAAAAGAGTATGTGAAGCACAATCTAACCACTTTTAGCTTTTTGATTTCACTAGAAGTAAATATTATAGAGTGCTGAAATGGTACAACGGCTATGATCTCATAGAAAAGGTTTTTCCCTCTCATTTTAAATTCAAAAAACTTTATTCAGCAAACATATTTAATGAACACCTATGATATTCGACCTATCCTAAGTTGCTAGAAAAATAGAAGTGATTAAGACAACCTATGTAAATAGTGCTCAGATCAAAATGTGGACAGTGCCAGCAGCCCAGAAACCTCCCTTGTGGTTTCTCCCATCATTACTCTGCCTCCTTCCCAAAGGTCACTGTTCTTTGAACTTCTCACACTAAATGCTAGTTATACTTTTTTAAATAAATAGAATCCTAAATATACATTCTTATTTGTCTTGCTTTTTGCTCAGCATTTGTGAGATTCATTCATTTTGTTGCATTTTGCTAGTTTCATTGTTATAAAATATGCTCATAATTATTTATTCACCCTACTGTTCCTGGACATTTTGTTCTGCTTATAGTTTGGATAGTTTGGAGTTCTGTGAACAATGCTACCACAAACAATCTTTGACATGCCTTTTGATAAATATGTATGCATTTTTTGTGAACATATCTCAGAATTAAAATACTGTGTATTAGGATGAATGTGTGTTTAGACTTAATACACATGGCCAGTGAGCTTTCCAGTGTTTCTTTTCAATTTATTATCCCATCAGCATGACAGATTTTGTTGTTCCACATCTTCTCCAACATTTGAAATTGTCATCTTAAATTATAGGCATTCTATTATGTACCTCACGTCATTTGTTTTGTTTTGTTTTGTTTCATTTGCATTTTCCTGATAACTAATAAGATCAGGACTTTTTCTTATAATTTTTGGCTCTTGAGTTACACTCCCTTGTGGAGTTCTTAATCAGATTTCTTGCTAATTTTTCTTTTAGGACTTTAAATTCTTACTGATTTATAACAATTTCTTGAATATTCTTTTTTATAAACTCATTGTTGTGTATATGTATTGCAAAGACTTTCTCACTCTTTCTTAGTAATCTTTCGATGAACAAAAATTTCTAATTTTAATGTGGTCCTGTTTGTTTTTGCATCTGATTTAAGAAATATATCTGTATCCCAATGCCATGAAGATTTTCTCCTAGATTATCATTTAGATCCTTGACTGTTTTACCTTTAACATTTAACTCTCAAAGTCACCATTCTATTTTTTGAGTTTGGTGAGATAAGGGTTAAGTTTCATTTTTATTTTTCAATTGGCCTGCACATCTATTAACAGAACTATCTTTTCCCCACTTTTATTTCTTTTGTCATCACCTATGAATTATGGCTTCAGGTAAAACATTGATAAACATCAGAAAAATACTATTAAGCCAAAAGAAGCAAGTTGAAGAAGAACATAAAGACTATGAATTAATTTAAATATAAATTAAGACTTGTTATGCTAAACATTAACTTATATGGGGTCAGAGCTTAGACAAAATTTAAGAAGAAAAGATAGTAATAAAATATTCAGGATAAAATTAACTCTGAGTGGGGAGAGGAAAGGGAAGTATTATAAGGGACAGAGATTTTATAAAGGCTCTTGGTTCATTTTGTCGTGATTATTTTTATACATTACCAGTACTAAATAAATATTTTTATACCCAATGTTTGAGAAAAAAACTAAACAGTTGCTGGAAAATTACCAAGGGCACCTGTATACGTTTATTTTCAGTTTATCCCTCTGGTTGCTAAGTCTCCCTATATTCCTCTTCATTGTCTACTTTTTGAGATTTTCCTTAGTTTCTTGTTCCTTAGCCACCCATTCAAGAAGGTGTCTGTTATACTTTGTCCAACATTTCAAAGTTTTCTGTTGGGAGCTTTCCGACGAGACGTGTATTTTTCCACATTGCCTTCACATTCTCTTCTACCTCTCTCCAATCTGGGCTCCCAGCCCTCCCCCATCCCATGGAAACTGTTCTTGTCAAAGATGAAACATTTTCCATGCTAGCCAGTCTTTCAGACAGTTTCATTTTCTACCCAATTCATTCAATTCAATTTGTTCAATAAAATTTACAGCTCCCTATATCTTGCTATATTTTCCTTCCTTTGTTGCTGTGAACCACAACCTTTGAATTCTCTTACTACTCCACTGGGCTCCTTTCCCAGCCTTATACTCTGGCTCTCTGTGTTGGTACCTAAGTGATGGGGGGCCTCAGGACTCAGTGCTGGGCTCTTTTCTCTTTTCTACTCTTTCTTCTTCCTACTTGATCTTAGCAATCCCATGGTTTCACTCTCTCAGTGTCTCCCAGATTTCCATCTTCAAACCACAATTCTATATCCAACTGCTTACTTGACATTTTTATCTAGATGTCTAAGAGGCATCGCAAATTACCGTTTTAAAACATAGTTCTTGATATTTCATTCCTTGCCTCAAGCCAGTTAGTATCACTGGAGATTGACTTCAACTGAAGAAAAAAAATATTAAAAATAGTGGCTTGAAAATATAAATTTTATTTTTGTATGCAAAGGCCTGCAGGTCAGCATTCAGAGCTGCTATGTAGGTTCCTTGGTCATCAGGTTTCTTTGTATATTTCTGATTCACCATTGTAGTTAGTGCTTCTATCTTTTAAATCACTTCAGTTCATGTGGTGTTATTGGCATGGCAGCCATCAGATCCAGGTTTCAGGAGGAAAGAGGGTGAAAAGGGCCTATCAATGAGCTTGAAATAATTAGAAGTTTTGCACAATGTTTCCAGTTATATCTGATTTGCCAGAACCCAGCCAATGGGCACACGCCTGGCTTCAAAGAAGGGAACGCAGAAATGGATTTTAAATGGACTCATTTCTATCTTTAATAAAATTTGAATTATATTTCTGAACAAGAGGATAGAATTGGTATTGTGTGATTGGTCCACACTATTTCTCCTTTAATCCTTGGCATCTCAGTAAACAGAATTATTGTCCACCTACCTGGTGATTCAAATTAAAATCCCAGGGTTGATCTTGCTTCCTCTCCACAGCTAACCTCTCAGCTAGTTCTCTTAGCTCTATTTCCAGAATACTTCTTGACTCTCTGATCTTTTCTCCTCCTATGTTGTCCCCTTAATACATAAAAGCCATTGTCATCTCTCAGATAGATGTATTGTTGCAGTGGTCTCTTATGGGGTCTCTTTTCTTCTAGTTTTGAATCCCCATCCTCCATAAAGCAACAGCCAGTGTGGTTTGGTTTAGTTTTGTTTTGCTAGTTGTTGTTTTTTTGTTTTCTTTTGTTTTGTTTTAAATAAAATAACATCAGCTCCCTACCTAAAGGCTTTCAGTGACTTCCTATTGTATATAAAGTAAAAACTCAGTTTCTTACAGTGGCCTGCATGAGCATCTACATATGTATATCACTCTCACCCTCTGCTCACCTTTTCCAGCCATAAAAGCTTCACACACATCATGTTCTCTCCACTTTAGGACCTGTGAGAACATGCTCCTTTCTGATGTTTTAGGTTTTGTTTGTCTGCTCTATTCATAGTCTGTCTTCCACCTTGGGATACAGACTCCATGAAGATGGCTTGTCGGAACTCTTCACTCACTTCACTTGGTCCTGGAGCAGGACCAGCCTAAGCCCAGTGCTCATTTTTGTTGAATGAACAGATACATTTCTTATTTGTGAAACTGTGAGAAATGCTTATCTATAATTGTGGCTTCTACCATATTCCAAATATTCTAAATATTCTATAACAAACATGGCTTGTTTTGAATGTTAAATAAATTTATTTTAGTTAAATTTAGTTGTTTTACTTAAATAAAAAATGGCATTAAATAATTTACAGTGTATAACTATTAAGTCTGAAATTAGCTAATTACGTAAAATCTAATATTTTACAACAGTACTTATAATATGTAAGATAGGAGCATCAGATAATGAACAGATCAGACACATATAACCTCAAGGAGCTTACAATTCAGAAATAGGAACTAAGGAATAAGTATAGTTATCTATATTCTAACCCAGACCATGGAAAGTACTAGAAAAGATGCACAAATTATATATAGGTCACTGCTATATAACCCCCTACCCCACCTCGTGTGCCAGCATACTGTACTGTGTAAACGTGGCCTCCTATGCAGCTGTTACACAAATTCAAGTCATTGCTTCTTAAAGCAAAAAGTTTCTTCCATCCCGATTCACCTTAGAGAGGCTGCTTAGCTGACCTCAGAGAAAATGAGTGGCATTCTCGACACATGCTGATTAATCTGCCTTTGTAGTGGGTAACAGTAACAGCCTCAGGGAAAGCTTCATTACAAAATCAAAGCTGAAAAACTTTAAGGCCACCAAGAGCTCTGAGATAAGGCAAGGCCTAGGTGAATTAAAAGGGAAAACAATGAATGGCCTTAGTTTATGTTGAAGGGTAAATGCCTCATGACATTGAAAGATGTTCAGTGAGCTGTTTATTTATAAGAACCAAGACTGATACCATTTAAGCATTGAAAATTTAGTAATTTTAGGTTATTATCTTATATTCACTGGGAAGATTCCTTTATCTTTTATTTTCCTAGTTACTTCTTGAGAGGTACACACAGCTATACTTTTATAAAAATGAGGTATCCTCAGAATTCTAGATATAAAGGACTTAATAATAACATGCCATTTATTGTGCAAACACAATACTGTGTAAAAATTAAAAGATATTTAATACCTTCTTTTTCCTGTATCCTTTATAAAGCCTAATTCTGCCTGGGTGCATCTTAAGTACTTAAGCACATATTTGTTTATTTTACTGAAATGTTGAAGAAATACTGTACTGGGAATTATAAATGAAAATATTGTTCTCACTCCATCACTTATTAATTGGAATAAACCTGGCTTTTTTTTCATAGACTTCCTTCCTTCCTTCCTTCCTTCCTTCCTTCCTTCCTTCCTTCCTTCCTTCCTTCCTTTCTTCCCCTCCTCCCTCCCTTCCTCCCTCATTTCACTTCTGGAATTCCACAGCAAGATAAGAACAAGCAGTGAACAACCAGGTCTTTGCATTCTCCTGGAGCTTAGAGTTTGTAGTCCCTTAAGGGAAGACTGCCTGGTTTAAATATTCTTCCAAGATGCCTAAAAGAGGGTATTTACTCTGTTGTTACTTTAAGGGGAAAAAAGTTAATGAATGTAAAACTGAAAGAAAGAATGAATGATGTAAACTTTTGACCCCTTTTAGGTTTGAAAAAGCAGCCCTGTCTTCTGTGAATCATAATTGGGGGAACACTGGACAGCATCAGAGAGACTGAAACAAGAAGACAGAGGTAAGGATTATAGTCAGTTTCCTCTTTATGTATATATATTTCATCTTTCATCTAAGTTTCATTTTTACAAATTATACATCAATGTCCCTAAACCACCTTTAGTATCTGAATTCAGACCTTCATAATCAGCTGACATTTCAAGCTGTCACAAAAAGAAGTCTTCTCAGGCTGTAGTTCAGTTTCCATGACATCGCCATGCACGTGCAGCAGATTTTGTAATTAGAGATGGTCCCCAGCTTACAGTGGTTCAACTAAGGGTTTTTCAATTTTACAATGGTGGGAAAATGAATGGCATTCCATAGAAACGGGCCAGACTAAGCTAAGATGCTCAGTGGGTTAAGTGTATTACATGCATTTTTGGCTTATGATACTTCCATATTATGATGATGGGCTTATGGGAATGTAACCTCATGTAAAAATTTGACATGCTGACTCAGCTAGCAAGAAATACGACTCTTGTAAACCTAAAACATTTTAGATAACCGTAGAAAATCTTTAAAGTTTAAAAAAATCATGTCATAACCAGATTCTCATTAGATTTAAAGAAGTCAGCTACGTATTTGATTGTAAAATTAAAACTAAAAACCTAATATAAGAACTATGGAATGTTGGAATTTTATCATCGAAGAATAGGTCTAACAGAAAAGACATAGCTTTTTTTTTTTTCCTTTAAAAATCTCTGGAAAGAGAAACTCTTCTTGTATTTGTTTATTATTTGACAACTGTACATGAGACTTTCACACACATTTCCAGAAATGCATTAAGTGTGAAAGTAGACCCACAAATGGGGAGTATTTGACAGCAAGATGGCAGTGGTGTTCTCACTCCTCACCAAAAGTGTCCCTTTCCTTTATTTTTCTCTTTCTTCTGCTTTTCCTCTTTTCTCACCTCTTTTGTTCCTCTGGGCATTTTTCTCTGCTTATACATTAGGCCCACTAGTGACACCTGAAGGTACCCATAGTCATTGCACATCTTAGGATAGAGCTAGAGAAGCTAGAGTGGGTTGACCACTACTGTGAACTTTAAATATTTGCAAGTTTTGGAACCTTTATGCTTTTTCTTTCATCTTTTAGAATGCTGCAGAGAACTTTAGGAGAATGGTAATCTTAGAAATGCTCGATCAGCACAGCGTGGCAGAGCAGAAAATGTGTATGTGTGCTTGTACTGGATTCAGAATTTGACTCAATCAGCTGGTTAACCTTGAGCTCGTTACTTAACCACTTAGAAAGTCAGTTTCCTCATTTACAAATGTGTCTTAAAAAACTGATAACTCAATATTTTGAAGATTAGAGATATATCTATAAAAGCATTTGGTGCATTGCAGACATTTAATAAATAGTATTATTGTCCTGATGCTAATTATACTGATTATTTTTCTATTATACTGGAGTGAATTGCTATTATGCTTTAAACATGGATACAATTTAATGAAATTAAGGGTTGTCCCTTCAAAAAACCAAAAATATTAAGTGCAAAATTCACTGCCTTTACATATTTTTATTTGATCCTTAAAAAGGTGTTAATTCCTAAATGTTCAATAACAGTTCTTGAGAATTAGTGACAAATACAAAAATAATTAAGAAAGAGAATAAGTTAATTGTTAAAGCAGATCTCTTTCTTAAAAATAAGACAACGAATAAGATGTTTATCGATTTTATTGTATCACAGAGATGCCAAAATGGCATTCAATCATGACTGTCCTCATTATCTTTACTTAGTGAAACAAGAAAACTTCCTGGAAGGAGTAGAATTCAAAGAAATTATATCTGAAAATGAAGCAAAAATTAGTATTGCGTGTCTGTTTCTTTCACTTATCTCACACTGTAAAGGCCTTTAAATACTACAGGTAGCCATTAAAAATAAGAAAAGCCAACCGTCCAGGGAAGAATGTGAATAATTTTGTTTCTTTAATGTACTTATTAATTTCTTTAATATATTTCCTTTTCTCCTCCCCAAATTGTTTTCCCCCCTCTGTCCTGAATAGTGACTTATTTTTCTCAACATTTCAAAGCTCTTTTCTCCACTCTTTTCTTTATGTCGCCTCTAACAATTCTTTTCATTTGTAGTCAATCTATTGATTCTACACTGTAATATAAGGACAATTTGAGAATGTGCTGAGCTCAGTACCAACATTATTAAAAAAGATAAAATACGAGTTCTGAAAAGCAAAACATGGGCAAGAAAACTGTTGGTCTTTTAAAAAACAGTTGGCATAGAAAAGAAAGATTACATTCTGTACTAGACTTTTTTTTTTCTCATAAAGGGAATGGATTAACTCTTCAATAGTGGATAGGATAAGAAGGAAAGATGCAATAAGGAGTTAGCTCTACATGTTAGGTAAATTTAATGTCACAAGCAAATAAACACAGAAAAAATATAGGTTTTGTTGCAAAGAACAAGTAATGACGTTTCAGGGCAATACTGAGGATAGCTTTGAATGACAGCATAAGGGAGCTGAACTCCAGTGAAGGTTTCTGAGAAGAGTAGTAGTATATCATCTCCAAGAAATTATCCTGGCAAAGGTAACTGTAAATAATCCAGGCCCACGATTTTAGGTGCCTGAAATATGAAATTTGTAAAGTGAGGAACAATGTTAGTTATAGAATGAAAAAAAGAGAAAATACAAAGTATTAGATCAGAAACACAAAAATTTCTCAAGCTAGTGGGCCTTATAGAATGGTACTGGCATTGATAGAAACAGTGAAGTCAGAAGGAGTGGGACAGGGACATGATGGGTGCAGTGTGAATTGTATTGATGGTGAGATGTCAACACATAACCAGGTGGGATGGTGGCTCTTGGGAGAGTTATAGTACAAAGAGTGTATAGAGATATTTTCCCATGTGGCAAACATGAGCTTTATAGCATCAGTATGAAAATCAGTGTAGGTGAGAGTGAGGCAAGAAATAGATCAGGTCACAGATCTCCCTCTTCAAAAGTCACTAAGTACATAGCATCGAACTAAGAAGTTCTTGATTAAACACTAGAGTGAGAAGGATTTGCGAATACTGTATAACTTAAAACATCTATATCCCCCACATAAAACAAAAAACAATAGTCATTTGGGGTATCCTTAAAATAAGTCCAGCCCAAAATTAGTACTCAATAAATATTTGTTGAGTGAATTCATGTCCATGAATTTTTTTAAAGTCTTATTATTGATCTAGGGGGAGAAAAGAATTTCATGGCCCCTTATTTTCATTATTTTTTGGTAAAAATATACATAATATAAAAGTTAATCATTTTAACCATTTTAAAATGTATAATTCGGTGGCATTAATGACATTCACAGTGTTGTGCAGATTTTTTCATCACCCCCACTTACCACCTGTTCCCTCTCCCCCAGCCCTAGGTAACCTCTAATCTACCTTCTGTGACTACCAATGGCCTGTTCTAGGTAGTTCGTCTCAATGGAATTACAGTCACATAATAGGTTTCTTTTTTTCTCTTTATTGTGGTAAAAACACTTAACATGAGACCTGCCCTCCTAGTGAGATTTAATTGTGCAGAAGATTGTCGTTGACTATAGTTACAACATGGTAAAACCCATCTTGAGAGCCGATTTATCTTATTTAACTCAAACTTTATTTCTGTTGAGTAATAATGCTCCATTTCTCCCTTTCATTCTGGTCTTTAATTTTCTGAATTTGACTGTTTTATTTACCTCATTGAAGTGGAATCATGTAATACTTCTTTTTGTGTGTCTCACAGCCCTGTTTTCTAAGGAAAGGTAAGTGAAAAAGAAGGGGGAGAACTTTTAGTTATACTTAAACTGAGGATACTTATCGATGTACTTATGTCCAATAGAAAATAACGTTATAACTCTAGTTGCTTTAGAGTTTACAACATGCCTCCATGTTATTTCATTTTTACAGACTCCTTGTGAAGTAGGGCAAGAATTATTACCTGTATATCACATAAAGTGATGCTCAGAGGTACTGGGTGGCTTGCTCCTGAAGACATAACAAATAAGTTACACTTAAGTCTCAGGGTCTCTTGATCGAAATTAGAAACCTAATAAACAAACAAAATAATAATCACTAATAATTATTTACAGAAATCATTGATTGGGCTAAAAAATATGTGAGCTTTAACTTTTCTGTCTTCAAGTAAGACCAATCTTCATATGAAACTATAAAATATTGTTAAGTAAAAAAAATAAATAAATTATATAATGGGTAGTTAACTCATTAAATAGTTCCTTAATAGCACTCATGTATTTGACTGGGGAGTATACTCAGAAATTACCTATATTTGAAGATACTAAAACTGTAGTTGATGAAATAAGCCAGGATTTACCAACATTTCAAAAATATAGATGTCTTCCCAAAAATTATTTTTAAAAAGTCCTCCCTCCAAATAAAAAATAAAATAAAATGATGAATAGATTGTCGCAGAGCAAAATAAAATAAAATAATGGATAGCTTTTGAAAGATTACATTGCTTTTAAGTGTATGATGAGTATTTGAGTAGAAACTAGGATTTGCATATATTTTCTCAGAAAACTTGAGGGGAAAGTCTTGGGAGGGCTTTAAACCTCCAAGAGGACGTGATTGGTCCCCATGTAGTTGAATTTTTTCAAATTTTGCTTTTCAGTGAATCTTTAATATAATCTTCTTTAATACTTATACTTGGTAATTTCAATAAAATGTTCGTTGGAATAAAAAGTGAAATAAGGTGAAATAGTACATTAAATTCTTGAGTCGTTGTTAATCTCATCAGTGGGAAGCCTAATGGTTAAGATCAGAAAGTTGAAATTGCTTGTCAGCCCTTCAGGCCATGCATGCTCTGATTTAAAAAGGAAAAGTTCAGAATTATGCTGCCTCAGTGTGTTTCTTCTGAAGCTTGAGAATACCTGATATATAGAAAGGAAATGGCAAAGTATAAATCAGCAAAATTAAAACTTTAGCTTATGAATACCTAGTTGATTTTTCTGCTTTACTTAATTTCTAAAGACAGCTCTCGGTGTGCTGTCAGTAAAATAAATGAAAAATCCCAGCCTGAGGTCACCTGATAACTCTGTTAAGACTTCATTCTGAAGGCCATATTTCAGATAGAGGTTTATACTTACATAGTTTTAAAATGATAGTCAATAAGACAATCTTGAAAAGACACTAATTTGCTTTGTAGTCAGTTCTACCCCAATATGTGCATATATTTTATATGTGTATGTGTAAAATGATATGTTTCTAGATCGTAATTTCCACTGTGACTCTTAGATTGCCATGTTGTTTTTTGTTGTTTTTCATGGCACCCGTAGTTAATAGCGACATGCATTTGAATTAAACTCTACAACATCAGTAAAACAATACCCTGTAATTGGGACAGAAGCATAGGAGTGGTAAGGGCGGGGATGCAAAAACAAAGCAAGGTTCATTAATAATTTCCAGTCTTATTGCTTCTCATCTAGTGTGTTCTTCTGTTGTAGTCAATCTGAGGACTTGGGTGGAGTGGATTTGGGCAAGCTGGAGAACTTGAAGCTCCAACAGAGGAGAAGCTGTCAAGATGACTGATGTGACCTCAGTGCCTAAGGACAGAATCTGGCATGTCATAGGATCTCATTTATTTGTTCAGCAGCTATTTATTGAGGGCTTACTATGTGCCAGATATTATTCAAGAAAAGGAAAATCTATTATTGAGCAAAGCATATAACAGTCATCGTCTTTTGGAATTTGTATTTTAGTGGGAGAAAAATAAGCATAATAAATAAAGCATTTAGAAAACTAAAAGATGGTGTGCTATGGAAAAATAGCATAGCTGGGTAAGAAGGATGGGGAGCATAGACATGACAGGACAGTTGAGATTTTAAATGAAGTGACCAGGGTAGGCAACAAGGTAATATGTGAGCGAAGACTTGAAGAAATGGGGATGTGAGTCATGTGACTCCCTGGAGACTATCCCAGGCAGAGGGAACCACGAGTGAAAAGGTCCTGAAGTGGGAACAAGACAAATGTTTCAGAGGAACTGGAAGGAGCCAGTAAAGCTAGCACAGAATGGGAGCATGAAGTTTTTTTTAAATAGGTCGCATTAGGGGGATCACATGGTATGGGCCTGTGGAGGCCACCCAGTTTCAGTTGTATTTTGAGTGAAATGGAGAGACAGATGGTGTCAGGTTTTAAACAGGAGAAACAATCTGCTTTACGTTTTAAAAGATCACTCTGGCTGCTGTGAGGGAATAGATGGGGGCAAGGAGAGAAGCAGGAAAGCCTGCAGGGAGACTTTGGAATTATCCAGGTGGGACATGACAGCGGTTTAGATGGAGCTGTGAAAGCAGTGAGAAGTTCGCTTATCTGCCTATTTATTTTACAAATACAGTTGAGAGTGTTTTGTTTTTTTTTTTTTTTTCAGGCACTGTTCTAAACACTTTAAATATCCACATGTCCTTATTTACTTGCATAATGTGGTGGGCTGAATGCTGCCCCCCCCACCAAGATATCTATCCTAATCCCCAGAACCTGTGAATATGCTACTTTCCATGGTAGAAGGGACTTGGGCAAAAGGCCAGAGTGTTGAGAAGGAAAGGGCCAAGGGCCAGGTAGTGCACTTGCCTCTGAGAGCTGGGAAACGAGGTCCTACCATCCTCTTGGTTTTTCCCAGTGAGTCCCACTGTAGACCTTTGACCTCCAGACCTGTAAGGTAAGAAAGTTGTGTTGTTTTAAGCCACTAGGTTAGTGGTGATTGCTTACAGCAGCAATAGGAAACTAATACAAAAAATAAGATTGCCAAATAAATGCATAGCAATCATATGACTCTGCTATAATGTACTTAACCACACCCCTACTATTAAAATTTTAGATTGCTTCCATTTTTTTTTCTTGTAATAAATGCTGAAGAGACTGTCCTTATGAATAAATCTCGACACGTACTTCTGATAATTTTCCTAGGTTTGGAAATGGAATAACTGCTAAAAATGATTGATTTTTATGTTTTAAAATAGAGAGTAGAGAGAATCATACAACAAACAATATTCACACACCAAGATTAATTTATTAACACTAGTTTTTCATATAATAAATAAATAATAAATGAAATATAAGTGGTGGAGGTTAGGTGCCCCTTAGTCTCCTCCACCATTTTACTTACCCACCTCCATCTCTTCTAGACAAAGACTGATAAATATGGAATGATTCACAGAAGTGTGAGCTATCCTTGCACGTAGGCTGTGTTTACCTTCCCTGTACTGTTCCAATTTTAGTATAACATATATTGACAAAGCAAGCACCAGGGTTTTCCTTTAATTAAAAACAAAACAAAACAAAAAAAACGAAGAAACAAAGCCAAGGTCATAAAATATAGCTTGTTTATGACAATAACATGTTTAGATTCAAAAATATGAATCTTCATGAAAGCAAATGTAAATAGAAGCATTAAGAGAAAGAAGAATAAGGAAAGGCTAAAATAAATAATGAACTGATCATTGCTATTTTTTTCTAGATATGCACCTGATGGTCTCTGTTTATTTTATCTCATATTGAGTATTAAAATATAAGTTAATTATGAAATCTTCAAATTATGCACTTATAAGAGCCATTTCTAATTTTGTCACAGTTCCCAAATTAGTCAGATTGGCCTGCATTCCGAACTGGGAAGAAAAGGATATTGTGTCCTTTACTGTAATTTTACTATTTTATTAGGGTGTCACAGTGGCTACTTTTCAGTCTAATTTGATAATAGGTCCCTTTGTCCAGCTCGGCTGTAATTTGAGCGAGCCTCTACTTAAGCAGAACACAACTCAGTTATGTGGAGGAAAATTCATTCCTACTTGGGATATCACAAAACTAGAATTTTGACAATGAATTTACGAGATAAAAATGTCCCAAATATGAGATTTTCTTAAGATCTGTAATTTTAAATAGCATTCCAAATTGCATATATGACACTATCAGTTTATATTGAAACAATCATTTAGATTCACAGGAGAACAATTTTTTACTTCTGGTCACTCTACTCTAGCACAAATTTTTAGGTAATTTATGTAAGAACCACAAGATACAAATTACTACCAATAAAAGGTATACATTTTTCTACAAAATGTCCTAAATTCCTATAAAATATCTTAAATAAACAAAAGCCTAAAAACTAGTATTTGTGTAATACTTGAAAAAAAATATTTATTAATTTTTACATTTTATAAAAAACTAACATATACTGTCTTCTCAGATGAAGCTCTGAACAATGTAGTTTATTAATTTGATAGAAATTTTTAAGAGAGTAGTAATGAATAATTAAATAATAGATGTTTGTATATTCTATTTCACACACAATGGGAGATTGTATCTGTATTTAAAGGGCTAGTCTTCTTCCTGAGATAGAAACTATATCTTCTTTAAAACTTAAAAACATGACTAATCAGCTTCCCCATATAGATATATTTTACTTATTCTCATTAATGCAACAAGAGAGAGAAAAGTTCCCACAGATAACTCCAAAAAACCCTAAAAGTGAAACTTGTTTTAGAATCAAAAGGATTTACGCTATGACTGATAATGATAACTCATAACCAAGGAGGAGCTATTTAATGAGATGAGCTTGTCCTTTACTTGGCTATTACTTTCTAATTCTGAGTTACAACACCTCATTACATAAATGGATTTAATCTTAGAGGGATGTGCTTCATATGTAATTTATATATTTTTTTCTTACTGTCTAATCTGAATAATAAGAATCTAGAAACTTAGATGCTAGAGGTTTATTTAAAAAAATATATTATTTTATGTATGTATTTTTCTTTTTCTTTTAAGTTTACTGTCATTTACCACAAAACAATGAGTTAAAAAAAACACATTTATACACATATGTATGCCTTTACTCTAAGACTGTTTTTCAAGTGTGGTGTTTGGGTGATTTGCATCATTTTATCACCTAAAGAGCTCTTAAAAAATTAGTTTCCCACATTCCACCTCAACTTAGACTCATTGACTCAAAATCCCCAGGCAGGGCTATGAATCAGCAATATGCATTCAAAGCATTCATACTTGGTAATACTGATGGAGATAGGTCAGAGAAAATCTCAAAGTGCTGCTTTACGGGCTCATGTCACATTTTCTAATGTTTGTTCTATAGAGCTTTAAAGTCACTTTAATATAATGCCAGATGTGTATCTATCATATAGTTTACAAGGCTTATTTTTCAAATGATGATTGATAATTTGTGGCACTGCCCATACTAATGGCAATGATTATGGATTTTTAAGTGTCACTAAATTAGTTCAATTCCTACTTTGGATAGCAGGGCAGTCAAAGCTACTTAAATGTTGACTGGTATATGTACTTGAGTGACATCCTTGGATTAGGTGATATACAACATTGACATTATTTTCTGCGTTATTTCACGTCCTCCTTTAATAAACATAAAAAAAACGCATTCCTTTCTCATGAGATGACCTGCCAGCATGTGTCAGTGGTGCCTGGCCCATCAAGGGTCATGATCTTTTACATATTTCCATTAGTTCAGCTGTTATTTTTTGTAGTTTGTATTTTAAAAAGTAGATTTTTCTTTCTTTCTGAATACAGAATGATAGCAATATTTTTCCTGTCTACACAGCCTTCTTTCCTCCGAATGCTTACCTGTTGAGAATCACATGTACATAAAATACTACCACATGCTAAGATTCAAGTTGCAATTATTAATCATGGGACCAGTTCCACAGTTTACAAGGTTGTCTCCACAAGTCATGTGCTTAGCTGCTGATGATAAGACTCTGGGGTATCACTTGGAATAGAGAAAGAGATCACCCTGTAGGTGTAACACCATGACTGACCTTTGATGATGTTTTCTCTGTATATCTCTCTGTCCTCTCTCTGGAATCATTCTGCAGTGCTGACTCCAGAAACTATTTTACATGTCAGTTATACATGACCATCATTTGTTAATATACCTCTCTATCGAGACCATGTTCCTTTCTCACAGCTTTTCAAAGATCTTCCGAATCTTTAAAATTCAACCTCCTGATTTTTATTTTTAAATGTGCTTTCCTCCACTCAAGCAGGAGTTCCTGTGTTACCTTGTCTCCGCTCATTCTCTACCTCCATATTTAGAAACTGCCAAGGAAAATTGGCAATATCTAAATATTGTGTGCGTGTTCTGTCCTGTAATGAAAACATTTCTTGTCTGGACTTTGATTCCAGGTTGACTTGTATCAGGTAAATTCAAAAGTGAATCCTCAGTCCCTATAAAGTATATCTTTATACATGGTGGACAAAAAAAAGATGATGATCTTTTCAGCATTAATACAAAATCCTTGAGAAATGAGAAATATATGAGAAAAAGTAAGTAATTATCATCTAAATCCCATACGTTAGAAAACTCTTACCCCTAGTTGTCACAGGATTTATGCGTTGTGTTATGGAACATTTGCTACTTACATAAGGAAACATAGTGGGTAAGATTTCTTATTTGGAAGAGCTGCTTATTTCATTGAAGGCCTATAATAAATATGGAAATCTATATTTTCAAACCCTAAGTCACATTTACTGATGAAAAAACAAAGCATGAAGGAGAAATAAAAAAGTGAATTGAAACTAAAATGAAAATGAAAATTGTATTAGAAACTTTAATATAAGAAAGTCACTAAAATATTTTCAATATGATATACCAGGAAGAGAAAGTAGCAAATAGCTAAAACTAGTGAGGCAGTACCAAAAACCAATAAGGAGAAAAAAATCTTCCTTAAAAAACAAACAGAAAAAAAGATGGATGATTTAATCAGGACAACTAGAATTAAATCAGAAGAAGAGAACACGCACAGGTACTAAAATAAGTCAGATCAAATTCTGCAGAGCTAGAAAAAAAATGGGTTATTCTTTAATAATAAATGGAATCCTCTAAGTATTAAAAGAAACTAGTCGACTTTTCCAGCTATGTGTCAAAGGCATTTGTTAACAATAGACCATGATCCATCAGTAGCATTTATTAAATTTTTTGACACAGTAAGAGATTCTAAAGGCTCTTTTTGCCTTTTATTACACAAATTATACTGTGGTTTCTCTGTCATTTTAAATAGGTCATAGAATACCTGAGTTTGAATGTTCCTTCATTTTGTGCAGAATTTTAACAAATATTGTATATTTTAATGAATCAGCCATAATTAAATAATACTGATGTTCCACCACCAAAATAGAATGACAGTAAATTTCTATATATTTGAAAATACCTTACTCTGTGAAACTCAACAGGAATCTGTAGGAAAGCTCAAAGTGAATAATAATATATTTCCAGAAGGTTATTTTTGTTGCTCCTGCAGTTTATGGTACTAGTCCTATTTATTAAATCTGTATAATAATATCACATATATTTCCATGAATATCTGTCGCCTTTCTCTATCTCTGGTTAATTAGTAGGATAGTTTTAGGTATACACCCAATGTATAATACCATTGATTGTATTTTTCTTTTGGCCATCTTTTTTCTGACATAAATACAATCTCCGAAGTGTTATGAACTAAAGAGGTATTTTAGACTGTCTTGGCAACTTATTAGGGCATTAATATAACCCATAACATATGTCACAATATATGTCCTATAGAAATATTTGTTCTAGGTCAAAATTTGTGAATGACAGACTTAGGCCTGTGGCACACTATGTCTCCTGATCAGAATTTTGTACCTTTCTCTCTTAAAGACACTGGCTAGGTCTACCTGGTTTTAAAACATCACAGTCTTTTTATATCCAACTCGATTATATCATCTTCATCAACTCTCTCTGAAAGCTATTTTAAATGTCTTTTCATTTAAAATGGGGATTTCCCATTAGATTACTCTGTATTAATTTCCTACAAATTTGTTCACTTATCTTCTAGTATAATAGAATTTATCTAATACTTATTTAACAGAAAAAGAAAGAACAGAGATAGTCTTTAACTTTAGAAATATTAGTTCAGATCTTCTGAGGATCACATGGGAGGAGAATAAGATCTCTTACAAAATTTTAGGTTTGTCTTTTCATTCTGACTAAAAAAAGGAGTACCATTAAGAATCCTTAGATGAATGTGGTCGACATGAGTTTGTTCATATGCGTATGTAGAAACTTGCTGGAGCCATCAAGTTTCACTTGACAGAGTGTACAGCTTGAAAGTTTCACCACGCCCATCCTTGACTTCTCAAGCTTTTGCATCACATTGCATATGCAACCCTGCCTCTTTCATATGTTGATTTTAATCACCCTTATGAGGTTTGGCCTTCATTCCTTAAAGGTGACTGTAGTTGTTACAACCTATTAACATTTCTCAAATGTAAACAGTGCATATTTGTAATTGTGTTGATATTAATTTTCCTTCCTAGCAGTAATATAATGTTCACAGTGAAACAACTCTATGGCATTTTGTTATTAGAGAATAAAAGAAAAGAGAAACCAAAAATGGAAATATAATCTCTAATAAGAAAAAAATTATAGTAATAGTTAAGGAAACAAAGGAGACCAGGTTGCCAGGGATGTCCTGAAACAAGTGGCAGTAAAACCTAGATGAAAGGATAAAACCGAACTAACTGGATACAAAACAAAACATGCTGCTTGCAAAATTAGTGTCATAAAGAATATATTTTCAAGCAATCATTAAGACTTTTGGTGTGTATTATGTTTTATGAATCTTAATGTTAAAAATAATTAGAAATTTTTTCACAGAATATGTTAACATGAAATTAAAAATTAGATAAAAGTTAAATTTCATTCAGCAATCAGTCCATAGGAATTCAATTTTACTGATATATTAGTCATATAAATATGGCATCATAATATGTGTCCTAAGGGATTTACATTTAACATAATTTCTTTTTCACTTGCTGACATAATTTTTTTCTAACTCAGTTCTTGTTTGGACGTATGTCCTAATTGCATATCATTGTCAATGTTGAATAGCCTCAAATGGCTGTCAGTGGATGAATGGATAAACAAAATGTCGTATATACATACAACTAAGCTGAGGCTCAAAGTTACCTAAGATAGCTAGGAACAAGGAAGAAGATCTTCTGTAAGTCACATTATAATAAAACTATCAAAATAATAAAAAAAAAAAAGAATATTAAAAGTCATAATAGAAAAATAGCTTGTCACTTTCATCAGACACCTCCAACCTACCCAGCCCCCAGTAAGGCTATAAGTAGATTTCTCAACAGAATCATACAGGCCAAAAATAAGTGGGACAATATAGCCAAAGGGAAAAACTGCCAACCAGAAACTTTATTGAGTAAAGGTGTCCTTCAGAAAGAAAGAAGTGATTAAAGACTTTCCCAGACAAAAGCTGAGGGTGTTCATCATTACCAAACCCTCCTTGCAAGAAATTTTGAAAGGAGTTGTTCAAGCTGAAACAAAAGGACATTAATTAGTAACATGAAAACTTGTAAAAATATAAAATACACTGGTTAAGGTAAGCATATAGTTAAATTCAAAGTACCCCAATACTATAATTTGATGGTGTATTTATCATTTTAGTATAAAGATTAAAGGACAAAAGTATTAAAAATAGCAGTAGCCACAATAATTTGTTAGTGGATACACATTATAAAAAGAAGTAAATTGCGATATTAAAAACAGCCATGCTGCCCTGAACAAACTCAATCCCGTCTGATCTCGGAAGTTAAGCAGGGTTGGTCCTGGTTAGTACTTGGATGGAAGAAGAGTAAAAGGGTATATTTTTTGTATAAAAATGATGTTATTAGCTTAAAATACATCATTTTTATAAGGTGTTTTATGTAAGCTTCAAGGTAACCACAAAACAAACAACTATAGTAGATACACAGAAGATAAAGACAAAGGAAGTAAAGTATATCACTATGGAATATCAACAAATGACAAAAGAAGACAGCGAGGGAAGAAGAGAGGAACTACATTTTAGTTGGAAAACATTTAACAAGATGGGATTGTTAAGTTCTTACATATCAATAATTACTCTAAATAAAAATGAATTAAATTCTCCAATCAAAAGGCATAGAATGCCTGAATGGATATAAAAATAAATAAATAAAAATAAAAACAAAAAAGAAGACCCAACTATATGCTGCCTATAAGACACTCACTTCAGCTTCAAGGACATGAGTAGGCGCTCAAAAATGAAAAAATGAGAAGAAAATATTCCATCAAAAGAGAGGAAGGATAGGTATACTTATATCAGACAATATAAATGGGTCAAAACTGTAACAAGAGACAGTATAATGATAAAGAGGTCAGTACATCCAGCGGATATAACAGTTGAAAATACATATCCTCACAACTTTGAAGTACCTGCATATATGAAGCAAACACTAAGTGATCGTAAGAGAGTACCAGAGAACAATACAATAATACTATGGGACCTCATACCCCCCTTTCAGCAATGAATAGATCACCCAGACAGCAAATCAATAAGGAAGCATCAGATTTGAGCTATACTTTATATCAAACAGACCTAATAGATACATTCAGAACATTCCACCCAGCAGCAGCAGTATAGACATTCTCAAGCACATGCAGAATGTTCTTCAGTATAGATCACATGTTAGATCACAAAACAAGTCTCAGAAAATTTAAAAAGATTGAAATCACACCAAGTAACTTTTCTAACCACAATGATATGAAACAAATCAATAACAAGAGGACAACTGGAAAATTAATATGAATGTGGAAATTGACACATTTCTAAACAACCAATGGGTCAAAGGAAAAATCAGAAAGTAAACAAAAATGTTTTGAAACCAATAAAAGTGGGAACACAATGCCTAAATTAATGGCATGAAGGGAGGCAGTTCCAAGACAGAGGTTTAGAGTGATAAATGCCTATATTAAGCAACAAAGACCTCAAATAAACAACTTAACTTTACACCTTCAGGAACTAGAAAAGTAAGAACTAACCCCAAAGTTAATAAAAGGAAGGAAATATCAAAGATCAGAGCAAAAATAAGTGAAATAGAAAATAAAAAAACAATGAAATGATTAACAAAAATAAGGTTTTTTGAAAAGATAAAATTGACAACCTAAAGGCAGAAATATAAAATTATAAATGCAAGAGGAGACATTATACATCATAGCACAGAAATACAAAGGGTCATAAGAGACTTATGAACAATTGAATGCCAACAAACTAGAAAATCTAGAAGAAATCAATAAATCTCAAGAATCATATGACCATCAAATCTGAATCATGAAGAAATGGAAACTCTGAACAGAACAAGAACAAGAGATTGAATGATTAATCAAAAAACTCCCAACGAAAAGAGCCCAGAACCATATGGCTTCACCAGTGAATTCTACTAAACATCTAAAGAATTAACAGCAGTTCTCAAATTCTTCCAAAAAAGTTGAAGAGGAGAGAATACTCTCAAATTTATTTTAAGAGTAGCATTTTTTTTCTGATACCAAAGTTAGATAAGGATACGGCAAGAAAAGAAAACTACAGACAAATATCTCAGATGAACATAGTTGCAAAAATATCTCAACAAAATATTAGCAAACAATTCAACACATTTAAAGGTGCATATGCCATAATCCAGTGGGATTTATCCCAGGGCTGCAAGGATGGTTATCACATGCAAATCAATAAATAGAACACACCAAACTAATAGAATGCAAGATAAAAATCATGTTATCATCTAAATGATCCTGAAACAATCTTTTATTTTAAAATTCTAAAATTCATATAAAACCAGAAAAGATTCCAAATAGCCAAAGCAATCTTGAGAAAAACAAAAGTGGGGGCATCACACTTCCTGATTTTAAACTATATTACAAGGCTGTAATAATGAAAACAGTATGATACTAGCATAAACAGACACATAGACCAATGAACAGAATCAAGAGCCCAGAAATAAACCCACTCATATACAGTCAACAAATATTTGAAAAGGGAGCCAAGAATACTAAATGAAGAAAGAATAGTCTCTAGAGAAAACAATGCTTGAAAAATAGGATATTCAAAAGGATAAAATTGGATATCTCTCTTATAACACTCACTAAAGTTAACTCAAAAATGTATTAAGGATTTAAATGTAAAACCTGAAACTATAAAACTCCCAGATGAAAATACAGGGAAAAAGCTCCTTGACTTTGGTCTTGGCAATGGTATTTTTGGATTTGACATCAAAAGCATAAGCAACAACAACAACAAAAACAAACAAGTGGAACTACATTAAACTAAAAAGCTTCTGCAGAGCAAAAGAAACAATGAAAAGACAAGCTATAGAGTGGGAGAAAATATTTGCAAACCATAGATCTGATTAAGTGGTTAATATCCAAAATGTGTAAGAGACTCATACAACTTATTAGTAAAAAATAAAAAATAAAAAAATAAAAATCTGATTGAAAAAATGGCCAAAGGACCTGAATAGTTTGCCAAAAAAAAAAAAAGACATAAAAATAGTCAACAGCTACATAAAAAGTGCTCAACATTACTAATCTTCAGAGAAATGAAAATCAGTGCCACAGGATATCATCTCTTACTTGTTAGAATGACTGTTTTCAAAAGTGGTAACGAATGGTGGTGAAGATTTGAAATAAAGGGAACCCTTGTGCAGTGTTGGTGGGAATGTAAACTGGTTCAGCCACTGGAAAACAGTAGAGAAGTTCTTCAAAATATTAAAAATGATCTGGCAATCTTGCTTCTGGGTGTATATCCAAAGAAAGTGAAATCACTATCTCAAGGAGGTACCTGCACTCTCATTGGTCATTGCAGCTATGTTCACTATAGCCAAGACATAACAACCACCTAAATATCCATCGATAGATGAATGAATAAATGTGAAATAAATGAATGATTGCATAAATGAATATTATTCATCCATTAACAGAAGTAAATTCTGCTATTTGCAATAACATGGATGAACCTTGAGGGTATTATGCTAAGTGAAATAAATCAGAGAATGACAGATAATGTATGATCCCATTTATATATGGATTCTAAAAAAAATGAATCAATAGAAACAGTAGATTTGCACTGCCAGAGCTGAGAGGTGGAGACTATGAAGAGATATTGGTCAATGGGTACACACCTCCAGTTTTAAGAGGAATAAATTCTGGAGATCTTTGTATAACATAGTGACTAAAGCTAATACTGTATAGTATATTAAAAGTTGCTAATAGGGTAGATCTTAAATATTCTCACCATAACGAAAACAACAAAATGATAATGATGTGAAATGAAGTGTATGTTAACTAACATTATTGTGGTAAATATTTCTAAATATATACTTGTATCAGATCATCACATTGTATACCTTAAACTTGCCTAATGTTATTTATCATATCTCAGTAAAGCTGGAAAAAATGTCTAAAATCAATACCTAACTTTCCACCTTAAGAAATTAGAAAAAGGAAATGAGCTAAATCTAAAGCAAGTAGAATGAAATAAATAATAGAGATTAGTGAGAAATAAATGAAAAAAAGAATTGAAAAACAATGAAGAAAGTCAAAAAGCTGGTTCTTTGAGTGATCAAAATTGAAAAACTGTTAGCCTAATTGATCAAGAATAAAAGAGAAGACTCAAGTTACTAATCTCAGGAGTGAAAGAGTACATTACTACCAACCACTTACAGAAATAAAAATTGATTATAAATAAATATTATGAACAACTATATGCCAACAAATTAGGTAATAAATAGACAATTTCTAAAAAAGATGCAAAATACCAAAGCAGGCTATAAAAGAAATAGAAAATCTGATGGACTAATAACAAGTAAAAACACTGAAAGAGCCAGGTATCTTCATTGGTGAATTCTACTAAATGTTTAAAGAATTAATACCAGTTCTTTAAACTCTTTCAAATAATAGAAAAGGAAGGGATGCTTCCTATTTTTATTCTATGAAACTAGTTTTATCCTGATTCCACAATTGGACTAAGACATCACAAGAAAAGAAAAATACAGATCAATATCTCTTAGAAATATGGTTACAATAATCTTCAAAAATTCTAGAAAATTGAGTTCAGAATCTTAGTAAAAAGAATATATTCCATTACCAGGTGGAATTTATCTCATGAAGGCAAGGTTTGTTCAACATACCAAAATCGAGGTAATATACCATACCGATAGAATAAAGGAAATAAATGCATGATTATATCAGTAGGCATAGGAAAAGGAATTTGATAAAATTTAACATCTATTCATGATAAAAACACTCAACAAATGAGGACTAGAAGGTATCTTACTCAATTTGATATAGGGCAACAATGAAAAACGCACAGCTAACATTATACTTAATAATGAAAGAGTTAAATCTTTTTCTTTAAGATAAGGAACAAGACAACACGTTCATTTTCAGTATTTCTATCAAACATTGTATTGGAGAGCCTAGCCAGGGTAATTAGGCAAGATTAAAATAAAAGGTAACCATATTGGAAAGGAAGGTGTTAAACTATATTTGCAGATAACATGATCTTCCATGTAAAAAACTGAAGAATCCACGCACGTATTAAATAAACTATTAGAACTAATAAATGAACTCAGCAACGTTGCAGAATACAAGACCAATAAGCAAAAAAGTTGTATTTTTATATACCAGCTATTAGTGGCCAAATCGTATCACCCTAAAATCATATTTCAAAATCCTGACCCTCGGTACCTCAAAATGTGACTCTGTTTAAAGATAGGTTCTTTAAAGAGGATATTATGTTAAAATGAGGCCTTTTGGGTGTGCCCTAAACCAGTCTGGCCCGTGTCCTTATATGAAGAGGAAATTTGGACACAAAGAGAGACTTCAGGGATGCACTTGCATAGAGCAAAGACCATGTGAGAACAGAGAGAGAAGGTAGGCATCTGCGAACCAGGAGACAGGCCTCTGAAGAAATCAGACCCACCAACATTTTGATTTTGGACCTAGCCTCTAGAAGTGTGCAAAAATAAATTTATGTTGTTTAAGCCACCCAGCCTGTGGCATTTTGTTTTGGCAGCCTTAGCAAACTAATAGACTAGCCAGGAACAATCTAGAAATGACATTTAGAAAACAATTTTATTTATAATCACATCTAAGGGAATAAAATACTTAGGATAAATATAACAAAAGAAGCACAAGGCTGGCACACATAAAACTATAAATCAGTTTTGGAAGAAATTAAAAAGACCTAGATAAGTGGTAATGCATTCCATATAAATAGATTGAAAGATTTAATACTGTCAAGATGGCAAAAGTCTCCAAATTAATCTACAGATTAAATGTAATTCCTATCAAAATTCCAAGTACCATTTTTACATAGTTTGGTACTGGCATGAGGGTAGACTTACAGATCAATGGGATGAGTACAGATATAAACCATACATCTTTGGCCAATTGGTTTCAACAGCGATGCCAAGTTCATTCAAAGAGACAACAATAATCTTGTCAATGAATGACTGAGACACTTGCATATCCACATGCAAAAAAATAATTTTAATCCCTTTTCTCACCCGGTATACAAATATTTAAACAAAATGAAACAAAGACCTAAATGTAAGAGCTAAAACTATAAAACATTTAGAAAAAAACACAGGTGTAAATCTTTATGACCTTGAATCAAGCATGTTTTATATGTAATATATATTACATGTATTTTATATATATTATATATTTTTTATATACATATAACTCCTAAAGCAGAAGTAACAATGAAAAATATATAAATTGAACTTAATTCAAAATTAAAGTGGTGCATAAAAGGAGACTGTTGGAAAGAGAAAAGAGGGAGTGCTGGATGGGATGCTGCCCAATCCATGAATTGCTTTACAAAGCCAATTAGCTCTTCAAAAAAAAAAAAAAAAAAAAAAGAATCTTTTAAGTAAAAAAACAATCCACAGAATGGGAAAACATGTTTGCAATTTATATATCTGTTAAGAGCCTAGTGTGCAGAATATATGAAGAACTCTTATAACTCAACAGCAAAAAAAACCAATCCAATTAAAGGGGATAAGGGGTTCGAAAAGACAGTTCTCCAAAGAAAATATACAAAAGCCCAATAAGCAATGAAAAAAAATTCAATATCAATGGTCAGCAGACAAATGTAAATTAAAAGCACAGTGAGATACTACTTCACACCAGTGAGAATGGCTATAATTATTTTTAAAATGTAAAATTACAAATGTCCATGAGCATGAGGATAAATGGGGACTTTCATACGTTGCTGAGAATGTAAAAAGGTGCAGCCACCGTGGAAAAAAGTTAGAGTCACTATGTCATTCACACGTCCACACAAATTGTTCAAATTGTTCATGGATGTTCATAACATTATTTGTAATAGCCAAAAAGTGGGAACTATGCAAATTGTCCATCAACTGACGGATATAAAAAAATGTAGTATAGTCATTCAATGGAATGATTTGGTAATGAAAAGCTACAGCATGGATGAACCTTGAAAACATGATGTTAAGTGAAAGAATTTAGACTCAAACAGCCACATATATTTTGATTTGATTTATATGACATGTCCAGAGTAGGCAAATTCATAGAGATAGAAAGTAGATTAGTGTTTGCCAGGGGCTGGCATTGAGGAGTGACTGCGACTGCTAACGGTAAGGAGTTTCTTTATGGGGCGATGAAAATGGTCTGGTAGATGGTAGTTTTGGTTTCAAAACCTTGTGAGTAGACTAAAAACCACTGAATTGTATGCTTTCAAAGGGCAAATCTTAAGCTATGTGAATTCTATAAAAAATTTATAGTAAATATGAAAGAGAGGAAATTTAAATAATTTTAAAAAGAGAGAAAAGAAAAACAAGATGAATGCAAGGACAGGAAAGGAAATGCATCAGAAGCCATCAGGGCTGACTTTGTGCCATGGCAGGTGCCATGTGGTGCGTGCAGAGTGCTCCCGCAGTTAATACAAACCCCTTGATCTGTGTCAGGAGTAGTAGCTTCCACCAGGGTCTCTGCAGAAGCACAATTTCTGCTGGGCCTGACACTTAGAAGGCATAATTCCTGTGATTCAAAACTGTTTATCGGTTAAGAAAAGTCTGGATAGTTTATAAGGCTGACAATGATGTCCACAACAGTCACCATTTTCAGAACTTCCCACATGCTCCATTGTGAGGCATTGTGCGACATACTTTTACATGTTTATTTCATTTTTTCCCACTAAATGCCTGCTGAGTACTTGCCCATTTTCTTTCCTTGAAAAATGCAGGGATTGAACTTATCCTTTAATGTAATTAAAGAATTAAGGCCTATATTCCTACTAGACCTAGTTGCTACTTGAAAAGAAATGTAAGATAATGTCTCTACCCTTTTAAAGAATGAACAATTCCATTTTTAAGAATTTGTTTCTGCTATTTGAGTTGCATGTTTTTGTACTTTACTGTTTACTGGTCAAAACTTTATTAAGATTTAGAAAGGAGACAGTGTAATAATATGCCATTTTAATAAAATATATCATTATGAATGAGCCAAATATAATTATTTTTATAATTTCATCTATATAGTAAATGTAGCATTGACATGAGAATACAAGTCATTAAGTATTCTCACATGTTAAATGTTCCTGTAAAAAAAAAAAAGTGATGTTAGCTGTTAGGTGAATTAAAAAAAAATGTTTACTTGATTCAAAACATTCTAGTCATTAAATTTTTACTTAAAACTATAAAAGAGCAAAAAGTTGAAATACCCATCAATAATATAATGAAATCCCAGTTGGTTTTGAGAGCAGAAGTCAGCCAAGATGAATGAATGAGTTGTGTAATTGTGTACCACAGGTTAAAAAGTTAGTCCTATCAAATGAGGAGGGAGTGAAAATCACAGACCTAGAGGTAAAGGTCATGATATTAGTTTAGGACTGAATTAAAGCAATCTACTAATAGCAATTTCCCTTTATCTGACAGCAGCTGTAGAAAGTTTTATCAAATCCATTAAAATGTACAAAAATTGTTTCCTGAAATAATAACAATAAAAAATTACAATAAATACAAAGTACTCCACAGCCTGTATAATATCTCTGTTTTTTTTCCAAGTGAGCATGTTTTCTTGATTGTCCTGTTAGCCAAATTTCAAGTAAAGACAGGTCCTTGGGAATGCAGCAATGCAGGAGATGGAGGTGGATGAGATAAGTATTTGTAATTACCTCAATACAAGTAGTACTGCACTTGGGATTTCTAAGAATCTCTGAAGGTTGGTATAGATAAAGGTTGCAAACAGATTTGAAATCAGGTACAAATGGCTACCTGGAGTTCTAAGCTCTGGAGGATGATTGAGATATGATCTTTAGGTCTTAAAGGACAGAGTAGTGTTCTGTGAATTCTAGATCTTTGTCATGGACAAAGAACTCAAGTGGTACTCCTTTAAGATTCCTGATTTGTTTGTTCCTTGAGAGATATGCTACAATTAAACCAATGGCTTAAAAAACCCAGCAGTTCAGTTCTTATATAACTATAGTAAATAGAAATAGACCTCACTCCTTTTAACTATCACTCTTCATGCAAGTGAGATGGAAGATGAAACTTTTCCATAAAGTGATCTTCATTTCTCGCCAAGAAATTGAAATAGATAATTCTACTGTGATGAAATGTATATGGCACACCCAAGTCATTTAGATGTCAATATAGGCTTCTTTTAATTAGCCAGGATTATTGAAGTAATCAACTCCATTTCACTCTGAGCATACTCACATTTTAATTATTGGTTGTTTGCTATAATGTTAAGAGAGAGAGAGAGAGAGAGAGAGAGAGAGAGAGAGAGAGAGAGAGAGAGAGAGTGTATACACACACACACACACACATATAATATACACACAAATAATTATTGGTTGACATTTAAGGCATATCAAGGCCAAAGTTTGTTATAATGATGTTCTTTCTTGGTTCTGGGCACTACGTCATCATGCATGATTGATTTTTGCTTACCTTCTTCTTCTCTCACACTTACATATTTTCTGCTTGGGCAGCTTTTCAGAACAAGATCAAGATATGAGTAAAATGAAACAAACAGCATCAGTGAGATAGACAAAACACATACAGCCTCTGCAGACTCATTCTGAATTACCACTTGTTCCCTTTCAATTTTTGGCATCGAATTTCCACTTAAGGCATATAGCTCAATCAGGAGGGCAAAGCAGTGTTAACCAACAGCAAGAAAAATAAACAGCACTAATTTGCACATGTAATACAGAGGGAAAAAATGGTATCAGAGAGGGTTAGGAACTTGTTTTTTCTCAGAGAAACAGGAAATACCTGTTTTTCTTCTGGGAAAGTAGAGAGACATTCTCCAGACTAAAAGGAGAGATGCTTTCTTGAGATGGCTCTTCTCCAGTCCCCCTAATTTTGCATATAATGGGAATTGGAGTTGCATGGAACTTTTTAGGAAGCTTTCCACACTGATTGGAGAAGTGTCAATGCAGACAAGAAAATCAACATTGACAAACACAGAACACTCAATTTTCTAATTGATGGTCCACAAATAGTGTCCTAAGTACTCAAATCTGAATGTAATGTTAGCTAGAAGTTAAAAATTGTTGGTTGAGCAGAAATTAAAGAACCGGCTTTCCTAAGTATGATAAGGAAAGAAGGGACCAGTTTGAAGAGCAAGGATCTTGGTGTAATAAAGTGCATATGTATGACATGTTTCTGTATATTTTCCTTAGAATTATATGTATATATGTATGTTTTGAAATAAATAGCAAATTGAGTATTGAATTGGGGAAAACATGTTACACTTCCTGTTTTTCTTTTCACCAGCCAAGTAACCACGAGAGAGCCATTCTTTTGGCATCACATTAGGAGAGTAGTTTGATTATCCGGATCCACTTGCAGTGGGTCCTGTGACAGAATTAAGGTGCTTGTTGATGGCATCCACAAACTCCTCAGAGCATGGAGCAGTGTGGGCAGGAATGGGCTAACAGGACCTTTTACACTTAGATACTGAAGCAAAATGTCTATTGGATTTAGGACTCTCCCACTCCCCCCTCCACCCCGCCCCTTAATTTTAGGAACTTAACATCCTGTACTTTGTGGCAGGCACTGATCTCAGTTCTTTATAAGTATGCAGCATTAAGTCATTTAATCCAATACAACAACCTCTAAGGGAATTACTATACTTCTCCCCATTTAATGGCTGGGAAACTGAGGCACTAAGGAAATAAAGGAAATAACTGAAAGTCATAAAGCTATTTAGGGAGGTGGGGGGTGGAATTTCAGCCCAGTCTGGTTCTAGAATCTGCACTTTTACCCGATATGCTTTGCTTTCTTTGTATTTATCCGTTTCAAATGAGGTTAGCTGCGTAAGATGTAAACTGAGAGGGGTGGAAAGGGTTAATGCTCAAGCACCTCCGAGAGCTAAGAAACAAAACAAAAAGTAGCGAGTGAATGAACGTCGGTTAGAGCCCCAGTAGCAATTGAGCCGGCCTCCTGTTTCTTTAAACTCTGGCTGTCGCTCGGGCTGACACTTTGCAGAGTAGCGGTGGCGACGGGACCACGCGGCCGCCCGCCGTCTCCCACTAGCCACTGGGGTCCGAAAGGGGGTATCGCGGGGTCAGTCACCCAACCAGCTCGGGGTGGCTTCCTTCACACCCCAAACCACGGCCACACACGTTCTCCCGGGCATGGCGAACTGTGATTAACCCTTGATCGCCCGGGAAGAGCCCGCTGGCGGGGCGCAATCCCCCGCCGTTATGCGCGAAGGTGGCTCTGGGGGGCCAGGTGGGGATGCTAAGGGCGCGAGCCAGGTGCGGGGATGGCGCCCCCGGGGCGCGGAGGTGCCGCCTGGCGCCCCCCTCCCGGCCCCCCTTTCTCGCCGCCTGTCCCCGCGCTCCGGGCGCCGGCTCCCCGGGGTGCGCCAGGCTGCCCTCGCCCTCTCGGCTCCCCCTTTTGCATGGCTCCCCGGGTTCCATCTCTAGGCGACTCCTCTGCCAGCCATTGGACAGGTCGGTGCTAGCTGCGGCTTTCGGGGAGGAAGGTGCTTAAAGGCTGGAGGAGCGAGCGAGGGGGAGGGAGGAGGGAGAGGGGAGGGAGGGAGGAGGGTGCAGCCGCTGATCTGGCAAATTGCGAGCCGACTTCCCTCCCCAAAGTGGGGAGCAGCAGCGCGGGGGAGCCTCCTCCGCCACCCAACTCCGGGGCTCGGCTGGCTTCGGGGCCACCTCCTCCGTCGCCAGTGGGAGCCTCGCCCGATAGGCTTCAGCCTGACTTTTTTTTCTTATCCATTTCTTCTTCCTCTTCCCCCCTTTTTTTTTTAACGCCCCCCACCCCCGGGCTTTGGATCTCGGTGCTGCAACCTGAACCTTCCTAGAGCTCAGCTCAGCAATTCGGGGGCTGCCCAGCCCTCCCGGTTGCGAAAAGAACTCGCGCCCGGCGTCGGGAGAAGAGAAAGAAGAAAAACTTGTCGAAGGGGTTGCTCCGGTCCCCAGCAAGCCCCTTCCCGCAACCCCAAGCCTCCCGCGGGGGACATCGCTGGACGCCAAAGTTGCTCCCGAGCCGGACTGGGAGGAGGCGCCCGCGCTCGCTGTGGAATTACATCTGTTTCTGAACCTCGCGGAGCGCATCGCGGGGGCTCGGAAGTCACCATCTGCGGGTGCCCGGGAAGCGACAGTTTTCGAGCTCCGGCTGCAAGGGGTCCCCCTCTGCCCCCGCGGCGGGTTTTCGATCTGGTGTGTCAAGTTCCTTAGGGACCCGGAGGTCGGGCGAGGACTACGCCCCCCACCCCTCCGCGCCCTTTCTTCTTCCTCTTTCGGGCTCCCGGTGTGACATACCACCCGGCGAAATTTGCAAAGGCCTCGTGGTCCAGCCGAGACCTGTCCGCAGCGTTTCATTAAGGCCGCCGTCCCAGTCCCCGTCCCCGCCGGGATCGCAGGGCGCCAGGGAAGGACTGGCGGGAGGACGAGGAGGAAGAGGAGGAGAAGGAGGAGGGTGGACACGGCGGAGGCATGGCGAGGTTCCCGAGGGCCGACCTGGCCGCTGCAGGAGTTGTGTTACTTTGCCACTTTTTAATGGACCGGTTTCAGTTCGCCGGAGGGCAGCCCGGAATCCACATCCACGGTAAGAAGCACTTTCGCTTGTTGATTTTTGTGCGCGGCTGGAGTCCTCTCCGGACGCCCCATTCTCTGTCCACGCCCCTCCCCACCGCCGCCAGCTCCCCACCGCATCTCTCTGCCCTTGGGAAAGTTATCGTAATTGTTTTTTTCGGGTTCAACTTCGGCTTCCCAAATAGGGAGAAGAGGGTCGGCTGGCGAAGATGCGACTAGGGTTTGTTTTGCTTGAGGACTTGGGGCTTGCTTCACCTGAACGCCAGGGGGTGGTCCGAGTCACCCAGAGGGGCTCTGGTGTCAGAACGAGCCGCCTCCTGTGGGGACCTCACGGAGGAGCCGGCATTCCCGGGCCGTCTCATCTCTGGCTCCTCCTCCTTCCTTGCTGCCGGGATGAACTGAGCGAGTGCGGGATGGGGGCTGCGATGGGGGACGCGATGTCAACCGAGGATGACAGAGGTTTCCTCGGCTGGGGAATATTCCCAGTGTCCGCGCCTTTCTCCCGCAGGCGATCCCCACGTTGGCTCCCTTTCGCCGGCTGGGGCTGAGCAGGGTGCTGGATGTGGGGCGGGGCAGGTGCGCCAGGGCGCTCCGGAGCGTAGGTGGCGGCAGAGGTGGGGCGCCGCGCCTCTGGAGACAACACCTGCCCCATTGTCCTCCCCTGGTCGGCTTCGCAAACAGGCCTGAACATGTCGGGGTTCCTCCGAGCGCCCTGACTTTGCCCCGCGCGGCGTCCCGGCCTCCGCATCTTCCCAGTGGCAGCGCCTCTTGCCGCGGTGGCCGCTCCATCCAGGTGCGCGTCCACCTGGGAGCCGCGCCCCCCGGCCCCCGCCCACTGCCAGCCGGTGCCTGCTCCCCATCTCTGCCCCTCAGGAAGAAAGTGAAGAAACAGGTAGAAAGATATTGAGAGAGACCTTGTCAGAAATTTGTGAACTCGGATTTCGAGAGGAGGTGAAATGAGCAAAACAAACAAACAAACAAACACTTGGAGGGAAAAGAAAAAGAAACAAAATTTCTGGTTAGGCGAATAAGGGTTTCATTTCATTCTGAGAAGGTGAGAAATAAAGAGTGACTTCTCTGAAAGTATGCGTGCGTGCCCAAATGTCAAACGTGAGAGCGGCAGATGGAAGGCTAGGGAGGGCACCTGGGGATTCCAGGTGAGCTGGATTTTGAAGGAGATCCCTGAAGGGAATGTTACCTAGCTGAGGCCTGGAAGACGGCCAGGACACTGTCTGTCCCTGGTGTAAATTCTTAGAGAAAGCACAGATTCTGACTCCGCTCCAATTCGTGATGGGGGAAAGGGGTGGAGGACCTGGGGGCAGAATGATGACAACACTTTGAAAGCTGTGAATAAAACGCAAATTTCCTAGATGTTGATTTGTCTTTGTTACATGTGATTGTCCTGCATACACCGACTTGGGTCTTTCTTGACTAGGTATTATTTACATCAGTAAGATCATACCTTTTGTTTATTTCTGATATGTTTCATTGGTTAAAGAAAAAAAAAAGACTTTTACTCTTTCGGGAAGCAACACATTTATTTTAAAAGGCGTAACAGTAATTTTCATGGGCGTATTCATGGGATAAATAAATTCCTTTAAACATGTAAGCAATTTGGTTCATCCCAAAGGAGGTTAGACTGGTGTGTGCCAAAATGCACTCCACGTTGTTTATTTGAAAACTTCTTTGGCACTGGAAGTAAATAATGCATTTACAGTAAAAAGTGAAAAAAAAAGTCAGCAAATGTTTTTTTTTTTTTACGGAATATGCATTTTTTCATTGATAATATATTACTGAGAAAATATAGACAATAAATTTACTATTCTAAGTTCTCAAACATGGTCAAATTCACTGCACTCTAAAATTGGCTGGATAATTAAAGGGCTTTCTTTTGGGAAATATAAAATACCTAAATTGTTCAACAGAAATGTGCAGTATTATATACAAATTCAACATTTCTGGTGGAAAATTACTCTGGATACCTGTACATTTGTGGGATTGAGTGATAAAGGAATAGTTTTAAATTTCTTGACAGTTTTTTTTAAAGATTTATTACAAACTGAAGTAACTTCTTTTCTAGATATCTTTCTACCTATAGTTTTATGAAATAACCTTGGAATTAAATGGGTCGCCTACTGACTACATAAACTATAGCACTGCAATGAAAGTAAAGAAAATAACTACCTTTGTAAAATAGTCTAACTAGAAGTTCAACACTGTAAACTTTAAAAGTCCAAAAGTCTTGAAATTTGGCATGTAGCAATCAGGGTTTTTATTACAGACGTTTTGGCGCGGCGGAAAATCTGATTTCATAACAGGGACATTTTACTGTGCATTACTTTAGCCATGCTGCAGTTGATTTCATTGCCACCAGAGGGCAGAGAAACTGCTAATTTCTTCTGTTCCCATTCTTGCCCAAATCTCTCAGATTAATGAGCCTCGATATTTCGTTTTTCCTATTTGCACTCTTTTTTGGTATTTAAGCTTTTCTAAATGAATGGCAATTTACTATAATGAGGTTTTGTGGTTTTGTTTTCACTGAAATTAACTAAATATTCATTCAGCCTTCTGCATGTAAAAAGACCTACACTTTGAATACATTAATAAGTACAGTGGAAAAGGCCATATGCCCTCTTTTGCATCATTGTTGGGCATTATTAAAAATTACTGTGGAATTCCAAAGAATATAGCTTTAAAATACCTCTCTTATTAAAAGTTCATTATCATATAATGAATTTTATTTTAGGATTGAATGTACTCTATGCATATCTGAAAAGTATTTGCTCATATAAGTATATCTCAACACTAATATTAGAGAAAAATAAGCTTAGAATTATTCTAGATTTTATAAATCTCAAATCACCTTGGTGTTATACATTCATTTTTATATCTTAAACTGATGGAAAAACAGTGTCAAAGGTGAAAGATGTATTAATGTCATGAAAAAAATTCTAAAATTTAAATGAGGAAAAAAGACCTAAAACATGTAGTTAGGTTTTGGCCTGTTTATTCATCTTAAATTTGATTTAATGCAACAAGGAAATTCATTACCACTATATAGAGAACAAAACTAGTTTAAGACTTGAGGGAATTATCACTTTTTAAACTTTCTAATATTGCTGTGTTCTAGAGACAAGTAGTTTCGTTTTAGCAGAATATCTATTTTTGTTGTTTTTCCTGTTGGATATTTTTCTATTTTCTGCGTTCATTGGAGTTAAAAAACTTAGTCTGAATTATTACTAATTTGTGGAGTTTGTTATGAGAGTGTTGTTGTTGTGACATACTGTCACTGGTATAAATTTTCTAACTGTTCACGTGTATACCTAGAGCCAAAGACTTAGATCAGATAATTGGACAAATGACAATTATTACTTGTGACTGCATATGGAAATTTTAAAAATGCGAAAAGTGAATCTTTTTCTTTTAGAGAACAGGTAGAAGTTGAAACCTGAGGGTAAGTTTGGACTGAGATATCAATGTGATCTTGGCCATTTATGTCAGCGATGCAGTTTTCAGTTCATGGATGTGTACATGGAGAGTTGGAGTGATTATAATTAGGACAGTTTGTGCCTTTGTGAAGTCTAATCTTTAAAAACACATTCTTATCAAAGAGAATGTGCTTGAGTAAAGATAATAGAAGCTAATAGAAATCTGGTGCTCTAAACAGATTTCTCCTCTGTAGGAATTGTACTTTCATTGCAGAGATATAAATAATGCGGATACTTTTTGTTAGTTTTGCCTCAGGTTTTTGCTTTCTAAAAGATATCTCCTACGGTAGACACAGTATATTTATAAAGATGAATGAATTGATCAACAGCTGTCATCATGAGATCTAAAGTCTTGAGCCCTTTCCCTACCACATTAAACACAGTCTCTTCACATTGACCTTCAAGACCCCGTGGTCTCAACCTACTTCCCCACTTCTCTCTCCTCTGTGTGTTTTTAAACACTAACCAAATGTGGCTCTTTGATGCTGCTTGAGTATGTACCATATGTTACTCTTTGAAATTCTTCCTGCTCTTCCTTCCCTAATCCATCTCCCTCCATCCATCTTCTACTTTTTCTTACAAGTGCGTCCCAGGCGACCCCCTTCACAGAAGGTGGTGATATCTTAGAACCCACAGAGAACCCTGTGCCTTGTTTAAAGCCCTTGTTGGAACTCTGCTTGGTATTGTAGGTGGGTTTTTTCCTTTCCATTTCTGCATTTCTTTCGTATGATCTCTGAGACCACACACGTGCTTGTGGTCAGGGTCTGTGTCATTCATTTCTGAACCCCCTGCGGCATCTACCACATAGTGGTGCAATAAATGGTTATTGAACTGGCTTACCGAGTGGAATTATAGTTCAAGCTGGACTGTTGACTTGAATGTCACCTTGGGAGACTTTTTTTCTTCTTCTTGCTCTATTTATGACTTTTTCCATCTATAAGATGGAAATGAACACACAGACAGGCTTCACAGTTTGATAGTTTAAAATGAGAGAATAGGATCCGGAGGTGTGCATAACTGTCATAATGCGTCTGGTGGATCATAGTTACCTTAAGCCTCCCATTAATAGAACTTTTCAAAAAGTTTATTCCACATTTTACTGTACTTCTGGTTTCTGACTGAATTTTCACTCATGTTCTTCATCAAATACCTTAAAGTACAGTATATGTGTGTATGAAAAAAATATATATATATGCACACATATTAAAGTGGTGGCATTCTGGTTTTTTTTGTTGTTGTGGCGACAACACTATCAAATAGTTTTAGTTCTTTGTGAAATTACTTTTGAACTGAACTGTATTTAGGCCTCGTGCCATTAATGCACACCGAAGGAGGCTTTAAAAACAGTTTCATAAAACTAGCACAGTGTCTGTTCCCTGAGGGGTGGGGAGGGGAGAGAGAGAAAGACTGATTTTGTGTCTTAATAACAGAAATAACAGAATCAGTCGTCCTCCCTCTGAACTGATTTGTTTGTATTCTTCTGTGCCTCTGGACATTCTGAATAGTGACCACATGCATTACCTTTTAAAATTTGGTTTCTGGAAATCTCAGAGCCCAATTACTTTACTGGCCTTCCTCCAAAGAATGTATAAACCTTCGGACCTGCATTTTGTATACTAGCTTGCCTGGGTCTTCCTTTTGTCTTTCCTGCCCTCATTTATGTTTGCCCAGCTTTTCTCACTTAAAATCTTGTGTTTATGTAAGAGAAGAGATGGGAAGAAAGTAAGATGTATTTAGGGATGGGAAATAAGTAAATAGAAAGTAGTGGCCATAGTACAAAAAGTCATGTTTCTAAGTTGCCTTTCAGTTTTCTTTTAATCTGACTCATTTTAGTCCTTTGCCTTTATTCTGAATGCATTTTCTCAAAGCTTTAATTATCTCTTTCCAGTCATTCCAGTACTCCACTCTGAGAGGGCTTTTTTTTTTTCTCTTACTAAGGTTTTCAAAGAATGTCTTCCCTCACTGTCCCCAGACAATGATTCTGTTCAATTGAGGAAGTTACTGCAGAATGACAGACTAAGTAGTGATGCTTTTATTAAAATAGTTTATTTCTCCCACTATTCATTGAGAATATTGCCTGGCTATATTAACAAAATAATATACGAGGAAAGAACAGAGCATACAATATTCCACGTTATGTTGCAACCAAACTTAGCACCCATTTCATGTTTGTTCTTTGGTTTGTTTTTATTTTGCCCTCTTCAATTAAAAAGGTGGTGAGATACGGAATGATGGTATAGATTGGGGTATTTAAATAGAATTGGAGGTCTCGCAGAGGGCCTGTTTGGAATTAGTATAGCCTATTAAAGATGGGAGATCTGAACATGGGGTCAGAAACTGTGTGACCTCCCTTGAAATCCAGACTTTTAATCCCTTCCTCCAAAGGCCATCCAAACAGATCTAAGCACCAGTAGCTCTTTTTTTTTCCGCCTGCAAATTAAAGGCGGCTGTCCTCACTGTTTCTGCATCAGGTGTCATAGTAGAGAGTGGCCAGTGATTTTGTCAAGAGAGGGTAGGGTCATAAAGGCAAGAATGCAGAATGACTTTCATTTGACTTTTTTGGAATCTTATTAATTAGTTCCTCCCTCTTCCTCACCTGTTATTTTTCACTCACTAATTAGAAAGTTTCCCAGAATCCATACTGCTTAAGGTCTTATCTTGTAGATAAGGTGCTTAGCTCATTGAGGCTTTGAGAAAATATGAAGAATTTTCCCTGTAGGTAAACTTCATAAGAATAAGAAAATTTAGAAGTGAATTTTCGACATATTCCTTGGAGTGTTACATAATAGAAATCTAAATAAAGCCACTGTATTTTCATGAAGGATGATGCTTGGTAAGTACACCCTGGTTTATTTAGATCAGGATAATATGGAATATTATTGAACACTCCATGATTATGGATATTGGAATATAGAATATTTAATATGCAATGATTTTTGAGGGGGGGAGTAGAATTTTCTCTGTGTATATGTATCTGTTGGAGGTAGTAGCTCCTAACTTTTTCTCTCTGAATCCATAATTTCAACATCCAATAAAAAATTTATTTTCTTAAACCCTAAAGGGGAAGTAAGATAGTCAGAATTTATCATTTTAGAACATGAAATTTGCAAATAGTGATTTTTCAAGATGCAGAATAATCTTGGTGCATTTCAGCTATAGCTTATGCTAAATCTATTTTATATGTAGTCTTAATTCCCTCCAAGATATAAATACAGATGGTAATTACCACTGACTCAATGACACTGTTTATTTAACTGGTATTTTTGTTTGTTTGTTTTTTTGGTCAAATGAGCCTACTGACCTTACTGCAGGTATAGCTGGGAGCAAGTCGCATGTTATATCTGACTTCTTTTGACTGTCAAGAATTATATCATCTGGTATTAGCTACTTTAATTCTGACTACTTAGTATTTACAAAGGTGTTTAGGGAATATACACATTTGAGTATTTTTTTTGTAATTTAGCCATTTTTTTTAGAGAATCAACTTGTTATTACTCTTATGTCACTAATAGCTAATTTGCTTGATATTTTGGATCCAGTTTTAGAATTTTAGTTGCAATTATTTTCAATTTGCTGTATTCCAGTTAACAAAAATTGAACCAAAACACATATCGCTGGCTGTGTATTTGTATTTTCGTTCTCGATTAGTTCTTGTTTGTTTGCAGTGGGAATAGAAAGGGTCATTTGAGTCTTTCTGTTACACAGTAAAAATTTAGAGTATTTTAACACCTATCTGAAAATCCTGGATACCCTATAAAAATAAAATTGACAAGTAAGATTAAAAAATGCCTTTTCACATCTTAGTTTGAAAGCATTCTTGCTATGTTACAAAGATAGTGCTTGATGTTTTATTTTCATATGCCTATGTAAGATCAGTGGCTATTGTATATCCTGCATAATGTAGGTATATATCTGTTGTGATTTATAATTTAGATTTTAAAATTTTGCATATTTTTAAAATGTTTATTTTATTCAAATCACATGCATATTAAAGCCTTTTGTTTGACATGAAGCATGTATAAAAATATTTCCTGTATCAAGATATTACGGTAACACTTAATAATATGGCAAGACTTGCAAAATACTGAAGAATGTGTTATGAAACAATTTTGGTTGACGCTGAATTGTGTAAAAATTCACATCACTTGCTGTTTGTACACATGTATCACATGTGCCTGTGTTAGTCCTACTTTCCCCATAATTGATTTATCCCACAATTGATTCATCCAACCTTCTATCAAAGAAAACTCAGTGCTGCTTTGAACACCGGTACTCTGTGTGTCCTTGAATATGTCTCTTCCTGTTCATATGCAGGGATTTTTCAACTTCTATTAGAGGTGCTTATGAATGTTCTACTATAAAAGATAATTCCTGGGATAAGCCCTGCTAGGTCTTCCAAGATTAAGTACTTCACATATAAAGGAGGCATCTGATAATTATCCCAGTACAAATATCACACGGTCTTAAATTACTTTAGCTTTATAATAAGTCTTTATATCAACCCATCCTCCTGGTTCTTGATCTTCAGAAGTGTCCTGGCTGTTCTAGAAAGCTCTTTGCTTTTCTCCATCTACTTTAGAATAAACTTTTCAGATTTCGCTAAAATTTTTGAGGGACTTTTGATCGACGTCACATTTAGTCTTAAGGTCATTTGGTAAAGATTTCAGTTTCCAAACCACTTGGTAAAGGTGATATTTCTTTCCGATGATGTCTAATAGCCAGAACAGGTGCCACAATGCTTGCTAACAAATTGTTAGCTGTGGTTGTTTGGCAGTTTCCTTTCTCCGTTTAAACGATGTCCTTAGACCAAAGGCTATTGCTCTTTTACTGACCGCATCATAATTAACCACACGCCTTATTGTTTCTTAGGAAATACAAGGGGAGTCATCAGTTAGTTAAAATGAACAACTCGACTAAGGGAAAGGATGGTCAGTTCTAACCCCTTAGGGATTACCACAAATGAGGGGTGAGTTCCAGGCAAATCCCACATGGAGATGACAACATTTTTACAGTGTCCTGTCACCAGCATAGCAGTTCGAAGCATTCTTTGAGCTTGCTCCTCGTTGGGAACTAGCATGGTGAGAATGGCCCCTGGATTTCGAGTTCTCCTTAATGTTTGGCTCGTTAATATCAATTTGTGAAAGCTGTGCATTAAAGAGAGAACAAACTGCTACCATTTAAATAGGTTTATGACTGGATTTAGACTCCAGGCATTTATAAGTTAGTGGTTTATAATTTGCTTGATTTGAAAATCCTAACTTCACCTCCATCTCAGCACAGCTTATGACTGGCTGTTGCTCTGAACTCATGCAGACAGCACTGGATATTTTTAAATCAGGAGTAAAAGGACAAGCCGGGCAGCTTGTTTTACTTTTTTGTTATTTAGCCTTCATTATCTTTTAACATCTGTTGTTCATTTCAGATATTTTTAAAAAACAAGCATGATTCAAAGTCAGTTCTGCAGATGATCGTCTCGTTGTCTGGACATTGCAAAAACAATTTTTTGCAGGAAGCCAGATTTGTGCGATTTATGTTTTGTCAAGCTGTTTTTAGAGACATTTGTCAACTAGGCACAGCCAATAAGAAGCCAGTTTCCCTGAAATAACAAACTGGTGTCTGCCTTCAGACAGCTTTTCTCCACCTTTGTCACTTCCCTTACCCTGACTCAGGTGGGCCACCACCCTTTCCAGCCTAGTTCACTTCCACCTGGCCTCTAAAATTGTCCTGCTGGAATCTGTTCTTCATTCCCTAGCCCAAAAGTTCTTTTGAAAAGGCAAATCTGGCTGTGTGATTGCTCTTGAAAATGCCTTCCTGTCTTCCTTCTGCTTCTGGCTTACCTCTCCAGGTTCAGATTCATCACTCCCTCCCTCCTGTGCTCCCTCATTTCCACCCTCTCTCCTCCCTGAAACTGCACTGGCCATTCATACATGCTTTTTGGATCACCCTGTCCTCCTCTTTTTGGATATTTGTTCTTCAGGTCTCACCTTCAGCTCAATTTTTGGCGTATGAAATCTTTGCTTAGCATTTTCTGCCAGCTCCAAGTCTGAGAAAAATGCCTTGCAAAAGCGCCTATACACATCCTTATCATATCACTTATCATCGCTAGTGCCATTAGTCACGCCTGCACTTGTAATTAATTAGTCATCAGCTGTCCAAGTTTAGGGCCCTATGTGACTGATTATCATTACATCACTAGCTCCAAGTATAGGAAACCCTCTTTGAAAATTTGTTGAGTGAAGCAGGTTCATTAGCGTTCTAATCATATGATAGTACTTTATTTTTACAGATTTGTCACGCAGGCAGAGTTTTGTTTGAACTTTGTTTGTACATACTTCCTAGGGCAAAATTTCAAAATTATAACGTCTTTAACATGATGGCTCAGATTTAAATATCAAGGACAAAAATCTATAAACAGTTGGGTGACTTCAGAGTTAGGGAATTTGTCACATGCATTTGTGAAGAATTTATTTACAAATGATGGTTTAAGAATAATCAAGTCATTTGCAAAGCTAGAAAGATCAGAAAAATGGATACTTTAAAGGTTTATAATGCAGCAGCTTGAACTGTCTGATAAAATATTAAAATTGGTTAATATCTGGGAGAAATTCCATAGTTAATTAACGATTGGTTTAATTAACCAGTTAAAATTGCTTACTTCTCTGGAAAGAATTCCATACTTTAAAAAGACACATGGATAAACAATGAATTAGAAATCAGAGCTAGAACCATGAAATGTGTGTAAACCGCTTTCTAGGTACCTCAAAGCTAAAGATGCAAACTGGGAAATATTCTCTGAGGTTAGATATCTAAAAAATTCCCAGATTCAAATCATTAAGCAGCCTTTTAAACATTTTTTTCTAACAAGAGTCTGAAAGATCTCTCGACACTGCTCTCAGTGATGTGGGTTAACTCTTTTCAAGGTCTTAAATGGGGTCCAATTGCTGAAGTTTTGGTCAGCATCCCCTATGTAGTCATTCTCCAGGCAAATTGTTCTCACCCTTTCTATTGTTTTTCTTGAATCATTCTCCGAAGTTCTTCCTAATTCCATACTAATTTTATGGTGCGAACCTCTGATGTTTTTATCTGACCAGTAACTCTGACAGCCTTCCTCTGGTATTAGCACTTTTGTCATCGTTATGGAATGTCCTCTCGCCCACTCCGTGGTGTTCTCCTGGGCCTTTTATTACAGCCTTCTGCTTCCCCAGACAGTTCAGCATGTGTCCGAAAGGTGGCCACTCACAATAACCCTTTGTCTTGGATCTCAGGCCAATTAGTCCTTCTCTAAATGTCACATGCATATTCTGGAAGAAGATGCATTTTTATTTATATTTATAGTTCTTCTAAGAGTTGCTGCATTTGGAAGGCACGAGTCTTAAACTGTCTATGGGCGGTCTTAGACTTCTTAGTAATATAAACCAGAAAAGTCCAGTTTTAAGCTGAGATTTGTTGCTTGCTACTGTAAGAGTCTTAGAAAATACATAGAAGTTTTTGGTGATATTGCTATTTGAATAATTATTTGGTTGAGGACTATATTCCTCACTACATTTTAAGCCCTGTGAGGGTTGGATCCATGTTTGGGTTCCTTTTTTGTGTGTTTGTTTTTTTCTTGGCACTTTTAATAGTGCTTGGTATATAGAAGGCACTCGGTAAGTGTTAAATAAAATTTCCTGCGTAAGTTCATTGGGAGAATATAATTTTAGTGACCACTGACATAATTTAAATTTCCAACAGCAGATGATATTTATGAGGTGAGTCAAAAGTTGTGACTGTAATAGGTTCTTACCCTGTTGGTTTTCTTAAGTAATTTTTGTCCCCTTCTCATTACATTTTATTACCTGGCTCTTATTTTTCTAATCTTTCTTTTTGTTTAATTTTGTATCTTCCTTTCATTTGTCCCACATTTTCTATAATTTTTTTTCATATATGTATAGATAACCTTTTCAGACAATTAAAGGAGAAAGCCTTAACTTTTTAATAGATGATGCATCATAGCTTTTATTTATCCATTAATCTGTACCCAGAATTAAGAGGCAAAAACAAACAAACAAACAAAAAACTGTTAAGCAGACAAAAGTTGATCCATTTCCAGTGCTTATCCATTTTATTTACTTAATACTTGTTATTGGGATCTTCTAGACCACTAAAACTTGAAAACAAAAATAGTAAAGCTACACTTAAGACAGCACCCAGCACACAGTAGGTTTTCAGTTTGAACATTGTTGAGTTCCTTATTGAATAAAGGCCCACAAAGGTCTATTTTACTGCTAATAAAGACTCTGACTCATTCTTCCATCCACTCACCTATTCAATAAGTAATTAAGAATTAAAAAAAAATGGTTGTCCTAAATCAATGCCTGTATTAGAAGGAAAATGAGCTCTTATAGGTTAACTAGAAACCTAGTCATTCTATTGCATATCCTGTGAGTTGGAGATTGCCGTTTGTGACACATTTTTATGTGATATGTGCTTAAAATACATGACATTTTCATGATATGATTTGAAATCCTTTTATAAAGTTCAGTTTGCCTGATTTTCATATTAGTTCAGCTGTTCATCCAACGGGATGAGTTTAGTTGGAAGATGTTTTTATTGTCAATTTAACTTCAGAACTCACTGTTTTAGATAAAAATAAAGCATGGTTTCTATGCTTATGAAATGTGATCTGCAGAGAAACATGGGCAGGGACATAGCATGAGTCTGGTGGGAGAACTAGGATAAGCATACACACAGTGCAGAGACACACCAGTGCTTGCGGGAGCAGCAGAGTGAGGTGGGGCCGAGAGGCCAGGCTCTCTAGAGACAGCATTCGATTGTCTTATGGTTTTAGAGGATGCTTCCAGTGCCAGGTAGGCTTGTGTCCAAACCTTGGCCCTGCCATTTACGACTTGGATGCCCTCACATGGAAATATTAACCCCTCAAAACCTCGATACAGGAAGAAAATTACATATTTGCCCAATAATAATAGCCACTGTGAAAATATTCTGTTCTCGGAAGGTTTGGTCAGGTTGCCACAGAAGTACTAAGAAGTTCGGAAGCAGTGAGTGGGGGAAGAATGTAAATAAGAGCAAAGCAGGGCCAAGCAAGATGAGGAGCTTTTTGGAAGAGTGGTGAGCAGTCTGAGGAACCTTTCCTGAATAATTTTAAGTGTTAATTATTGAGATATCCATGTTTTAAACTGCCAGAGATAAAACCATAGCATCTTCGGTTTAGTCATCACGAGCAGTGGTACCATTGTGGGTTTAGGAAGCGTTAAGGCCGGCTGACACTTTTTGATGGTCACACGAACACTAAATGGCATGCAGACTGAACCTCCAGCGGGCTTCGACTTGCATGACTGGGCCGTGGAATGCTAAGCGTTGCTCTTTTCCAAAATCCTCCCCCTCACTCAGCGACAGCCTCAGGCAGGATTTGGATTTGAGGAAACATTATTCCAATAAAACACGCATTAAAAGAGCATGGAAAGAATTTATTTTTAACAAACCCATTTTGTGTAAAGTCAGATGAAGTTCCCAGAAAGAGTTTTATTTTCTCTGCCTGAGCTGCAGACACAAAACAAAATTCTGCTGCGTTAGCTATTTTGAAGCAAGAAAATAATACTTTGACCTCATTAATATACTTGCTTCTAGGGATAAATATACTGACTTAAGAGGTTACACAATTCCCTTGAGTGGTCAGTTAATGTTCTGGAATGATGATGTTCTATTTATAAGTGATCAAAACTCTACCTGTATCTTGATAAACTTACTGCAAAAGTAAGTAGTGTATATGTAAGAGCAACACAGCTAGCGGTTTTAAGATTTTATCAGTGAATGGAAGATAAGAAATGTCAAAATAAGAAATAAATAAGTCTTTAAAAATCCAGAGTTTTGAGCATTTCATATTTAGCACTTTTTCCAGAACTGGACAGTGGCCTTTACTATCTTTGTCAAGGCCAGCCTTATATAAGGGGCAGTGGACGTGGGTGCATTCATGGTATTATTTTAGAGTCATGGAACAATTCCTTGTTCCCAAGACTGAGAAAGGTCTCACCTACCATAGACAGATTTTGAACTCTCTGAAGGTGGTAGCTGGCCAATGACAGATAGGTAGCTGAATGACACCTAGATAGGTCGCTTAGAAAGGTCCCTCTAGTATTGGTATAGAGAGCAGATAAGAAGGGGCAGACCTGGATATCGAAGAGATTTAGGAACTACTGGGTTAATAAGGATGAAAAGTGATAAAGGCTTCCAATAAGGGGAGAAAGTCTAAGACAGTTCCCAAGTTTCCAGGCACTTTAGAGAATAGAAAGCTTTGCACGCGTTGTGTATCGAGATGCTTATAGAACGTCCCAGTGGAGATAGCAGTGCCACCAGGTGGTCTTGGATGAGACTACGATGTGCAGTCATCAGTGTGTAAGTGGTGGAAACCAACCAAGAAACATGAAAAATTGAGATGAGCAGAGAAGGTCAAGGTCAGAGCCCTAGAGAAGTGGTCTGGGAAGGGCGAAGGGAGGAGGACATGGAGGAAGAACAAGGAGGAACAACGTGAAACATGAGGCAGTTCTGTAGGAGAAAGAACAGATCATGAGAATTGATAAGAAAGGACCATTTGGGAATTTAGTAAGGGTGTTTAGAAGACAGAAATTGGGGCTGGCTGCTGCCACATTTCAGTAGGATAAATGAGGAAGGTGAGAGGAGGAAGTATGAATGAAAGAAGAGTCTTAAAAAGCATGGCTGGGAAAGAAATGATGGAGAGGAGTAGCCAGAAGGAAGTAGAGGGCCAAGAGAGGGTTTTGCAAGAGCGAGGATTTGAGTCTGCCAACAGGTCTGAGGGAAGCAGCCAGTAGGTAGATAGGGAGATTGATACGGTAACTATAATATAAATATAATAAAGTATGCTAGACTTGTCTCTGGGAAGATGATCACAGCTCTCCCAAAATGCAACTTGACTCAAGAAACCCTTTATTATATCACATCTAAAAAAGTTACTGTGATATCTAATAAAAATTTAATTAAGGCTTAGACAAAATCACATTTATGTAACCTGAATCATTAAATCCATGAAAGCTTTCAAATAAAATGTAGTTTATTGGAAAAAGAATTTTTTTCTTAAGAAGTAGCAGCAGGAAAAGTGAATATTTAATATATTTTATCAATTAAGTTTGGGCTACAAAATGGTTGTAACACAATAAAGAAGTAATAGCCACATTAGAGAAGAGAGTATTTAAAACAATTTGCTTAGTTTCAGGCATTTTTTAATTTTAAGCCAACATCACACCCTGAAGGGAAAGGGAGAAATGACATCATTGTATTTTTATCAATAGGGAGATAAATTAAAATAGGAGAGGAAGGAGGGTTGTTTCTCCTCACTGCAATTCATTTTTATGGTTGTTTTCAAGACGAATTTTTATTATGATTAAAACAGGGCCTGGCACAGAGTAGGTGCTCAGTAAATATTTGTGAACTGTGCGTTTTCTAGTCTTTATTTCTATTTAATCAAGGAAGTAAGGAGCAAATATTTTTTCATAAAGACTTTAGAATTATGTTCTTGCTAAAAAATGGTAAACTCTTATAAAAGAAGTATTTATTTTCTCTCAATATTGCTTTCAAGGTGAGTTGGAGTTTTTACCAACAGATGTCTTATAAAATTGTTAAAAGATTTTAAAAAGACTGATTGTTATCATCTATAACATGCTACCCAGAATGACATTCCTGACCAGCTTGAAGTTTTAAAATAAATTAAGAGATTAACTTTACGCAAGTTCAAAATTAAAAATGAGAACACAAGTTACAACCAGTAAAACTGTAAGTCATCTCTCAGGATAGATTATAAATTTGTTTCTCTTAGTAATTTGAACATTGCCCCATGTCCTCTGTGTGTGTGTGTGTATGTGTGTGTGTGTGTGTGTGCGTGCGTGCGTGTGCAAGTAGAGGACAGGGATATAAAGAATGAGTGAGGAAGAAGTAAAAGATAAAAAATGACATGGCATAGGTCAGGTTCTGATCATTTGATGTACATATTTATGGGTGTACGATAAAATACGTTACTTAAGTTTGTGTTCCCATAAAATCCCTCCTATTTTAACTTTGTAATGTACTGCAAAGACCAAAACAGCAAAATGCAAAATTACTGAATTTTGTTTTATAAGACACGCAGAAATGTTAATATAGACTATAAATGAGCATCCATCCACAGTGATCGTTCAGCTCGTAACTGAATTCGTTAGGTCATTTATCACTGTTGACTGTGTAAACTGCTTTGTCATCTGCCTTTCCGTAAATCAGAAACACAGGCCTCTCCTTGTTTTTTAATTTAGTTTATTTCTTATTCACTTAAAACACTTAATATTTAACCTGATGAGATGTTAGTAAAAAGTCACTATCATAAGACCAGTCTTTCAATTACTTGAATTTGCATGAGACAAGAAGAAAGATAATAGTTATGATTTAGTGAATTTGTGTAGCTTCTCTTAGTAAAATTTCCAGGCTCTAACGAGTCAGATGTCTAATACATAAATAAGTGCTTTCTCTATATATAAAATGATAACAGCACAGGATTTGATATTTTACATATTATTTATCATCTTCAACCCTGTAGTGTTTTCTAGCATGCAATGATAAATACATTTGAAATTTGTAATCAAGTACATTTACATTCCAATAAAAATGACAGATCTGTTAGTCTCCTTAGCTTAATGGAGGTTTTGAGACAATTTTAAAAAGTGTAAGCTCAAGCAAACTCAAGTGAATTATTTAATCCTATAGAGCAAAGAGTGAAATATTCGACTGATAAAAAAAAAAATTCAATTTGTAGCTTCTGATTACCAGGAAACCTTCCGTGAGGTCTTCTCACATTTCCTTGACTCTTTCTAAGTTCCAGCATGTTCTGCATGCACCTGTTAATCTGATGATCAGTGGTACGTTTTATTTTCTAATTGCCACCATTAGTAAGTCTCGTCTCTTGGGTGATTGCACACCATTTGCAGGGAGGAACACGAGCATTGAGTCGATGCTTGTGCACTGATTTACTTTTTTTTTGATCTCGAGGACAGAGGACTTTGTGTTCCTTCTTTTTTAACAGGGGCATTTGGGGGATGGGAGTTAAGTACAGAGCTGAGTTTTGCTTTGGCTGCCGCTAGGTCCTATTATGTCCTGGTCCCACCCCACGAGTGCTGGGTATGTCACAGCTGACAGCAGTGAGTGGTACTGGTTGGAGCAGACTCTTGGAGGGTCAGACAGCCGTGGATTTGAACCCAGCCCCACCTCTTCTCTGTGCTGTCAGTTGAGCACTTGCTTCATTGTTCTTAGTTTCTTTCGATAGTGCACCAAAGGGTTTTTGGAAGATTTAAAGGAATCGTGACTGCAGACCACTAGTTTTTGATATAACCTACAACTGCAACAACAATATTACCTCATTTAATAAAATTAGGACCCTTTTGTCAGCACATCAGAGAAATCCAACTTTAATTAGCTCAAACAAAGCAGGGAGCTTAGGGAGAAACCTCACGGAACCCGAGAACTGGGCCTTGCAGACAGGCCATTGACTCTCTCCCCATCGGTCATTTCTGTAGCTGTCTATGCTTCTGCCTGGCTGGTCCAAGTGGCAGGGCAGACAATGGGTGTCATCTTCAGGCCTCAGCCTCTTCAGAGAGGCTCAGCCTAATATGCTGCTAGTCTGGAGTTTAAAAACCCTCTCAAAGAACTTCTTCGTTCACCTCAGGAACATGGCATCATGTTCTATTAAACATTATCTTTGTATCCTGTAAATGAAATCACAACACTCCCTGTTTAAAGCCTTATAGTCACTTTTCAGGAAAGTCAGTATACAATCCAGCCCCTTTTCCATGGCCTGGAGGCCCTGTGCGAGCAGACACCTACCTACCTGTTTGGTCTCATCACAAACCACAAGTATTGATTGTTCACTTTCTCTCCCACAGGATACGCTTCCAACTCCTGTTTCCTTCTTGTTACTCGGGTCTCAGTGGAAACATCATCTTTTCATAATGGTCTTGCTGACTCTCTAGTAGACAGGAGCCACTCTCTGCAGTTACGTTTCATTCACTTATCTTTTCAACTTGTTATTCCCTCCATTGTCATCAAGTGGCAGGGACTTGGTCTACTCCTCATTACCGGATCCTTAGCCAGTGGCTTGGCCCAGGGCTTGGCACACCGCAGGTTGGTTCTCCACTACTATTTGTTACAGAAACGATGTCTCTTCTTCACAAATGTGCAGATGGAACCAGGTTGGGATTAGGTCAGCTACACTTCCAGAGAGACAAGAGGAGATGAATAGGCAAAACAAAGGGGCCACTCCACACTTACATGACGCTTTAATCTCCACAAAGCATTTCATCATGTAGTATCTTATTTAAACTTCATAGCAATCCATTGATTTCTCCCATTTTTTAATTGTGGTGAAATACGCATAGCATAAGATATACTATTTCAATCATTTTTAAGTGTATAGTTCATTGTCATTAAATGCCTTCATAATGTGCAACCGTCACCACCATCTGGCTCCATCACTTTTTTCATTTTGTTAAATTGAAATTCTTTACTCGTTAAGCAATAACTCCCCACATCCCACCTCCCACAGGCCCTGGCAACTACCATTCTACTTTCTATCTCTATGATTTGTGACTACTCTAAGTACCTCATATAAGTGGAATCATCCAGCATTTGTTTTTGTCTTTTTGTGACTGGCTTATTTCACTTAGCATAATGTCCTCAAGGTTCATTCATGTTGTGGCACATATCAGAATTTCCTTTTAAAGGCTGAATCATGTTCCATTGCATGTCTATGCCACATTTTGCTTAGCATTCATTCATCGATGGATGCTTGAGTTGCTTTCACTTTTTGGCTATTGCGAATGATGCTGCTATGAACATTGACTTTTACCAATAAAGAAAGGAAACCTTAGGAGCTGAAGAGAGTTGTCTAAGATGACACAAATAGTGAGAACAGGTAATAACTTCACCACGACTACAGAATTCAAATTTGATCTTCTTTCTGTTTTACCACAGAAAATTTTATAGTGAACTTTCTCTCTAACCGTTTCCAATTGTTTGTATATACATGTGTTCATGATCATAGTCAAGAAATTCAAACTTTCTTGATCATACATACTTAGGTTAACTTAATCTAATTTATACGATATAAGAATTATAAAACTAATAGCTTGTACCATTTGCTTTAAAATCTTCTATTCAGGAGCATGGATTTTTTTTTGTCTCTTAGGAGATTTTTCCAATAGTTTACTTATGACACCACTGAAATTATTATTATTTTTTTAAGGCTACTGATTGTCTCTGGGTTAGCATTTAATAAAAATTAATTGGTATAAAGTATTTTTCATGGGCAATTTTTACTTTGTAAATTTAGTACTTTTCTTCAGTGACTCTTCGTATCTAGGATAAAAAGGCAGATGGCTGTAGAAAATATAAAAACCTTCAATTAATGTAGGATGTATTTTAAGTATTAATTACATGATCCAGCTTTATATATGTTGTGTTTAACACTGGTGACACTTTTGTTATCATTGTTGCAGTTCTGTTTTGGAATTCGAGTGTAATCATAGCCTGTTCAAATAGCTCTGTTTGAATTACACTTCACTGGAATTTATTTTCATGGTCATTTTATAATTGGGATCCAAGGGTGTGTAAATATGATATAATTGTTGATGTTTATAATCTATTGGTTGATTAGAAAAGTGGTGGCAGATCACTCCACTGGATGGTGGAGATCACTAGTGAATTCTGATGACTCTTGATGTTGCAAGTTTAAGCTCCTCATAATTAAGGCTCACTGCTCTGCTACCTTTAGCTTAGAGAAAAGATATCAAGGTTTCGACTCAGCTCACATTGGCCTTAAAGATCTGGCCTAGGTTTGATTCCCAGCTTCATAGATTACTAACTCTGTGATTTGGGGAAAGGCTTTTCACCCTCAGTTCCTTGATTTTCTCATCTGGAAAATTGCAATGATAGTGTTCACTTCACAAGATATGTGTGAGGATTAGAATGTAAAATGTGCAGAATCCTTAGAATCCCATCTGGGCATAGAGAGGGCTGGCTAATGATAGAAATTATAGGTATTCAACAAATATTCATGTGTATTAGTGTGCTCTTCCAAACGTACGCCTTGGACACAACATTCATTTACTTTCCTGTCACAGATTCAGCTAAATATGTATTAACATTTTATGATAACAAAGGGCAAACCAGTCTTCATCTGCTTTTATTTATTTGAAATAGCCATTTAAATCTTCTTCAAAAATTTTAGAATTTCATAGAGTTGGTAGGTTAGGCAGTAGAGGTGGTTTTTTATTCGTTTGCTTTAATGATTCCTAACATAGAGGAATAACTCAAAACAAAGGTAGGGAGTTCGTACGACTTTCAGAGGTCACAATATTGGTTGTAGTGGCAGAATTAGACCTAGAGTGCCCTTTCCATTGCACGATTATTAAATTAAATGTGGCATTATAACTTAACCAAGTTGGCAGTTGCAAGACACAGTGCCCTAACACAGTAGTTAGATTTGATAATAAAAATGTAAGTGGAAACACAATTTATTAACAAATTGCACTTCATTATGTCTTGAGCAACAGTATATTCATTTTATTCCTTGCTCTTTCCTAAAGGACCTTTTCATTTATATGACATCAAAAACATTATTGAAAATAAATTAGTATGAGAGGAGGGTAAGAGCCGGCCTATACTCACTGCTGTAAGACATACCATATTGCATGGTAGAAGAGAATTTGGTGAGGAGCATGTTGAATGGATATATAATTTCATTTTTATTTTGGTGAAGCATTAGACATTACTGATTAGATATATACTATTCGTGTCATTGATATTATCAAAGAACTGATTGTGACAGGGAAACAGATGTCAGAAAGCAATTACACTAATAACAACACGATTACTGCCACCAATTTAATTCTAGAAACGTGTCTAGAATTTTCATGAAGCAAATAATTTTCCTCAGCCATGTAGAAGAGGCACTGATCTGTCTCCCTTATCCATCACAATTCAAAAGAAAAAGTGCATTCAGACATTTTTTTATTGGATGTACCATATAACAACATCAGCTTTGAATCCTTCTCTAAATTTTAGACCTTTAACAAAGTAATTTAATCACCTTTCAATGCTTACTTTCACAGATGGAGGCTTTTTTTTCTTAGATGTTGCTGTTTATTTGTCCATGATCATACTTGAAATGTGTATATTATGATAAAAAATAAGTCCATGCTCATTCTTTTTATTTTTTAGCTAACCTAAGTTTCTGCCTTGTTACACAGTGTCTCTTTTGGTTTTCTACCTTTTCTCACTAAATTACAGTGTTTAATCTTAATATTTTGTGTTTTCCCTTATTTTTTCCAAGTTATAAAACAATCCCTTTTATAGATAATTTAGAAAATACAAAGCAATGTATAGAATAATCTTGCCCACTACCCATTGGTCAGAAATTAAAATTTGGTGTGTTTCAGTTTCTTTTTTAATCCCTCTCTATTATCTATCTATCTATCTATCTATCTATCTATCTATCTATCTATCTAATCTATCGATCGTCTGCCTGTATGTCTACCTACCTACCTATTTATGTCATTTATATTTCTTTCATCTATTCTGGTTCTACCACTTACTGTGGCCTCAGTAAGTTTTACTTCTGTGACTGACTTTCCTTATTTATAAAATGAGAATGATAACAACCCCTACCTCATAGAGTGGCTGTGCGGATTAAATGAGTTAATTCATGTAAAGTGATTAGTAGAGTGCCTGACACAGAGTCAACTCAATGAATGCTAATGACATTGCAGATTTATATCTTATCAGCCTGTATTACTATAGTAGTGTATACGTTGTAAAAGAGGAAGAAAACAATTAAGAGGAACAAGGCATGGAGTGGACTGTCTGCCATGCCCCACAGTGGAGACCACTGAGAATAGAGAGTTGAAAAATTTGCAAGGAGTCTAAATTATAGTATTTACAGATTTATTCACACGACTCTATTTATATTGACGGTTTGGGGTAGAACTCTGAAGTTATTTTAAAAACTTGGTACTAAGTGTTATCTCTGTCTTTTTACTGACTGGAGATATGACTTAAGGGCATCTTATGTTTTAGTTTGAAGCCTCTAAAATAATTACAGTTGTATACTAACAGCTTTAAATGCTGAGATTTAAACTTTTTAGGGTTCAGCTAAACACCCATTTCTCACTCCTACCACTTCATAAAAAAGTTTCCTGACAACTACAGCCCACGATACACGATACCCTTGCTCTCTTGATTTTTTCCTCTTTGACCATTTAACTACACCCCGCTTTTTGTGCACGTGCCTGTGTCTCAGCATAATGACCATCTTTAATAACACTCATGCTGGCTTCAGCTCTAGTGAGCTGAAACCCAAAGTTTAAGATAATCTGCAAAGCCCAGCTGAATGTGAAGGCAGCTAAACATGTTACAAATGTTCAAAAAAGGCTATTGATACAAACTTGTGGATAGGCTTTTCCTAATGTATGGGTTAATGAATATCTTCCTCACAGCTGTGCGTTCTTCATAATATATATCATAAATAGTGCATCTTCCGCATAAAGTCCTTTCATCCTCCGATATCATGTTGTTATTACTTGACATAATATAAATAAATTTGATAGAAGTAATTCGCTAAAAGCAAGATTCAGCTGAGATATAATTATATTGAGTGTTTATATTGCGAGAGAATTTCCCCAATTTCCCTAAATAGTTTGACTTTAAAAAGTTTTTGTTCTGTATTGTATATGCTTCCTCTTACTAATGCTTTTTACTTATATCACTTTTTTTCTATACAACTTACAAAATTCCTAATAACTATGCAAATAACTATGTGTGTTATTTCTGCCATGGTTTCAGGATTTTCATTTTCCACCAATGTTGTTTTAGACCATATTTATTGGCACAATAACTCATTTATGCATATATTTGAAAATAAAATGTTCACAGGGTAAACATGTTTTTTTGTGTGTTTTTAAAGGATAAGAAATTCATTTCAATAATGATTTATGTTTTGTTTTCTATTTTTCGCAAGTTAAAGCTACCATATTAATTTCATGATTATTCAATACTTTATTCTCGTATTCTGTATTTGCAAAATTCTTCCCCCTGGATTTTCAAAAAATCAACTACATGTTATGTCAAGCATCTCTCTGTAAGATCTCCATCCATGGGTACGAGTGGGAAGTTCTTATTAAGGTGTTTTCTGGTGAGAAGATGATCAAGGAGAGAAAGATAAAAGTTAGAAAGCAAAGAGGTGGGAAACGTGGGCAAAAAATAAAGAATGGATAAGGCAGAAAGACAATACACTTATACATCTAGAAGACCATTGTCCCAACATCAATTGCCTGAGTTTCTATCTAGAGGCTTTTATGACAGGGCTGTGAAGAGCAAATGCATGATCCGTTTAAAAATAAATCTGATTCTTAGAGGTGAAACTGGATTGATATCGTAGCTTATTCTATAGACTTGTACTTGGGTCATGTTTTCTATCCACGAACCTCCACTCTTGCCATGTGGGGGCCAAGTCACTTAACTTCTCTGTTCTCCATGTCCCCTGACTGTACTAGAAGGCTCTTGAGCTAGTTTGAGTTTCTTGCCAGGTGTGCCATATTACAAAGCTTTCACAGGTGCGTTGACCGGTTATAATAAGTCTGTAAGATTTACTCTCTGCTACACCTTTGGGGAAGTCGCCATTCTGGTGACTTCTTATCAGAAGAAATGTTAAACGAGTTGTGTACAGTAGCGGCAATTTACTGTAAGCGGTAGGTAAAGTGTAATTTTAAGTTGGTGCCAAGAGGAGAACAGGTGTTTATTGGAGCCTATGGGGACTCTTCTGTGTGCCAATCATAGAGCAAAGCCCTGAGTTAAACGGTTCTCCTTAGTAACACTGTGTCAAGGTTGAGCAAATCAATAAGGCTTCATCTATGGAGGCTATTTGTTTAAATCTTTCATGTCGATTATCTTATTACCAAAATATCCTGACTACTCCAAAAATTTACCAAGCTGCACTAGACTTTATGAGTCAGGGCTCTCACTTCTTGCTTGATACCTCCAGATGTCGTCATGGCAACCACCCTACGAGTAAATATAAACCTGATGCTTGTGCCAAAGGTGAGTAATTTGGATCTGGGTAGCAGCAGGAAAGCTGTTTTTAGGGAAGGAGGAGGAGAAAAAGGAAGGGAAAAGGGCATTAATGATATTTCTCCTTTATTTCCTCATGACTCGATATTTTTTACCATAGACGATGAGAGAGGAAAGGGGAAATGCAGGCTTTATGACATGTTTGAATCTAGAGAAAGGCCAAAAAGGAAGTTGAGTTTCACTGATGAGTTATGATTTAGTTTCTCCTTGAGCCTTCTAGCATTTAAAATGACAATATTAGTGATACGATACATTCTGTTCATCTTCTCTTCATATGTAACAGTTCTTTTCTCTTTATAGGAATAAACCTTAATGGTTATCAATTTGTGTCCATGAAAATAAGATCAAGGTTTTTGGTTGGGTTCGTAATAAGCCCTGAATGTCAGACTAACTTTCTCTCCCCAAACTTTTAAGGAGAGTCTGGAATCAGTTACTCCTCCAATGTCAAGGTCACAGTGAGGGGATGAGGGAAGTGGAGGGAGAAGTCTCAGAGACACGCAATTGACTTGGTGACAGGTGGCCATCTGAGAAGTGCAGCAAACTTCCCCACAAAAAAATTATTGGGTATTTTGTTTTATTCTAGTTCAAGTCTTCATTAAAAATAATAAGAGATTTATAGCTTTGTACACCAAATATTTGAATATACACCTTTGGCTATTCATGGTTTCCATATCTGGCCTGGGAGTAGAGAAGTCCAGGTTGTTTCAAATAGTAGGTTTTCATGCGTGGCAATAAAGTAAATAAAATTCTGAGTAATCATTATAAATATATACAGTGCAAATCCCGGAGGTTCACAGGTACCCACCTTGGTGTCTATCTGTGCAGGTAGGAGGGTCCCCGGTGTCAGGTGTTTTTCTGGCAGAAAGTGCCTGCGTGGTGGGCAGGCCCAAGGTCCATGGTGCCCCAGGTGAGGACTGTTGCATCCACTGGGAATTTACGAAAAGTGCAGAGTCCCAGGTCCATCCAGAGGCACTGAGTCTGAGCTCTGCCGTGGGGGGTCCAGGAATCTGATTTAACAAGCCCTCCAGGATTTTCTGAGGTGCACTGAGGTTTAAGAATCGCAGCCTAAGCAGATCTTGCCTTTCAGACTCCTTAATCTCATTTTCTGATCGTCTCAAACTCAATTGATGTCAGCCTAACGAAAAGCAGAGCTAACATACATTGTTCTCTAAAAATGTATCGTCGACTGTGCCAAGTGCTGTATATGTATTATTACCGTGTTCTTACATGTATCCTAAAATTGGCTTCATTTTTAAAGATGAGGTACGATGCTTATAGTGATAAACTTTCCCAAGGTTGCACAACTGGTATATAGCAGAGCTGGGATCCAGACTGTTTAACTCCTAGGTCTGTTCACCTAACCGCAGAACAACACCTCCGATATATTTACTTAATGCAAGGTGTGGATGCACTGGGCAGGATTAAGTAGCCCAGATGTAGTGGGATATCATTTTATGTTGGAAATCCATCTGTCTCCGCTAACTTCCTCCCTGCATGCAGTTGCACTTGGAAAATATTGCTTTTCTTCCTTAAACCAGTTCCGCGGTGGCTTTTAAGATCAAATTCAAGATATAACTGGAAGTGTTCCCTGATTGTCCTTGTGGGAGGAATGGATCATTTCTTTAGCTTTTGCCCACAGTTTTTATGGTCGCCTTCTGCTCCTATAACCTGGTGGCTTTGCATGGTTTCTGTGTCTCCTACATAGAATTTACCAAATGAATTGCAGGTTCTTCCAAGAGAGGAGCTCTGTATTTTATGAGTGACTTCTCTCTGTTTCCCAGCAGGTCTGAGCATGGTAGGCATCTAAGCAAGGCTTGTTGAATACAAAGAGCATTTATAAAATCTCTTCATAATCCTTGAATAAAATTTTAGGTAGAGGAGCCCACCTGGAACGTTGGAGGAAAATGACTAAGATAAATTAAAAGTGCTTAATGAAAGCATTAAAAGTAGAGACAACCGTTTTTTAACTTGAATTTCCAAACATCTTCAGTGCATATTAAGAGGAATTTCAAATGTTTCCACGAAGTACCCAGCAGGATTGCTGTAGTTCTTCTCTCTGTTGCCCCCACAGGCTGTTCTTTTTGGCTGTACTTGAATTTATGGAAGTGATTCTGTTTGCCTCAGAAGGGTTTGAATGAGAGGATGGCAGATTTTTTAATGAACTCACTCTTCATCCCATGAAAGGAAGCTTTCAGCAAAGACAATTTCACTTCATTGCTGTAGTCTTAAGCAATGGTACAAAAGTTTAAACTTTAAGTGGGAGTTAAGATTTTATTATATTAAGAAGGAATCCCTACTAGACCCTATTAATAATCTCTTGTCACATAAATTTCTGAAATTTTTCATTCCTTTACAAGGCCGCCCATGCATTTAGTTAAATACAATGATTTGTGGAATTTAACAAATAATTTTTCAACCCCTGCACACACATGTATAGTATTTTAGATGAAAAATACAATTTTTGTTGCAAAAGAAACATGTTAATCACAGATAAAGGAAATACAATAATAATCCAAATGCATTTTTCTTTCCCATGAGATGAACTTATTGAATTTATTATAAATTAATTTACACATATATAAACAAATATTTTCTCTCTCTCTCTCTCTCTCTCTCTCTCTCTCTCACACACACACACACACACACACAAGTTGTCAAGTTTTTAAATGAAAGCCTAACTCTAAAAAACGAAGTCTGATATAATGTTACATGTCTTACCCTATTTCATTAGGCAGGATGGGTTATTGTAAAGTTAAAAAAAAATACAAACCGAAATTGGTACTTAATAATAGGAGAAAACTACTGGAGGAAATAACTTACAATAGAACTTTTCCAGATTTCTTCCTACAAGGAGTTCTGTTTCATCTGTGATATGGAGTGGGGACAGACAGCTTGGGTGGGACAATCTTTGGGGCTATCAAACTTAGTTCTCCAAATTGCATTCGCTACTCCCTAAATTATTTTAGAGTAGTTTATTTGACAGTTCTGAGGTTGCTGTCAGTAATTACCACCCCACTTCAGCAACCTCGATCAGTATATTTTGCAGCCTCTAAACACTGCAAGAAGGCAGGTTATGCTTCGTGCTGACCTCATGGCTTTTCACTGACAATTTCTTTACTTGTCAATTCTCTTGCTCTCTATAGTTAAATTAGAAACATTTCTTATCTTGCCTAGAGAAAACTGCACCTGCCTAGCTGACAGAATTTTTAGACACACACATTCTTTAAATAAGGAAAAATTGAATATGTATTTTTCCGCACAGCAGTTTTGAGTACATAATACTAATTCTTCCTTTAAAATTTCAGTAAGAAGTCAGCTGAGTTGTTTATAGATGCTGTGTCCTAAAACTTTTTAAGTCTTTACTCTTTTATGGGGGTATTATAATTAAATAGCAAAATACAAAGCATATTTGCTTAAAAGATTAATAATCTCATGAATGTTTAATCATGAAAGAGTCATCTAATCATTTCCTACAGGCCAGCCACTTACACACCTCATACTGAGAGATTCTAAAGCAAACACAATCTGCATTTGAATTGCTATCTGTTAAATTCTTTATAAGAGCCACCGAAATATGCATTTTTAAATAAAATATCCTGTATACCACAGTTTAGGAAAGACATGAATTTTAATGCATTTTCAAGTAGCTGATAAGAAAGCAAATCTTGGCTTACTCAGAATTCTCAGATGACAAGCTTGGGCCCTGGAGCTAAGTGAGAGTGGATTTGGCCCTGAAGCTCCTGGAGTTAGCTCTGCCTCGGGGTCTGGAGGAGGGGCATCCATATCCTTGAGTTTGGTTTCACAAACATTTGTTGAATTCTTCCAACATACCAAGCATTCAGATATGTAATCCCAGAAGATTCAGAGAATAATAAGACCTATTTCTTGCTTTTGAAAGTATTTGAAAATAAAGGATTTCACAATAAATAAAGACAGACATATAAACAAAATATTTTATGACACCAGTAAGAGCTATAAATAATGGTATTTTCACAGTGCTGTGTTTTGGGACATGATGGGAACAATTATTCTTGCCAGGGGTGATTATATCCCAAATAAAGGATTGGTTTTTCTCTTGCTTTCTTGTCACCATTCTTAAGAATAATGTAACAGCAGAGCCTAAGGCCTTTCCCGTAATAATAGTTCAACACATACTTGCTCAGTTGACCTGAATGAAGACAGTCCTAGTCCTTGGATTTGATTTTTTTTTTTTAAGGAGTGGTCACACTTACCCTTTCTAACATGTTTTGACACCCTAGTTGTCTCTTTCTTCGGTTACCACTTATGACTGTGAGAAGCAATCTTAGACAGAGTTTATGACCAAGAAAAGAATCTGGAGTATTCCACTTTCATTTAGCTCTTTCCCCTTAATCCTGAAGAAGCCCGGTTAGTTGGACCTGGGTGAAATCACAGGTGGTGATTATGATGAGCGATGCGCAATGAGCCAGGGCTGATTTTAGTAAAGAATTAGACTGATATTTAAATTCAGGTGAAAGGGGAAAGGCTGACCTGGACTATGCAAAAGTAATCCTGAGTCTTGTTCTTCCGAGTGTGGTCCATGAACCAGCAGCATCATCTTTACTTGGGAGCATTTTAGAAATTTACAATCTGCCCAGACCCACTGAACCAGAATCTGTGTAAAAAGGTAAAAAGGTTTTCACGTGGTTCCTGAGAAGTTCTTGTTTAGATCCATGATAAAGAAGGTAAATCATTGAGAAAGGAGAAATACCAATGGCTTCTAGAAACAAAAAATTTTCAGCTGTGGTGATACTGTGACAGCTCATAGTCCATTTAAAGTTTGTTGACTATATAGAAGACATAATATGCAAGTGATGGATGATCAAGACATCAAAACATACATTCAGTGAAATGGACAATATTTGGGCTTTGTACCCTCCAGGTAATGAAATTTGTTATTTTTGTCTCGTCTATAGAATAGTATGTATCGCAAGGCCCTTCTTGAGTTCAAAAACTTAACATGAATCAATCAATTATCAAGTAAAAGAATCTGATTGCTAAAAATATTTTTGATCTCTATATTGTTGTGACAGTTTCTAACTCAATTCTTATCATATTCTTAGGCTGGCACATAATAAAATAAGAAATGTAATCATCACCAGGCTGAGGGTGGAAATACTTTTTATTATAAAATTTTACAGACATAAACTAGTCAGAATAATCTGAATCATGGACACAGTTCTGGAAAGCAATATATTTAGCTGCTCTAAGGTGTCTTCTGTCAAGTGCTACAGATACAGAAAGTACATAAAATAGAAGCTACAGTTTTACAGGCTAAAGAAATGGATGAAGGAATCGAATGTGGAGCCACTGTTCAACCCGTAGAACTTAAAGGGAGTGATGCCTTGCTTTGGTTCCTAGGTTATTGGTCACAGTCCATTAAAAGCAATACTGCTTGTTCTACCTGTAGTGTTTAATAAGAACTGCAGACAGTGTGGACATTGTGTAATTAGAGTTTACTGTTTTACCATCTCAACATCACACTTCAGTTTACCTTCTTCCTCTTTTTTTTTCTCCTTTTTCTTTTTAATTTCTACCTTAGCTCACGACCTCTGGAACACTGAGCTTGAGGCAGTTTTTGGTTATTGCTTTCCTGGGAGGTATGCGGTCCCTGAAAAGCAGGAGTGAGGGTAAAGGGTAAATGAGCAGTGAAGGGAGGCAGGCAAATGAAGAGTGATACTGAACTTGGCACAGTTTTGCAAGAAAACGTAGCTGGATGCTCGGTCCCACAGTTGTAATTGTGTCTCGTATGCAATACGAGAACAGATTTTTATTGGGGAGCACTTTATTTCCTGGCTTCTTCCATCTTGTCTGTCTGGTCAAAACTGACCCTCCAAAGAGCTTTGACTCTCTGCACTTGGCCATTCTGGGCAGCCTCTGCAGAGGCCTGTGTCTCCTTGGGTCTGTTTGGGCCAGCCCCATGTGCTGGAGGTGTTGTGACTACTGCCTTGCTGCGTGCAGTGGAATCCACATGGAAGCCTGGTCCCCGGCCCCTGGGGAGGCACTGTCTATCTGTGACCACAGGAGAAAAGGCCACTGCATCAACAGCAACTGGCAGGAGTCACTGGGGACTGCTCGGGCCTGAATCCTGGCAAGTGGCCAAGGTCTAGGAGGCGAGTGGCCTAAAAAGATCTGGGACGTCACACAAACTGAGTTCAGAACATAATTGACTACCATGATAGCATCTTAAAAGAAAATACCCAATTGTCTTTTCACGACAAATTGACCTAAAAATGCAGTGGCCAAAAGGCTTAGATATGTTGTTTTTAATATAAGTCAGAGGCTATCAGCTCAGGTGTTTGCGCCTCCCGGGGGACATATGGCCAGGTCTGAAGACATTTCGAGTTGTCACACATTGAAGGGTGCTGCTGCTTTCTAGTTAGTAAAGGCCAAGGATGCTGCTGAACATCCTAGAAATATTGACAGAGGCAAAGCTTTTGATTATAGGGTTAAGTTAATATTTAAAATTTGATTAAGCGATTAAAGTACAACTCTCAGTTTCTATCCTTTGAACACTGATTGGGATTCTAGTACAGGCTGGCTTCCAGAAGCTCTGGTTCCTTCGGGTACAATCCATGCCCCAGGCGAGAGGGGCCCCAGGAGCTCCCAAGGGTGCCGTGGACAGCTTTCAGCTGTTTAAAACTGTCTGCAGCCAACTCTGCACAGCAAAGTTCAACTTCGATCTTTCCTTCCCCCCTCTTCTGCTCTGCACTTTTGTGACCGCTGTGTGCGAGATGAAGAATTTGGGCTTGAATCTTGAAGTCTCTGTAGTTCTGGTAGTTTTTGGTGTAAACATACATCTGTGAGCCTAACCACCATTTATAACAGTTTTCCACTGGGGGAAAAATGTGTGTGTGTGAAAAACATATGTACTGGTGGAATTCTACCTATGATGCATAAATTGAGGTTGCGTGGTATTAGTTAAGACCGGCCTAGCATTCACTTAAAATGTTTTTATATATCACAATTTGCAGAAATTTTCCACTGTTTTAAAAACCACTTTTGTTATTCCCCTGAATAGATTCAGCTGTAATGGAGTTAAAGCAGAAATTGCACAAGGACCAGGATCTTTGTTTTATTTATGGCTGTGCCCAACAAGTCTGGAGTGTTCCTGGTTCAGGGACAATCAGTAAATATTTGCCAAATGTAATTTCTATCTGCTGTAGTAGAAATGACAATATTTGAGAAATATACAAGAACGTAAGGAATTAAAACTCAAATGCAATTCTTTTTCTTTTTTGTCCAAGTTAATTAATATAACAGACTCATCAGGTTCAGTGGAGTCTGGTGTCAATTCAAATTACTATCCACTAAGCCTTTGAAGCATTTGAAATGGATGTTCTCTACTTTTTTCTCTAGAGATTTATATTTCTGCAGTCAAACAAACCTGAAGCTGAGTCCTGGTTCAGCCTCTTATAGATGTGTAACTTTAGGAAATTTACCTGGAAATTCTATGCCTTAGTTTCCATTTTGTAAAACTCACCGTATTAAATGAGTTTATATAATGGGCTTCATTTAGTCAAGTGCTCAAAAATGTTAATATTGTATGCTGTTAAAAACTGGGCGTGTCAGGTTTTATTATTTGGAGGTATTTTGTCAATTTACTATCTTTAATACTATAGTGCAGTCTTTTCTGTTAGCTATTTTTCACAAATATTTCACATGCTTTTTTTGATTTATTTTCTTTAACAGCAATAATGCTTCTTTCAATTCTTTGAAACCACAACTTACTTTTTCTTTGGCTCTTTAGACTTTACCATGAGAATACTATACTAAAAAAAGTCTGGTTTTCGTTAAAGATAGCTAGTAATTGAAGCTTTGCCCCCCCACACACACGCACACACACACGCACACACACACGCACACATACACACACACACTCTCTCTCTCTCTCACACGTATGCAATGTGTCAACATCTCCTTATATATAGTTAGTCGAATGCAGTCTGACAGACATTGTTATCTGCCAGTGTGATGAGCTGCCATGAACTTGGAGCCAGAGTCGATCACTGACGACTTTGTCCATCAAGTTCATGTAGTGTTAGGGAACTGTTAGTCACCGGAAGCTCAGCGAGAACTAGATCTTTGTGCAGGGTTGTAATGGTTATTTCATCTTTCCATCCTCATCTCTCCTGGCCCCGATAGCTTAACTCTGGCTTGTCACTCACTCACTTTGTTTGCTTTCCTCATACCAAAAATGAATGGTTTCCAGGCATGAATGGGAAGGGAAAATCAAAACAACTTGTACTGAAATTTTGACAGTTTTGAAAATTTATTATTTATTTTCCATGGCATTCTATCTCACTGTTATCCTTAAATACCTTGTTTAATTGCATTCTTCAAGATATGTCACGCCATGGTGATGAGGAAAAAGAAAACGATAATTGCTGCAATCACTTTCCTGAAGATCAAGAAAAATAGACACATATACAAAACAAGGAGTACTGTTAACTGAATTTCTGCCGTGACTGACATTTATTTTAACAAGGGACAAACAATAATAGTCATAATTTATTAATAATTTTACTGCATATGAGATGTCAGAGCATGTATTTTCCATGAAATATTTCATTAAACTCTCACTACAAGCTGTAAGTTACCTAATTTACAATTGAGGGAACTAAGCATCTAAACATTAAGTTGCCCAAAGTCCTGCAACTAACAAGTTACAAAACCAGAACGATTCTTACTAGGATAAGGAGTCACTTTATTTGTCCTTTTAATTTTACACAGTGTAACTAAAATTATACAGTTTTTATATTTCAGTGACAGAAAACAAAGAATTGACTAGAACTAAACCATTCTCTCTTCCTGCCCCATCTTTAGATCTATAAACCACCTGCTAAAAATTTCAGACTGCACACAATCAATTTAAGGGATCAGATAACTCATGCGCCTGATAATGAACTCTGCGTCTGTGTACTTTTTTTGACTAAGAATAATTCACTTACTTGAACATCCTTCTGGACACTTAAGAAGATATCTGGAAATGCTACAGAGAAACAGTTTTCTTTAGTGTTTAATGGAGAATTATTTTCTCTAATGGCAGTTGTCTGAAGGATCCGTTTCCAGACCATTATTTTTCTCATTTGGAAAGTTTTTATCCCTGGCTAGAGACTTTGAAGAAACATGTCACATCATTGCTCAGGCTTCAAATAGGAAAACAACAAAGACATTTGAGATGCTGCACTTTGAATATATGCCTGTTCTCCTCTCCCTTCTATGGTCCAGCAAGCGGAAGTTCTCATTGTTATGTGGGCCAAACAATACTCACAAGAATAGATGGACAGAAGTAGTGTTTACCTAATTTGTAATCAACTAACAAGTCCATGGCCAATGAGATCATTATTTAAAGTGACCTTTTCTTTTTTTCTTCAGAATTCAGAGTTGGGATATTTTCAGTGTATTTGTTGGAAGGGGTCAGCTGTCGGGAACATTTCTCATCGGACTTGTCTGTTCTTTGACTTGCTTAAACATGGCCTTCCTTGAAATTGTAAATCACTGCCCTTCTTTCTGTTTGCCTTTATTACTGTTGCCTTGGGAGCAACATCCACACAAGCCAGTCATCCAACCAGCTGGCCTTTTGAAAGATTAGATGCAGAAGTACAAGTAGAAGTAAGGGTAGAAGGTGTGAATTGCAAGAACAGCTTAGAGTTGCTGACTTCTTGGGGCAACTTTCAAGCAGAAAGATCCCTGGTGGTGGCTTCGGTCTCCCAAGTTATCTTCTTTTGCCTCTATTTCTTCCCATGGGACTTTGCGAGACAGGAACCTGTACCATTCAGCTCATCTGCTGTCTCCCACTTAACTGTAGGCTTCTGAGAGTGAACCATGTACTCCTTATTCAAAGTGAAATCTACAGTGCTTGATGCAGTATCAACCACAAAATAGATTCTAAATAAATGCTAGTTGAATAAATGAATTCTCAAAATCACTCTCATTGTAACTTTAAGATTGTAATTATAGAACATCAGATTAGACATTTATTTAAATTAGTAACCATTACTTAGTAAAACTATAAACATCTTTGGTGAGGTGAGGTAGCTTCAGATTAATGGGAATGAATTTATTTAGATTTCTCTCTTACCATCTAATTGGAATTAGCTGCACTGAAGAAATGTGAGTTTAAATTGAGAGTGGATGGTACAGGAAAGAATTTGGAAAGAAGGAAAGAGAGTAGTTTTGGAGATAGAATATACTTTGGATTATAGAGTGGTCCACTAGAGGAGGGGACAAAAAAAAAAAGGCATCACAATGGCAATATAAGCCATTAGAAGGGAAGAGGGAATGGCAAAGAGAATTCTGAAGGAGGCCAGGGAGACACTGCAAGTGTACCCAGGAGGTGTCATAAAATGCTTTATATCTTTTTTTTTTTTCATCACTAATCTTTTTTTATTCCTAAGATTCATATTTCAGACCATACCATTAGTAGTCCATTTCAGGGATGTTAGGGGTCAAATAAGTCGTAGTGGGGTGACCTGGGGACCTATCACCAATTTGTTCAAGTCTTTCTATGGGGAAAATGCAGGGTAATGCATTTCAGAAGTGTGAGGAATCCTGGAAATCTTCCAATTCAATAGCCTTTTAACTTATTTTAGATTCAGAAACTTTTTTTTTTTTTTAAAGGAAATCTTACCCTGCGGTGAAATGTGTCACACAGATAAAAGTCAGGGATGGTCACTCTCCCAAATCAGCACTTCTCCCTGCTGTCTCTTTCCTCCCAGCCAGACTGGCTTCTGCTGAGAACTTAAGTTTTGCAGAGCAATTTGCAGCGTCTGGTCTAACACTCATACTTGTTTCCTGATGAAGGAAATCCAGTGACATTTAAAAACTTGGCAAAACGAATTAAGAGCAGAGTGAGTCTGGCCACCAGCCTGCCAGGGCAGCAAGACTGTTTAGCAGCAAGAACACCCGGCCCCGTGTCCAAAACAGTGCCTGACACAGAACAGACGCTTAATAAATAAATGTGGAATGAGTGAGAAAAAAAAAAAAAATGAATTAGCGCTGATTAGACTAAAAGGGCATCTAAGTATGTGGCATTCTGGCTCTTTTTGAAAGCAGTTTAGAATCGCCTGTGCTTGGGGAATAAACCAGTGGAGAACTGATCTCAAGTGATGCTTCAGTGTTTTCTGTGGACTTCTTTCTCTCTGGTCAAAATCCCTTTATCAATGTGAGAAAATTCCAGGAGGGCAGGGAACATACCTGTTTTGTTCACCGTTAATAGCTACGATGTCAAATGCCTGACAGTATGAGACAAACCAGACGCTCAGTACCTGTTCGTTGAATGCACTATTTACTAGATTCCTCCACCTGTATGCCTTAATCGAGTAATTAATGTGCTCGAAACTAAAAGCATTTTCTCCAGTGTTTCTAGTATTGATTGGATCAAGGCATCAATGTGTACACACTCTTCAGTGCCAGAATAAATCTGAGAGTCAGTTTTGTCTATCTCCTTTACTCCACTCCTAAAAGCAAATGAGTGATTGTCAAAGTTTGATAATTTTGTTTTCTCAGTCTCTCTTAAGTTTGTCCCAGGTTTTCTGGCCACCAGAACACTTCCTAAGTGTAGGATCTTTGCAGTTCCTTGCCAGACTGATTATTTTTTTGCAGTAGCCACATAACAGCGTCGTCCTTTTTCCTTATTTGTGTTGCCTGATGGGTCTTTCTCAAAGTGAACTCTCACTTTGCCACCTCCTTGCTTGAAACTCGACTGTCTCTCTAGCCACAATGAGATCGTCTGAACCTCTCAGCATGGCATTCACGTAGCCTTTTGAGCCTCATTTCACGCCACTTCATCCTTAGCTTCTGCTAACTTACCTGTGTTTGCCTAATGCACACACCTTACCCACACACTCCTCATTCTTTTGGTCTGTGGTGCCCTTGTGCCTCTTTCCTGCTTTGCGATTTCTTACTCATCTTTTAAGCCTCAGGTGAAATCTTCAGTTGCATGACCTTTCCTGCAGCTCTTTCTCACCCCCGTCCCCACCTCAGTTAGAGTCGGAACACATATTTTAGCATCCTTCTGAACTCCGAGATAATTGGTTTCATGCTCACGTCTCCATTGGACTATGAAGTTGATAGCAGAGACTTATTCTTACTTACCCACAAGCTATATCGAGTCTGGTCTTTCTCGCAGAGGTTTTGTCTGTGGATTACTCACATCAATTAGTAAGTAGTATTTATTTAAAGCATCTAGGGTAATGCTAGCCTATTTTCTTCAACTCCAAATCGAGGAAATATGTTAAATCATGATATTTAAAGATCCTTAACTCTAAATATGAGAGATGATATTAAAGATATTCCAAACATCTAGTTCTTTGTAGAACTTATTATAGTGGCAAGATGGTAATAATGATTTTAATAATTAATACATTGCAGAGCTTGACTTAAGGAAATTTAAAGCATTACAGTGCAGCTAGTTCTAATTAAATAGCTTTATTTTTTTTTCTCTACAAACCTGATGGATGGTCTTTCGATTAGTGTGGTTTTTATCTAGTATTTAATATACAGTAATTACATATAAATATATAATATGTATAAATAGATATTTATATTTAGATATAGTTATTTGTACTATGTAGTATTTACATAGTGTCGAACTCAGATGTAGCATTTTTGTGTAAAATATGACTGTATTTTTATTACATTTTACATACTTATTACATAAGTAATCTTATTCAATCCAGAAGGAAAGATTTTGCAGCTAATATTTGAGTCACGTTATTTATTAAATGTTTACTGTTTTCCAGGCACTGGAAATTAAGTTGCAGTAAAGATCGTAGTAGAATCTTTTCTCTATTTGTGTCTTCTTCAAGTTTAAACATTTGAAATGGCTCATTAATCATGAATGAGAAAGTTCACTTGCTTTATGTATTGCTCAAAGGCATTTATAATATCTGTACTACACAACACCTATCCGACAGCAACTCATTTTTCTTTTCTTTTTAAATCGAACTTCCCAATGAGAGGAAATGGAAGTAAATGGTGTAGGCTCTATTTATACCCTGCCAAGAGTTAGCCAAGCTTCTTAGACTTACATTATAATGGTTTGCATCCATTATCTTCTCATTGCCATTAGTCCCTGGGGCCCTGATCTCTTATTCCTTTAGAGTCTAGAAGTGAGCGATGTGAGCTTGATGGAGCCCCAACTCTATTTAAATCTGCTTGGAGGAATAGCAGAAGTAGGTCGTGAAGAGCTTCCTCTAATCCACTGAAGTGAAGCCTGTTTCATATTAACTCTCTCTCTGGATTTCTTTTTCAGCCACATGAACAAAGTAACAAAGGGGACCTTTTCTTTTCCATTTGTGTTTTTAGAGCATAAGGGGAGGTGATTTTGATCTTTAAGATCTAAAAATGAACCCACCTTGCTTATATTTGAGTCTTCATGTTACATTTCAATTTTTAAAGGCATCTGAGATGCTAAGGATGTGGATGTTTTACTATTATGTTTTGGACCCTCTTTTCCAGCCAGGTTTTGTTTAGATGATTCTTGGGTAGATGTTTGTGCAGAAGTTGCATTGGCAGAGACATCTATGTAGATCCCAGTTCAAAACAATATTTTGTTCTGGGAATTGTTCAGAAACAGCTGCCAGCTGACATTGCATTATAAAACTATTTGCAAGGCTGGTACACTGCATGTATATTTTGCATTTGCCACTTATAAACTGACAGCTGAGCTGTGTAGAAAAATTACATTTAATGTTCCGAGGAGCAGCATATCAGGCAGGATATCCTAGGATACAGATGAGCATCATTGCCCCATCCATAACAGCCCTGGGGGAATGCTTGTGTGTCCTGTAGCAATTTGTTTATAAGCTGTTTTTTACGGATAACTCTAAGACTGGAATTTAGTTTTTCCGTTTTTCTTCCAAGTAGGAATGAGTTAATGATTCAGTACTCAAAGGAAGCAAGAAATATACCCCTACATTTAATTCAGTATCGTTTTTAATGTGTTATATTATCTCCCTTTGCAAAGGATTGCCATTTCAATTTTTTAAGAGAGTAGGGTCCGAGGATTTCTAAACATTTTATATTAATAAATAGTAAGCATTTAAGAAATTTTAGTTGAAGAAAACAGGTCATAGGTTAGATGAGAGAAATCAAAAACTGGTTTTTATGGAATGTATATAGAACAAACATGCTTTTCAAAATATTTTTCAATATCAAAAGGAAGGAATATTGGGCTTACTAAATGTGCAACTTAAATATGATAATTCATGAAATGTGTATTGGATCTTTGACAATTCAAACTAATTACCCACAAATTATACAATCCATTATTCTCTTAGGAGAGGGATCAACATGAATAAATTAGGATAAAATGCCATTTGTGCTAAATTTGGACATATTTTTTAATTTGAATATGAAAAAGAATGATTTCATACTGATTAGTCATATTTTGGTTCCTTGGGCTAAAATAAACACCTATATGGTACATGATCTTAGAGAAAATCTGCAAAGAGCGCTTGTAAAGCCTTCTTAATATCCTGATTTTGATTTGATGTGATCTACTGATTTAAATGTGTCTTCTTTAAGAACATTTGAAGTAAATATCACCACATATATTTTAGTTGCTATAATTTACTATAAAGTTTTATTGATCTAATACTTATTTGATTGATTTATTTGATAGGATATTGTTCTAAATTGAATTTATGATTGTAAATTCTGTGAGATAGCCTTGTGTTTAACATCATCTTGACTAGTAAAGTGGCTGGTGATAAGGATTAGATGTCCTGATATATTTTGCCAGAAATTATATATAGCAGAAAATTATGACTAGATTCAGTAGCCTAGACCAATAGCATTTTCCCCAAAAGGCAAAGTTATGATTTTGCTTTAACATCCATATTTGCCAAGTGCCTTTTTATCTTAAGCCTCATAAACTTTGTGAAAATATTTATAGCATAAATAATTGGAAAATAAAATAGAATAATTTTAATTAGTGTTTTTTTTTATCAAAATGCTATTATTGTCTTTCTGCTGATGCTATATACTGCAGTGAAAGTGCTGATGAGATGATGGTTTTAAGAAAAATGGACTCATGATGAGCATTAGCTAATTCATTTAATTATATATGTAATGATTACTCGTTGAGCAATTACTACATGTGTTGTGCAATGGAAATGCGATGATAAGATGCAGATACTTCAAAGAAAACATAAATAAGTGAATTGAACAAACAAGTAAACAGATCTTCTCAGTGGAGTAGGAAAAGAGCTCAGAAAGGCTATCATGATATGAGTCATGAGAGTTGCCTAATGAAGCATCGAAGGGTGAGTCAACAGGGGTCTCCTGGGGGAGGTGACCCCAATCCTGAGTTCAAAGGGCATGTGAGAGTTGAGGAAGCCAAGGGAAGAGGCATTCCTGGCAGAAAGGGTCAGCATAATTAATGCCCAGAGGACTCAGAGAGGACGATGCCCTAGGGAACAAGCCACAGTTGAGTGTGGTCACCAGAGATCGCAGGAGATGAAACAGAGAGGTAGGCTAGTCTTCACAGATTTTTACCAGCAAAGTAGTTGTTTTTAGATTGTCTCTCAGTATTGTAGTCTGCATAGACGTAATGAAGATGAAATAGAGAGGCAAGTTGCTGATCTAGTTGTGTAGGGCCATGGATGCTCAGAAGGCTGGGACACCCCTAGCAGTCTCAGGGCTTGTCACTTTGTGGTTCAAGTGGAACCTCCGCAATCCAGAGTCTCTCTGGGGTGTTCTGTGCTCTAGGGAACTGGATTACACTTTGAATTAAAATCTTCTGTTTTCTCTTTGAGTGTAAGAATTCAGAAGACTAAAGGAAAAACTTAGTTCTTCTTTATTCTTGTGAAATGTGTTTTTCTACTTCCCAGAGGTAGAATTGAGTTGTGCTTCACTTTGCAAATTTAGAAAAAGCTTTATGTGCTCCCAAGGCCCTGTCTTCTCATTATTGGAATGAATTTACCAAAAGATATCCTCTTTGGGTTTGTCTTTTTAAGTCTGTCTTTCATCATTATCATTCGCTTTGCTATGACTTCTCTACCATTTATCATCCCCAAATACAGTGGGGAGGAAAAAGACCTTGAAACTACCTTCCAGTACTTGAATATTCCTGTGGGAGTTCAATTGAAGGTTGTTACTCTTTCAGCCTAGGTCATCTCAGGAAGCTCTAGAAAGAATTAAAACTCTAAAAAATTGAAATACTTAGAAGGAACAAATTATTATGGCAATAGTCAAGCAGGCTTTCACAGTTGTTGAACACATTTCTTCAAGCTATCTCTCAGGAAATAAATACACAGTTTTAACTTTCAGCTGCGGGAGGCATGATGACTACTACCCATTGATGCCTTCTACTGCCCCTCTGTTTCCTCACAGAGATACGACCTCTGGTACCTACCCAACTGGTTGCTCTTACTCCAGCCAAAAGCAAAGATGCTTACACTCTCCTGCCACCTCCACGAATTGCCACCTTTATCCTTGTTTCTCCTTCATTGCCAGTGAAAAAAGAAATCACTGCTATGAACACATCGTAAAAATCATCCTCCTGAGCTTTATCATTTTCTTGGCTCTTTAGGTAATAAAATGAGAATAAATGAGCTGGAATTTCCTGGATAAAACTGGGTTGAGAGAGAATCATCTATATAGTCTCAGGGTATTCCAAAATGTGGGAATAATGAACAGGATGGAAGTAAAATTCAATCTAGGAAAATTCCTGGAAAAAATATAGTTAGCATCTATAAAATCTACCTTTGAAAAACCAAAAAAGAATGACCATATAAAATTTAGTTGATTCTTGCCAGCATTAGTAAATAGAATTCTAATAAAATTGGTAAATTTTGCTGTTAAAAACTAATAGAAGGCCTCAACTAGATTTTAATGAACCTGCAAAAGTGCTACATTTCGGAATCAAGGCTGTTACTTAGGGTTTTATAACCTGTTCAAGTATAATTGGTGATTTTATCTGTAGACTTAAATCTTATTCAGACTGTCTTCATGAGCATGAAAATCAAGGGGACTCATGGTACTGATGATTTCCTCACAACTTTTCACACACTATTGACACATTCTCAAAAAAAAAAAACATTAGCATCTTGCAACCACAGCTATACTATTAAAAGAAAATATACAACAATTATTGTTTTATTCATATATAGTTTAGTAATTGCCCAGTTAGTTAAATGAAAGCTACTACTAACACAAATTCTGTTGATTTATGGAAAAGCATTTTTTTTTTGCTTAATGAAACGCCTTTGTTATTCTTGAAATTATTTTTGTAGCATCTTTATTAATCCGCCTACACTTTATTACTGTGACATTTTATTCTCTAAATATTATTTAAAACATCATTGGATAGGAGCCACCAGTGTAAAGCGTGTTTGTGGTTAATTCAATAACTTTAATGAGAAACTGTAAATCTTAAAATATATAAGCTATTTTCATTCTAATTTTTTCCAGTCAACATTTGATTATACCATTACTTTTTAATTAAATATATGTTAGCACCCTCTGTCCAATCCTACAGATTTTAAAAAATAGATTAGATTAGTTTTACTTAGGAGTTTGAGCGAGAGAAGTCAGGGTCAAGATTTGACAGTGCCTCTTTCTACCTTTAGTTTAATTTCTCTAAACTTACATTCATTTCATTGTATAAAGATTCTATTATTTCATAGAATTCTTGAGAGAATTAAAGGAGAGTAAACACAACATCTTTAGTTATTATTGTATTACTTTTTCATGTTTAATGTTAAGTTTAAATGTGTAATTAATGTTTTATTAATATTGAGTAGTATTTCATTATTAGTATTTAATTATCTATCATATTTAATTTTATTTAATGTAGTAGCCAATGTGCTATATTACATTTCTGAACATCCTGACTATGCTAGAAACATATCTATATTATTGTTCAGAAAACAAGTGAAAATATAATGCAGCGGTCATCAAAACATTTAATAAGCTATCATGAACATGCCATTTGACATTTTTTTTATAAATTAAAGACATGCTATGGAATATGACTAAAATGCAGAAACAATAGACAGAAAGGCATGAAGATGTCCTCCATAAGGAAAAGATTGAAACTTCTAAAGTATTTCAGCAAAATTGAAAGTGGAAAACATGGCATCTATTCCTTATGTATAACCATGGTTGAAGGTGAAATAGTAACTGAAATGTTGTACATAAAGTGATTCGGTTATTTCCTGGCATTGTAAGTGCTAAATGATTAGCCACAATTATCACTATCACTATTTCAACTTCTACTTTCTATGATCACTGTGACTGATGTTAGCTCGCCAAACTGGTTTGGTGTCAGGCTCAGATGAAGAGGGGAGAAATCTGTCCTATATGATTTATTTACGGCTTACTGTGCACTAGATTCTGTGTGAAGCCCTTTTTATGCATCATCTCATGTAATATAGAGCAACCCTGTATGGTAGGTTCTGTTATTGTCTCTTTAGTTCAGATGAACAAACTGAGACTTAGTTTAAATTGCCCAGGATGAGAGCTGGGATGTGAACCCAGGCAGCTTGGCTGCAGGCCACCATCAAGACCTGATATAATGCTTTCTTGCAGTGAGGGATTGGAAATTAACTAGAAGGCAGATGGAGACTCTTTTGGAAGCTGGGACCTCCTGGTATTTGGTTTTCTAGGGAAAGAAAGAGTAGCACAGTGAGGGGTTGTGACAGCACCATTTTTTTTTTAAAGAATTAAGACCTTATGAAGAAAATAGTTTACTTATATGGAAAATAGATTCATGAAGACATTGTCATTCTTTTAACCACACATATTGACAAAGGGCCATATCCTAGCTTGAAACCCTCTATTACTGGACAAGTAAAAGGTAATCAGAAAGCCTAAGACACATAATAGCATTTGACAGTGTCAAATTGTACCAGAGTGACAAATTTTCTTGATTACAGTTTATCTGTCCTTGGAATTTTTGAACTAAAAGTCATTGTTCAAATATAACCAGAAGATTATCTTATCATATCCCATTTAACTGTGCATGCTGTGCTCCTGACATGCATCTCCAGCTCTGTTCCCCTCCCCCCATGGTTCTTGTTTTCTAACATATCACTGACTTAGGTATCGTTCATTATGTGTCACCTTCCTTTAGTGTGAGCCCTATGAGAGCAGGGTTTTGTCTGTTTTATTCATTCCCGTATCGTCAGCACCTGTGTGCATGTCTGCCTCATATTAGGCATTTGCTAAATATTTGGTGAATGAGTGCCTTTTCAGGGATAACTATACCAAAATGCTCATCTAGGACAATAGGTATGTAATTTTTCTTCAAAAACAACTGGAGAGTGATTTTTCTTCAGAAAATTCAATGCAATTTTCTGGGACCATCCGCAATGAAATAGTCTGGAAAGGGAATGAAGACATCTGCAAAGACAGCTCAGATCAAGTAGAGGAAAAATTGCAGACTGAGGCCAAGTAAGCTCCATCCCTGAGGTGAAGTTCAAGGCTATCATGGCCAGTGCTCAGATGTAAAGACAACACTGAAAACAGTATGCAGAGGCCACAAACATGGCCCTAATCCTTACAGTGGTAACAGCCCTATTAGCAGATTGACTGTCCCAGAGGAGCCTCTTAACCCGGGAGGAATGAAAAACAGGACCTGGCATCATGGCCCCATGTGGAGAATCAGCCTGGCAGAGCTCATGTCCCTCTTTAGCTCTTTTGTACTTATTTCTGTTTTTGCAGTTTTGCCTTAAATGCCTCGTAAAGTTCCCTGAAACAGTTCAGCATTGGCTCAGTTCAACTAAGGAGGGAAATGTCTCAGCCACACCTAGACAAATGTGGTCTGGACCGCTCCCGAGTCTCCAGAGGGAGGGGTGGCAGCTGCTGAGCTAGGAGACAAGGCGGGGTGAGGGGATGCTGGGTAGGGGTACAAACAAGGTGTGGGGAGAGGGGTGGGTAAATGCTTCCGATCCCCTCACAGTGCCATCCAGCAGTGAGCATCCCTGCTCATGGGATTTTCTCTGGGCTAAGGCCACATGAAAGTAAAGAATTTCATTTTGTTCCTCCCTGAGAAATGCTTTTAAAGTTTCTCAAGGTCTACTCGAAGGTCACCAGTATTTGGGAAAGAGTCTGAGGCTGTTTTGTTAAATCCCGTTTTCCAGGAGTCTAATCTTTATGCTGATTCAAGTGATTGCACAAACTCCTCGTAGAACATTTTGGCTGTTTATATGACACCAAAGAATTGTTTTGACAGAAAAGCTCCTAATACAGAAAAAGGGTCGGTACTGTTTCAAAACAAGGGGGTTCATGCAGTGTTTTTTATCTTGTGTGCCAAAGTCACCATATTTCAAGTGCTGATATTTGTCCATGGAGTTCCCAGAGCTGTTGACTACAGTGATTTAGGATGGGTGAGCCTAGGAAAGTGTTGGAGACAGTTGAGCCCTGCCCTGTGGAATGTGGCTGGTTCTGTGCTTGTCATATTGCACACCTAGCAGTGTGTGTGTGTGTTTTCATTTTGTAGAGGAGCATTGCAGGCGTGGAGGGGTGTGGCTCCAACCCTCCTTCCTGTAGTGAAGAATCTCTTTTTTAATGATTTCAAAGTATGATCTTTGGTACAATGATCAGCAATAGACATACAGTGGCGTAAAAAAGAACAAAAACATTTATATAAAAAATCTCATAAACAATGTATAAAATGTACTCTTTCATTCAACATTATAAGAAATTTTATGTCGTTTCTTCGGTATAACAAAAGATCTGTTTCCACTGCACAGTGGGAGTAGGTGAGTGTTTGTGGGCTGTGAAGTTTTGGGGACCACAGGTGAGTGTGTGGCGGCCCTGTAGTACTAGGGTGCCGCCTAAAAATGGTTTGGAGTCAGAAAAGTTGTCAGAGTCACTTCTTGGAACCAATATTCAGTTCTTATGAGGACGTATCCTAAAAGGTCTGCCAGGCTTTTTCTTAACCATAAAACCAGGTTTCCATGTGAAAATTCCAGACCTGCCTGTGGGTGGTCATGGAAAAGATAGAGGAGAACGCCTTTCCAGCAAGTGGAGGACAAATGTGTAAAACTCCTCTTACTGAAGAGAGCTCCCAATAACTAGCTGGGTCAACACACTTAGAATTGCAGTGATTCACAGCTGACTCCTGCTGGTGAAATCAGTAAAAGAATAAGACTGTTAAAGGGTTTGAGGAAGGAGTCCTGGGAAATGGCATGCAGTGAAAAGCATGGGGGTGGGGGGGTTAGGATAAAACTTTTCCTTCTGTTTAGAAGCAATTACGTTAGGCAATCATGGAACGAGTTCCTTTTAAACCATCGAATCTTCTCTTACTGGTTAGTATGGAGCGAGGCAACCACTCACTTTTTCAGAATTATAAGGAGTCACTGTGTTCAGAAGGGTCACATCAATCACCGTCTCTCTCCTACCCATCTTGTTCCCTCAACCTTAGAGAGTCATTGACTCTTTTTTAAAATTTATTTTTCAATTGCAGTTGACATGCAATATTATATTAGTTTAAGAGGTTCATGGTGATCAAACATGAGCTTTACGGAGTGCTCCCCCAAGAACTCTAGTCCGCATCTCACACCACATATGTCCTTGATTCTCGAACGTGTTTAAAATTAAAGACTTGGTAACATGTAGAAATTGTAGATGTAGACTTCCTGCCCTCAGAGAACTGAACATCTAAGAGAGGGATTATTAAAACACACAACACTTAGAGTACAGGGTGCAGCGTGCTAAGTGCAAGAGGACAGACACACGTTGCTAAAAGGCTCAGAGAGTCCAGTGCAGAAAACGAAGTTTTCTCTTTGGTTGTTGGGGGAAGTTAGACAAGGCTCCATTTGAATGGGCCGTGGAGGGGTGGATGTGATGTTAGCAGGCAGAGCTGGAGAAAGAAGGGATGCCAAACACGGCTGGAAAAGCAGAGTGCTTGTGGGGAGCTGGGGGAAGGTTACGTGTTGTGTGATTGAAGTTAGGGGGAGGCTGGGTTGAGGTTGGAGGAGGTTAAGGGGAAGCTGGGATGAGGTTAGGGGGAGGCTGAGATGTTCATTGGCGCCTGCTCTTGGAGCTTCTTGAGTCAGGATGAGTGTCAACTTTGTGGGACCTGGAAGAGCAGCTGTCAGAAATGCAGAGTAAATCTTGTGGGGTAGATGACTAGTCTAAATGACTTTTCTGACACTTTCTAACAGGAGCCAGTCATATTATCCTAATGGCACATTTCAAACTGAAGATCCAAAGAATTAAATTGTAAAACCAGAGTAGTTCCTCAGTGTTTCTTCCTATGCTGTCTTGTGTTTCTTTGGGATTCAACATGGGGAGTGGTGTAAAAGGCAGAATTGTACGCCATTTCAGTTTTTCAACTCTAGAAAGTAGTGGCAGCAATAGAAAGCGAATAGGAAAGAAATACTGAATGTAGTACGCGATGGCTCTTTCACTGTTTTACTCGTTAATCATGTCATACAAATGAATAACTGCAGGTTGTATTTGACAACATGGTGGTAGAAGAGTAATATGGTTTATTATTATTATTATTATTATTCAGGAAGAATAATTGGAGACATGAAAAAAATAAAAAGGGATGTTAGTTTTTAGAAACATTTTTGTGGTAAATTTAAATAACCAAGTTTAAGCCAGCCAACAACATTGGTAATTAATAGTCATAGTAGTAAAATTTCCAAAATTTGTCAAGAAAATGAAGAATACAAGAGAAATAATGGTACTATGTGGTTTGTGTACATGCTAATCAGTTTTCAGTTTCTTCCCAGATTGCTGAGCTGAGTACAAATAGGATTCAAATAAAAGTTCTTGCCATGAATTTGTGTTTTATAAGGGAGACAGAAATACAAGTTAATGTAATTAGTTCAACTTCTCTAAGAAATCAGCTGCAAAATTTCTCTTCAACTGTCTGATTTCCTTTCAAGATAAAAAAGTTTTGAATTTGTCTGAGAATTGCAGAAGTGAGAGATTTTGTCATTTCTCTCTAGATCAAGGTCACATAAAATATGGGACATATTAGTTAAGAGAGAAAAGCGCAGGATATCAATGTCATGTGATATACGCAGAAACACTCAATGCAAATTTACTCATGAAATTTTCCTATGATTTTTGCCTTGGGAGGGAAAAAAAAATCTTAGCTGCATTTGCCTGGAGCATTTTCTTAAGGTGAACTCCCCCAAATTGGAAGATAACTAATGGTGGCACTTAGGAGTCCAAACACCGGTCCCCATTTATCCTTTCCCATTTCTTATTTTCACGGCCCATTTGCCCCATAGTTCTGGGGGTGGGGTAAAGGAACGAGAAGGAAAAAAATCAAATTAGGAAGGAGGGGTTTAAGAGTAAGAGGTCTTTTCCATTTGTGGCAAAATGAGAGTTTTGCTAACTTTGGAAGATTGTTTTGAAATTTGTGTGTAAAGAAAACTTCGTGTGTCAAGATTCAAAAATCTCTGTAGAAACCAGATCTCTTTACCAGGTTGAATGTAGTGAAATGTATACAAAACTGTGATTTCTGGTTTCTTCACCAACATCGTGCTGTAGGTATATTTTCCTCTATCAAAGGGAGAGATTTGAAAAAAACAGCTTTTAAGAGGAAGAAAAGCATCATAAAATCTAAATAGTTATAGCAGAATAAATGTGTCTAGTGATAGCACATACATATATCAGTTTATTTTCCATTTAATTTCACACTGTTTCTCGATTGTTAATTTTGACAGTATCTCTTGGCAGACAAGCATTTCTGCTTCTGACAACTGTTGACTGTTGTCATTTGAAACTCAGATATTTCATCAGGGATATTAAATTGTGGATACTTTTTTTAAAATGTCATTCAGAAACACATCTGATCTTTGATCATTAAATTAACTTTAGCCCTTATTGCCCACATTTGAAAGAAACCTAGGGAACAGGTAATCCTATTTAACATGCCATTTCAGTCACGATTGTGAAGGTGACCTCAACAAGTTGTTTGACGCCTGCTCAATGATCTTAGAATTCTGTGAAGAGAAAATGACATTAGTGATATTCTGACTAAAACTACGTTATAGATGGAGTCAGAGGAGGGAGAAAGGGGTTGCTCTTTGCCCATAAAATCTATTCTTCAGTTATATAATTTTTAGTTGAGTATTTGGCTACTAAGTTAGTGATGACTTTTTTCCTCACCCACCTAAGCATCTGGGTATGGCTATGTGACTAGGCGTTTGCCAATCAATGGGTAGAAATAATGTTTGCAATATCTGCATTGACGACTGCTAAGAGGATACTGCTTCTCCGAATGGGCTGGAATGGAGATCTGGTAACCCAGCTTCCACTCTGAATTCTGTGTTCACACCCCAGTGCAGCAACACGGTGGAAGGAAGCTGGGTCCCCAGATGGCCTCAGAGAGCAAAGCCACTCTCTCACCCTTGACTGCTGCTTATCTCTGGGGAGATATATAAACCCATACAACTCCATCAAGTCATTGTACTTTGGGGCTGTATTATAAGAGTTTATCCTATTTCTTGATTATAACAATGGTTAAAATATATTCTGTAAAACTTCGATGTTTCCCTTCCTCTCTCTTCTTCAACATGGGTTAGCATCAGTGGAAAACTATGTCCTACTTAACATAATGCCAGCAAATACCTCGGTGCCTGGGGGAGCTTAAAACATTTTCAGGTAGCATTGTTACAACAGGTACTCCTCAAATCAGCCTTTCCTTTCTGGGAAGAAACATTGGAGAATATGGGTAGCAAAGACATTTAGAGTAGAATTTAGCAAGAAAAAATTTGTCAAGTGGTTAAAAATAAGTTAGAATTGCTGCTTTCTGAGTTACAAATTTTGTACTTTTTGTAAAATAGTGACTATAACATGTAGATATAAGTATTTGGAAAATATCACCTGAGCATCACATATACTTTTCATCAGACTCTTGAAATTTTATTATTTATAGCCATATCTAAAAGCAAAACAGAAGACTGGAATTATATTCTTTCCTCCACTTTAAAAATATTCTTGAATTTTTATTTACATCTCAAGTTAAAGAATTGAAAAAAATACACTTAGGGTATTTAACTTTACAAATGCTCTTTCAAACCTCTTAGATTATTTTTTAAAGTATATTGTCTTTGAAAAGGGCATAAACATTTTTTTTTTTAAAACTTGGAGAATTGTACATTGCTTCAATAAATGCTATCTTGAGTCAAACTCAAGTAAAGTGCTTTTTCTGGGAATGATAGAATTGCCAAATAAATTGTTTGGATAACTATAGTGCTCAATTCTAGGCAAACCCATTTAATATATAATGTGCTCATTGGCATTTGGATAATTTAATCTGTCAATGAGCTAGCCTTAAACCAAGTAGTTAATTGAAGCTAAAATGGCTTAAGGTCTTTCTATTTTTTAAATTGTGATGCATAGTTTTTATAGCTCAATTTGTTTTTATTGCCAAAGCAAGTTATTTTGTTTCTCTTTCTCTGCTAATATTTTTCAGCCTTCAGATTACTCTGTCACTTCTTACACATTAGAGAGGGTATATAAAATGAATTCTGGCCTTTTCTGGGTGTCATACTAATTTTGAAATGGCTCTCATTAGGCATTTTGATTTTCTCTCGGGATTGACAACAAGCACATTGACACCATGAGGAAGATAAAACAGAGGGCTTCTCTGTGGCAAATGTAGAGGACGGTTCCTTTTTATTTTAGTGTCTAATCCTAAACTTCCTTAGTTTTTAATCGATGCCACTGCCTCAGGCATGCTGCCTGGTCTTTAAAGAAAGGGAGCTATTATTACCTCTGCCACTAATATTAGCCAGTGAATCATTGCACAGTCCTGGAACTCAAATTTCTGTACTGCGGGGGAGGGGAAGTTCATTTTGAGATTAAAGCAATGAGAGGACAGCTAATTAGAACTCTGAGAATTACAAGTTGCAGACTCCCATTAAGAACAAAATGCAAAATGTAAGTGTGCTCATGCTGGAAATATTTAGACTCACGTTAGCATTGATGGCCTGTCAAATACGTGTAGGTTATAGTG